>CM065392.1:18375000-19120000 GCA_033060915.1 Euryodendron excelsum | reverse complement strand
CCTCTCTCGAGACAGTTTATTCCTCGAGATGGTTCCAATTCGGGCGCGTCTCTTCGGAGACGATAAGTCCCCTTTCCAATCCCTCTCTCGAGACAGTTTATTCCTCAAGACGATCCGAGTAGCAAAACTACTCACAAAACCGTTAGAGTAGCGGAAATACTCACAAATAGGTCGATATAGGGAATTGGTAAGAAACCTGTGTCACAACGACCGCTGTTAGAGTGGTGAAAACACTCAAAACCCAGGTCAACACCAGTGTTTGTTAACCCACTTTGGTGAAAAATGACCAAAATGTCCTTTGGACCTTTTCCGAGACTTTCCGGTTAAGATAACCATTTTGCCCCTAGGCATCCGAACGCCCCGGGAACCACACCGGCTCTGGGTATCAAACTGGTAATTTCCCGAGAATACTTTTTATAGTATTCTCAACCTTCCTTTACCTTTCCGGATCATTCTGAGTCAGTTCTGGCCAACTCGGTACAAAATGACCATTTTGCCCCTGGTGGGCCGGTCTCCTTTTTCGACCACACCGGCTCTGGGTATCAAACCGGTAACCTCCTAAGACTACTTTTTATGGTGTTCTCAACCTTCTTTTACCTTTCCGGATCATTCCGAGTTAGTTCCAGCAAACCCGGTACAAAATGACCGTTTTGCCCCTAGTGGGCCGGTTTCCTTTTCCAACCACGCCGGCTCTGAGAATCAAACTGGTAACCTCTGGGAACATTCTAAATAATGTTTCCAGATCCCAAGTCTTCTTCTGGGACAATCCGAGTCTGTCCCGGTAGTTTCCCGGTCCGATTGACCGTTTTGCCCCTAAAGGCCCAGTCAACCTTTCCGACACATCTTATCCTCACTTCTCAAGTCAGATATCTCCAGGACACTATTTTAAGTGTTCCTACTCCTTTTCGGCCTTTCGGGTCATTCTTGGTTCCTCCAAATCATTCCCGGACTTTCTAGAGCCACTCCTAGTGAAGCCAGGCTAAAAATTGCATGGTAGTCACTAGTACAGGCGCCCAAATCTAGTCAAAGATACGTTGCTTGCTGACCTTAAGCATTTCTTAAATGGCTGGCGCCACTAGTAGTGGCGCCAAGCCAAAAAATGGCTTGGCGCCACTCCTAGTGGCACTAGTGTAAACTTTGGCCTGGCACCACTGCAACAGGCGCCAGTGTTGTCCAACCTCTATAAGTACAGAGCCTCATTCAACGTGAGGAGGATCCGCAAACTCAACCTAAAAATCATATAATTCGATATACAGAGCTCGAGCACCTCAAAAACCCTAGCTTCCTTAGGTTTTACAAACCCTGGCCTCCTATACACTCATACACACCCCTATACACTCATACATTGGCCTTCAACCATCCTTTGAAGGCTTGAAGAGCTGTAATCCAAGGCATGAAGACAACTCTTGAAGACTGAGGGTGAAGATCAAGACAAAGACCGAAGACCGAAGACCGAAGACAGCACGACGCGCAAAATAAACAAGATACAAGGTAGGTTCTCCATTTAAATTTCCGCACTTCCCCCCTCTCTCTTCTCTCTCCTAACCCACTTGGGTTTTCTCTATTTTGATCCCCCATCTCTTTCCCCCCCTTTCTTTGCATGCTTGAAACAAGGGGATTCCCGGTCCATGTGTAGGATTGGGCTATTGGAGAGTCACCGTGTCGGGGGCTTTCTTCTAGTCTAACCAGAGACCACGTGGGTTCGGCCCCCCTTGATTATGTGGTGAAGCCTTAGCCTTGTATGTTCACGACCCCAAACTGTATTGTGCATATCATAATCTTGCATCTTCCAAAATTCATTTTCAAACTCATTTTCAAAACCGTTTTCAAACTTGTTTTCAAAATTGCATCAAAATCTCTTTTTCAAAAACTTGTTTTCAAAACCACAATTCTAGGGTGATTCTAGCCTTTCCATGGCTAGGGTTACTTTAGGAAAGTGTTGCATTAAAAGTGACTTTTATGGTCCATATTTTCAAATCTTATTGTTTTCCAAAACCACTTTCTTAAAGTGGTTCTAGCCTTCTCATGGCTAGAATCGCTTTAGGAAAGTGAGATGTTTTTACACTTTCCAAAAACTCTCTCTTCAAAAATCTCCTCCTAAAAGAAAATCTTCTTTTTCAACATACTTCCCAAAGACTCTTCTTTCCAAAATTGTTTTCAAAAATTCCCTCCCAAAATCTTTTTTTTTTTTCAAAGCTTCTTTTTTTCAACTCCTTTCTAAAAACTCTTTCTCCTCAAAATTCACTTTCTAAAAACACTCCCTAGATTCACTTTCCTAGAAACTCTCTCCAACAATCTCCTTCCAGAAATCTTTTTAGAAAACTCTCTTTCCAAAATCTTTCTTCTAGAAACTCTCCTCTAGGATTTTTCTTCTAAAATCTTCGTTTCTAAAAACACATTTTCCAAAAACTCATTCTCTTTAAATCTCTTTCCAAAATCCCTCCCTTCGAATTTGCTTTCCAAAAACTCTTCCCTCTAGAAACTCCTCCCTAGGATTCCCTTTTAGAAAACCTTCGTTTCCAAAAATGCATTTTTCAAAAATTCTCTTTCCTTAGAGCCTAAGTCAAGCCCTAGAACCCACGATTAGGAAACCCTAATTTTCTTTCCAAAAACATGGTTTTCAAATTTTGCCCCAAACCTAGGTTTCCAAAATCTCTGGTTTTCTACATCAAAACTATACATGTTTCCAAAACTTATTTTTTTTTTACGTCGAAACTATAATTTTCCAAATCTAGGGTTTCTAGAATCTCCCTTTCCAAATCCTTACCAAATCCTATCTTCCTTTTAGGAAACCAAATCAAATATTCCTGTTTAGGAAACTAGATCCCATCCTTCGTTTTTGGAAACAAAATCAAATCTTTTCTTTTAGAAATCAAATCCAATCCCTTCCTAATCCAAACCTTTCTTGATTCAATTCCTTCCTAAACCATAAGTTTCTTAAGTCTAAACCTTAAATCTTTCCTTAAATTTCAAAATTCAAATCTTTCCTAATTCAACCCTTTCCTAATTCTATCCTCTTTTCAAATCTTAACTTTTCAAACCTAAGTTTTCAAACTCTTCCTAAACTCAAACATTTCCTAATCTCAAGATTTTCTAAAATTCTAAAACTTTCTAAATCTTAAACTTTCTAAATTTTAAATCTTTCCAAATTCAAAACTTTCTAAATTTGAAACTTTCTCAAGTTAAATCTTTCTAAACCTAAATCTCTCCAAGTTCTAAACTTTCCAAAACTTCAACATCTTTCCAAATCTAAGACTTTTCTAAACTCAAAACTTTCTTAATTCAAACGTTTCCTAAATCGAAAACTTTCCTTTTTCAAACCTTTCCAAATTCAAACTTTCCTAAGTTGAAACTTCCCTATCTCAAAACTTTCTAAATTCAAAACTTTTCAATTTCCAAATTTTCCTAAATTCCAAACTTTCCTAATTTCAAAATTTTCCAAAAATGAAACTTTCCTAATTCGGAACTTTCCTAAATCGAACCTTTCCTAATTCGAACCTTTCCTAAATCCAATCTTTCTTAAACTCTTGAGTCTTTCCTAAGTCTCATCTTTCTTAAGTCTAGGTTTCTTAAACCTTCTCTTTCTAAAACAAGTCCAAATCTATCTTTTCAAATCAAAGTCCAATCTTCTCAATTTCAATTTCCAATCTCCTCTTCTAATCTCAAATCAAATCTAATTTTCAATTCAATTTCTTTCTTCCAATCTAACCTCTCTCTCTTCAAATCAATCTCTTTTCAATCGGACTCCGATCCGAACTACGACTGACCTGATTTCGCCAAAGGGATACGTAGGCAACCTTCATAGGTGCAGTCACAACACTTTTCAAACTTTCAATTCCACCCTTATGGGTGCGGTCTCTATATTTTCAAATCCCAAATTCCAATCTACTTTCAAAATTCCAATTTCAAAATTTCTATTTTCAAATTTCTATTTCCAAATTTTCAAACTTTCCAATTTCAATTCTATCTCTTCAAATCTATTTTCAAATGAAATCAATCTCTTTCTAAATCTATTTTCAATTCTCCTAACTTACGCGTGCATATCATGCATCATAGTAGTTTTGTTTTTAAACATCGTTTTTCAAAGTGAATAGGATTGGTCAATAGTTAGTTGAAGACTCTCATAGGTGAATCTAGGGTAGATTGACATGTAGGTACCGAAAGAGCGGGGTAGGATGATAGCTTAGTGCGTCTTCCCTATATGTAACCAACCTCCGAACCTAGAATCACTGTTTTCAAAGACCAAACGGAGTTATTTTTCAAAAAAAAGGGCTAAATGTTTTCCAAAGGTTGCCAAACAACCTGTTTTCCTAAAAAAACCCTCTCTTGAGGAGATATTTTCAAAATCGTTTTTCAAAAACCCTAAGTGTAGTTTTCGGATTATGCTTAGTTTTTAGGTGGCCTAACTCACCTTAATCAAGTTAGGTGGCAACTCCAAATCTTTTTCAAAACCCCTTTATTCAAATAAAATTTTCAATTCAAACCTAGTCGCACTCATTCTTCTAGGAGGGTGAGTTTTAACGAGAGAGTACAACATTTTTTCCGCTTGGGTGAGTATTCCTCAAGTGTGAAAATCTGGGCGCGACATAGCCCAGATCCATAGCATTCTCGAGGTTACACATACACGGCCAGGAGGGCCACGGATAGATGGGAATCAGAGAGAAAAGACCCTAGCTGCGCGAGGAAAAAGATGAAGGCTCTGCCTTCCTTCCCCCACGTGCGGGTGGTGGCTTGTGTGGGTGCGTCCCACACTCCCTCGGCCTAAAATTTTTATGGGGTGATTATGACACCCAAAGAGGCATTCCCCTATTTTTTTGGATTTTTTTAAAGATTTATATGATTTTCAGTTGAATTATATCTATGTTTTGGCAAAGAAAATCATATAAATTACAATATCAAAGGGAAAAATATGAAATTTTGCTGAGATACCTCAAATAAAATGAGAAACCCAGAAATGGGAGAGTATGGGTCGCCGAACCTCCCAGTAAGAATTCCAGATAATCCCCTGTGGTTCCGACCTCGGGAAATTTCGTTCTTGACGGGAGACGAGGAGGGTTCCAAAGGATCCGTTCTACCGAGCCACCCCCTGCTAATAACTCTAATCTTAATGACTCTCTAATTATTTGACACTTTCATCTATTTGCAAGACTCTTGGATGATTATGACGTACAAACCCGTATTTCCTTTTTTTACAGACAGTTATAAGCACCCCATTTTTAACCGCTTGGCAATCTACACTCCGTCCAGACTTGTACTCAAGTCAATATGGACGTATTCCAATCGAAATCAACTCTCTAAGTCTAATCCCATCAATTCATCACTTTGCGAGCCCCATCGAGCCCAAAGAGAAGCAAAATGACCAAAATGCCCTCAGGGGCATTATCTTTTCCATATTCTGAATCAAGCACGTCTTTCTGAAGATGGTAAGACCCCTTTCCAATTCCTTTCCAATTTCAATTCCAATCCCTCTCTCGAGACAATTGATTCCTTGAGACGGTAAATCTACTCCAATCTGGCACGTCTTTCCAAAGATGATAAGACCCCTTTCCAATTCCAATCCCTCTCTCGAGACAGTTGATTCCTCGAGACGATAAATCTACTCCAATCAGACGCGTCTTTTCGAAGACGATAAGACCCCTTTCCCATTTCAATCCCTCTCTCGAGACAGTTTATTCCTCGAGACGGTAAATCTACTCTAATCAGGCGTGTCTTTTTGAAGACGATAAGACCCACTTCCAATTCCAATCCCTCTCTCAAGACAGTTTATTCCTCGAGATGGTTCGGCGCATTTTTCAAAGAAAATCTCTTCGAAACGGTAAGTCCCTTTAAGCTTGTTGACCGGGACGAGACCCCAAGTACCCTAGATGGTAGAACGGTCCACCTTTGGCGCCTGTTAGTCCGCCATTGCAAAAATGTCCGTGTAGGCACGCCTTTCAAGAAAGTTGATTCTCAGGCCTTAAGTCCCTTTAGCAACTTTCCGAGATCAGCCAGTCTCTGAAATGATCGCGAACCGTTGGAGTAGCGGAAATACTCATAAACACCACAATCGTTAGAGTAGCGGAAATACTCACAAGCAGGTCGATAGAGGGAATTTCTAACAAACCCCTGTATCACACGACCGCCGTCAGAGTGGCGGAAACACTCAAAACCTAGGTCAAGACCAGTGCCTGCTAGCCCACTTCGGTGAAAAATGACCAAATTGCCCCTCAGGCCTTTTTCGGAACGTTTCTCGAGAACACACCTGAGTCTTCAAAACGGTAAGTCCAACCTTCCAAGATTGTCTTAAAGGAAATTCGGCATGATTAGGTGCCATCTAGTCCGTTTTGGGCCAATTTTGAGACTTTTCGGTCAAAATGACCACTTCGCCCCTAGACATCCGAACGCCCCGGAAACCACACCGGCTCTGGGTATCAAACCGATAACTTCCCAAGAATGCTTTTTACAGTATTCTCAACTTGTTTCTATCTTTCCGGATCATTCTGAGTTAATTCCGGTAAACTTGGTGCAAAATGACCGTTTTGCCTCTGGTGGGCCGGTCGCCATTTCCGACCACACCGGCCCTGGATATCAAACTTGTAACTTCCCAAGATTTCTTCTTATAGTATTCTCAACCTTCCTCTACCTTCCCGGATCATTCCGAGTCAATTCCGGCAAGCCCGGTACAAAATGACCGTTTTGCCCCTGGAGGGCCGGTCGCCTTTTCCGACCACACTGGCTCTGGGTATCAAACCAACAACCTTTGGGAACATTCTGAATAATATTTCCAAATCTCGAGTCTTCTTCCAGTATAGTCCGAGTCCGTCCCGACAGCTTTCCGACTCGATTGATCGTTTTGCCCCTAATGGCTCGGTCAACTCCTTACAATACATCCTATCTTCATTGTTCAAGTCAAATACCTCCGGGACACTATTCTAAGTGTTCCTGCCCTTTTTTCAGCCTTTCGGGTCATTTTCGATCTCTCAAACTCCTTCCCGGACTTTCCAGAGTCACTCGTAGTGAAGCCAGGCTAAAAATTACATGGTAGTCACAAGTATAGGCACTCAAATCTAGTCAAAGATACGTTGCTTGCCGACCTTAATAGTTTCTTAATTGGCTGGCGCCACTAGTAGTGGCACCAAGCCAATATTTGGCCCGGCGCCACTCCTAGTGGCACCAAAAGCATGTTTGGCCTGGCGCCACTGTAATAGGCGCCAGGTCTATCCCATCTCTATAAATACAAAGCCTCTTCCAGCGTGGAAGAGGTCTGGAAACTCAGTCTAAAAACCCTAATTTTTGATACACAGAGCTCGTACACTCCTAAAACCCTAGCTTCCCTAGGTTTTCCAAACCCTAGCCACCATACACAAACCCTAGCCTCCTATACACTCATACACACTCCTATACACTTATATACTAGCCTCCAACCCTCCTTTGAAGACTTGAAGCGCTGCAAACTGAAGCCTTGAAGATTGAAGATAAACTCTTGAAGATTAAAGACGAAGATCAAGATGAAGACCGAAGAAAGGTAAGGCGCGGAAAGCCCCGCAAAATAAACAAGACACAAGGTAGGCTTCTTATTTAAATTTTCACACTTTCCCCTCTCTCTTCTCTCTCCTAACCCACTTGGGTTTTCTCTATTTTAATCCCCCATCTCTTTCCCCCCTTTTCTTTGCATGCTTGAAACAAGGGGACTTCTGGTCCATGTGTAGGATTAGACTATTGGAGGGTCACCGTGTCGGAGGCTTTCCTTTAGGCTAATCGGAGACCATGTGAGTTCAACCCCCTTGATTATGTGGTGAAGCCTTAATCTTGTATGCTCACGACCCCAAATTTGCATTGTGCATATCATGATCTTGCATCTTCCAAAAATCGTTTTCAAACTCATTTTCAAAGCTTACATTATACTTGTTTTCAAAATTGCATCAAAATCCTCTTTTTCAAAACTTGTTTTCAAAATCACAATCCTAGGGTGATTCTAGCTTTTCTATGGCTAGGATTGCTTTAGGAAAGTGTTACATTCAAAGTGACTAATATGGTCCATATTTTCAACCCTTGTTGTTTTCAAAACCACTTTTTTAAAGTGGTTCTAGCCTTTTTATGGTTAGAATCGCTTTAGGAAAGTATGACGTTTTTATACTTTCCAAAAAGCTCTCTTTTCAAAAGTCTCTTTTTCTAAAACCCTCATTTTCAACATGCTTTCCTAAAACTCTTTTTCCTAAAGTTGTTTTCAAAAACTCTCTCCAAAAATCTGTTTTTCAAAAACTCTCTTTTCAATTCCTTTCCAAAACACTTTCCTTAAAATTCCTTTCCTAAAAACATTCCCTAGGTTTCCTTCTTAGAAAACACTCCCTAAATCTCTTTCCTAAATTTTTTTTCTAACAATCTCCTTCCAAAATTTTGTTTCCAAAACTCTCTCAAAATTTTACTTTCCAAAAACCTCCTTCCTAAAATTCTTTTCAAAATACGCTTTCTAAAAAAAACTCCTCTTTAGAATCTTCCTTCAAAATCTTCGTTCCCCAAAACGCACTTTCTAAAAATCCCTTTTCTTGGTGCCCAAGTCAAGCCTTAGAACTCACGATTCGGAAACCCTAGTTTTCTTTCTAAAAACATAATTTTTGAACTTGCCTTAAAACCTACGTTCCCAAAACCTCCTATCTTCTAGGTCAAAACTATACACTTTCAAATCTAGGGTTTCTAGAAACTTCATTTTCCAAATCCTACCTTCCCGTTTAGGAAACTAGATCCAATCCTTCGTTTTTGGAAACAAAATCAAACACTTTTTCTTAGAAACAAATCCAATCCCTTCTCAATCCAACTCTTTCCTAATTCAACTTCTTCATAATCTTCTACTTTCCTAAATCTTAAGTTTCCAAAACTTGAACATAAAAATCTTTCCTAAATTTTAAAACTCAACTTCCACATCTTTCTTACTTCAACCCTTTCCTAATTCTATCCCTTTTCCAAATCTTAACTTTCAAAATCTAAGTTTTCAAATCTTTCCTAAATTCAAACCTTTTCTAAAACTAAAACTCTAAAACTTTCTAAATCTTAAACTTTCTAAATTTTAAAATCTTTCCAAATCCAAAGTTTTCTAAATTCAAAACTTTCTTAAGTTAAATCTTTCTAAACTTCCAACCTTTCTAAAATTTAAAACTTTAAATCTTTCTAAATCTAAAGCTTTCTAAATGCAAAACTTTCTCACTTTTTTAGCTTCCCTATTTCAAAACATTCCAAATTCAAAACTTTCTTAAGTTGAAACTTTTCAAATTTTAAACCTTCCTTAAACTAAACTTTTCCTAATTCAAAACATTTCTAAATTCAACACTTTCTTATTTCAAAATCTTTCTTAAAATAAAACTTTCCAATTTCAACACTTTCCTAAACCTAAAACTTTCCTAAGTTGAAATTTTCCTAAATTGACACATTTCCTAAATTGAAATCTTTCTTAAGTTGAAACTTTCCTAATCCGAAAACTTTCCTATTTTGAAAACTTTCCTAAAATGACACTTTCCTAATTCGAACTTTTCCTAATTCGTATATTTCTTAAATCCAACCTTCCCTAATTTTTCCAAGTCCAACGTTCAAATCAAATCTTTTCTAAAATCCTTCCAAGTCAAGTCAAATCTTTTCTAAGTCTCAGGTCTTTCCTAAGTCTAGGTTTCCTAAAACCAAGTCTTTCATAATCAATCTTTCAAATCTTCCAATCAAACTCCAAATTTCCCTACTTCTCCAATTCTAATCCAAATTCCAATTCAATCTCTTTTTTCCAATCAACTCTTTTATTTTCAATCGGACTCTTGTCCAAACTACGACTGACCTGATTCCTCCAAAAGGATACGTAGGCAACCCTCATGGGTGCGGTCACAATATTTTTTAAATTTCTATTTTCACAATCTTCTTCAAATTTCCAATTCTACAATTTTCTTCAAATCTCCAATTCCACCTTTTTCAAGTTTCTATTTCCACAGATCTATTTTCAAATCTCCATTCTCAATTTCTAAAACTTTTCAATTTCAAATCTATCCTTTCAAATCTCTCTTCTAAAATCAAATCAAATTCTTCTATTCCCGAATCTATTTTCAAATCAAGTCTTTCTCTTGCACTTGCATATCATGCATCATATCTTTTTAAACATTGTTTTATAAAGTGGATATGATTGAACATTAGTTAGTTAAAGACTCTTATAGGTGAATCTAGGGTAGATTGACGTGTAGGTACTGAAAGGGTGGGGTATGGTTATGGCTTAGTGCGTCTTCCCTACACGTAACCAACCTTGGAACCTAGGATTACTAATTTCAAAGACCAAAAATAGAGTTATTTTTCAAAAAAAGGCTAAATGTTTTCCACAGGTTGCCAAACAATATGTTTTTCTTAAAAACCCTCTCTTGAGGAGATATTTTCAAAAGTGTTTTCCAAAACCCTAAGTGTAGTCTTCGGATTATTCTTAGTTTTTAGGTGATCTAACTCACCTTAATTAAGTTAGGTGGCGACTCCAAATCTTTTCCAAAAGCCCTTTATTCAAATCAATTTTCAATTCAAACTTAGTCGCACTCATTTTTCTGGGAGGGTGAGTTCTAACGAGAGAGTATAGCGTTTTTTCTACTTATGTGAGTATTGTCGCGCCCAGATTTTTCGCACTCGGAGAATACTCACACAAGCGGGAAAAATGTTGTACTCTCTCATTAGAACTCACCCTTCTAGAAGAATGAGTGTGACTAGGTTTAAATTGAAAAATTGATTTGAATAAAGGGCTTTTAGAAAAAGTTTGGAGTCACCACCTAACTTGATTAAGGTGAGTTAGGTCACCTAAAAACTAAGAATAATCCGAAGACTACACTTAGGGTTTTTGGAAAACGCTTTTGAAAATATCTCCTTAAGAGAGGGTTTTTAAGAAAACAGGTTGTTTGGCAACCTTTGAAAAATATTTAGCCCTTTTTGAAAAACAACTCCATTTTGGTCTATGAAAACAGTGATCTAGATTCAGAGGTTGGTTACGTGTAGGGAAGACGCACTAAGCCATCACCCTACCCCGCCCTTTCGGTACCTACATGTCAATCTACCTTAGATTCACCTATGAGAGTCTTTAACTAACTAATGGTTCAATCCTATTCACTTTGAAAAACAATGTTTAGAAAAACATGATGCATGATATGCAAGTGCAAGAAAGAAGACTTGATTTGGAAATAGATTTAAAAAGAAATTGATTTGATTTGAAAAGAGATTTGGAAAGATAGATTTGAAATTGGAATTGAAAAGAGATTTGAAAAGAGTTATGGAATTGGAAACTTGAAATATGTTGTGGAATTGGAGACCGAAAAGAAATTGTAGAAATAGAAATTGAAAGATGTTATGGAATTTGAGATTTGAAGAAGATTGTGACCCCACCCATGAGGGTTGCCTACGTATCCTTTTGGAGGAATCAGGTCAGTCGTAGTTCGGACAAGAGTCCGATTGAGAATGGAAGAGTTGAAATTGGAATTTGGATTGGAATTGGAAGATTGAACTTTGATTGGAAGATTTGAAAAGATTCGGTTTTTTGAAAGACTTGGTTTTAGGAAACCTAGAAAGACCTGAGACTTAGAAAAGAAGGATTGAATTTTGGAGAAGAATTAACTTGAATACTTGGACTTGGAAGATTGGAGAAAAATTGGAATTAGGAAAGGTTCGATTAGGAAAGATTCAAATTAGGAAAGTGTCATTTTAGGAAAGTTTCGTTTTAGGAAACTTTTGGAATTAGGAAAGTTTTCAATTAGGAAAGGTTTTGAAAGAGGAAAGGTTTTGAAATAGGAAAGTGTTGAATTTAGAAATGTTTTGAATTAAGAAAGTTTAGTTTAAGAAAGGTCTAGAATTTGGAAAGTTTCAAGTTAAGAAAGTTTTGAATTTGGAAAACTTAGAATTTTAGATAGATTTTAAGTTAGGAAATATTTAGAAAATGTTTGAATTAAGAAAGTTTCAACTTAAGAAAGTTTCAGATTTGAAAAGATTTGAAATTTAGAGAGTCTAAGATTTAGAAAGTTTTAGAGTTTTAGTTTTAGAAAATCTTGAGATTAGGAAAGGTTGAGTTTAGGAAAGATTTGAAAAGTTGAGATTTGGAAAGAGATAGAATTAGGAAAGGGTTGAATTAAGAAAGATGTGGAAGTTGAGTTTTAAAATTTAGGAAATATTCATATGTTTAAGTTTTGGAAACTTAAGATTTAGGAAAGGAGAAGGTTAGGAAGGAATTGAATTAGGAAATATTTGGATTAGGAAGGAATTGGATTTTATTTCTAAAAGAGAAGATTTGATTTTGTTTCCAAAAACGAAGGATTGGATCTAGTTTCCTAAATGAGAAGATGGGATTTGGTTTTCTAAAGGGAAGATTTGATTTGACATGGATTTGGAAGGAGCAGTTTTAGAAACCCTAGATTTGGAATACTATAGCTTTGACGTAGAAAATAGGTTTTGAAAATATGCATAGTCTTGATGTAGAAAACAAGAGGTTTTGGAAACCTAGATTTGGGGCAAAGTTTGAAAACCATGTTTTTGGGAAGAAAATTAGGGTTTCCTAATTGTGGGTTCTAGGGATTGACTTAGGCTTCTAAGGAAAGAGTTTTTGGAAAGTGTGTTTTTGAAAATGAAGATTTTGGAAGGAAATCCTAAAGAGAAGTTTCTAGAGGGAAGATTTTGGAAAGAAAGTTTTTGGAAGGGAATCCTAGGGCGAAGTTTTTAAAAAGTGTGCTTTTGGAAAGAAGTTTTTTGGAAGGAAAACCTAGAGGAGAGTTTTTGGAAAGATTTTTGAAGAGAGTTTTTCTAGGAAAGAGACCTAGGGAACGTTTTTGGAAAGTGGACTTTGAAGAGAGCGTTTTGGAAAGGAGTTGAAAAAGGAAGCTTTGAAAAATAGATTTTGGAGGGAGTTTTTGAAAACAACTTTGGAGAGGAGAGTTTTAGGAAAGTATGTTGAAAAAGAGTTTTTTAGGAAGAGATTTTTGAAAAGAAAGCTTTTTGGAAAGTATAAAAAACGTCTCACTTTCCTAAAGCAATTCTAGCCATAGAAAGACTAGAACCACTTTAGGAAAGTGGTTTTTGAAAATAACAAAGAGTTGAAAATATGGACCATGTGAGTCATTTTGAATGTAACATTTTCCTAAAGCAACCCTAGCCATGGAAAGGCTAGAATCACCCTAGGATTGTGATTATGAAAACATGTTTTGAAAAAGAGATTTTGATGCAGCTTTGAAAATAAGTTTGAAGACGATTTCGAAAACGACTTTGAAAACAACTTTTGAAAGATGCAAGATCATGATATGCACAATGCAATTTTGGGGTCGTGAACATACAAGATTAAGGATTCACCACATAATCAAGGGGGCCAGACTCACGTGTCTCCGGTTGGTCTAAAGGAAAGCCCCCGACACGGTGACCCTCCGATAGTCTAATCCTACACATGGACCGGGAGTCCCCTTGTTTCAAACATGCAAAGAAGGGGGGGGGGGAAGAGATGGGGGATTAAAATAGAGAAAACCCAAGTGGGTTAGAAGAGAGAAGAGAGAAGAGAGAGGGGGGGGGGGGGGGGGGGGGGGGGGGGAATGCAGAAATTTAAATAGAAAACCTACCTTGTATCTTGTTTATTTTGCGCACCTCGCTTTCTTCGGTCTTCGCTTCACTTCAGTTTTGATCTTCGAAGGCTCGTCTTTAATCTTTAATCGTTGTCTTCAAACTTTAGATTGCAGCACTTCAAGTCTCCAAAGGAGGGTTGAAGGCTAGTGTATGAGTGTATAGGGGTGTGTATAAGTGTATATGAGGTTAGGGTTTGCATATGGTGGCTAGGGTTTGGAGAACCTAAAGAAGCTAGGGTTTCTGAAGTGTTTGAGCTCTGTATATCGAATTATATGATTCTTAAACTGAGTTTGCGGACCCCTTTCACGTTGGAAGAGGCTCTGTATTTATAGAGGTTGGACAACACTGGCGCCTGTTGCAGTGGCGCTAGGCCAAACTTTGCACTGGCACCACTAGGAGTGGCGCCAGGCCATTTTTTGGCTTGGCGCCACTCCTAGTGGCGCCAGCCATTTAAGAAATGTTTAAGGTCGGCAAGCAACGTATCTTTGACTAGATTTGGGCGCCTGTACTAGTGACTATCATGTAATTTTTAGCCTGGCTTCACTAGGAGTGACTCCGAAAAGTCCGGGAAGGAGTTTGGAAGACCGGGAATGACCTGGAAAGTTGAAAAAGAGTAGGAACATGTAGAATAGTGTCCCGGAGGTTTTTGACTTGAAAAATGAAGACAAGATGTGTTGGAAGGGTTGACCGAGCCTTTAGGGGCAAAACGGTCAATCGGATTGGGAAGCTGCCGGGACGGACTCGGACTCTCCCGGAAGAAGACTCGAGATTTTGAAACATTATTCAGAATGTTCCCAAAGGTTGCCGGTTTGATACCCAAAGCCGGTGTGGTCGGAAAAGGTGACCGGCCCACCAGAGGTAAAACGATCATTTCGCATCGGATTTGACGGAACTGACTCGGAATGATCTGGAAAGGTAAAGGGAGGTTGAGAACATTATAAAAAGTAGTCTCAGGAGGTTACCGGTTTGATATCCAGAGTCGGTGTGGTCGAAAAAGGTGACTGGCCCTCCAGGGGTAAAAAGGTCATTTCGTACCGAATTTGCCGAAACTGACTCGGAATGATCCAAAAAGATAAAGAAGGGTTGAGAGTACTACAAAAAGTAGTCTCAGAAGGTTACCGATTTGATACCCAGAGCCGGTGTGGTTCCCGGGGCGTTTGGATGTCTAGGGGCAAAATGGTCATCTTGATCGGAAAGTCTTGGAAAAGGCCCAATGGGCAGTTTGGTCATTTTTCACCGAAGTGGGCTAGCAGGCACTGGCATTGACCTGGGTTTGGAGTGTTTCCGCCACTCTGACAGCGGTCGTCGTGACACAGGGGTTTGTTGGCAATTTCCTATATCGACCTGTTTACGAGTATTTCCGCTACTCGAACGGTTGTGATGTTTGCTAGTATTTCCGCTACTTGGACCGTCTCGAGGAATAAACTGTCTCGAGAGAGGGATTGAAAAGGGGTCTTATCGTCTCCGAAAAGACGTACCTGATTTGGGACCATCTCGAGGAATAAACTGTCTCGAAAGAGGGATTGGAAAGGGGACTTATCGTCTCTGAAAAGATGCCTGATTTGGAACCGTCTCGAGGAATAAACTGTCTACAGAGAGGGATTGAAAAGGGGACTTGTCGTCTTCGAAAAGACGTGCCTGATTTGGAACCGTCTCGAGGAATAAACTGTCTCCAGAGAGGGATTGGAAAGGGGACTTACCGTCTTCAAAAAGACGTGCCTGATTTGGAACCGTCTTGAGGAATAAACTGTCTCGAGAGAGGGGTTGGAAAAGGGACTTACCGTCTTCGAAAAGACGTGCCTGATTTGGAACTGTCTTGAGGAATAAACTGTCTCGAGAGAGGGATTGGAAAGGGGACTTATAGTCTTCGAAAAGACGTGCCTGATTTGGAGTAGATTTACCGTCTCGAGGAATCAACTGTCTTGAGAGAGGGGTTGGAGTTGGAATTAGAAAGAACGATGCCCTTAAGGGTATTTTGGTCATTTTGCCTCTATTTGGGCCTGCTGGGCCCGCGAGGCGATGGAAAAACGGGATTTGGACTTAGAAAATTGGTTTCGATTGGAATACGTCCATATTGACTTGAGTACAAGTCTGGACAGAGCGTAGACTGTCGAGCGGTCAAAAATGGGGTGCTTACAAGTATTCCTCGGGTGCGAAAAATTTAGGCGCAACAACAGTACGTGAAATGAGTATCTATTCTTACCAAGCCTATTATCAGGGTAGGAACTTATGCATTCTTTAAAATACATGCTTATTTTCTTCTTATCAGATAACTTGCCAATTACTGTGTTGACTTTATGTTTTCCTGCTATTTATGTTGTTGACTATATTGCTACATTCACTATATGTATGCGTCATTGGGGAGGAATAAGGGTGGAACCGGATTAGGTTTGATCTGGGGCGATCATGGGTTAGCTTCGCTGGGTTTGATATGGGCTAGATAATCATGGGTGGGCCCCCACTATCTTGACGTGGGGAAGGGTCAAGGGTGGGTCCACTAGGCTTGATGATGCGCTGGGCAAGACATACCAGCAAGGATCTTGATATTAATGAAAAAGAAAAGAATTACAAGGGACATATGTGTGCCATGCTATCTTTTTACTGCATTGCATTTAAACCTGTGCTTTATAGAATTTATGAGATTCCTACTGGGCTTCGCAACTCACTCCTATCTTATGGGATAAATTTCAGGAAATGAGACTTCAGCTGGATTCCAAGGAAATGAGTATGAGAAATGAACCACCCAGTTCAGTTGGAATTTCCTTAATATTTAGTTTGGATTGTACATAAATAAAGTTATGGATCTCAATTAGAAACATAATGTTCTCTGGATGTAATAATCACTTTGAAAGAATGTGAATGATGTATCTTTACCTTATAAACCTCATTGTCCTGATCTAGAAGATAAAATGGGTCGTGACATATACTAACCCTATGGTCCTTATTGTAGCCTCTATATATATACAATCTAAGAGCTGCTAGGGTTATACTTGCTCATAATTGAGTGATACACACTTTTGTGAGGAAGAGAAACTTTAGCAGCGATAAGCCCACTCTCTTTGGAGTAAGGCGTATACGAAGGGTACAGTAGAAGTCCGAAGGTTGAGTTTGAGCAGTTGATTTGTGCTTGTTGCTGCTACTTGTTATTCAAAATCAAACCAGAGAGATCTCGAAGGTATGATTCTAATAACGTAGATTAGACTATGCTAATCAGAGCAGAATTTTTTAGTATTATGCGTATGCACTATAGCCAGGTCATGGAAAATTTTGTAGTCCCCAGCAACTTGTTCCTAATAGCCTTACGTTTAGGTGGGAGTTCAACCGAGTTCCAAACTTGATTAACTCTCATTAAATCCATCTCCTCGTCCATTGCAGCAATCCATTTCTCCTTAACAGATGATGAGAGAGCCTCTTTAATAGTCCTATGCTCAGCATCATCATGTGAAGCTACCATGAAAGCCTCCCCTTCAATTTCATAACGACGACGAGGGACGGTCCTACGTGTGCTCCAATGTAATGGAGTGTCCTGAGAATACTCATCAATTAACATATCAGTCGGTGCATCGCTCCCACTATCCCTAAGAGGTTGAGGAATTTCTTCATCAGTATCAACTAGTCCACGTGGTGCGCTATCCAGAATATCCTTTATCTCATAGAGATCCAAGTCTCTAGACACCTCTCCCTACTAGGAAAAACATCCTCTAAAAAATTTGCGTCCCGTGACTCCGTGTTAGTCACACTCCCATCCGACTGCTCTCTAATGAACACATATCCCTTTGAGTTCTCAAAATAGCATATAAAGATACACTTCTTGTCACACCCCCATCCCAATCAGACATCATCAATGTCACATTAGGAGATGCGTGATTGCACAGGTCACCATACCTACGAATGACACCTTAATCCACACTTGAAAATACAACACAGCGGAATAAACACCATTGCTTTATATAACCATGGACCAACCATACATAAACATAAAGTACATCAGAGTAAACCATCTCAAAGCCTTATACACATCTTTCAAATATAGGTACATAACAATCCCTCATAAAACTCAAGCTAACATAAAGCAAAATACAAATATGAAAAGAAACTGAAAGCAAAGCAACAAGAGCTTTCCCAAGTCCCGAGACACGACATCCTGACACTGATATGAATGCCACCGCAGCTAAGACCAAGACTACAGTGAACCAAACCGTCATCTCTACGTTACTTGCCAAAATAGTCAGTGTGGGTGTGAGTTAATTATCAACATACTCACGATAGATAATCAAAATCATAAAGGATGTTATATACATAATCACAGAATCAGCTATCAATAGATAATAAATAATATCTTGTGATGCAATATATGAAACACCTGAATGTGTGCGCGATTTAGATAATGTTGGCCCAATATATTGATAGCTCGTTATCAAGGAATGCCCACCGTGGTACCCTTGGGCTAATCTACAGTGACTAAGCCTTGGTTAACCCACCGTGGTTAACTCTCTCCAGTGTAATGCAAGGCATAAAATATGGATGGTATGCAATGCCTCCTTATATATCTATAATCACCAATTTCACCTCATATATGAACACCATTAACACTTCATATGAATTCACTACCACCATACATATAGAAACAAACAATCCATTCAATATGAATAAGACTATCTTATATTCTCACCTATCACTGCATACATACGAGATGAAGTTACTTCTTAGTTGATGCTGAAGGCTTTTGACCTCGTTTAGCTTTTATCACCACAACTTTGTTAGTTTCGGAAGCACATTGTATAATTCATCAATAACTATTGACCATAAACAATAACTTTTAAATAATACTCCAATACTAAGTATATACCTTAAACATAATCATTTGAAAATAGGCTTAAAGACTTTTAATTTGACAGGTCATGGGCCGAAAAAACATTTCGAATGAAGAAATTATGTCCAATGAAAGATGGACTAAAATTTTGAAAAACTATATGTCGCGCCCAAATTTTTCACACTCGAAGAGTACACACACAAGTGGAAAAAATACTGTACTCTTTCGTTAGAACTCATCCTCTTAGAAGAATGAGTGTGACTAGGTTTGAATGAAAAATTGATTTGAATAAAGGACTTTTGGAAAACATTTGGAGTCGCCATCTCACTTGATTAAGGAGAGTTAGGTCACCTAAAAACTAAGCACAATCCGAAGACTACACTGAGGGTTTTTGAAAATACTTCCTCAAGAGAGGGTTTTTAAGAAAACATGTTGTTTGGTAAATTTTGAAAAATATTTAAGTCTTTTTTTGAAAATAACTCCATTTGGTCTTTTGAAAATAGTGTTCCTAAGTTCGGAAGTTGGTTACGTGTAGGGAAGACGCACTAAGCCATCACCCTAGCCTACACTTGCGGTACCTACATGTCTATTCACCTTAGATTCACTCATTAGAGTCTTCGATTAATACATGCCCAAAACTATCCACTTTAGAAAAGAATTTTTTAAAAGAAATTTAACATGATGCATAATATGCAAGTGCAATAGAAAGATTTGATTTTGAAAATAGATTTGAAAGGGAGGATTGAAGTTTGAAATTGGAAAGAAAGTTTTAGAAATTGAAATTGAGGATTGAAAATAGATTTTTAGAATTGGAAGTTTGAAAAGAGTTATGGAATTAGAGATTTGAAGAAGGTTGTGACCACACCCATGAGAGTTGCTTACGTATCATTTTTGAGGAATCAGGTCAGTCATAGTTCGGACAAGAGTCCGATTGAAAATAGAAGATTTTGATTGGAAGAAAGAAATTTTGGTTTGAAAAGGTTTAGATTTGAACTTAGAATAGAAGATTTGAAACTGAAATTTGGAATTGAAAAGATTCGACTGTGATTTAGAAAGATAGAACTTGGAAGAAGGATTTGGACTTTGTAATTTGACCGCTTAGCAGTCTACACTCCGTCCAGACTTGTACTCAAGTCAATATGGACGTATTCCAATCGAAATCAACTCTCTAAGTCTAATCATATCAATTCATTGCTTCACGGCTCCACCAGGCCCAAAGAGAAGCAAAATGACTAAAATGCCCTCAGGGGCATTATCTTTTCCATACTCCAATCAGGCGCGTCTTTTCGAAGACGATAAGACCCCTTTCCAATTCCAATCCCTCTCTCGAGATAGTTGATTCCTCGAGACGGTAAATCTACTCCAATCAGGCACGTCTTTCCGAAGACGATAAGACCCCTTTCCATTTCCAATCTCTCTCGAGACAGTTGATTCCTCGAGACAGTAAATCTGCTCCAATCAGGCGCTTCTTTCCAAAGAAGATAAGACCCCTTTCCAATTCCAATCCCTCTCTCTCTCGAGAGTTGATTCCTCAAGACGGTAAATCTACTCCAATTAGGCGCGTCTTTCCGAAGACGATAAGACCCCTTTTCAATTCCAGTCCCTTTCTCGAGATAGTTGATTCCTCGAGATAGTAAATCTATTCCAAATCAGGCACGTCTTTCTGAAGAAGATAAGACCCCTTTCCAATTTCAATCCCTCTCTTAAGACAGTTTATTCCTCGAAATGGTCCGACACATTTTTCAAAGAAAATCTCTTTGAAACGGTAAGTCCTTTTAAACTTGTTGACCGGGACGAGACCCCAAGTCCCCCGGATGGTAGAACGGTCCACCTTTGGCGCCTACTAGGCTGCCAATGTATAAATGTCTCTTTAGGCATGCCTTTCGAGAAAGTTGATTCTCAGGCACTAAGTCCCTTTAGCAGCTTCCCGAGATCAGGCAGTCTCGAAAATGATCGCGAACCGTCAGAGTAGCGGAAATACTCATAAACATCACAATCGTTACAGTAGCGAAAGTAGTCACACGACCGCCCTCAGAGTGGCAGAAACACTCAAAACCCAGGTCAACACCAGTGTCTGCTAGCCCACTTCGGTAAAAAATGACCAAACTGTCCCTAGGGCCATTTACCGGCACGTTTCTTGAGAACACATTTTAGTCTTCAGAACGGTAAGTCCAACCTTTCAAGATTGTCTTAAAGGCAATCTGACATGATTAGGTGCCTTCTAGTCAGTTTCGGGCCAATTCCGAGACTTTTCGGTCAAGATGACCATTTCGCCCCTAGGCATCCGAACGCCCCGGGAACCGCACCGGCTCTGGGTATCAAATCGGTAACCTCCCGAGAATGCTTCCTATAGTATTCTCAACTTTTCTCTATCTTTCCGGATCATTCCGAGTCAATTTCGGTAAACCTGGTGCAAAATGACCGTTTTGCCCCTAGTGGGCCGGTCGCCTTTTTCTTACCACACCGGCTTTGGGTATCAAACCGGTAACCTTCTGAAATTGCTTCTTATAGTATTCTTAACCTTCCTCTACCTCTCTGGATCATTCCGAGTCAATTCCGGCAAACCCGGTACAAAATGACCGTTTTGCCCCTGGAGGGTCAGTTGCCTTTTCCAACCACACCGGCTCTAGTTATCAAACTGGCAACCTTTGGAAACATTCTGAATAATGTTTCCAAATCTCAAGTCTTCTTCTGGGACAGTTCGAGTCCGTCCTGGCAGCTTTTCGATCCGATTGACTGTTTCACCCCTAATGGGCCGGTCAAATCCTTTCAATACAACCTATCTTTATTTTTCAAGTTAAATACCTCTGCGACACTATTCTAAGTGTTCCTGCCCTCTTTCTGGCCTTCCGGGTCATTCTCGGTCTCTCAAACTCCTTCCTGGACTTTCCGGAGTCACTTGTAGTGAAGCTAGGCTAAAAATTACATGGCAGTCACTAGTATAGGCGCCCAAATCTAGTCAAAGATACGTTGCTTGCCGACCTTAATAGTTTTATAATTGACTGGCGCCAAGCCAATATTTGGCCTGGTGCCACTCTTAGTGGCGCTAAAAGCATTTTTGGCCTAGTGCCACTACAACAAGCGCTAGGTCTATCCCATCTTTATAAATACAAAGTCTCCTCCAACGTGAAAGAGGTCCACAAACTCAATCTAAAAACCCAATTTTCGATACACAGAGCTCGTACACTCCCAAAACCCTAGCTTCCCTAGGTTTTCCAAACCCTAGCCACTATACACAAACCCTAAGCCTTATATGCACTCATACACACCCCTACACACTTACACACTAGCCTCCAAACCTCCATTGAAGACTTGGATTGCTGCAATTACGAAGATTTGAAGACCGAATATGAGCCCTCGAAGATCAAGACTAAAGTGAAGCGAAGATCGAAGAAAGCAAGGCGCGCAAAGCCAAGCAAAATAAAGAAGACACAAGGTAGGCTTCTTATTTAAATTTTCGCACTTCCCTCTCTCTCTTCTCTCTCCTAACCCACTTGGGTTTTCTTTATTTTAATCCCCCATCTCTTTCTCCCTCTTTCTTTGCATGCTTGAAACAAGGGGACTCCCGGTCTATGTGTAGGATTAGACTATTAGAGGGTCACCGTGTTGGGGGCTTTCCTTTAGGCTAATCGGAGACCACGTGGGTTCGACCCCCTTGATTATGTGGTGAAGTCTTAACCTTGTATGTTCATGACCCCAAACTTGCATTGTGCATATCATGATCTTGCGTCTTCCAAAAATTGTTTTCAAACTCGTTTTCAAAGTTTGCATTAAACTTGTTTTCAAAATTGCATCAAAATCTCGTTTTTCAATACTTGTTTTCAAAATCTCAATCCTAGGGTGATTCTAGCCTTTTCATGGCTCGGGTTGCTTTAGGAAAGTGTTACATTTAAAGAAGACCAATATGATCTATATTTTCGACTCCTTGTTTTCAAAACTATTTTCCTAAAGTGGTTCTAGCCTTCTTATAGTTAAAATCGCTTTAGGAAAGTGAGACATTTGTATACCTTCTAAAAACTCTCTTTTCAAAAGTTTTTTTTCCTAAAAATTTCTTTTTCAACATACTTTCCTAAAACTCTCCTTTCCAAAGTTGTTTTCAAAAATTCCCTTCAAAAATCTATTTTTCAAAACTCTCTTTTTCAACTCCTTTCCAAAATCCTCTCCCCAAAATCCACTTGCTAAAAACGCTCCCTAAAATTTTTTCCAAAAACTCTCTCCAATAATCTTCTGCCAAAAATCTTTCTAAAAACTCTCTTTCCAAAATCTTTTTTCTAGAAACTCCCCTCTAGGATTTTTCTTTTAAAATCTTCGCTTCCAAAAACGCACTTTTTAAAAATTCATTTTCTTGATGACCAAGTCAAGCCTTAGAGTTAACAATTAGGAAACCCTAATTTTCTTTCCAAAAACATGGTTTTCAAACTTCTCTCAAAATCTGGGTTTCCAAAACCTCTTGTTTTCTACATCAAAACTATACATATTTTCAAAACCTCCTATTTTCTACGTCAAAACTATACACTTCCAAATCTAGGGTTTCTAGAAACTTCCTTTTTCAAATTCTTGTCAAATCTTACCTTCTCTTTAAGAAACCAAGTCCAATCTCCTGTTTAGGAAACTAGATCCAATCCTCCGTTTTTGGAAACAAAATCAAACCTTCTCTTTTAGAAACAAAATCTAATCCTTTGTTTTGGGAAATAGGAATCTCAATCCTTCCTAGTCTAAACATTTCCTAACCCATTCCTTCTTAATCTCTTACCTTCCTAAACCATAAGTTTCCTAAACCTAAACTTTTAGATCTTTCCTTAAATTTTAAACTTTCAAATCTTTCCTAATTCAACCATTTCCTAGTTCCATCCCTTTCCCAAATCTTAACTCTCCAAATCTAACTTTTCAAATCTTTCTAAACTTCCAAACTTTCTAAACTTCAAATATTTCCATATCTAAAACTTTCTAAATTCTAAACTTTCCAATTTTCAAATCTTTCCGGTTTCAAAACTTTCCTATTTCAAAAACATTCATTTTTCCTAAAACGAAAAACTTTCCTAAATCAAAACTTTCCTAATTCGAAACTTTCCTAAAATGAAACTTTCCTAATTCGAACCTTTCCTAATTTCAACTTTCCTAATCTTCCAAGTCCAATATTTGGGTCGAATCTTTCTGAATCTCAAGTCCTTCCTAAAACCTTTCTTTCCTAAGTCTAGGTTTTCTAAAACCAAGCTTTCCAAAATCAAATCTTTTCAAATTTTCTAATCAAAATCTCTTTTTTTCAATCATACCTTCTATTTTCTATTGGACTCTTGTTCAGACTACGACTGATCTGATTCCTCCAAAAGGATATGTAGGCAACCCTCATGGGTGCAGTCTTCACATTTTTCAAATTTCAAATTCCTCCACATTTTTCAAATCTCAAATTCTACAACATTTTTCAAATTTTCAATTCCACAACCTCTTTCAAATCTCAAATTCTGCAACATTTTTCAAATTTCCAATTCCACAACCTCTTTCAAATCTCCAATTCTACAATCTTCTTCAATCTCCAATTCTATGTTCTATTTCTAATTTCCAATTCCAAAAATCTATCTCTATTTTCAATTTCTAAAACTTTTTAATTTCAAATCTATCCCTTTCAGATCTCTCTTCTAAAATCAAATAAAATTCTTCTTTTCAAATCTATTTCCAAATCAAGTCTCCTTTCTTGCATTTGCATATCATGCACCATGTTAATTTCTTTTCAAAAATTTCTTTTTAAAAGTGGATAGGATTGGTCATTGGTTAGTTGAAGACTTTCATAGGTGAGTCTAGGGTAGATTGACATGTAGGTACTGAAAGGGCAGGGTAGGGTGATGGCTTTGTGTGTCTTCCCTACACGTAACCAATCTCCAAACCTAGATTATTGATTTCAAAGACCAAAAACGGAGTTATTTTCAAAAAAGGGCTAAATGTTTTCCAAAGATTGCCAAACAACCTGTTTTCTTAAAAACTCTCTCTTGAGGAGATATTTTCAAAATCGTTTTCCAAAACCCTTAGTGTAGTCTTCGGATTATTCTTAGTTTTTAGGTGACCTAACTCACCTTAATCAAGTTAGGTGGCGAATCCAAATCTTTTCTAAAAGCTCTTTATTTAAATCTATTTTCAATTCAAACCTAGTCACACTCATTCTTCTAGGAGGGTGAGTTCTAACAAGAGAGTACAGTATTTTTTCCGCTTGTGTGTGTATTCCTCGAGTGCGAAAAATCTGGGCGTAACAGACTTGTTTCGAAAAGATTGAGATTTCGAAAACCTAGAATTAAGAAAGATAGGATTTAGAAAAAACTTGAGGTTTAAGAAAGATTTGATTCGAATGTTGGACTTAGATGATTAGGGAAAGATTAGATTTAGGAAATGTTCAAATTAGAAAAGTTTTCATTTTAGGAAAGGTTCCATATTAGGAAAGGTTCCATTTTAGGCAAGTTTCGATTTAGGAAAGTTTTGAGATTAGAATGTTTTGAAATAGGAAACTTTAAAAATTGGAAAGTTTTCTTTTTAAGAAAGAGTTAATTTTTGGAAAGAGTTTGCATTAGGAAAAGTTCCGAATAGGAAAGGTTTTTAATTGGAAAGTTTAGAGTTTTAGAAAGTTTTAATTTAAGAAAGTTTCGAATTTAGAAAGTTTACAATTTTAGAAAGATTCAATTTTAGAAAGATTCAAAGTTTGAGTTTAAGAAATACTTGAAATTAAGAAAGGTTTAAGTTTAAGAAAGATTTAAAGATTTAGAATTAGAAAATTGAAATTTGGAAAGGTATGGAATTAAGAAAGGTTGGAATTAGGAAAGATTAAGAAGCTTTAAGTTTAAGGAAAGATTTGAAAGTTTAGGTTTTGGAAACTTAAGGTTTAAGAAGGTATGAAATTAGGAACGATTTGAATTCAGAAGGATTGTGATTAGGAAATATTTGGATTTTGTTTCTAAGAAAGAGATGATTTGGTTTTGTTTAAAAAAACGGAGGATAAAATTTAGTTTCCTAAATGGGGAGATTGGATTTGGTTCCCTAAAGGGAATATAGGATTTGACATGAAATTAGAAAGATGAAGTTTTAGAAACCTTAGATTAGGAAAACTATAGTTTTGAAAATTTATGGTTTTGATGTAGAAAATGGGATTTGGAGACCTAAAGTTTCGGACAAGATTAAAAATCATGTTTTAGGAAAGGAAATTAGGGTTTTCTAATCATTAGCTCTAGGGTTTAACTTGAACTCTAAGAAAAGAGATTTTGAAAAGTAAAGATTTTGGAAATGAGAGTTTTTGGAAAGGGATTTTGGAAAGAGTTTTTGAGAAGGAAACTTAGGGAGCGTTTTTAGAAGTGAATTTTGAAGAGAGCGTTTTGGAAAAGAGTTTAAAAAGAAGTTCTAGAAAATAGAATTTTTGAAGAGAGTTTTTAGAAAACAATTTTTGAAAGGAGATTTGAAGAGAGTTTTGAGAAAGTGCATCGGAGAGGAGATTTTAGACAGTAAATGTAAAAAGGGTTTTTGGAGAGGACTTAAAGAGAGGTTTTGGAAAGTAAGTTTAAAAAGAGATTTTAGAGAGGATTTAAAAAAAGAGGCTTTGGAAAGTAAGTTTGAAAAGAGATTTTGGAGAGGGACTTGAATATGGACTTTTGCAAGCCTCTAAAAAATATCACACTTGCCTAAAACAATTCGAAACATAAGAAGATTAGAACCATTCTAGGATTGTGGTTTTGAAAATAGCAATAATTTGAAAATATGGACCATAATGGTCACTTTAAATTTAACACTTTCCTAAAGCAACCCTAGCCATGGAAAGGCTAGAATCAACTTAAGATTGTGATTTTGAAAATAAGCTTTGAAGAAGAAGATTTAATGCAAGTTTTGAAAACAGTTTTGATGCAAGCTTTGAAAACAAGTTTGAAAATGAATTTTGGAGAGATGCAAGATCATGATATGCACAATGCAAATTGGGATTGTGAACATACAAAGTTAAAGGCTTCACCACATAATCAAGGTGGCCGAACTCACGTGGTCTCTGATTAGGCTAAGAGAAAGCCCCCGACACCGTGACTTTCAATAGCCTAATCCTACACATGAACCGGGAAATCCCTTGTTTCAAGTATGCAAGAAAGGGGGGGAAGAAGATGGGGGATTAAAATAAAAGAAAACTCAAGTGGGTTCGGAGAGAGAACAGAGAGGGGGAGAATTGCGTAAACGTAAATAGGAAGCCTACCTTATGTCTTTTTTTATTTGCTTGGTTTTATTCGCTTCGTTCTTATTGCTTTTCTTTGGTCTTTGCCTTGATCTTCAAGAGATTGCTTGGATCTTTGGAAACTTCAGAGTTGTAACACTTCAAGTCTTCAATGGAGGCTTTGGAGGCTAGTGTAAGAGTGTATAGGGAGTGTATGTATACTAAGGTTTAGTGTATGGGGGCTAGAGTTTTGGAAAACCTAAAGAAGACTAGGGTTTGGGGAGGCTATGAGCTTTGTGTATCGAAGAGGATTAGGCATCCGAATGCCCCGGGAATCACACCGACTCTGGGTATCAAACCAGTAACCTCCCGAGAATGCTTCTTATAGTATTCCCAACCTTTCCTTACCTTTTGAGTCAATTTCGGCAAACCCGGTGCGAAATGACTGTTTTGCTCGTGGTGGGCCGGTCGCCTTTTTTGACCACACCTGTTCTAGGTATTAAACCAATAACCTTTGGGAACATTCTAAATAATGTTTCCAAATCTTGACTCTTCTTCCAGGACATTCTGAGTCCGTCCCGGCAGCTCTCCGTCCCAGTTGACTATTTTGCCTCTAATGGCCCGGTCAACCCTTTCGACATATCCTGACCTCATTTTTCAAGTCAAATACCTCCGAGACTCTATTCTAAGGGTTACTATCCCTTTTTGGCTTTCCGGGCCAGTCTTGGTCCCTTAAATCCTTCCTGGACTTTCCGGAGTCACTCCTAGTGAAGCCAGGCTAAAAATTGCATGGTAGTCACTAGTACAGGCACCCAAATCTTCTGAAGATACGTTGCTTGCCAACCTTAAAACTTTCCTAAGTGGCTTGGCTCCACTAGTAGTGGAGCCAGAAGGTTTTTTGGCCTGGCACCACTGCAACATGCGCTAAATCATTCTTCTCTCTATAAATACAAAGCCTCCTCCAGCGTGAAAGAGGTCTGCAAAATCATTCTAAAAACCCTACTTTTCGATACACATAGCTCGTAGCCTCACAAAACCCTAGTCTCCTTTAGGTTCTCTAAACCCTAGCCTGCTACACACTCATATACACTCTCATATACTCATACACTAGCCTCCAAAGCCTCCATTGAAGATTTGAAGTGCTACAAACTGAAGCTCTCGAAGATCAAGATGAAGACTGAAGTGAAGACTGAAGTAAAGCAAGAAAAGCAAAGCGCGCAAAGCAAAGCAAAATAAACAAGACACAAGATAGGCTTTCTCTTTAAGTTTATGCATCTTCTCCCTCCCTTCTCTCTCCTAACCCACTTGGGTTTTCTTCTATTTTAATCTCCCATCTTCTTCCCCCCCTTTCTTGTATGTTTGAAATAAGGGACTTCCCGGTTCATGTGTAGGATTAGGCTATTGGAGGGTCACCATGTCGGGGGCTTTCTTTAGTCTAATCGAAAACCTCATGGGTTCGGCCCCCTTGATTATGTGGTGAAGTCTTTAATCTTGTATGTTCACGACCCTAACTTGCACTGTGCATATCATGATCTTGCATTATTCCAAAATTCGTTTTCAAAAACTTGCATCAAAACCGTTTTCAAAACTTGCATTAAAGTTTTCTTTTTTAAAACTTGTTATCAAAATTACAATCCTAAGGTGATTCTAGCCTTTCCATGGTTAGGGTTGCGTTAGGAAAGTATTATGTTTAAAGTAACCAATATGGTCCATATTTTTCAAATTCTTGTTGTTTTCAAAACCACAATCTTAAAGTGGCTCTAATATTTTTATGGTTAGAATCGCTTTAGGAAAGTGAGATATTTTAGATACTTTCTAAAAAATTTCTTTTCAAAAATCTCTTTTTCTAAAAACCTCTTTTTCAATGTACTTTCTAAAAAATTTCTCCAATCTCCTTCTCAAAATTCCTTTTTCAAATTGTTTTCAAAAACTCCCTCCAAAAATCTATTTTTCAAAACTCCTTTTTAAACACTTTTCCAAAACGCTCTCTTCAAAATTCACGTTTTAAAAACGCTCCCTAGGTCTCCTTCCTAGAAAAATTCTTTCCAAAAACTCTTTCTTCAAAATTCACTTTCCAAAAACTCCTCTCTAGGATTTCCTCCCAAAAATCTTCCTTTCTAAAAAGTCACTTTCCAAAATATGTTTTCTTAGAGTCCAAGTCAAGCCCTAGAGCCAACAATTAGGAAACCCTAATTTTCCTTAAAAAAACAAACATGATTTCCAATTCCCAATCTTGCCTTAAAATCATAAGTTTCCAAAAACCTATTTTCTACGTCAAAACTATAGTCTTCCAAATCTAGGGTTTCTAAAACTTTCCTTTCCAAATCCATGCCAAATCCAATCTTCCCCTTTAGGAAACCAAATTCGATCTCCCATTTAGGAAACTAGATTCTATCCTCCATTTTTGGAAACAAAATCAAAACAACTCTTTTTAAAAACAAAATCTAATCCTTCGTTTTAGAAAATATGAATCTCAATCCTTCTTAGTCTAAACATTTCCTAATCCACTCCTTCCTAATCTCATACTTTCCTAAATCTTAAGTTTTCAAAACTTGAACGTTTAAATCTTTCCTTAAACTTTAAGCTTCCAAACCTTTCCTAATTCAACTGTTTCCTAGTTCCATCCCTTTCCAAATATAAATTTTCAAATCTTTCTTAAACTCAAACCTTTCCTAATTTCAAGAATTTCTATAACTTAAATCTTCAAATCTTTCCAAAATTCTAAACTTTCCTAAACTTCAAATCTTTCTAAATCTAAAACTTTCTAAACTCAAAACTTTCTTATTTCAAAATCTTTTCCAATTTCAAAACTTTCTTAAAACAAAATCTTTCCTATTTCAAAACCTTTCTTAAAATGAAATTTTCTTAAACTAAAACTTTCCAAAATTGAAACTTTCCTAATTCGAAACCTTTCCTAAACCAAAACTTTCCTTAAATGAAACTTTCCTAATTCAAAATTTTCCTAAAATGACACTTTCTTATTTTGAAACCTTCCTAATTCGAATCTTCTTAATTCTAACATTTCCTAATCTTCCAAATCCAATATTCGAGTCAAATCTTTTCTCAAATCTTTTCTAAGTTGAGCCAAATCTTTCTCAATCTCAAGTCCTTTCTAAATCCTATCTTTCCTAAGTCTAGAATTCCTAAATCTCAATATTTCCAAAATAAGTCCAAATCTTTCTTCTAAATTCTATCTTTCCAAATCAAAGTCCAATCTTTTCAATTCCAAATTCCAATTTCCAATCCTTTATTCTAAATTCAAATCAAATCCAAATTCCAATTCAATTCTTTTTTCAAATCAGATATTCTATTTTCTATCAAACTCTTATCCGAATTACGACTGACCTGATTCCTCGAAAAGGATACGTAGGCAACCCTTCTGGGTGCGGTCACAATCTTTTTCAAGCTTCTATTTCCACAACTTTTTCCAACTTCCAAATTCGATAATCTATTTTCGAGTTTCCAATTCCAAAAATCTATTTTCAAATCTCTATTTCTAATTTCTAAAACTTTCCAATTTCAAATCTCTTTTAAGTCAAATCAATTTGTTTTTAAATCTATTTCCAACTCCCTTTTTCTATTACATTTACATATCATGCATCATGTCTTTTAAATATTCTTTTTCTAAAGTGGATAGGATTGGACACTTGTTAGTTGAAGACTCTCATAGGTGAATCTAGGGTGAATAGACATGTAGGTACCGCAAGGGCGGGATAGGGTGATGGTTTAGTGCGTCTTCCCTACACGTAATCAACCTCCAAACCTAGGATCACTATTTTCAAAAGGCCAAAATGGAGTTATTTTTAAAAAAGGGCTTAAATATTTTCTAAAGGTTGCCAAACAACCTATTTTCTTAAAAACCTTCTCTTAAGGATGTTTTCCAAAATCTTTTTTCGAAAACCCTAAGTGTGATCCTCAAATTATGCTTAGTTTTTAGGTGACCTGACTCACCTTAATCAAGTTAGGTGGTGACTCCAAATGTTTTCCAAAAGCCCTTTATTCAAATCAATTTTCAATTCAAACCTAGTCGCGCTCATTCTTCTAGGAGAGTAAGTTCTAACGAGAGAGTATAGTATTTTTTTCGCTTGTGTGTGTATTTCTCGAGTGCGAAAAATCTGGGCGCGACAGTTGGCGACTCCACTGGGGACACTTGGAGGGTTAGGCCGTAGTCATGTCTCTTTACCCTTCACCCATGTAAAGTCTTCAATTAACTTGTTCAATCCTATTCACTTTAAATTTTCAAAACCAAATTTTCAAAAAACATGCATTTATTCATATTATCTTGTATTAAGTTTGCCATCCACGTACTAACTCTTGCAGCTTTGTTTTGTAGGTGTGTTTTTTGTTTAAATTCTATTAACTACCATGCATGAATGTGATGAACAGGATGAATGGGAGTTGTTGGGTTCTTTCCTCCGCTTTAAAAAATCACACACACACTGCACGCGCACTTGCATTTTGTATACTTGCATTTTTACCCTGATATGACCCTTCTAGTTAGAAAGGGGGAACGGTATATTGGTTGTGGGCAAGATGTTGTATCAGTTTCTTCGCCTACAACCTCTTGATGGTTCCCCCGCTCGAATCACCAACCGATCATGGCACTACCTTGGTGAGTGGGCCTAGGTTTGAAGATCCAGGGACCGAGCCTTTTTAGGACGCATTAATCAACTCTCAACCTCATGCTTATATAGACACCTTGCATAGCTGAACCTCTGTCGGATTTAAAACACTTCAACTGTATTCTCTTTCTTTATACTCTTTGCATATCCATGTTCATGCATTCAATATCCCATTTCAAGACAAGAGTTCCAAAGTAACTCAAGTCACTGCATTCTCATGCATATGATCAACCCATTGAGAGTGACACTAAGGTCACTCTCCCTTACATTAGACCTACCTAAACCCTAAAGGTTCCCACGTAACCCCAAGGACTCATAGCATGCACATCAATTCATTCCATAAGAGGGGCCCCAATCCCTCTACGCTCATAAATATAGGGTTGCCAAGAAGATAAGGGGCAATCAATCAACAAGGTCTCTCAGTGATCTCCTTGACGTCAAATCCAACGAAGGAGAATCCAAAAACTCGAGAATAGTTTAGGATTTCTTTTGTAAGAGAAGATAGGTGGAAGTCCAAAGGAAAATGTTCCCCCTCCCCCTTATTGAAATATATTTCAATTCTTTTGTATCTTAAACCTAAAGTTAAATGTACTTCTTTATTCTCCTCGAATGAATGGATGGATGAACGTATGAATGAATGAAGGTCCCCACCTGATGGTAAGGCATTTGCATATAGGGGCAAGCCTCCTATCTCCAAAAGTGAGCAAACGCATCATGTTTAGTTTCTCTCAAGAAGGGGTACCCCTAGGATATGCATTGCATAGAAATTTTCAAATCAAGGCACTAACTTCTCTTTTGTTTTTTGTCTTTTGTCCTCCCCCTCCTCATCTCTAAATACCAAGAGAATCGAAGGCAAAAGCAAGACAAGAAGGGGGTTTTCTAAATCACTCACTTATTATCATCATATTGCTTACATGTTCACTTCTTTTATGCTCATGCACCCATATCCATTCCAAGACAAGAGTTCCAAGAAACTCAAGTCATTTCATTCACATGCATTTAATCTACCGTAGAGAGAAAAGAGCGATCCAATCTCATGTTAATCAAACCTACCAAAACTTCTATGGGTTTCTCAACCCTAAGAATTCATAGCATGCATAGGACCATATCTCCAGAGAGGCCTAAATCTCTGTCCGTCCATAGAGGTGGGATTACCCAAACAAAGAAACATTAACCGGCCCATGCCGAAGAGTTATTGTATTGCACAAGGGGCAAAACCCCACCTCCAAAATGGACTTAACATCATGCTTAGATTCCTTCAAAGAAGGGACCTCCATAGGACATGCATCGCATAGAACCTCTGACTCCGCATGCTGACTGCATTCTGTTTTTCTTTTTCTTTTTGTAGGTTAGAGAGCACAACTAAATTCATGGAATCCCTCTAGTACCACACCAAGTTCAAAATTATGGAAGGATGAGCCTAGTTGTTAGAAGAGGCCAAATTTACATCAGGGAGCAATAAGAACTAACCATCCATCAACAAGACGTTACCTCCACACCATGCCGCAACAACCACCGTCCATGCAAAAGGAGGCTTCACCGTTTGCAAAGTCCTATCAAACCCGTGCATTGCTATAAAAGAATCTCCTAATTTCCAAATGCATACTAAGCACTGCAAAAGATTTATCAATCCGCCCTCCGTTGTTTGGTAATACACTCAGAGAATGAAATACCAAAGAAGTTGACACAGTTTCAAAACCTTGTTAGGGGTTCTCACCAAGAGGCCCACAAGAAAAGGGAGGTTTTCATAAAATTCGTCCGTTTCCTTTTTATCTTTCTATTTCTTGCATATCTTATTTAAATAAACATTGCATACAATGTAATCATGTTTTTAAATGAAAATAGATAATTCTCAGTTTATCCCCTTTGTCTCATACTCTTGTGGACGATTGTTGCGTTTAAGGATTCTTTCCTATTCAGTAATGACTTAACTTGAAGGACTCTAGTGGATAGCATGGGCAACCCACTCAAAGGGGGTTAAAACCTTTGAGAGACTGAGAGAGAGAGAGAGTGAGAGATAGGAGGAATGCAATCTTAACAAAGAAGTGTGAATTTTATTGAAGAGGCGACACTTACACGATATCCTAGCTAGGCAATGGGCAGCCGAGTCCCCAAAATGATGAGAAACCATTGTTCTATTTATCCCAAATAAACACTACCCTTTTCTTAGCCCACCAGAGTCGTACATAATTTCTTTTCAGATATCCCCAAACCAAGAACCATCCCCTACGTTAGGGTAAGCACAAAATAGTTGATTTGATAGAACATGTAGGGGTTCACTGACAGAAACACATCATCCGTAGGAATATTGCCTAAATTTTGTACTAAGGCTTTATGGATTAAGCAATTCAATTTAAAATGATTAGAGGCCCTCAATTCTGCTATCATACACAAAAATATCCCCTTTGCTTAACCCACTAGTGCCTCACGAAAAGAGAAAGATTTTTTGTCAATCCCAATTTGAAAACATCCCCCCACACTGGGGCAGCTAGGTAGCAGAAGATCTAGCAGAGAATGTCATCGACCATCAAGCTGAAGTAACGTGAAGGCTCTATGGATCAAGCAATCTTGTTCAAAATGAAGAGAGGCCCTCATTTCATTTTCCATACAGTTAAAAGTAACCCTTGTCAAACCTGTTGAGCCAGTTACCTTTTTCTCTAGAAAGAAACCCCAACCTAGGGATCACCGCCCATGATAGATTAAATTAAAATGCTAAGGAAAGGATCTGAGAGAAAGTAGTCGTGGAAATGTTTGTCTCGTAGAAAGCAAAAAGAAAGGGAAGAAATAGAAAAGTAAAGAGGAAAAGCTACCATGGGTCAAGTCAAAAGAAACAAAAAGTAAAAAAAAAAGAGAAAGTGAAGGGGCAACTCCGTTAGAAGGTCAAGGATCAAGCTACAAGAAAGGTGAACTTCTTGAAGAATATATAGTTATTCAAAGGTGATCCTAGGTAACAAAGAAGCCCAGTAGAAGCAATGGGTTCGAGCCTTTACCCTTTCTTGTAAAAAACCCAAAACCATGGCCTACATTACGACCCTATTAATGTCATGCCCCGTAATCCGGCCTATGCGGATTTAGGGTACATGACCGGCTAGTAGCAAGGCTACCTAAGGCCGCATTACATAAACCGGTTGAACACCTGTGCATAAATCATTTAAAATGATATATAATTGTGAAAATAGAATTTTTCATAAATTAAAACATAACTCGTGTCATACATGGCAGAGCTGTGCCTATCTAAAACATAAACATACATATGGGCCTATTCGAGGCCACCATAGTTATATCATTTATAACATTACAAACATTAGGGTCCAGCCCAAATACACATAACATAACATTGGCCCGTGAGTCGTAGCTCAAAATGCACATATGGCCTCCTTCTAGGGCCCCTCGGATTGGCTACCTGAAAACATTTGAGAAAACGTAAGCTAATGCTTAGTGAATAACAATGATGCATAAGCATGAAAATATTATGGACTAACATTTATAAAACAATAGATAAACATTTATGCATACAAATTATGAACTGAAAACGTGCAAGCATAGACTTGAAATCATAGGTAGCATAAGCATCATATTGAAACATTCTATCATTTCAAAACATGGTATTATAAAAGAGAGATGCGATATATCTTTGCTTGTAATAAAGCATAACATAACTTGTCATAAACATTTGAACATATCATCGTTCTCTTTCTAAAACATAAGTGTACTACAATCCGACATATGAGTTAGGCACCATAGTAACCTTGTAGGTCACGTCAAGGCTCTTTAGGCCAGAGACGTCTCCCAACATAAATAGTTTATTTCACGTCCCCTATCATAGGACTATCGGGCTAGATTAAGGTCTTGCCACGAGAAAACCCAAGTTGGCACCATACATTAAAAACTTAGCATCTCTTTCATTTAAACATTATAGTCCATGGGTTTTAATTCATAACATAAATATAGCTTGCATGCATTTCAAGGTATGACATTTATACTTGAACATAAACATTGGTGCATTGAAAACATATGAAAAATATTGCATGATATGTAGTTGAACTTAAAACATTTTGAAAGTAATAGAGTTTTACTCATGGCATATCGTTACTCATCTTAATCCTCGTGAAAGGTGCTAAACAAGGACGTTCCTGCACATAGAGTACATAGAGACATCAATCACAAGACCCTAATGTAAAGCAAGAACATGAACACATTCTAAGGAAATCTCATTTAAAAATAGGCTTAAAGACCTTTAATTTGATAGGTCATGGGCTGCAAATACATTTCGGATGAATAAGTTATGTCCCATAGAAAATGGACTAAAATTCTGGAAGAATAATGTGACAGACATAATTTTGGGTCAACTTAAAAATTTAATATCTCTCAATCTATATAGAATTAGAGTACAAACTTTATATGGGTACAAAGGTTTATGAGTTTACTTTCTAATGCTTCAAACGGTGTATCAATTTGAGTTTTGTAGAGCAAGTTATGCTCATTTTACTAAATAGTGTCAGAGCTGAAGACAAAAGGGTCGACTCCTGAGCTGAAGAAATGAATCTGAGAGCTCTCTAGACAAAAGGGTCGACTCCTAAGGCAAAAGAGTCGACTCCTGAGCTAAAAAAAACCAAGATTTCAAACCTGAAAATCCCCAAACCTCACTCAAATCAAAATCAAACTTCATCAAATCTTTTCCAAACTCCTCAAATACTTCTAGGGTACAATGATTGACCTAAAGAGACCACAATAACTCAAGATGGGGCAAAATAAACAAGCCAATCAAAGGGATCTAAGGTTTGAAATCTCAAACCCAACATGTACAAATTTGGAGGTTTTCAACCCTAACTCCCAATCCATCAACATATGCTTACAAGCCCTCAAAATATAACCAAATGGGGCTCAAAAGAGTCTCCAAACATAACAACACATAGGTATTTACATATATAAGAGGTTAGGGTTCATATCTTTCTTCTAAGTTTTCTCAATCTTCAACAATGGCTTCTTCCAACCTTCTTCCTCCTCTTTTCCCTCTCTTCACTTGCTCTTTTTCTCGCCTCTTTCCTTCTTCTTCTCGGTAGGTGAGTGTGTGTGTATGTGTGTGTGTGTGATTAGGAGATACACATGGGAATTAATCCCATGTGTGTCAAACGTGAGGCATATTTTACAACATGGGACTTAATTGGTCAATATTGACTCCAAAATAACATATAAATAATACAAGAGTTAAAATCCCACATTAATTCACAAAATAAAGGTTCGGGGCATTACAATTAAAGTCCTCTCTAATTGAAAAAAGGATTACTTGATCCAAATGAGCTAGGCGTGTTGTTGAAGCTAGAGGAGGATATCAGGGGACGAAACCCGCTGGAAGACCAACTAAGGATGGTGTGGATCTAAACCCTACTAGAAACAACATCAAATTTGAGCCTGCATATCATTTTTATTCATAAACCCCTTAACCTAGCCTACGTTACGGTCCAAATTAAAGTTCTCTTTGATCAAAGAAAATTACTTAGTCCAAATAAGCCTGAATAATACCAAGACAAGTAGGATGTCAAAGGAGAACTGGGAAGGAATACAGGGGCAATCTCATGCTTGAAGTGTGCTCAGATGGTTTTGGTTTAAACAAGTCACTCAAAGAAGATCTTTGAGCCTAAATATCCTTTCATTTTTTACAACTCCTAAACCCAACCTGTATTACGGTCCTAAAAGAAGTCTTCTCGGATTGAGGGCCTAGCTGTTTATCGCTCTGCAAAGGATATGCGAGTCGTCGGTTAAGCCACAATGGCATTTTGAAAATCTGAGAGAGAGAAAACCAAGTGAGGTCAGAAAAAGCCCAAACAGCAATCCTGTAGAAAGTAGGGATAGGATAGCAAAGCAAAAGGTCAAGATCCCTGGAGAATGGTGCAAATACTATCACACCCCGATAAGAATGGGGCAAAACTGAATGGGGCAGAATTCTAAAAAGAAAATAGAATCCTAGGAGTATGGGCCTTGGGGCAATCTTGGGACATTCTTTGTAAATAGTTTATATACGTTTAATATATTGCATCCATGATATGTATAACCTGTACATCCATTAAATTCATGCGCAGTTTATATCTATTTCTGCATTCATCAAAAGCATGGCATGTATCCAACTCCATTCCTGTATGTACATTTATCCAAAAAGTATAACATGCATTAAATTCCATTCTTGTATGAACTTGTGCATTCATAAAAAAAAAAGAAGATATATATAAAAAAAAAAGTAAGACATGCAAAATAAGTCATACATCTAATTACATGTGCATTCGCAAAAACTAATAATAATAATAATAAAAAGAAAGTATAGCATGCTTTTACCTGTGCACTTTTAGAATTGGCATAATTAAACTGTTTTTGTACAAAAAACTAACTCTATGTCTTTTCCTCTCTCTCAAATAAGAAACAGGGAACAAGGTAAAATGTAAAACGGAGCTAAAACCACCACTCAGACATCTACAGTACCATTACACACCTCAGAAAGCTCAAATTTTCATGGCCAACAAGAAATAGAGAATAGGTCAATGGCCCACCCTCGACCCCCCTAATCACATGACTCTTGACTTGAGATACCATGTATGCTGAAAAAGAAGAGCAATGAATAACTGTCCAATCGCCCAAAGTTGGAATATTGGAGCACATCCCCGAAAATGAGCGTCAACAGTCTGCTGGAATCTCGTAAGACTCACAAAGGTCTCTCCTACAACCATAGGAGCATAGGAATGCCCCTTACGAATCAGGGCTAGTAGTGAACATAATCGGCAGTCAACTAAATCATCACCGCGTGGGAACACCAAGTAGTTCAGAAGAAGGAGAGCGAGAGTAACCATACGGGAAACAGACCAATCCTGGGAAGTGTGCCAATCACCTGAGTGTGCTTGCATGCTCGTGGTAAACTCAAAGTGAGAAAAGAGGAACTCTGCTGGAACGTAAGGAAACTGAGACAAAGAAGAAGATGAAAGAACTACCCGTCGGAGTGCAAGCTGGGATGAGACCACTGTAATATAACCATCAGGAAAGATGGGCCCTACGATGTCAGTAGAATCATCTCAAAAACTAAGAAGAAATCCATACTCGTGAGGAGTAGGGGCAAGCTCGCACTCACCGAAGCGAAAAAAGAGATAAGCCAAGCTGCCAAAAGGGAATCACTGCCTCCATGAACCCGAGAATAAGTTGCACTGACAGGAGTGAAGCCATCAGACCAAAGGATCGGCGAAAGATACCCTGCTCATCTGGAGGGTAACAGTCATGCCAAGCTCTTAGTCGACTCAAAATCATGTCTACCATTCTGAAAAGGTAAGCCAAGATAAGAGGTGTTAATATACGGTGCATGTAGTTAAAAATAATCATAAAATAAAAGAAATAAATAACCAAAAAAATAAAAAAATAAAAAAGGGCAAAAAGGAAAAAAAAAAAGATTTCAAGTGATAAGTCACAATGAATTTTCTACACATTTTGATTTTAAATCCAATTCTAAGTCAAAATGAATTTCCTATACATTTTGATTTTAAATCCAATTCTAAGTCAAAATGAATTTCCTACACATTTTGATTTTAAATCCAATTCTAAGTCAAAATGAATTTCTTACAGATTTTGATTTTTAAATTTCATTTTCATGTCAAAATGAATTTTCTACACATTTTAATTTTAAAATTCCAATTCTAAGTCAAAATGAATTTCCTACACATTTTGATTTTTAAAATTCTACTTCTAAATCAAAATGAATTTCCTACACATTTTTATTTTAAATCCAATTCTAAGTTAAAATGAATTTCCTACACATTTTGATTTTAAAAATTCTATTTCTAAGTCAAAATAAATTTTCTACACATTTTGATTTAAAAGGTCAAGTTTCAAGTCAAAATGAATTTCCTGCACATTTTGATTTATCAATTTCAAGTCAAAACAAGTTTTCTAAAATTTTTAGGGTTTTCTGTCTTTTTCCTTCAAAAAGATTTTATTCAAAACCTTTTCCAACTCTTTTCCAAACTCTAAAAATTCCGACAAAGTTTCATTTAAAAATGGTCTCTACAACACCCACCACATCAACACAAAACACAAGCCATGAACTCTACAAACACCACCATCACATACCACTAACACCTACACACACTTTCAAAATCTTCAAACTTCCCAAAAGACTCATTTCATTTTCCAATAAATCAATGGTGTTCAAAAATATCCTAAAATTTTTCAAAATCATTTCAAAAGTTTTCTAAAATATTCCAACATTTTTCTAAATTTTAAACTCCCTTAATTTCATCACTTTCTTAATTTTCTCCATTTTTTTGTATTTTTCTAAGTCTTTTTTTCTACTTTTCAAAAAATCAAAAAATTCAAAAGTTTTCATAAAATCACGAAATTTCATCTGGTTGTTAAACACATTTTTCTAAGACACACAGTATAAAAATCAAGCCGAAAAACTCAACACCCAAGCCTATAGGAACAAATTCCCAATTCCTACAGAAACCCCCTTCACATGATCACGCAAAATTATTCAAATTCACTCAAACAAGCATCAAAATGCAATAATAATTTCACCACAATGTTCAAAATATATCAATACATAAATTTTCACTGTTCACACAACTCAAACGAAATTTTACACGTCGAAATCAACAAAAAATTGAAAACTCACCTCTTGGAGTTCTTCAGCGAAATCTTCTCTTCCGACGACTTTTCCAATGACGGTGTCTACTTTCGGCATTCCCCCGTGGTCCCTAAGAGATGCTCCTTCAATGTCTAGGTCAGTTTCCTCACAATGCTTCTCGATTTTTCACAGACTCTTCACATCCAGTAAGTGTTTGAACTAGAATTTTTTCTGGTTTTGATCCTAAGCTTAGCGCTACTAGCAGTGGTGCCAGTTGCCAATTCTGGGCAGCTTTGCCCTTTTTCCAGCGAAGACTCGATTTCAAAGGCCTGTTGGGCCCAATATTTCTAAGGTCCATCCCTCAGACCACCTCACGGTCAACATGATACTCTTACTCTATCGTTTTCTGTCTTCGACAAGCACAGATAGAAAAAGAGGCACTACCAAAAAAAGGGGTATTTGCGACGCACTTTTTTTGCCACGGCTCCACGCCGTCGCAAATACAGATATTTACGACGGCATTGTCGCCGTTGAAAAAAGTGTTTATTTGTGACGACCTATTTGCGACGGTATCCAATCCCGTCGCAAAAAATAAATTGAAACGACGTTGTTTTGCAAATCAAATGCGACCCCCCCCTTTATGAGACGCCACATACGCGACGACAAGCATGTCGACGCAAAAGTTGTTACAAAACGACGTCGTTTTGAGAGTAAACGACATAGCTTTAATTCCCAAATTTATTTCCCCCCTTTCCTCTTTATTTTCCCTCTAAGGCAACGTATACTCACCGAGCGCATCTCGATCTCTCTCTGGTTCTCTCGCCGTAACCCATCTCTGATCAGGTAAGCTTCGATGTCTCTTTGGTTCTCTCGCTCTCTATGGTTCCATCGCTCTCAGTGGTTGTCTCTCTCACCATCTGATTCTCTCTCTCACCGACTCCATTGTAGGCATCGAACGGATCCCTCATCGACCTAAATCCCTCAAAGGCTTTGGACATCCTCATCGACCCATCTTTCATCTGGCTTTGGACTTCCTGTTCAGCCCTAACCCATCGTTGATTTGGTAAGATTCGATCTCTCCGCTGGTTCTCTCTGTCTCTGGTTCTCTCTCTCACCATCTGGTTCTCTGTCTCACCGACTGGCTTTCTGTCTCCCCGACCCCATTATAGGCATCGACCGGAGCCGACATCGACCGGAATCCCTCATTGTCCGAAATCCCTCACTAATCGAAATCTGTGACCAACGACCAGGTTAGTATTTTGTCTCTACATTTTTCGTTGATTGCAGTTTGTTTTGTCAGTCAATGATCTTCATGTTTCTACTACAATGATCTTCATGTTTCTATTGTCAATGATCTTCAAATAAATCTATGATGTGGAACTGGAGTGCCTATGCTAACGGAGGTTCTTTTGTTGTTGTTGTTGTTTTATTTGATTTTATTATGTGAAACTGGAGTGCCTAAGCATGTTCTTTGTTTTATTATGTTTTTCCCTTTTGCGATTCTGTTACTTGGCTTATCAACCATAAAACTAAGGTGGTCAAATATCAACAGGAAGGACATGCTTGAATATATTTTCTAGATGCAAATATATGTGGTGCATGATAGTTGCTTGTTGCTTGATCGAAGGCACTGTGAAAATGGGCAGAACTATAAATGTTTTCTTTTCGTGGGGGAGGAGTGAGGGCAAGGGCCATCAACTAATGCAGACACAAACTAGATTGGATCTAATACTTAGAATAAAAATTTCAAGGCAAGGGTCAACAACCCATGCATACACAAAGTAGAATGGATTCAAATACTTCGAATACAATAAGGAAAATAGAATATTGCAATAAAAATTTAGAAAAAACAGAAATAATGTAGTAACTCAATATTGTTTATTGGTGGAATCTAAAATTAAAGGTAGCTTTCTTCATATATATGCATTATAGCAAATGAATTCAGGACTATCCCTGTTTAATATACCAATGCTAATATTTTTATGATGAACCCATGAAATGGAACTTTATGAAATGCTCTGTTACTAGATTAAGCACCACAAGCAAAATTTTCTTGTGAATAATTTTCAAATAAAAATGCAATGTAGGAGTGAACAGTTATTATCAATTATGGATAAGGATTCTAATCTTAATGAGAAGAATGGACTTTATCTACTACAAATCTAAAAAACATAAGCCTAAACTTTTAAATTTTTGGAAAAGATTATGTCTCATGGAATTGATTCAGGAAAAATTTGGTGCTAAATTTAAAAGGTTAATTTCCATATAAAAAACTTTATGCTTGGCTATAAAAGAAAGGGAACTTTGAACTTTTTTTTTTTTGGGAGGGGCAACTTATTACTGTGGAAACAAAATCATCATAATCACCATTTTAGTAATTAAAGAAATCTTAAAACTTAGAGGGGGGCCATGGCCCTTGCTAGCCGGCCTTTAATTTGCTCCTAACTATGACATTACAAGGGGCCATATATGCCCTTCAAGTATTTACTACTTTTTTCATGTCAATCAAGTTCATTAAAATCATAGCCAATGTAATTCATTGACATGTAACTAAAAAAATTCCAACTTTAAATGGATTAAGTCTAGAGTTACTATGACTTTCTATTACTCGGACTTTTTAAAATGCATGAAATACTCGTGTTCGAAACTCGGCAACTAGATTCCAACACTTGGGTAAGGGTATGGGTATGTATATGGGTCCATGTATTTTTGGATATTAACCTAACAAAAGTATTTAGAAGTTTCATTATACCATATAAATATTCTTGAGACTCTTATAGTATGCATGAAATATATAGCGTCATTTTCTTTTGATAACATACCTTGAATTTCTCTCTTTTCGAGATGAAAGAATGTTTTAAGGAAGTGACGTTGTTTATTTCACCCTTGTATGAAATCATTAATGTATTTTGATTAACTCATGCATGCATGAGTTAACTGAAATATAAGCATATAACCTTAGACCCGTTCAAGAATCCTCATCTGAGTTTGTGGATTCAACTGTGATGAGATGGTTCTTGAATTGTACCATTTTTTCTCAGTTTCGGAATGCATAAATCTATATGGTAGTCAATGGTTCACCGTTTAAATTGTTATTCTTTGATGGAGATTCTGTGTGGCAAACTCTGGGTTCTCTAGGTACATTTGTGATGCGGTGTAGAGCAATACACTTTGTCTACGTCGTGTACTTGGAGAACTACAGCGAGATGCTACCGAATTTTCTTTAAAGGCGGACAAAGTGGTTTGAGCTACTTTATGCGATATAGATTATGCATTCCTGAATGGGATAAGACCACCTACCTGTTAGAGAGAAGTTGGATTGATAGGTTTCACATTGCATGAACATGTATGCTTCATATTTGACCTATAGTGGCTAAATAATTTTTATGTGGACATGTACAGAAAGATGGACAGGAATTGGATTGATTCTGGTGATAGGCTTTCGAGGGAATATGTGGATGGAATTGACCAATTTCTAATGTTTGCGTACACTGGTAAGGGTGCAGATTCAGTGATTCACTGTCCTTGTAGGCAGTGTGCGAATCGCTACTCATTTTCACGAGACATTGTGCGCGACCATCTTCTCAACAAGGGAATGTTAAGGAAATATAAGATTTGGACTAGTCATGGGGAATCATGTCCTTCTACTTCTAGCACCCTTTACAGAGAAGGTGGAATGTTGGGGGATTCAGACTTTGGGGATGATATGATCGGAATGATAAATGATGCTATTCCGCATGTAGGTGCAAGTTTTGAGAATGATGAGGGCTAGATAGGAGCGAATGAAGAAACTATTAACTATTTCAAGCTTCTAGAAGATGCTCAGAGTGAATTGTATCCGGGATGTAAGAAATTTAGTAAATTGTCATTCATTGTTTGACTCTTGCATCTAAAGGTGCTCAATCATTGGACCGACAAGTCCACAGATATGTTACTTGAGTTGTTAAATGAGGCTTTTCCTGAGGGTGTGCAACTTCCGAGCAGTTATTACAAAGCTCGAAAGATAACTGAAGATCTAGACTTTACGTATATGACTTGGTATGCATGCCCTAACAGTTGTATGTTGTTCAGGAATGAGCACGCCAATCTTAATCAAGGTGTCATATGTGGTAAATCTAGATGGAAAGAGAATGCCAATACGTCAAAAAATCAGTGTAAACTGAAGCCTGCAAAACAAATGAGATATTTTCCTTTGAAACCAAGACTACAAAGATTGTTTATGTCATCCAATACATCCAAGTCAATGAGATGGCATGCAGAGGAACGACCAAATGATGGGGCTTTAAGGCATCCTGCTGACTCTGATGCATGGAAAGATTTTGATCGGCGAAACCCAGTCTTTGCTAGTGATAGCCGTAATGTGAGGATTGGGCTAGCGTCGGATGGATTTAACCCATTTAGAACGATGAATATAGTTCATAGCACTTGGCCTGTAGTGTTGATTCCATACAACCTACCACCTTGGATGTGCATGAAGCAGCCATCTTTTATCTTATCTGTGCTTATAGATGGGCCGAAAGGACCTGGTGACAAGATTGATGTCTATATGCAGCCTTTAATTGAGGAGTTGAATGAACTTTGGAATGAAGGTGTACCCACCTTTGATGCATCGACCAAACAGATGCTTCAATTGTACGCCTGCTTATTGTGGACAATTAGTGACTTTCCTGCATATGCCATGTTGTCAGGATGGAGTACCAAAGGTGAATATGCTTGCCCGTGTTGCAATGCACAAACTAAATCCATCAGGTTGAAGCATGGTAAAAAGTTTGTTTATATGGGCCACCGTCGCTTTTTGCCTGCGCGACATAAATTCCGAAGGGATAAAGTATCATTTGATAAGACACAGGAATTGAGACGAAAACCTGAAATATTATCTGGGTCAGAGCTATTGCTACAGTTGGAATCAAAAGGTATTCTTACCCAATACAAACTGGAAGATCTTATGGTAAGGCACCGAAAATTGAAAGAGAAGGAACATGGTAATGCTGAACCCAAAAATCATAATTGGAAGAAGAAGAGCATCTTCTATGAATTACTGTATTAGAAGCATAATTTAGTAAGACACAATCTTGATGTGATGCATATAGAAAAGAATGTCTGTGACAATGTGTTATGGACAATACTAGGAGTTGTGGGAAAGTCGAAGGACAATGCAAATGCCCGGCGTGATCTGAAGGAAATGGGAATTATAGGAGCATTACAACCGGTAGAGAAAGCGAGCAATAAATTGTATTTGCCCCCAGCTCAGTTCACGATGACCAAGGAGGAAAAATATTTGTTTTTGAAAGTGCTAAAGGAAGTCAAAGTGCCAGATAGGTATGCATCTAATATATCACGACATGTTCGTTTAGAGGAGAGAACTATTTGGGGTCTAAAGAGCCATGACAATCATGTCTTGATGCAACAATTTATTCCTCTGGCTATACGACATTCTTTGCCTAAGAAAGTCATTGAACCGTTGATTGAATTGAGCAATTTCTTCAGACAACTATGCTCGAAAGTCAATCGCCCTACTGAGTTGCAGTATATTCGGGATCGTATAGTAGTAACTCTGTGTCATCTTGAGAAAATATTTCCCCTGGCCTTCTTTGATGTAATGGAACACTTGCCCATACATTTGGCTGATGAAGCATTATTGTGTGGACCAGTTCAATATCGATGGATGTACTCAATTGAGAGGTATCTTCTTACGTTGAAAGAATATGTTCGGAATCGAGCTTTCCCAAAGGGTTCAATAGCTAAAGGGTACTTGATGGAAGAGTGCATGAATTTTTGTGCCCAATATCTTGATGACATGGAAACCAAAAGTAATCGACCGATACGAAACAAAGATGGTGCAGAAGGAAAAGGCAAATATGTTCGTCTTCATAAAAATGTATTGACACAGGCTCATCGTTATGTCTTGTTCAATACTAAATCAGTGGCACCATTCATAAAGTAAGCAATTATTTTTTATCATCATCTAATAATTTTTAAGTAAATGCAATTATATGTATATAATATTGATATTTGTAATTTTACTGCACAGCCATCACATTGAATTCCTTAAGGTGATGTTGCCTCAAGCAGACAGTCATCAAATTCAACGAGCATTTTGAAACATTCCACATTTGGTTCACTAACCATGTATGTTTTATTTTCACTTCACCTAAACTTATGTAGACTAAATGAATATAAACATACTTCTTTGCATAACAGGTTCAAACTCTACGAAGGACAACTAATATCACATTGTCAGATGAAATCAATTATCTGGCAAATGGTCCTGATGACGTGGCATGGAGGTATAATGCCTTTAACGTCAATGGGTTTCATCTTCGTGTGAAGCATATGGATGACCATCAAATTACTCAAAATAGTGGTGTAAGTTTGAAGGCTGAGACTCTGAGTTATGCTAGTCGAAAGGATAATAATCCTCGTGTGGGGTTTGTGTACTACTATGGGCAGCTAACTGATATTATTCAAATCCGATACACAAATGACATGACATTTGTCATGTTTAAGTGTGATTGGGTTGATAACATTCATGGGAAAAAGGAAGATGCCTTCAAATTTACATTGGTCAACTCTAACCATTTGTTGTACCGAGATGATCGACATACCAATGAACCTTTCATCTTTGCATCACAAGCAGAGCAGGTTTGGTATGCTCTAGACCCCCTACAATCAGACTGGCATGTTGTTGTGAAGATGTCATAGAGAAATTTGTTTGATATGCATTCTGTAGACACTCAAGCAGAACCTTTTGCAAGTCAGCAATTGGAAGAAAATATTGCCCTCCATGATACGGATGTTAACTGGGTTAGAGAAAGAACAGAAGGAGCAATGGTTGATGCTCCTATCGAATAATCGAACCCCCAACTGTCAATTTTAGTATAGGTTATCCATTTTGGACATTATGAATTGAATATGTATTGTAACGGTTTATTGAATATGTAATGTTTTATGAAAAATGATAACATAGACTTTGTATGGTTGCATGTTTTTATTATTTTGTACTTTGTACGTACATTCTATTTATCCTACCAGGTTATTATGGCAAAAAGGAAGAGGTTTACCGGTCGGACATTGGCTGATCTGCTGCAATCACGCACACATACGCCTGTACGTACTGAGCCAGTTCCATCTCATCTTTCACTGACAGCCTCAGCAGATGCAGTGAGGGTAGCACCATCGTCAGCTACTGCACGTCCATCATCTACTTCATTACAGTCTACTTCATCAGAGCCACCCTCAGCGGCTACATCCTCACAGCTGGTTATTTCAGGTATAACTTAGGTTAATTAATAAATATTGTCCTATTTTTGCTTCTAATTAATTAAATGTTTTCGTTCATTTTATTATTTTGGATTCACTTGCTTTAGGCACATCAGGTACCGAGACGTCTTCATCGTGTTCGAAGCAGGGACGAGGCTTGGCCTTGGGCATTCGTGATTGGGGGAGAAAAATTTCAAATATCACGTGGAATTTGATAAGAGGTGGTGCCCAATAGAGAAGAACAAAAAGAATAAACTCTCAGGGCAATTGGGCATCCTTGTACGTCGTATTGTGCCGTTGACATATACTGATTGGCCACATGTGCCCTTAGATTTGATTGATCAGATTTGACAGGATGTAAAGGTAAAAACTTGAATGTTTATCCAAATAATAAGAACTTTATTATTTATTGATCAGTTGATGACTTAAGTTTTTTTTTTTAATTTGTTTTGTAGCATAACTTGGAACCTTGTCCGGACGAGTATAAAATGGTTTGCATTGAGAAATGTGCAAAGTTGTGGAAGGATCACAGGTATCATATCAAGAGAAAGCATTTTACTCCATATCCAAACATTCTGGACCGGTATCCAAATTGTCCTTATGGCATAAATCCAAATCACTGGAGAGAGCTCGTGGATTATTGGAGGACTGAGGAGGCACAGGTTTAAGTGAATTATAGTCATTTGCATTAATATATATGTTTGCTATCATATGCTAATTATGTCACTCATTTGTAGGCAACCGCACCTCATACTACTGGGAAGACACATTTCTCCGCAATACGTCATGAGGTACATATGTAACAAAAATTAAGGTATTATTGCTGTCATATGCTAAACTATAAAATACATCATTATTCCAAGCCAACCCATTAACAAGCTAGATCATCAGCCACCAGCAACTTGATTTGGGATAATCATGTGTGTACTAGCTGAACAATTTTTTTTTTTTTTGCAATGTCAGTATATAAGTGATTGCCATGATAAGTGGTTTCCCCTGCTTCTTCAGAAGCTAAAAAAGTAGTAGCTTGGATGATGTTAGAGAACTCAAGTGTGAGTTGAAGTAGATTTCAACTCCAGTTGGTGGCCAACTAGCCATAGCCCACAAAAGGCATAAAGAAGAAGAAGCCTAATGGAAATTTCACTGCTTCTGGAAAGTAATTTTCCTTAAACTGCTCTAAAAAATGCCCTTAGCTCGAAATTTTCCTTAAAGAGACTACAAGTAAAAATGCAGCCCAAGCTTCAGCCTTTCAAATCTATAATTTAATACTTGTGCGGCAATACAACACCATACTCAAATCTACTGTACAACAGGAAGCAAATAAATAAAAGATCCTGCAAATGGCATTGCATAAAGGTAATTACCCAAATCACGAGGTGTTCCACTAAATATATACTTGTAGCATGTGCTCTAATTTTTTGCTGTACACTTAAATCCCTTTCTTGTGTGTTATCCATTGCTTTTACTCATTGACAATCTTAATTTTGGCTTACATGTGTTATTAGTTTAGTAGGCAACCAAACTTCAGTTTCTTTTTTTTTTGGTTTCAAGCATTCATTACTCATTTTATATATTTGGTAAATTAGATGGAGGCAGTTGGGGAGAAAACAGACAAGATGAGTGTATACTTGAGGACTCGCCGAGCAAATGACCCAGATGTGGTTGGCATTATTGTAAGCAGTTCTTATTGAAATTAGGTAGTTTGAAGCATTCATTACTCATATATTTTTATATTGTTAATAATATGCATGCTTTGAAATTGTAGGCTGAATATAACCGACGTCTAGAGGAGGTGCCTGAGGACCTACGGACAGATGATGCTAGAGATAATATATTTCACCAAGTGTTCGGGGAGGATGGACATGGCTACTGCCGCACCTACGGCACTGGCATACCACGAGCTGCTGTTTACGGGGAAGATGTAGGTCCATCACAACCTCAAACAGAGACTGTGAGAGAGGAATTAAAAGAGGAGCTAAAAGAGGAGCTGCGAGAGGAGCTGAGAGAAGAGATCACCCGGCAGGTCACCATGCAATTGATAAAGGCTGGTCTCCTCTCGCAAGATGCCTTAAGACAGGTCTAGTAAATTAACAATTTTTGTACTTTTATAAGTCATCATGTGCATGTTCATTTTTATTTGTTTGGGGAAGTTCCTATTCATGTTGGAAGTCTCATTTTTTTTTACACATATTATATATGTTTTTAAAGAGTTATTTTGCTTATCTTAATGTTTAGGCTCCGGATGCATCTAGCGGGCACCAGGTATCGAATGAGTCTGTGGGTGATGATGTTATACCATCTCGTTCGGCCTCAATTCCTCTTTCAGCTTCATTGACTCCACCTCCTGAGCAGGTATTTTTATGGCATTTGTTTTATATGTTTTATTTCCTTAGTCTAATAGAAATATTGTTCCGAATTTTGAGTCGTTTTAGAAATACATGCAAGTTGTTCAAAGAGCCTCTTGAAATTTGAGTTTTTGGGTTTATCATTTTCATATTTTTGTTAATTAATATCAAAAAACAGTCTAGCTAAAGAGCTCTGTTCATTGGACGAGTTGTACCATTTTTGGGTTTAGCGAGTTGGGTTTAGCGAACTCTCCACGAAGAATGGACTCTCGAAGCCTTTTTTCATGCGTCTGTTGATTGCAAAAGTTTAAATTAATGAAGACATCTTTTACCTTGAATAGGATTCTCAGGCCTCCCCAAACAACCTAATCATATTGTAATAATAGGTACCATTGAGCAATCTAAAACTAGTATTCTAATGCTTTGGACTTCATGACATCCTACAGTTAATAAAGAAACAGAAAAGTAGATATTTTCAATGCAAGGCTAATCAATTTTCTTCCAAGTTCAAAAAAGTAGATATTTTCTTCTAAATTTACCGGGTTTTCATAAATTTCCTTTGGTGCCTGATTACTAGCTCTCTCTCCCTCTCTCTCTCATGATTTCTGTTTGTCTATCTTGGTAGCGTGGTTGGATTGTTTTTGGGTTCTTTTTTCCCATTTATTTTTGGCTCTTTTATTGCAAATCTGGGTTGAAGAAGGGAGCAGTGGTGTGCATTGTTTAAATTTTTTTTTTTCTGGAATTACATATCTGATAATTAGGTAGCAAGAATTGCTTTGGCTTTTGATTCCAAAAGCAAGAAAAATGTTTGCTATGTTTATCTGGTATACTCTCGCTACTTGCCTACTGCAATCAAAATTATGGAATTGTGTTCTTAGTTCTCTTTTAACAAAAGTTTAAATTGCCCAGTGTACGACGGAGATTCCGTAACTTGTTATTAGTTTTTGATTTATTTCTGCAATTCTTGAATGCTTCAATGTGTTTCTGAGATGACAATACTTCCTCTTTTTATATTTTTCATGCATCAATTGCTTGCCTGCCAAATTCATTCTTGAATTTTGTTGAATAGTTGCTGATACTAGCAAAAATATCCACTTCAAATTATTGTGAAGCTAGATACTTTCAATTGACCCCGAATTATCTAATACTCGAGTTCAAAAAATTTTATGTTGCATTTGCTATCTTTCTTATGGGATATTTTTCACAACGTTGTGAGGCTTAATTCTTGGCTATCTAAAGAGTATAACTCTTTCCAGCTGTGACTTCGACAAATATGGAATTCCTTATTACAGTGCAGTTGTAGGGGAAAAATAATGATATTTGTTCGAAGACAAGGCTTTGTTATGAAAAGTAAGTTACGCGTGCTCTCTTAGGATTGTTATAGATTTTGATCTTCTATTCTTCTTTCGATCCTTTGATTAATTTTTGCATTATATCTAAGCCATCATATGATATCGTCTTTATAAACAGAAGAAGTCACATTTGTTAGATGTATAAATCGTTTTGCGTTGGTCGTTGTTAAGGTTGCTTTTTCTGTTTCTTTATTAACTGTACGATGTCATGAAGTCCAAAGCATTAGAATATTAGTTTTAGATTGCTCAATGATACCTATTATTACAATATGATTAGGCAGTTTGGGGAGGCCTGAGAATTTTATTCAAGGTAAAAGATGTCTTCTTTAATTAAAACTTTTGCAATCAACAGACGCATGAAAAAAGACCTCGAGAGTCCATTCTTCGTGTAGAGTTCGCTAAACCCAATCAACAGGTACCGAGTTGTACCATTTTCCCTTTATTTTTCCTTCACTTTTCAAAAAAAACTAGTTTTTTCGAGTAGCTTGGGTGCTAAAACTCTCAAACGGACTCAGACGTCCGTCAAACTTGACACGTAGTAATGTCTAGGCACGAGTGACGTGTGGGAACAAACGGCCCGGTCGCGGGACTCCCGGGGTGAGAGTTGTACCATTTTTTGTCTCTCTTTTTCTTGCACTTTTTAAAAAAAATAAGTTTTTTGGAGCCGTTTGGGTGCTAAAACTCTCAAACGGACTCGGAAGTCCGTCAAACTTGACGCATAGGAATGTCTAGGCACAAGTGACGTGTGGGAACAAACGGCACGGTCGCCGGACTCCCGGAGTGAGAGTTGTACCATTTTTTGTCTCTCTTTTTCTTGCACTTTTTCAAAAAAACTAGTTTTTTCAATCCGCTTGGGTGCTAAAACTCCCAAACGGACTCGGAAGTCCATCAAACTTGAGGCGTAACAATGTCTAGGCACGAGTGACGTGTGGGAACAAACGGCATGGTCGCCGGACTCCCGGGGTGAGAGTTGTACCATTTTTTCTCTCTTTCTCTTGCACTTTTTCAAAAAAATAAGTTTTTTTTTGAGCCGCTTGGGTGCTAATACTCCAAAACGGACTCGGACGTTCGTCAAACTTGATATATAGCAATGTCTAGGCACGAGTGACGTGTGGGAACAAATGGCACGGTCGCCGGACTCCTGGCGTGAGAGTTGTACCATTTTTTGTCTCTCTTTTTCTTGCACTTTTTCAAAAAAATAAGTTTTTTTGGAGCCGTTTGGGTGCTAAAACTCCCAAACGGACTCGGAAGTCCGTCAAACTTGACACGTAGGAATGTCTAGGCACGAGTGACATGTGTGAACAAATGGCACGGTCACCGAACTGTCGGGGTGAGAGTTGTACTATTTTTTGGCTCTCTTTTTCTTGCAGTTTTTAAAAAAAACTAGTTTTTTCGAGCAGTTTGGGTGATAAAACTCCCAAACGGACTCGGACGTGCGTCAAAATTGACACGTAGCAATGTCTAGGCACGAGTGACGTGTGCGAACAAACGGCACGGTCGCCGGACTCCCGGGGTGAGAGTTGTACCATTTTTTGTCTCTCTTTTTCTTGCACTTTTGAAAAAAATAAGTTTTTTGGAGCCGTTTGGGTGCTAAAACCCCCAAACGGACTCAGACGTCCATCAAACTTGACACGTAGCAATGTCTAGGCACGAGTGACATGTGGGAACAAACGGCACGGTCGCCAGACTCCTAGGGTGAGAATTGTACCAATTTTCCTTTATTTTTCCTTCACTTTTAAAAAAAAAAACTAGTTTTTTCGAGTAGATTGGGTGCTAAAACACTCAAACGGACTCGGACGTCCGTCAAACTTGACACGTAGCAATGTCTATGCACGAGTGACGTGTGGGAACAAACGGCACGTCGCCGGACTCTCGAGGTAAAAGTTATACCATTTTTTGTCTCTCTTTTTCTTGCACTTTTTCAAAAAAATAAGTTTTTTTGAGCTGTTTGGGTGCTAAAACTCCCAAATGAACTCAGATGTCCGTCAAACTTGACACGTAACAACGTCTAGGCACGAGTGACGTGTGGGAACAAACGGCATGGTCGCCGGACTCCCGGGGTGAGAGTTGTACCATTTTTTCTCTCTTTCTCTTCCACTTTTTCAAAAAAATAAGTTTTTTTTTGAGCCGCTTGGGTGCTAATACTCCAAAACGGACTCGGACGTTCGTCAAACTTGATATACAGCAATGTCTAGGCACGAGTGACGTGTGGGAACAAACGGCACGGTCGCCGGACTCCTGGGGTGAGAGTTGTACCATTTTTTGTCTCTCTTTTTCTTGCACTTTTTCAAAAAAATAAGTTTTTTTGGAGCCGTTTGGGTGCTAAAACTCCCAAACGGACTCGGAAGTCCGTCAAACTTGATACGTAGGAATGTCTAGGCACGAGTGACATGTGGGAACAAACGGCAGGGTTACCGAACAGTCGGGGTGAGAGTTGTACTATTTTTTGGCTCTCTTTTTCTTGCAGTTTTTAAAAAAAACTAGTTTTTTCGAGCAGTTTGGGTGATAAAACTCCCAAACGGACTCGGACGTGCGTCAAAATTGACACGTAGCAATGTCTAGGCACGAGTGACGTGTGGGAACAAACGGCACGGTCGCCGGACTCCCGGGGTGAGAGTTGTACCATTTTTTGTCTCTCTTTTTCTTGCACTTTTCAAAAAAATAAGTTTTTCGGAGCCGTTTGGGTGCTAAAACCCCCAAACGGACTCGGACGTCCATCAAACTTGACACGTAGCAATGTCTGGGCATGAGCGACATGTGGGAACAAACGGCACGGTCGCCAGACTCCTAGGGTGAGAGTTGTACCAATTTTCCTTTATTTTTCCTTCACTTTTTAAAAAAAAAATTAGTTTTTTCGAGTAGCTTGGGTGCTAAAACTCTCAAATGGACTCGGACGTCCGTCAAACTAGACACGTAGCAATGTCTATGCACGAGTGACGTGTGGGAACAAACGGCACGTCGCCGGACTCTCGAGGTAAAAGTTATACCATTTTTTGTCTCTCTTTTTCTTGCACTTTTTCAAAAAAATAAGTTTTTTTGAGGTGTTTGGGTGCTAAAACTCCCAAATGAACTCGGATGTCCGTCAAACTTGACACGTAACAATGTCTAGGCACGAGTGACGTGTGGGAACAAACGGCATGGTCGCCGGACTCCCGGGGTGAGAGTTGTACAATTTTTTCTCTCTTTCTCTTGCACTTTTTCAAAAAAATAAGTTTTTTTTTTAGCCGCTTGGGTGCTAATACTCCAAAACGGACTCGGACGTTCGTCAAACTTGATATACAGCAATGTCTAGGCACGAGTGACGTGTGGGAACAAACGGCACGGTCGCCGGACTCCTGGGGTGAGAGTTGTACCATTTTTTGTCTCTCTTTTTCTTGCACTTTTTCAAAAAAATAAGTTTTTTTGGAGCCGTTTGGGTGCTAAAACTCCAAAACGGACTCGGAAGTCCGTCAAACTTGACACGTAGGAATGTCTAGGCACGAGTGACATGTGGGAACAAACGGCACGGTCACCGAATTGTCGGGGTGAGAGTTGTACTATTTTTTGGCTCTCTTTTCTTCCAGTTTTTAAAAAAAACTAGTTTTTTCGAGCAGTTTGGGTGAGAAAACTCCCAAACGGACTCGGACGTGCGTCATAATTGACACGTAGCAATGTCTAGGCACGAGTGACGTGTGGGAACAAACGGCACGGTCGCCGGACTCCCGGGGTGAGAGTTGTACCATTTTTTGTCTCTCTTTTTCTTGCACTTTTCAAAAAAATAAGTTTTTTGGAGCCGTTTGGGTGCTAAAACCCCCAAACGGACTCGGACGTCCATCAAACTTGACACGTAGCAATGTCTAGGCACGAGTGACATGTGGGAACAAACGGCACGGTCGCCAGACTCCTAGGGTGAGAGTTGTACCAATTTTCCTTTATTTTTCCTTCACTTTTTAAAAAAAAAACTAGTTTTTTCGGGTAGCTTGAGTGCTAAAACTCTCAAACGGACTCGGACGTCCGTCAAACTTGACACGTAGCAATGTCTATGCACGAGTGACGTGTGGGAACAAACGGCACGTCGCCGGACTCTCGAGGTAAAAGTTATACCATTTTTTGTCTCTCTTTTTCTTGCACTTTTTCAAAAAAATAAGTTTTTTTGAGCTGTTTGGGTGCTAAAACTCCCAAATGAACTCGGATGTCCGTCAAACTTGACACGTAACAATGTCTAGGCACGAGTGACGTGTGGGATCAAACGGCATGGTCGCCGGACTCCCGGGGTGAGAGTTGTACCATTTTTTCTCTCTTTCTCTTGCACTTTTTCAAAAAAATAAGTTTTTTTTTGAGCCGCTTGGGTGCTAATACTCCAAAACGGACTCGGACGTTCGTCAAACTTGATATACAGCAATGTCTAGGCACGAGTGACGTGTGGAAACAAACGGCACGGTCGCCGGACTCCTGGGGTGAGAGTTGTACCATTTTTTGTCTCTCTTTTTCTTGCACTTTTCAAAAAAATAAGTTTTTTGGAGCCGTTTGGGTGCTAAAACCCCCAAACGGACTCGGACGTCCATCAAACTTGACACGTAGCAATGTCTAGGCACGAGTGACATGTGGGAACAAACGGCACGGTCACCAGACTCCTAGGGTGAGAGTTGTACCAATTTTCCTTTATTTTTCCTTCACTTTTTAAAAAAAAAACTAGTTTTTTCGAGTAGCTTGGGTGCTAAAACTCTCAAAAGGACTCTGACGCCCGGCAAACTTGACACGTAGCAATGTCTATGCACGAGTGACGTGTGGAAACAAACGGCACGTCGCCAGACTCTCGAGGTAAAAGTTATACCATTTTTTGTCTCTCTTTTTCTTGCACTTTTTCAAAAAAATAAGTTTTTTTGAGCTGTTTGGGTGCTAAAACTCCCAAATGAACTCGGATGTCCGTCAAACTTGACACGTAACAATGTCTAGGCACGAGTGACGTGTGGGAACAAACGGCATGGTCGCCGGACTCTCGGGGTGAGAGTTGTACCATTTTTTCTCTCTTTCTCTTGCACTTTTTCAAAAAAATAAGTTTTTTTTTGAGTTGCTTGGGTGCTAATACCCCAAAACGGACTCGGAAGTTCGTCAAACTTGATATATAGCAATGTCCAGGCACGAGTGACGTTGGGAACAAACGGCACGGTCGCCGGACTCCTGGGGTGAGAGTTGTACCATTTTTTGTCTCTCTTTTTCTTGCACTTTTTCAAAAAAATAAGTTTTTTTGGAGCCGTTTGGGTGCTAAAACTCCCAAACGGACTCGGAATTCCGTCAAACATAACACGTAGGAATGTCTAGGCACGAGTGACATGTGGGAACAAACGGCACGGTTACCGAACTGTCGGGGTGAGAGTTGTACTATTTTTTGCCTCTCTTTTTCTTGCAGTTTTTAAAAAAAACTAGTTTTTTCGAGCAGTTTGGGTGATAAAACTCCCAAACGGACTCGGACGTGCGTCAAAATGGACACGTAGCGATGTCTAGGCACGAGTGACGTGTGGGAACAAACGGCACGGTCGCCGGACTCCCGGGGTGAGAGTTGTACCATTTTTTGTCTCTCTTTTTCTTGCACTTTTCAAAAAAATAACTTTTTTAGAGCCGTTTGGGTGCTAAAACCCCAAAACGGACTCGGACGTCCATCAAACTTGACATGTAGCAATGTCTAGGCACGAGTGACATGTGGGAACAAACGGCACGGTCGCCAGACTCTCAGGGTGAGAGTTGTACCAATTTTCCTTTATTTTTCCTTCACTTTTTTAAAAAAAAACTAGTTTTTTCGAGTAGCTTGGGTGCTAAAACTCTCAAATGGACTCGGACGTCCGTCAAACTTGACACGTAGCAATGTCTATGCACGAGTGACGTGTGGGAACAAACGGCACGTCGCCGGACTCTCGAGGTAAAAGTTATACCATTTTTTGTCTCTCTTTTTCTTGCACTTTTTCAAAAAAAATAGTTTTTTTGAGGTGTTTGGGTGCTAAAACTCCCCAATGAACTCGAATGTCCGTCAAACTTGACACGTAACAATGTCTAGGCACGAGTGACGTGTGGGAACAAACGGCATGGTCGCCGGACTCCCGGGGTGAGAGTTGTACCATTTTTTCTCTCTTTCTCTTGCACTTTTTCAAAAAAATAAGTTTTTTTTTGAGCTGCTTGGCTGCTAATACTCCAAAACGGACTCGGACGTTCGTCAAACTTGATATACAGCAATGTCTAGGCACGAGTGACGTGTGGGAACAAACGGCACGGTCGCCGGACTCCTGGGGTGAGAGTTGTACCATTTTTTGTCTCTCTTTTTCTTGCACTTTTTCAAAAAAATAAGTTTTTTTGGAGCCGTTTGGGTGCTAAAACCCCCAAACGGACTCGGAAGTCCGTCAAACTTGACACGTCGGAATGTCTAGGCACGAGTGACATGTGGGAACAAACGGCATGGTCACCGAACTGTCGGGGTTAGAGTTGTACTATTTTTTGGCTCTCTTTTTCTTGCAGTTTTTAAAAAAATCTAGTTTTTTCGAGCAGTTTGGGTGATAAAACTCCCAAACGGACTCGGACGTGCGTCAAAATTGACACGTAGCAATGTCTAGGCACGAGTGACGTGTGGGACCAAACGGCACGGTCGCCGGACTCCCGGGGTGAGAGTTGTACCATTTTTTGTCTCTCTTTTTCTTGCACTTTTCAAAAAAATAAGTTTTTTGGAGCCGTTTGGGTGCTAAAACCCCCAAACGGACTCGGACGTTCATCTAACTTGACACGTAGCAATGTCTAGGCACGAGTGACATGTGGGAACAAATGGCACGGTCGCCAGACTCCTAGGGTGAGAGTTGTACTATTTTTTGGCTCTCTTTTTCTTGCAGTTTTTAAAAAAAACTAGTTTTTTCGAGCAGTTTGGGTGATAAAACTCCCAAACGGACTCGGACGTGCGTCAAAATTGACACGTAGCAATGTCTAGGCACGAGTGACGTGTGGGAACAAACGGCACGGTCGCCGGACTCCTGGGGTGAGAGTTGTACCATTTTTTGTCTCTCTTTTTCTTGCACTTTTTCAAAAAAATAAGTTTTTTTGGAGCCGTTTGGGTGCTAAAACTCCCAAACGTACTCGGAAGTCCGTCAAACTTGACACGTAGGAATGTCTAGGCACGAGTGACATGTGGGAACAAACGGCACGGTCGCCAGACTCCTAGGGTGAGAGTTGTACCAAATTTCCTTTATTTTTCCTTCACTTTTTAAAAAAAAAACTAGTTTTTTCGGGTAGCTTGGGTGCTAAAACTCTCAAACGGACTCGGACGTCCGTCAAACTTGACACGTAGCAATGTCTATGCACGAGTGACGTGTGGGAACAAACGGCACGTCGCCGGACTCTCGAGGTAAAAGTTATACCATTTTTTGTCTCTCTTTTTCTTGCACTTTTTCAAAAAAATAAGTTTTTTTGAGCTGTTTGGGAGCTAAAACTCCCAAATGAACTCGGATGTCCGTCAAACTTGACACGTAACAATGTCTAGGCACGAGTGACGTGTGGGAACAAACGGCATGGTCGCCGGACTCCCGGGGTGAGAGTTGTACCATTTTTTCCCTCTTTCTCTTGCACTTTTTCAAAAAAATAAGTTTTTTTTTGAGCCGCTTGGGTGCTAATACTCCAAAACGGACTCGGACGTTCGTCAAACTTGATATACAGCAATGTCTAGGCACGAGTGACGTGTGGGAACAAACGGCACGGTCGCCGGACTCCTGGGGTGAGAGTTGTACCATTTTTTGTCTCTCTTTTTCTTGCACTTTTTCAAAATAATAAGTTTTTTTGGAGCCGTTTGGGTGCTAAAACTCCCAAACGTACTCGGAAGTCCGTCAAACTTGACACGTAGGAATGTCTAGGCACGAGTGACATGTGGGAACAAACGGCACGGTCACCGAACTGTCGGGGTGAGAGTTGTACTATTTTTTGGCTCTCTTTTTCTTGCAGTTTTTAAAAAAAACTAGTTTTTTCGAGCAGTTTGGGTGATAAAACTCCCAAACGGACTCGGACGTGCGTCAAAATTGACACGTAGCAATGTCTAGGCACGAGTGACGTGTGGGAACAAACGGCACGGTCGCCGGACTCCCGGGGTGAGAGTTGTACCATTTTTTGTCTCTCTTTTTCTTGCACTTTTCAAAAAAATAAGTTTTTTGGAGCCGTTTGGGTGCTAAAACCCCCAAACGGACTCGGACGTCCATCAAACTTGACACGTAGCAATGTCTAGGCACGAGTGACATGTGGGAACAAACGGCACGATCGCCAGACTCCTAGGGTGAGAGTTGTACCAAATTTCCTTTATTTTTCCTTCACTTTTTAAAAAAAAAACTAGTTTTTTCGGGTAGCTTGGGTGCTAAAACTCTCAAACGGACTCGGACGTCCGTCAAACTTGACACGTAGCAATGTCTATGCACGAGTGACGCGTGGGAACAAACGGCACGTCGCCGGACTCTCGAGGTAAAAGTTATACCATTTTTTGTCTCTCTTTTTCTTGCACTTTTTCAAAAAAATAAGTTTTTTTGAGCTGTTTGGGTGCTAAAACTCCCAAATGAACTCGGATGTCCGTCAAACTTGACACGTAACAATGTCTAGGCACGAGTGACGTGTGGGAACAAACGGCATGGTCGCCGGACTCCCGGGGTGAGAGTTGTACCATTTTTTCTCTCTTTCTCTTGCTCCTTTTCAAAAAAATAAGTTTTTTTTTTAGCCGCTTGGGTGCTAATACTCCAAAACGGACTCGGACGTTCGTCAAACTTGATATACAGCAATGTCTAGGCACGAGTGACGTGTGGGAACAAACGGCACGGTCGCCGGACTCCTGGGGTGAGAGTTGTACCATTTTTTGTCTCTCTTTTTCTTGCACTTTTTCAAAAAAATAAGTTTTTTTGGAGCCGTTTGGGTGCTAAAACTCCCAAACGGACTCGGAAGTCCGTCAAACTTGACACGCAGGAATGTCCAGGCACGAGTGACATGTGGGAACAAACGGCATGGTCACCGAACTGTCGGGGTGAGAGTTGTACTATTTTTTGGCTCTCTTTTTCTTGCAGTTTTTAAAAAAAACTAGTTTTTTCGAGCAGTTTGGGTGATAAAAATCCCAAACGGACTCGGACGTGCGTCAAAATTGACACGTAGCAATGTCTAGGCACGAGTGACGTGTGGGAACAAATTGCACGGTCTCCGGACTCCCGGGGTGAGAGTTGTACCATTTTTTGTCTCTCTTTTTCTTGCACTTTTCAAAAAAATAAGTTTTTTGGAGCCGTTTGGGTGCTAAAACCCCCAAACGGACTCGGACGTCCATCAAACTTGACACGTAGCAATGTCTAGGCACGAGTGACATGTGGGAACAAATGGCACGGTCGCCAGACTCCTAGGGTGAGAGTTGTACCAATTTTCCTTTATTTTTCCTTCACTTTTTAAAAAAAAAACTAGCTTTTTCGAGTAGCTTGGGTGCTAAAACTCTCAAACGGACTCGGACGTCCGTCAAACTTGACACGTAGCAATGTCTATGCACGAGTGACGTGTGGGAACAAACGGCACGTCGCCGGACTCTCGAGGTAAAAGTTATACCATTTTTTGTCTCTCTTTTTCTTGCACTTTTTCAAAAAAATAAGTTTTTTTGAGCAGTTTGGGTGCTAAAACTCCCAAATGAACTCGGATGTCCGTCAAACTTGACACGTAACAATGTCTAGGCACGAGTTACGTGTGGGAACAAACGGCATGGTCGCCGGACTCCCGGGGTGAGAGTTGTACCATTTTTTCTCTCTTTCTCTTGCACTTTTTCAAAAAAATAAGTTTTTTTTTGAGCCGCTTGGGTGCTAATACTCCAAAACGGACTCGGACGTTCGTCAAACTTGATATATAGCAATGTCTAGGCACGAGTGACGTGTGGGAACAAACGGCACGGTCGCCGGACTCCTGGGGTGAGAGTTGTACCATTTTTCTCTCTTTCTCTTGCACTTTTTCAAAAAAATAAGTTTTTTTTTTAGCCGCTTGGGTGCTAATACTCCAAAACGGACTCGGACGTTCGTCAAACTTGATATATAGCAATGTCTAGGCACGAGTGACGTGTGGGAAACAAACGGCACGGTCGCCGGACTCCTGGGGTGAGAGTTTTACCATTTTTTGTCTCTCTTTTTCTTGCACTTTTTCAAAAAAATAAGTTTTTTTGGAGCCGTTTGGGGGCTAAAACTCACAAACGGACTCGGAAGTCCGTCAAACTTGACACGTAGGAATGTCTAGGCACGAGTGACATGTGGGAACAAACGGCACGGTCACCGAACTGTCGGGGTGAGAGTTGTATTATTTTTTGGCTCTCTTTTTCTTGCAGTTTTTAAAAAAAACTAGTTTTTTCGAGCAGTTTGGGTGATAAAACTCCCAAACGGACTCGGACGTGCGTCAAAATTGACACGTAGCAATGTCTAGGCACGAGTGACGTGTGGGAACAAACAGCACGGTCGCCGGACTCCCGGGGTGAGAGTTGTACCATTTTTTGTCTCTCTTTTTCTTGCACTTTTCAAAAAAATAAGTTTTTTGGAGCCGTTTGGGTGCTAAAACCCCCAAACGGACTCGGACGTCCATCAAACTTGACACGTAGCAATGTCTAGGCACGAGTGACATGTGGGAACAAATGGCACGGTCGCCAGACTCCTAGGGTGAGAGTTGTACCAATTTTCCTTTATTTTTCCTTCACTTTTTAAAAAAAAACTAGCTTTTTCGAGTAGCTTGGGTGCTAAAACTCTCAAACGGACTCGGATGTCCGTCAAACTTGACACGTAGCAATGTCTATGCACGAGTGACGTGTGGGAACAAACGGCACGTCGCCGGACTCTCGAGGTAAAAGTTATACCATTTTTTGTCTCTCTTTTTCTTGCACTTTTTCAATAAAATAAGTTTTTTTGAGCTGTTTGGGTGCTAAAACTCCCAAATGAACTCGGATGTCCGTCAAACTTGACACGTAACAATGTCTAGGCACGAGTGACGTGTGGGAACAAACGGCATGGTCGCCGGACTCCCGGGGTGAGAGTTGTACCATTTTTTCTCTCTTTCTCTTGCACTTTTTCAAAAAAATAAGTTTTTTTTTGAGCCGCTTGGGTGCTAATACTCCAAAACGGACTCGGACGTTCGTCAAACTTGATATATAGCAATGTCTAGGCACGAGTGACGTGTGGGAACAAACGGCACGGTCGCCGGACTCCTGGGGTGAGAGTTGTACCATTTTTCTCTCTTTCTCTTGCACTTTTTCAAAAAAATAAGTTTTTTTTTGAGCCGCTTGGGTGCTAATACTCCAAAACGGACTCGGACGTTCGTCAAACTTGATATATAGCAATGTCTAGGCACGAGTGATGTGTGGGAACAAACGGCACGGTCGCCGGACTCCTGGGGTGAGAGTTGTACCATTTTTTGTCTCTCTTTTTCCTGCACTTTTTCAAAAAAAAAAAGTTTTTTTGGAGCCGTTTGGGTGCTAAAACTCACAAACGGACTCGGAAGTCCGTCAAACTTGACACGTAGGAATGTCTAGGCACGAGTGACATGTGGGAACAAACGGCACGGTCACCGAACTGTCGGGGTGAGAGTTGTACTATTTTTTGGCTCTCTTTTTCTTGCAGTTTTTAAAAAAAACTAGTTTTTTCGAGCAGTTTGGGTGATAAAACTCCCAAACGGACTCGGACGTGCGTCAAAATTGACACGTAGCAATGTCTAGGCACGAGTGACGTGTGGGAATAAACGGCACGGTCGCCGGACTCCCGGGGTGAGAGTTGTACCATTTTTTGTCTCTCTTTTTCTTGCACTTTTAAAAAAAATAGGTTTTTTGGAGCCGTTTGGGTGCTAAAACCCCCAAACGGACTCGGACGTCCATCAAACTTGACACGTAGGAATGTCTAGGCACGAGTGACATGTGGGAACAAACGGCACGGTCGCCAGACTCCTAGAGTGAGAGTTGTACCAATTTTCCTTTATTTTTCCTTCACTTTTTAAAAAAAAAAACTAGTTTTTTCGAGTAGCTTGGGTGCTAAAACTCTCAAACGGACTCGGACGTCCGTCAAACTTGACACGTAGCAATGTCTATGCACGAGTGACGTGTGGGAACAAACGGCACGTCGCCGGACTCTCGAGGTAAAAGTTATACCATTTTTTGTCTCTCTTTTTCTTGTACTTTTTCAAAAAAATAAGTTTTTTTGAGGTGTTTGGGTGCTAAAACTCCCAAATGAACTCGGATGTCCGTCAAACTTGACACGTAACAATGTCTAGGCACGAGTGACGTGTGGGAACAAACGGCATGGTCGCCGGACTCCCGGGGTGAGAGTTGTACCATTTTTTCTCTCTTTCTCTTGCACTTTTTCAAAAAAATAAGTTTTTTTTTGAGCCGCTTGGGTGCTAATACTCCAAAACGGACTCGGACGTTCGTCAAACTTGATATACAGCAATGTCTAGGCACGAGTGACGTGTGGGAACAAACGGCACGGTCGCCGGACTCCTGGGGTGGGAGTTGTACCATTTTTTGTCTCTCTTTTTCTTGCACTTTTTCAAAAAAATAAGTTTTTTTGGAGCCGTTTGGGTGCTAAAACTCCCAAACGTACTCGGAAGTCCGTCAAACTTGACACGTAGGAATGTCTAGGCACGAGTGACATGTGGGAACAAACGGCACGGTCACCGAACTGTCGGGGTGAGAGTTGTACTATTTTTTGGCTCTCTTTTTCTTGCAGTTTTTAAAAAAAACTAGTTTTTTCGAGCAGTTTGGGTGATAAAAATCCCAAACGGACTCGGACGTGCGTCAAAATTGACACGTAGCAATGTCTAGGCACGAGTGACGTGTGGGAACAAACGGCACGGTCGCCGGACTCCCGGGGTGAGAGTTGTACCATTTTTTGTCTCTCTTTTTCTTGCACTTTTCAAAAAAATAAGTTTTTTGGAGCCTTTTGGGTGCTAAAACCCCCAAACGGACTCGGACGTCCATCAAACTTGACACGTAGCAATGTGTAGGCACGAGTGACATGTGGGAACAAACGGCACGGTCGCCAGACTCCTAGGGTGAGAGTTGTACCAATTTTCCTTTATTTTTCCTTCACTTTTTAAAAAAAAAAACTACTAGTTTTTTCGGGTAGCTTGGGTGCTAAAACTCTCAAGACTCGGACGTCCGTCAAACTTGACACGTAGCAATGTCTATGCACAAGTGACGTGTGGGAACAAACGGCACGTCGCCGGACTCTCGAGGTAAAAGTTATACCATTTTTTGTCTCTCTTTTTCTTGCACTTTTTCAAAAAAATAAGTTTTTTTGAGGTGTTTGGGTGCTAAAACTCCCAAATGAACTCGGATGTCCGTCAAACTTGACACGTAACAATGTCTAGGCACGAGTGACGTGTGGGAACAAATGGCATGGTCGCCGGACTCCCGGGGTGAGAGTTGTACCATTTTTTCTCTCTTTCTCTTGCACTTTTTCAAAAAAATAAGTTTGTTTTTGAGCCGCTTGGGTGCTAATACTCCAAAACGGACTCGGACGTTCGTCAAACTTGATATATAGCAATGTCTAGGCACGAGTGACGTGTGGGAACAAACGGCACGTCGCCGGACTCTCGAGGTAAAAGTTATACGATTTTTTGTCTCTCTTTTTCTTGCACTTTTTCAAAAAAATAAGTTTTTTTGAGCTGTTTGGGTGCTAAAACTCCGAAATGAACTCGGATGTCCGTCAAACTTGACACGTAACAATGTCTAGGCACGAGTGACGTGTGGGAACAAACGGCATGGTCGCCGGACTCCCGGGGTGAGAGTTGTACCATTTTTTCTCTCTTTCTCTTGCACTTTTTCAAAAAAATAAGTTTTTTTTTTAGCCGCTTGGGTGCTAATACTCCAAAACGGACTCGGACGTTCGTCAAACTTGATATATAGCAATGTCTAGGCACGAGTGACGTGTGGGAACAAATGGCACGGTCGCCGAACTCCCGGAATATGCAACTAGTTTAATTACAAACCAAGTAGATGATATTATAGCTTGGTAGTAGAATCTTAGATGTCATAGAAGAACTCTTAAAACAAGCAACTTACAAGAAGGAAGGTGCCATAACAGACTGTTGCAATGACTTAGTAATACACTGCTGGTACCAAATTCATGATTTCTGTAAATTAGCCTTGCAATCAATTTTTTTTTTTTTTTTTGGTTTCATCTATTGGATCTTTAGTTCTGTTGTATATGGAAAATAAGATCTGGAGACTTATTTTGCAGCATTAAAAAATAAAAGTATATTGATAAGAGATCCATAAGCTTCAAAAATAAAGAAAACTATCATCACTATTGACTTTGAAAGGCCATTTGTCAACATACTAATCAGTTTTGTATAGTCTCACGCTTCAATCACATGACACAACTGGACTAAAATTTATAGATAAGACATGCTCATCCTACAGTAACAACTTTCATCCGCAAAATTTCAAGTTCACCTGCAGTAAATGGAGCCTTCCCATATAAAAAAAAAAATAGAGAAATGCACCTTCAAATAGCGTAATGAGGACTTCATCAATCAATTATTACTTGTATTATATATTGATTTTTCATTTCATTTTGTTTAAAATTGTACTTATTAGTTATTTCAATAAGCCTATATATTTATATGCATGTTGTTTAATTATCTTTTCTTTTGTCTATTATTATGTCTAATATTCATTTTTTTTTTCAGGTTATTCGCAAAGAATAGGTCGATGACTTATTTTGCAAGAGATTACAAACTCTATTTTCTTGTATGAATGTTTGATATTTTGTGACAAACTACGCGTTTTATTTTTGTTGTATGAATTTTAATGAAAGACAATGTTTGTAATTTGGACAATGTTTGTAATTTGGATAAATGAGCGTTAAAATATGTATTAATTAATTTTGTTTAGTATTTTTAAAAGTACTTGATTTTTGAGTGAATGTGTCTATTTCCTTATTTGAATTATGTTGATTGTATATTTTATCAGGTTAAATAAGAATTTACAATAAAATTTTATAATATAAATGCGAAGCTCATTTTTTCAAAAATAAAGGTATTAGCGACGGTTTAACCGTCGCTAAAGAGTAAAAGGACAATAAGCATTGGCAGTCATATTCATTTGGGACGGTTAATGCCGTCGCAAAAAGTACTATTGAAATGGTAGTCATCAATATTATTAGTGACGGCAGCACCGACGCAAATATTTTTTTTTGTGACGGCTCATTAACCGTCGCAACAGAAAGTTACCTGTGAATAGTATTTGCGACGGTATGTTCACCGTCGCGCTGCCATCGCTAAAAGTGGTTCACGTCGTCGCACAGCCGTCGCAAAAAGTATTTGCGACGCTGGCAATTTCGTCGCCGAAAATGCCGTCGCAGCCCCATCGCAAATAAGTATTTGCGACGACATTATTACTATTTGCGACGGTCATGAGCTGTCGCAAAAAACGTTTTTTCTAGTAGTGAGGGGTAGCTATAAGCACCCTATTTTTGACCACTCGGCAGTCTACAGTCTGTCCAAGCTTGTACTCAAGTCAATATGGACGTATTCCAATCTAAATCAACTTTCTGAGTCTAATCCCGTCAATTAAACCGCTTCGCGGGCCCGCCGGGCCCAAATAGAGGGAAAATGACCAAAATGCCCTTGGGGGTAATGTTCGGTCCAATTCCAGCAGGCACGTCTTTTCGAAGATAGTAAGTCCCCTTTCCAATTCCAATTCCAATTCCAATTCTAATTCCAATTAAATTTTGTGCACCTTTCGAGAAAGTTGATTCCTTAAGGTGGTAAGACCCTCCAATCCGGTACGTTTCTGAGTGAACTCTTCAGAACGGTAAGTCCCTTCAAACCCGTCGACCGGGACGAGACCTCAAGTCCCCTATATGGTAGAACAGTCCACCTTTGGCGCCTGCTAGCCCGCCAATGCAGAAATGTCCGTTTCGACATTCCTTTTGAGAAATTTGATTTCTCAAGCGCTAAGTCCATTTAGCAGCTTCCTGAGATCAGACAGTCTCAGGAATGATAGTGAACCGTCAGAGTAACGGAAATACTCGTAAACATCGCAATCGTCAGAGTAGCAGAATTACTTGTAAACAGGTCGATATAGGGAATTGCCAACAAACCCCTATATCACGGGACCGCCGTCAGAGTGGCGGAAACACTCGAAACCCAGGTTAACACCGGCGCTTGCTAGCCCACTTCGGTGAAAATGACCAAACTGCCCCTAGGGCCATTTCTGGCATGTTTCTTAAGAAACTACCTAAGTCCTCAGAATGGTAAGTCCACCTTTCCAAGATGATCTTAAAAGCAATCCGGCATGATTAGGTACCTTCTAGTCAGTTTCGGGCCAATTCTGAGATTTTCGGTCAAGATGACCATTTTGCCCTTAGGCATTTGAAAGCCCTGGGAACCACACCGACTCTGGCTATCAAACCGGTAACCTCCCAAGAATGCTTCTTGTAGTATTCCCGACCTTTCCTTACCTTTTCGAGTCATTCCAAGTCAATTCCGGCAAACCTGGTGCAAAATGACCGTTTTGCCCCTAGTGGGCCGGTCACCTTTTCCGACCACACTGGCTCTGGGTATCAAACCGGTAACCTATGAAAACATTCTAAATAATGTTTTCAAATATTGAATCTTCTTTTGGGACATTCTGAGTTCGTCCCGGCAGCTCTCCGGCCCGGTTGACCGTTTTGCCCCTAATAGCCCGATCAACCCTTTCGACGCATCCTGTCCTCATTTTTCAAGTCAAATACCTCCGGGACTCTATTCTGGGGGTTCTTGTCCCTTTTTGGCTTTCTGGGCCATCTCTGGTCCCTTAAATCTTTCTCAGACTTTCTGAAATCATTCCTAATGAAGCTAGGCTAAAAATTGCATGATAGTCACTAATACAGGTGCCCAAATCTTATGAAGATACATTGCTTGCCGACCTTAAAACTTTCCTAAGTGGCTGGCGCCACTCCTAGTAAAGCAAGAAAGGCAAAGCGCGCAAAGCAAAGCAAAATAAACAAGACACAAGGTAGGCTTTCTCTTTAAGTTTACGCATCTTCCTCCTCTCTTCTCTCTTCTAACCCACTTAGGTTTTTTGCTATTTTCATCCCCCATCTTCTTCCCCTACTTTCTTGCATGCTTGAAACAAGGGACTTTCCGGTCCATGTGTAGGATTAGGCTATTGGAGGGTCACCTTGTCGGGGGCTTTCTTTTAGTTTAACTGAAGACCACGTAGGTTTGGCTGCCTTGATTATGTGGTAAAGCCTTCAATTTTATATGTTCACGACCCCAACTTGCATTGTGCATATCATGATCTTGCACTCTTCCAAAATTCGTTTTCAAACTCGTTTTGAAAGCCTTGCATCAAAACTGTTTTCAAAACTTGCATTAAAGTTTTCTTTTTCAAAACCTGTTTTCAAAATCACAATTCTAAGATGATTCTAGCATTTCCATGGTTAGGGTTGCTTTAGGAAAGTGTTACATTTAAAGTGACTAATATGGTCCATATTTTCAAAATCCTTGTTGTTTTCAAAACCGCTATCTTAAAGTGGTTCTAATTTTTTTATAGTTAGAATCGCTTTAGGAAAGTGAGATATTTTATATACTTTCTAAAACTTTCTTTTCAAAAATCTCTTTTTCAATATACTTTCTAAAAATTTTCTCCAATCTCCTTCTCAAAATTCCTTTCCAAAATTGTTTTCAAAAACTCCCTCCAAAAATCTATTTTTCAAAACTCCTTTTCGAATTCCTTTCCAAAACACTCTCTTCGAAATTCACTTTCTAAAAACGCTCCTTAGGTCTCCTTTCTAGAAAAACTCTTTTCAAAAACTCTCTCGTCAAAATTCACTTTCCAAAAACTCCTCTCTAGGATTTCTTTCCAAAAATCTTCTTTTCTAAGAACTCACTTTCCAAAATCTCTTTTCTTAGAGTCCAAGTCAAGCCCTAGAGCCAACAATTAGGAAACCCTAATTTTCCTTCCCAAAAAAACATGATTTTCAATTCCCAATCTTGCCTTAAAATCATAAGTTTCCAAAAACCTATTTTCTACGTCAAAACTATAGTCTTCCAAATCTAGGGTTTCTAAAACTTACCTTTCCAAATCCATGCCAAATCCAATCTTCCCCTTTAGGAAACCAAATCAAATCTCCCATTTAGGAAACTAGATTCTATCATCCGTTTTTGGAAACAAAATCAAATCATCTTTTTTTAGAAACAAAATCCAATCCTTCGTTTTAGGAAATAGGAATCTCAATCCTTCCTAGTCTAAACATTTCCTAATCCACTCCTTCCTAATCTCATACTTTCCTAAATCTTAAGTTTTCAAAACTTGAACGTTTAAATCTTTCCTTAAACTTTAAGCTTCCAAACCTTTCCTAATTCAACCCTTTCCTAGTTCCATCCCTTTTCAAATCTTAACTTTTCAAATATAAATCTTCAAATCTTTCTTAAACTCAAACCTTTCTTAATTTCAAGAATTTCCAAAACTTAAAACTTCAAATCTTTCTAAATCTAAAACTTTCTAAAGTCAAAACTTTCTTATTTCAAAATCTTTTCCAATTTCAAAACTTTCTTAAAACAAAACCTTTCCTATTTCAAAACCTTTCTTAAAATGTAATTTTCTTAAACCAAAACTTTCCTAAATTAAAACTTTCCTAACTCGAAACCTTTCCTAAAATGACACTTTCCTATTTTGAAACATCCCTTATTCGAATCTTTCTTAATTCCAACCTTCCCTAATCTTCCAAGTCTAATATTCAAGTCAAATTTTTTCTCAAATCTTTTCTAAGTCGAGCCAAATCTTTCTTAATCTCAAGTCCTTTCTACATCCTATCTTTCCTAAGTGTAGGATTCCTAAATCTCCTTCTTTCCAAATAAGTCCAAGTCTTTCTTTTAAGTTCTATCTTTCCAAATCAAAGTCCAATTTTTTCAATTCCAAATTCTAAATTCCAAATTCCAATCCTTTATTCTAAATTCAAATCAAATCCAAATTCTAATTCAATTCCTTTTTCAAATCAAATATTCTATTTTCTATCGGACTTTTGTCCGAATTACGACTGACCTGATTCCTCAAAAAGGATACGTAGGCAACCCTCCTGGGTGCGGTCACAATCTTTTGCAAACTTCTATTTCCACAACTTTTCCCAACCTCCCAATTCCAAAAATCTATTTCCAAATCTCTATTTCCAATTTCTAAAACTTTTCAATTTCAAATCTATCTTTTCAAATCTCTTTTAAATCAAATCAATTTCTTTTCAAATCTATTTCCAACTCCTTTTTTCTATTACATTTACATATCATACATCATGTCTTTTAAACATTCTTTTTCTAAAGTGGGTAGGATTGGATACTTGTTAGTTGAAGACTCTCATAGGTGAATCTAAGGTGAATAGACATGTAGGTACCGCAAGGGCGGGGTAGGGTGATGACATAGTGCGTCTTCCCTACATGTAACCAACCTCCGAACCTAGGATTACTGTTTTCAAAAGACCAAAATGGATTTATTTTTAAAAAGGGCTTAAATATTTTCTAAAGGTTGCCAAACAACCTATTTTCTTAAAAACCCTCTCTTGAGGATGTTTTTCAAAATCTTTTTTCAAAAATCCTAAGTGTGATCCTCGGATTGTGCTTAGTTTTTAGGTGACCTAACTCACTTTAATTAAGTTAGGTAGCGACTCCAAATGTTTTTCAAAAGCCCTTTATTCAAATCAATTTTCAATTCAAACCTAGTCGCACTCATTCTTCTAGGAGGGTGAGTTCGAACAAGAGAGTACAGTATTTTTTCGCTTGTGTGTATATTCCTTGAGTGCGAAAAATTTGAGTGCGAAAAATTTGAGCGCGACAAGTTGATTTTAGAAAAGAGCTTGTAAAGGATAAGTTTTTAAGAAACCTTTTGAGTTGGTTTGAGTAAAATTTTTCTGAAAGTTGTGCCATTCTTGTTCATTTTTGTTTTTATTTGTTGTATTTTGAACTTTATATTAATACCCCTTACCTTGGTTTACCTTTCAGGATGGCTGACGCAATCTTGAGCCGACTAAGGGCTTGATATGATAGGTATCCTCTAGATGAGTAGGACATCTTCCGTTGACCCTTTGGTTGTATGGCTTTTCTCCTATTAGTGCCACTTATCCCCAGATTCATAGAGGCAGTGATTCCTTTGTGGTAGTCTGACTTGTCTCTCTTCCGTTTTGGGGAATGTGAGCTTACCCCTACTCCTTATGCGTATGGCTACCTCCTAGGTCTTTGGGCTGGTTCAGCTGACATTGTGGGACTTACTTTTCCTGATGGCTACATCACGGGCTCCGTCGTGCGATCCTTTCTTCTGACCTCCTACCCTAGTTTCCTTATATTCCAGTGAAGTCCTTGTTCCCTTATTTTGAGTTTGCGACGAATAGGAGGTCTCATTCAGGGGATTGACATACTTTCTCAAGATTGGTCTATTTCTCCATGGTAGCCCTAGCTCTGCTTCTCTTGAACTTGTTGATGTTTCTGCGCGAGGGATGACCTGATCGACTATCAGTTATGTGTACCACTTGCCAAGATTCGTGTAGGGCACTCATATGCTCCTATGGTTGTGGGAGAGACCTTCGTAAGCTTTACTAGACTTCAGCAGGGGGTCGAAGCTCACTTTCGGGGATGTACTCCATGTCGCACCCAGATTTTTCGCGCTCGAGCAATACACACACAAGTGGAAAAAATATTGTACTCTCTCATTAGAACTCACCCTCCTAGAAGAATGAGTGCGACTAGGTTTGAATGGAAAATTGGTTTGAATAAAGAGCTTTTAGAAAAGATTTGGAGTTGCCACCTAACTTGATTAAGGTGAGTTAGGTCACCTAAAAACTAATCATAATCCAAAGACTACACTTAGGGTTTTTGGAAAAGGTTTTTGAAAATACCACCTCAAGAGAGGGTTTTTAAGAAAAATAGGTTGTTTGGCAACCTTTGAAAAATATTTAGCCCTTTTAGAAAATAACTTCATTTTTGGTCTTTGAAAACAGTGATTGTAGGTTCGGAGGTTGGTTACATGTAGAGAAGATGCACTAAGCCATCACTCTACCCCCCCACCCTTGTAGTACCTACATGTCAATTTATTCTAGATTCACCTATGAGAGTCTTTAACTAACTAATGTTCAATCCTATTCACTTTAAAAAAGAAATGTTTAAAAAGAAATTTAACATGATGCATGATATGCAAGTGTAAGAAAAGAGAATTAAAAAATAGATTTGGAAAGAAATTGATTTGATTTGAAAAGGAAGAGATAAAAGTTTAAAATTAAAAAGAAAGTTTAGAAATTGAAATTAGAGATTTGGAAATAGAAATAGATCATGGAATTAGAAACTTGGAAGAGATTAAGAAATTGAAAATTTAAAGAAGATTGTAGAATTAGAGAATTGAAAGAGGTTGTGGAATTGGAAATTGAAAAAATGTTGTGACCGCACCCAAGAGGGTTGCCTACGTATCGTTTTGGAGGAATTAAGTCAGTCGTAGTTCGGACAAGAGTCCGATTGAAAATAGAAGAGATGATTTGGAAAGGAGTTGGAGTTGGGATTTGAATTGGAATTGGAAGAGTAGGAAATTTGGACTTTGAATGGAAGATTTGAAAAGATTGGTTTTGAAAGACTTGGTTTTAGGAAACCTAGACTTAGGAACTTAGAAAAGAAATATTGGATTTGACTTGGAAAGTTTTTAGAAAAGAATTGACTTGAATATCAGGCTCGGAAGATTGGATTTAGGAAGGTTGGATTTAGGAAAGATTCGAATTAGGAAAGTTCCGTTTTAGAAAAATGTCATTTTAGGAAAGTTTTGTTTTAGGAAAGTTTCAATTTAGGAAAGTTTCAATTTAGGAAAGTTTTGGTTTAGGAAAGATTCAATTTAGAAATATTTTGAATTAGGAAAGTTTCCGTTTTAAGAAAGTTTTGAAATTGGAAAGGTTTGAATTTGGAATGTTTTGAAATAGGAAAGTTTTGATTTAAGAAAGATTTGAAAGTTAGAAAGTTTAGAACTTAGAAAGTTTCAAATTTAGAAAGTTTTGGAGTTGAAAAGATTTGAAATTTAAGCAGTTTTGAAGATTTAGATTTGGAAAGTTTAAGATTTGGAAAGGGATAGAATTAGGAAAGGGTTGAACTAGGAAAGATTTGAAAGTTGAGTTTTAAAATTTAAGAAGATTTTATGTTTAAGTTTTGGAAATTTAAGATTTAGGAAAGTAGAAGATTAGGAAGGAGTTAAATTAGGAAAGATTTAGACTAGGAAGGGTTAAGATTCCTATTTCCTAAAACAAGGGATTAGATTTTGTTTCTAAAAGAGAATGTTAGATTTTATTTCCAAAAACGGAGGATTGGATCTAGTTTCCTAGACGGGAAGATTGGATTTGGTCTCCTAAAGGGAATATTTGATTTGACAAGGATTTGGAAAAGGAAGTGTTAGAAACCCAAAATTCAAAAGTATATAGTTTTGACGTAGAAAATAGGTTTTTGGAAATATAATTTTGTCGTGGAAAACGGGGGGTTTTGGAAACCTAGGTTTTAAGGTAAAATTGAAAATCATGTTTTTGGGAAGAAAAATTAGGGTTTCCTAATTGTGGGTTCTTGGGCTTGACTTGGGCTCTAAGGAAAGAGTTTTTTGGAAAGTGCGTTTTTTGGAAAGAGGCATTTGTGGAATGAAATCCTAAAGAGGAGTTTTTAGAAATTGAATTTTGAAAAGAGAGTTTTTGGAAAGAAATCCTAGTGAGGAGTTTTTGGAAAGCGTGTTTTTTGAAACTAGTTTTTGGAAGGAAATCCTAGAGAGGAGTTTCTAGAAGAAAGATTTTGGAAAGAGAGTTTTTAGAAAAATTTTTGGAAGGAGATTGTTGGAGAGAGAGTTTTTTTTTTTAGGAAAGAGATTTAGGGGGGGGTTTAAAAAGTCGATTTTAAGGAGAGCGTTTTGGAAAGAAGTGTAAAAAGAGAAGTTTCGGAAAATAGATTTTTGGAAGGAGTTTTTAGACAACAATCTTGGAAAGAAGAGTTTTGAAAAGCATGTTGAAAAAGAAGGGTTTTAGAAAGAAAGACTTTTGAAAAGAGAGTTTTTTGGAAGATATAAAATATCTCACTTTCCTAAAGCGATTCTAACCTGTAAGCACCCTATTTTTGCCCGCTCTACAATCTCCGAGCTGACCAAGCTCACTTTCACACATCACATGCATATTTAGACTCTAAGCCTGCCTTTTTAACTTGAATTTAGTCAACCAGTCGCTTCTCGGGCCCATAGGGCCCACTTGAAGTTAAATGACCGTTTTGTCCCTAGGCACTCGAATGCCCCGGTGTCGCGCGCAGATTTTCGCACTCGAGGAATACTCCCACAAGCGGAAAAAATGCTGTACTCTCTCGTTAGAACTCACCCTCCTAGAAGAATGAGTGCGACTAGGTTTGAATTGAAAATCTAATTTGAATAAAGGGCTTTTAGAAAAGATTTGGAGTCGCCACCTAACTTGATTAAGGTGAGTTAGGTCACCTAAAAACTAAGAATAATCTGAAGACTACACTTAGGGTTTTTGGAAAATGATTTTGAAAATATCTCCTCGAGAGAGGGTTTTTAAGAAAACAGGTTGTTTGGCAACCTTTGGAAAACATTTAGCCCTTTTTAGAAAAATAACTCCGTTTTGGTCTTTGAAATCAGTGATCTAGGTTCGGAGGTTGGTTACGTGTAGGGAAGACGCACTAAGCTATCACCCTACCCCGCCCTTTCGGTACCTACATGTCAATCTACCCCAGATTCACCTATGAGAGTCTTTAACTAACTATAGTTCAATCCTATCCATTTTTAGAAAAACAATGTTTGAATAGAAACTAACATGATGTATGGAATGCAAGTGTAAGGAAAGAGAATTGAAAATTAGATTTAGAAAGAGATTGATTTGATTTGAAAATCGAAATTGGAAAGTTTGAAAATTGAAGGTAGAAATTTGAAAATAGAAATTTTGAAATTGGAATTTTGAAAATAGATTAGAATTTGAGATTTGAAAATATGGAGAGCGCACCCATGAGGGTGGAATTGAAATTTTAAAAAGCGTTGTGACCGCACCTATGAAGGTTGCTTACATATCCCTTTGGGAGAATCAGGTCAGTCGTAGTTCGGACCGGAGTCCGATTGAAAATAGATTGATTTGAAGAGAGAGATTGGATTAGAAGAAAGAGATTGAATTGAAAATTGGATTTGATTTCAGATTAGAAAAGGAGGTTGAAAATTGAAATTGAGAAGATTGGACTTGTTTTGGAAATATTGATTTTGGAAAGACTTGGTTGTGGAAGGATGAGGTTTAGGAAACCTAGACTTAGGAAAGATAGGAGACCTAGGAAAGACTTGAGATTAAGAAAGATTGGATTGGAATGTTAGATTTGGAAGATTTGGAAAGATTTGGAAACTTGAAATTTAGGAAAGATTTGGATTAGGAAAGTTTCGAATTAGGAAAGTATTATTTTTGGAAAGTTTCATTTTTGGAAAGTTTTGAAATGGGAAAGTATTGAATTTAGAAATGTTTTGAATTAGGAAAAGTTTAGTTTAGGAAAGACTTAGAATTTAGAAAGTTTCAAGTTAAGAAAGTTTTGAATTTTGTAATGTTTTGAAAAAGGGAAGTTTTGAAAGTGGAAAAGTTTAGAAAAACAAGGAAGTTTTGAAAATAAGAAAGCTTTAAGAACAAGGAAGTTTTGAAATTGGAAAGAGTTGAAGTTTTAAGAAAGTTTAGAATTTAGAAAGATTTGGGTTTAGAAAGATTTAACTTAAGAAAGTTTTGAATCTAGGAAGCTTAGAGTTTTAGAAAGATTTGAAATTTAGAAAGTTTAGGATTTAGAAAGTTTTAGAGTTTGAATTTTAGAAAGTCTTGAAATTAGGAAAGGCTTGAATTTAGGAAAGGTTTTGAAAACTTGAATTTGGAAAGTTACGATTTAGAAAGGGGGTTAAATTAGGAAAGGGTTGAATTTTAAAATTTTAGGAAGGATTTTTATGTTCAAGTTTTGGAAACTTAAGGTTTAGGAAAGTGGAAGTTTAGGAAGGATTTGAATTAGGAAAGAGTTGGATTTTGAAATTTAAAGAAAGATTTAGAGTTTAGGTTTAGGAAACTTATGATTTAGGAAGGTAGGAAATTAGGAAGAAGTTGAATTAGGAAAGGTTTGGGATTTGTTTCCAAAAAATGGAGGATTGGATTTAGTTTCCTAAACGGGGAGATTGGATTTGGTTTCTTAAAGGGAAGATTTGATTTGACAAGGATTTGGAAAGGGAGATTCTAGAAACCCTAGTTTTGAAAAATTATAGTTTTGACGTAGAAAAAAGGTTTTGGAAACGTGTATCGTTTGGATGTGAAAACAAGAGGTTTTGGAAACCTAGATTTGGAGCAAAGTTTGAAAACCATGTTTTTGGAAAGAAAATTAGGGTTTTCTAATTGTGGGTTCTAGGGCTTGACTTGGGCTCTAAGGAAAGAGTTTTTAGAAAGTGCATTTTTAGAAACGAAGGCTTTCTAGAAGGGAATCTTAGGGAGGAACTTTTGGAAAGTGAATTTGAAGAGGGAGTTTTTGGAAAAAGATTTTAAAGAGAAGGAGTTTTGGAAAGTGTGTTTTTAGAAACGTAGATTTTAGAAGGAAAATCCTAGAGAGGAAATTTCTAGAAGGAAGATTTTGGAAAGAGAGTTTTATTAGAAAGGTTTTTGGAGAGAGTTTTTAGGAAGGTGAATCTAAGGAGTGTTTTTAGAAAGTGAATTTTGAGGAAAAGATTTTGGAGAGGAGTTGAAAAAGAGAGTTTTGAAAAATAGATTTTGGAAGGGAGTTTTTGAAAACAATTTTGAAGAGGAGGGTTTTAGGAAAGTATGTTGAAAAAGAGATTTTTAGGAAGAGATTTTTGAAGAGAGAGAGTTTTGAAAAGTATGAAAACGTCTCACTTTCCTAAAGCGATTCTAGCCATAAGAGGGCTAGAACCACTTTAAGAAAGTGGTTTTGGAAAACAATAAGATTTGAAAATATAGACCAAAAAGGTCACTTTTAATGTAACACTTTCCTAAAGCAACTCTAGCCATGGAAAGGCTAGAATCACCCTAGAATTGTGGTTTTGAAAATAAGTTTTTGAAAAAGAGATTTTGATGCAATTTTGAAAACAAGTTTGAAAACGTTTTGAAAAACAACTTTGAAAACGGTTTTTGGAAGATGCAAGACTATGATATGCACAATGCAATTTGGGGTCGTGAACATACAAGGTTAAGGCTTCACCACATAACCAAGGGGGTCGGACCCACGTGGTCTCTGGTTAGGCTAGAAGAAAGCCCTCGACACGGTGACTCTCCAATAGCCCAATCCTGCACATGGACCGGGAATCCCCTTGTTTCAAGGATGCAAAGAAAGGGAGGGAAAGAGATGGGGGATTAAAATAGAGAAAACCCAAGTGGGTTAGGAGAGAGAAGAGAGAGGGGAGAAGTGCGAAAATTTAAATAGAAAGCCTACCGTATGTCTTCTTTATTTTGCGCGCCTTGCTTGTCTTCAATCTTCGGTCTTCGGTCTTTGTCTTGATCTTCACCTTCAGTCTTTAAGAGTTGTCTTCAAGCTTTGGATTGCAGCTCTTCAAGTCTTCAAAGGATGGTTAAAGGCTAGTGTATGAGTGTATAGGGGAGTGTATAAGTGTATAGGAGGCTAGGGTTTGTGTAGGGTGGCTAGGGTTTGGAGAACCTAAGGAAACTAGGGTTTTGGAGATGCTCGAGCTCTGTATATCGAAATATATGATTTTTAGGTTAAGTTTGCAGACCCTTTTCACGTTGAATGAGGCTCTGTATTTATAGAGGTTGGACAAACCTGGCGCCTGTTGCAGTGGCGCTAGGGCAAAATTGCTCTTGGCGCCACTAGGAGTGGCACCAGGCCAATTCTTGGCTTGGCGCCACTACTAGTGGCGCCAGCCAATTAGGAAACTTTATAAGTCGGCAAGAAACGTATCTTTGACTAGATTTGGGCGCCTATACTAGTGACTACCATGCAATTTTTAGCCTGGCTTCACTAGGAGTGACTCCGGAAAGTCTGGGAATGATTTGGAGGAGCCGGGAATTACCCGGAAGGCCGGAAAGGGGCAGGAACACTTAAAATAGTGTCTTGGAGGTATTTGATTTGAAAAGTGAGGATAAGATGTGTCGGAAAGGTTGACTGGGCCCTTAGGGGTAAAACGGTCAATTAGACCAGGAAGCTGCCAGGGTGAACTCGGACTATCCTGGAAGAAGACTTGGGATCTGGAAACATTATTTAGAATGTTCCCAGAGGTTGCCGGTTTGATTTCCAGAGCCGGCATGGACGGAAATGGAGACCGGCCCACCAGGGGCAAAACGGTCATTTTGTACCGGGTTTGCCGGAACTGACTCGGAATGATCCGGAAAGGTAAAGGAAGGTTGAGAACACTATAAAAAGTAGTCTCAGGAGGTTACCGGTTTGATACCCAGAGCCGGTGTGGTCGAAGAAGGAGACCGGCCCTCTAGGGGCAAAACAGTCATTTTGTACCGGGTTAGCCGGAATTGACTCGGAATGATCCGGAAAGGTAAAGGAAGGTTGAGAATACTATAAAAATTATTCTCGGGACATTACCGGTTTGATACCCAGAGCCGGTGTGGTTCCCGGGGCATTCGGATGCTTAGGGACAAAATGGTCATCTTGACCAGAAAGTCTCGGAAAAGGTCCAAAGGACAGTTTGGTCATTTTTCACCAAAGTGGGCTAACAGACACTGGTGTTAACCTGGGTTTTGAGTGTTTCCACCACTCTAACAGCGGTCGTCAAGACACAAGGGTTTGTTGCCAATTTCCTATATCGACCTATTTGTGAGTATTTCCGCTACTCTAACGGTTTTGTGAGTAATTTCGCTACTCGGACCGTCTCGAGGAATAAACTGTCTCGAGAGAAGGATTGGAAAGGGGACTTACCGTCTCCGAGGAGACGTGCCTAGATTAGAACCGTCTCGAGGAATAAACTATCTAGGGAGAGGGATTGGAAAGGGGTCTTACCGTCTTTGAAGAGACGTGCTTGGATTGGAACTGTCTCGAGGAATAAACTGTCTCGAGAAAAGGATTGGAAAGGGGACTTACCGTCTCCGAGGAGACGTGCCTGGATTGGAACCGTCTCGAGGAATAAACTGTCTCGAGAGTGGGATTGGAAAGGGGACTTATTGTCTCCGAAGAGACGCGCCTGGATTGGAACAGTCTTGAGGAATAAATTGTCTCGAGAGAGGGATTGGAAAGGGGACTTATCATCTCCGAAGAGACGCTCCTGGATTGGAACCGTCTCGAGGAATAAACTGTCTCGAGAAAGGGATTGGAAAGGGGACTTATCGTCTTCGAAGAGACGCGCTTGGATTGGAACCGTCTCGAGGAATAAACTGTCTCGAGAGAGATTGGAAAGGGGTCTTATCGTCTCCGAGGAGACGTGCCTGAATTGGAACCGTCTCGAGGAATATACTGTCTCGAGAGAGGGATTGGAATCAGACAGGAAAGGACAATGCCCATAAGGGCATTTTGGTCATTTTGCCTCTATTGGGCCTGGTGGGCCCGCGAGGCAATGGACAAATGGGATTTGGACTTAGAAAGTTGGTTTCGGTCGGAATATGCCCACAATGACTTGAACACAAGTCTGGACAGAGTGTAGACTGCTGAGCGGTCAAAAATGAGGTGCTTACACCCAGGAACCACACCAGTTCTGGGTATCAAACCGATAACCTCCTGAGACTACTTTTTATAGTGTTCTCAACCTCCCTTTACCTTTCCGGATCATTCCAAGTCAGTTCCGGCAAACCCAGTACAAAATGACCGTTTTGCCCCTAGTGGGCCGGTCACCTTTTTCGACCACACCGGCTCTGGGTATCAAACCGGCAACCTTTGGGAACATTCTAAACAATGTTTCCAAATCCCAAGTCTTCTTCCGGGACAGTCCGAGTTTGTCCCGGCAGTTTCCCAATCCGATTGATTGTTTTGCCCCTAAAGGCCCGGTCAACCTCTCCGACCCATCTTATCCTCATTTCTGAAGTCAAATACCTCCAGGACACTATTTTAAGTGTTCCTGCGCCTTAGGGATAAGATGGGTATTTCTACGATTTCCGAGCAAAGGCTTAGGGAGATGTCTACAAGGAAGACCAGAAATCGTAGAAATACCGTTAGCTGAACACCTTTGGATTGGGGTCTGAACTGATAAAAAGTGAAAGAATAGAAGCAGCGCGGAAGAAAAGGGCTGATAAGAAAGCTGTCATGGAACTCTCGAACCAATTCAAGCAGTTAGACATGGGGAAAGGAACACTTGTATTAAGTAATAAGAAGAGAAAAGTCCAAGGAGAAGCGCCCGTCATGACGACCAGCATCGGAGTAACCCAAGATGGATCCATTCGAGTAATGTTTCCAGGCGAAAAGTTGCATAATTGGGCTGTCGCGCCCAGATTTTTCGCACTCGAGGAATACACGCACAAGTGGAAAAAATGTTGTACTTTCTCGTTAGAACTCACCCTCCTAGAAGAATGAGTGCGACTAGGTTTGAATTGAAAATCTAATTTGAATAAAGGGCTTTTAGAAAAGATTTGGAGTCGCCACCTAACTTGACTAAGGTGAGTTAGGTCACCTAAAAACTAAGAATAATCTGAAGACTACACTTAGGATTTTTGGAAAATGATTTTGAAAATATCTCTTCGAGAGAGGGTTTTTAAGAAAACAGGTTGTTTGGCAACCTTTGGAAAACATTTAGCCCTTTTTGAAAAATAACTCCTTTTGGTTTTTGAAATCAGTGATCTAGGTTCGGAGGTTGGTTACGTGTAGGGAAGACGCACTAAGCTATCACCCTACCCCGCCCTTTCGGTACCTACATGTCAATCTACCCTAGATTCACCTATGAGAGTCTTCAACTAACTATTGGCCAATCCTATCTACTTTGAAAAACAATGCTTGAAAACTAACATAATGCATGGTATGCAAGCGTAAGGAAAGAAAATTGAAAAATAGATTTAGAAAGAGATTGATTTGAAATTAATTTGATTTGAAAATAGATTTGAAGAGATGGAATTGAAATTGAAAAGTTTGAAAATTGAAAGTAGAAATTTGAAATTGAAAATTTTGAAATTGGAATTTTGAAAATAGATTGGAATTTGAGATTTGAAAAATGTGGAGACCACACCCATGAGGGTGGAATTAAAAATTTGAAAAGTGTTGTGACCGCACCTATGAAGGTTGTCTACGTATCCCTTTGGGAGAATCAGGTCAGTCGTAGTTCGGACCAGAGTCCGATTGAAAAGAGATTGTTGGATTTGAAGAAAGAGATTGAATTGGAAATTGAATTGGAAGATTGAGAGATTGAACTTTGAATAGAGGATTGAAAATTGGAATTTGAAATTTTGGAATTGAAAAGATTGAATTTTGATTTGGAAAAGTAGGACTTGGAAAGATTTAGACTTGTTTTGGAAAGATGGAGGTTTAGGAAACCTAGACTTAGGAAAGAGACTTAGGAAAGATTTGACTCGACTTGGAAGATTTGGAAAGATTAGATTTTAGGAGATGTTAGAATTAGGAAAAGTCTGATTTAGGAAAGTTTCGAATTAGGAAAGTTTCATTTTTGGAAAGTTTCAAATTAGGAAAGTTTCATTTTTGGAAAGTTTCGAAATGGGAAAGTATTGAATTTAGAAATGTTTTGAATTAAGAAAAGTTTAGTTTGAGAAAGGTTTAGAATTTGGAAAGTTTCAAATTAAGAAAGTTTTGAATTTTGGAATGTTTGAAAAAGGAAAGTTTTGAATTTGGAAAGTTTTGAAAATAAGGAAGTTTTGAAAAGAAGAAAGTTCGTTTTGGGAAAGGTTTGAAAAAGGAAAGTTTTCAGTTTAGGAAATGTTTGAATGAAGAAAGTTTTGAGTTTAAAAAAGTTTTAGATTTGAAAAGATTTTGAAGTTTTGGAAAGTTTAGAATTTAGAAAGATTTGGGTTTAGAAAGATTTAACTTAAGAAAGTTTTGAATCTAGGAAGCTTAGAATTTTAGAAAGATTTGAAATTTAGAAAGTTTAGGATTTATAAAGTTTTAGAGTTTAAATTTTAGCAAGTTTTGAAATTAGGAAAGGCTTGAATTTAGGAAAGGTTTTGAAAACTTGAATTTGGAAAGTTAAGATTTAGAAAGGGGGTTAAATTAGGAAAGGGTTGAATTTTAGAATTTTAGGAAAGATTTTTATGTTCAAGTTTTGGAAATTTAAGGTTTAGGAAAGTGGAAGTTTAGGAAGGATTTGAATTAGGAAATATTTGGATTTGGAAGGGATTGGATTTGGTTTTTAAAAGAAAGGATTTGATTTTGTTTCCAAAAACGGAGGACGGGATCTAGTTTCCTAAACGGGGAGATTTGATTCGGTTTCCTAAAGGGAAGGTAGGATTTGGCAAGGATTTGGAAAAGGAGATTCTAGAAACCCTAGTTTTGAAAAATTATAGTTTTGACGTAGAAAATAGGTTTTGGAAATATGTATAGTTTGGATGTGAAAACAAGAGGTTTTAGAAACCTAGGTTTGGGGCAAAGTTTGAAAACCATATTTTTTGGAAGAAAATTAGGGTTTCCTAATTGTGGGTTCTAGGGTCTGACTTGGGCTCTAACGAAAGAGTTTTTGGAAAGCGCGTTTTTAGAAACGAAGGTTTTCTAAAAGGGAATCCTAGAGAGGAACTTTTGGAAAGTGAATTTGAAGAGGGCATTTTTGGAAAAAGATTTTTGGAAAGAGGGAGTTTTTGGAAAGTGTGTTTTTGGAAACATAGGTTTTGGGAGTAAAAATCCTAGAGGGGAGTTTCTAGAAGGAAGATTTTTGGAAAGAGAGTTTTTTAGAAAGATTTTTGGAAGGAGATTGTTGGAGAGAGTTTTTTAGGAAAGTGAATTTAGGAAGTGTTTTTAAAAAGTGAATTTTGAGGAGAAAGAGTTTTTGGAAAGGAGTGGAAAAAGGGAGTTTTGAAAAATAAATTTTGGAAGGGAGTTTTTGAAAACCATTTTAGAGAGGAGAGTTTTAGGAAAGTGTGTTAAAAAGAGATTTTTAGGAAAAAAAACTTTTTGAAAAGAGAGTTTTTAGAAGGTGTAAAAACATCTCACTTTCCTAAAGCAATTCTAACCATAAGAGGGCTAGAACCACTTTAGGAAAGCGGTTTTGAAAACAGCAAGATTTGAAAATATGGACCGAAAAGATCACTTTTAATGTAACACTTTCCTAAAGCAACCCTAGCCATAGAAAGGCTAGAATCACCCTAGAATTGTGGTTTTGAAAACAAGTTTTTGAAAAAGAGATTTTGATGCAATTTTGAAAACAAGTTCGAAAACGTTTTGGAAAACAACTTTGAAAACGGTGTTTGGAAGATGCAAGACTATGATATGCACAATGCAATTTGGGGTCGTGAACATACAAGGTTAAGGTTTCATCACATAATTAAGGGGGCCGGACCCACGTGGTATTTGGTTAGACTAGAAGAAAGCCCCCGACACAGTGACTCTCCAATAGCCCAATCTTACACATGGACCGGGAATCCCCTTGTTTCAAGCATGCAACGAAAGGGGGGGGGGGAAAGAGATGGGGATTAAAATAGAGGAAACCCAAGTGGGTTAGGTGAGAGAAGAGAGAGGGGGGAAGTGCGAAAATTTAAATAGAAAACCTACCGTATGTCTTCTTTATTTTGCGCGCCTTGCTTGTCTTCAATCTTCGGTCTTCGTTTTGATCTTCTTCTTCAACCTTCAAGGGATGTCTTCATGCTTTAGATGGCAGCTTTTTAAGTCTTCAAAGGATGGTTGAACGCTAGTGTATGAGTGTATGGGGCAGTGTATAAGTGTATAGGAGGCTAGGGTTTGTGTAGGGTGGCTAGGGTTTGGAAAACCTAAGGAAACTAGGGTTTTTGGAGGTGCTCAAGCTCTGTATATCGAAATATATGATTTTTTAGGTTAAGTTTGCAGACCCCCTTCACGTTGAATGAGGCTCTGTATTTATAGAGGGATGAATACACTGGCGCCTGTTGCAGTGGCACCAAGCCAAAATTCCTTCTGGCGCCACTAGGAGTGGCGCCAGGCCAAATATTGGCTTGGCGCCACTACTAGTGGCACCAGCCAATTAGGAAACTATTAAGGTCGTCAAGCAACGTATCTTTGACTAGATTTGGGCACCTGTACTAGTGACTACCATGCAATTTTTAGCCTAGCTTCACTAGGAGTGACTCCGGAAAGTCCGGGAATGATTTGAAAGAGCCGGGAATGACCCGGAAGGCCTGAAAGGAGTAGGAACACTTAAAATAGTGTCCTGGAGGTATTTGACTTGAAAAGCGAGGACAAAATGGGTCGGAAAGGTTGACCGGGCCCTTAGGGGCAAAACGGTCAATCGGACCGGGAAACTGCTGGGACAGACTCGGACTGTCCCGAAAGAAGACTTGGGATATGAAAACATTATTTAGAATATTCCCAGAGGTTGCCGGTTTGATTCCCAGAGCCGGCGTGGTCGGAAAAGGAGACCGGCCCACCAGGGGCAAAACGGTCATTTTGTATTGGGTTTGCCTGAACTGACTCGGAATGATCCGGAAAGGTGAAGGAAGGTTGAGAATACTATAAAAGTAGTCTCAAGAGGTTACCGGTTTTATACCCAGAGCCGGTGTAGTCGAAGAAGGAGATCGGCCCTTTAGGGCAAAACGGTCATTTTGTACCGGGTTGGCCAGAACTAACTCAGAATGATCCGGAAAGGTAAAGGAAGGTTGAGAATACTATAAAAAGTATTCTCAGGACATTACCGGTTTAATACCCAGAGTCGGTGTGGTTCCCAGGGCATTCGGATGCTTAGGGGCAAAATGGTCATCTTGACCGGAAAGTCTCGAAAAAGGTCCAAGGGACAGTTTGGTCATTTTTTACCAAAGTGGGTTAACAAACACTAGTGTTGACCTAGGTTCTGAGTGTTTCTGCCACTCTAACGGTGGTCGTCGTGACACAGGGCTTTGTTGCCAATTCCCTATATCGACCTATTTGTGAGTATTTCGGCTACTCTAACGGTTTTGTGAGTAGTTTCGCTACTCAGACCGTCTCGAGAAATAAATTGTCTCGAGATGGGGATTGGAAAGGGGACTTACCGTCTCTAAAGAGACGTGCCTGGATTGGAACCGTCTCGAGGAATAAACTGTCTCGAGAGTGGGATTGGAAAAGGGACTTATCGTCTCTGAAGAGACGTGCCTAGAATGGAACCGTCTAGAGGAATAAACTGTCTCGAGAGTGTGATTGGAAAGGGGTCTTACCGTCTCCCAAGAGACGTGCCTAGAATGGAACCGTCTCGAGGAATAAACTGTCTCGAGAGCGGGGTAGGAAAAGGGTCTTACCGTCTCCCAAGAGACGTGCCTGGAATGGAACCGTCTCGGGGAATAAACTGTCTCGAGAGTAGGGTTGGAAAGGGGTCTTACCGTCTCCGAAGAGACGTGCCTGGAGTGGAACCGTCTCAAAGAATAAACTGTCTCGAGAGAGGGATTGGAAACGGAAGGAAAGGACAATGCCCCTAAGGGCATTTTGGTCATTTTGCCTCTATTTGGGCCTGACAGGTCCGCGAAGCGATGGAAAGATGGAATTTGGACCTAGAGAATTGATTTCGATTGGAATATGCCTACAATGACTTGAAAACAAGTCTGGACGGAGTGTAGACTGCCGAGTGGTAAAAAATAGGGTGCTTACATGGGCCAGCAAAGACATCATCCGTGCTCGCAAGTTTCGGTACAAAGCCCGTTAGAGTGAGACCCTGGAGCAACTGATTCGCCATAAACTTTGTCCTTTTAAATTTATTTGTCTTAAATTTTTAAAATTAAGTTATCAATGAATAAAATAATATCCCTTTCTTGTTTGATTTATTGTACACTATTTTCCATGCCAGGGACCCTTGCATCCGATATCCTACTCAGCTAATCCAGGGAATGCCAATCTTGATAAATGATGACTTGAACACCGAGTTTGATTACCAACAATTGGGAATTGAAGAAGATGTAAATTTTACAGAGGAGGTGCCAGAGGAAATTCGGGAACAAATAGAAAGACATGAGAATCGTAATACCCCAAACATTAAGGAAACGGAAGCCGTTAATTTGGGAAACAAAGGGGATCCTAAAGAGCTTAGAATTGGTACAGGCCTAGATCAATGGCAGTGCAAAGAATTATTGGAACTTCTGCGGGCATACTTGGATGTTTTCGCATGGTCTTATCAAGACATGCCCGGATTAGATGAATCCATTGTGGAACATAGACTACCTTTGGACCCATAGATGAAACCCTTTAAGCAGAAGTTAAGAAGATTGAAACCCGAATGGAGCCTGAGAATCAAGGAGGAGGTGATTAAACAATTCCAGGCAGGGTTTCTGCAAGTGGTAGAGTATCCCCAATGGCTGGCTAATATTGTCCCGGTACCTAAGAAAGATGGCAAGGTGCGGATGTGCATTGACTTTCGGGACCTCAACAAGGCCAGTCCAAAGGATGATTTTCCTCTTCCCCACATAGACTTGCTTGTCGACAACATGGCCGGTCATGGAATGTTTTCTCTCATGGACGGTTTTTCGGGATATAATCAGATCAAGCTGGCTGAAGAAGATCTGGAGAAGACTGCTTTCATTACCCCCTGGGGAGTATACTGTTATAAAGTCATGCCATTCGGGCTTCGCAACGTAGGGGCAACCTACCAAAAAGCCATGGTAACTTTATTCCATGACATGATGCATCAGGAAGTAGAGATCTATGTGGATGACATGATCGTCAAGTCCAAGCAACGGAAGGACCACTTGTTTAACTTGCGGAAGGTGTTTGATCGCCTCCGTAGATATTAGCTTAAGCTAAATCCGGCCAAATGCACATTCGGAGTATCTTCAGGAAAATTGTTGGGGTTTATAGTCAATGAAAAGGGGATAGAGGTTGATCCTGCCAAGGTAAAGTCCATTGTTGAAATGCCTACACCAAAAGGGGAAAAGGAGGTTCGGTCTTTTCTAGGAAAGTTGAACTTTATTAGCAGGTTCATCGCCCAAATGACCCACCTGTGCGAACCTATTTTCACGCTCCTTAAGAAAGATGTTCCAAAGAAGTGGGATGATAACTGTCAAATGGTGTTTGAGAAAATTAAAGAATATCTTCGAAATCCCCCTATCCTAGTGGCACCAACCCCAGGGCGTCCTTTGCTGATGTACACAACAGTGTTAGATACTTCTATGGGATGCGTCCTGGGGTAGTATGATGAAACGGGGAGAAAAGAGTAAGCCATTTACTACCTCAGTAAGAAATTTCTGCCATATGAAGCGAAGTATTCTGATCTCGAGAAAACCTGTTGCGTATTAGCCTGGGCAGCTCACAAGCTTCGACATTACATGCTCTATCATACCACCTTCCTCTTCTCTCAGATGGATCCCCTCAAGTATATATTCGAGAAACCAACCCTGTCCAGCAGAATTGCTCGGTGGCACATGATCTTGTCAGAATTCGACATTGTGTTCACTACCCGTAAAGCAGTCAAAGGGCCGGTGATAGCTGATTATCTGGCTGAGAACCCCATTGATGATTATCAATCCATGGAGCCCCAATTTCTTGATGAAAATATACTATACGTTGATGGTACATCTGAAGAGCAAGAACCAGCCGGGTGGAGGATGTTTTTCGACGGTGCTGCTAACAAAAGGGGAGCCGACATTGGGGCAGTAATAGTGTCGAGAACAGGCAGTCATTATCTTATTGTGGTTAAGTTACAACTTGAACTTTGTACTAATAACATCACTGAATATGAGGCTTGCATCCTGGGATTAAGATTGGCATTAGAAATGAAGATTGATGAATGAAGATTGATGAATTGGTTGTTCTCGGTGATTCAGATTTGGTCATTCAGCAATCCAAGGACGTGTACCAAACTCGAGATGCCAAACTCTCCCCGTATCATCAACAGGTCAAGGACTTGCGTCAGCTATTCAAAAGCATGGATTTTCGTCACGTGCCCCGAACAGGGAACAGCTTCGCTGATGCCTTGGCTACTTTGGCTGCAGCGATCAAGGTCGACAAGGGCACTGAAATACCCCCTCTACATATTTTTACCAAGGATGTCCCCTCTAATTGCCTGCAAACAACCATTGAACCTCACGAGAAACCATGGTTTGATGACATCCAGAGGTATATTCAAGCCAGGACGTTCCCCGATGCGGCAACACAACGCGATAGGAAGACTATTTGTCGTTTGGCAGGGCACTACTTCATGGCTGGAAATGAGCTTTTCAGGAGATCATGGTTCGGACCTCTAAGATGTGTCAATACCGCTGAAGCCAAAGTTATCATGGAGGAAGTGCACGAGGGAGTTTGCGGCCTCCACATGAATGGCCACACGCTTACAAAGAAGATTCTTGGAACAGGGTATTACTTGTCAACAATGGAGTCAGATTGCATTAGATACGTTCTTCGGTGTCACAAATGTCAGATACATGGGGATAAGATCAAAGCACCACCGACTGAGCTCCATTCTATGTCAGCCCCATGGCCTTTTTCTATGTGGGGAATAGATATGATTGGTCCAATCACTCCTAAAGCTTCCAACGGCCATCGCTTCATCCTGGTCGCCATTGATTATTTCACTAAATGGGTGGAAGCCGTCTCTTACACCCATGTCACCAAGAAGGTCGTAGAAAGGTTCATAAAAAATCACATCATCTGCCGATATGGAATTCCCGAATCACTCATTATTGACAATGCTTCCAATCTGAATAATGAATTGATGTCAAAGTTATGCCAAACGTTTCGCATTACCCACCGGAATTCGGTCACCTACCGGCCCCAGATGAATGGAGCATTAGAAGCAGCCAACAAGAACATTAAGAGAATACTCTGAAAAATGATTGACAATTACAGAGATTGGCAAGAGAAACTTCCGTTCGCATTGATGGCTTACCGAACAACTATGAGGGTCTCCACCGGAAGTACCCTTTTCGAGCTAGTCTACGGCACCGAGGCGGTTATCCCTATTGAGATTGAGATTCCTTCTTTATGGGTCTTAACAGAAACCAAACTAGATGAAGCAGAATGGATTAAAGATCGGTATGCTCAACTCTATTTGCTGGACGAGAAGCGGCTAGCTGCGGTTTATCACGCTCAATGGTACAGAAGGCGAATGGCCAGAGCATTCGATAAGAAAGTACGACCCCGATCGTTCCAACTGGGAGATTTGGTGCTCAAGAAAGTGTTCCCCCATCAGGAGTCAGCACAAGGGAAATTTGCTCCAAACTATGAAGGGCCGTTCATGGTAAAAAGGGTCCTGTCCGGAGGAGCTCTCGTTTTAGAGGAAATGGATGGCCAAGAATTCCCTAGCCCATTGAATTCAGATGCTGTCAAACACTACTACATATGATTCCAAAAGCTAGACCTTTGGTTTCTGTGAAGAAGCAATAAAATCTACTCTCCTCATTCTCCACTAATTAATAGGGTAGTGTTTCAAGGGTAAAGCTCTATGGACTAAGCAATCTAATTCCAAAATGAGGAGAGGCCCTCATTTCATTTTCTATCCAGTTAAAATGCATATATATGTAACCTTTGTCAAACCCTTAGAGCCGGTTACTTTCTTTCAAGAACATTACCCAACAAGGTGATCATGTTAAGTAGAGGCACTGAAAAAAAAAAAAAAAAAAACCCTTGAGGTATTACTTAAAGTTGGCACAAACATTGGTGTTAACGTCATTGGTAAAAAACAAAAAAAAAAAAAAAAGGAGGAAAAAGAGAGGACGTGCAATGAGATACCTAAGGAAAGATGGGAATACGCAGGAAAAGTGCCATGGAACCAAAAACTATCAAAGATGATCACTAGTAGAGTAGTAGGCTTGAGCCTTTTCTTTTTCGTTCGAAAGTAAATACCAACACCATAACCCCTAAAAGTCCTCTCAGATTGGAGTTAAATTGATTAGTCCAAATGAGCTTACTAAATATGCCAGGGGCTGGAGAATGATGCAGGTAGCGTTTAGGAGCTTCTCAACAGAAACCCGAGACCCAGCTGAGGAAAGAGAGAGAAAGAAGAGAGAAAAGTTAAGCGCTTCCCGAGGATGCGGTGAAAACCCGAAAGGGCGCCGTAGGTAAAAAGGTAGGGATGTGGCAAGATACAAAACTGTCGACCCTGGCGAAAACCTGCAAAGGCGCCTTGGTGCAAAAATGACAGAGCTGGACTGGTGAAAACCCTTAGGGGCACTAGTAGCAAAAATAGCAAAAAAAAAAAGGGGGGGGTGGTGGGAACAAGAGATTTAGCTATAAGAAATAGCTCGAGCTACTACATTCCCCAGAAGTTAAGGTATGAAAGCAACAGTGTAAAAGCCGAAAGGCGTCTTGAAAGGCATTCTCTGGTTTAGCCCATTTAGGGTTAAAGGAAGCAGAGGTCCCTTTCACGGAATAGTCAGTGAGTCAAAGAATCAAACAAAGGGGAGTTATTTTTCATTAAACAACAATTCTCATTTAATTTTTCCCAAATTTGTTGCTATACTAATCATGTAGGGAAATTATACCAAAAGCACGGGAGGTCATGAATTCATAAGATAAAAGAGGCATAACACTAAACAAAGTATGTTTTTCTATAAATGCAGAAATCAACAAATCTAAGAGCGAGGGGCAAAAATATATCGCTCCCCGTCGTCATCAGAGGAGGAATCAGCTATGCAGGGATCCACTAGCTCGCCGGTCACAAGAGGAGCACTCGAAGAAGTACCAGCAGCAGAAGACCCAGGCCGGCCTCGCTCATAGTCCGCACACCTAGCCAAAAGCATGTCCCTCTCTCGAGTAAGGGACTCCACAGTCTCCCGCAGGGACGAGCCATCCATCACATCACCCTCCAGGGAAGGAGAACTGCCTAGAACGCCTTATGGCCGCTTGCGGACCCTCGCAGCACCCAAAGGTGGGTCATCATGTGTCAATCTGGCTGCTGCTAACTGCCTCTCCAGTAAAACTACCTCAGCATCTCTCATCCTCAACCGGTCATGCAACATCCGTATCAGACGACAGTTTTCCCGTCTGTGATGACGCCCCTGAACAATCATAGCAGTCAAGAAGTCGGTATACCCTATGGGAGGTAAAGGAGTCTCAATGAAAAGATCCCCAAGTCTACTAGGACCCAGCACGTAGAGTCGAAGCCAATAATGATAGGCCTCGATGGTAGGGGGCATGTCAGAGAAGGGACCATCATCATCAACGTGAGGAAGCAAAGATCTCCATATATCCATAACTTTCTCCACCAATGCTCTAAGAATCGACGCCTCAAAGACAAGAGCAAACTCGGCTGCAGAAGCTAAAAAAGGGATATCCTGACTCCTACCAAGCTGTCGTAGAACCCGAATCCCGAAGAAAGGGGCAATGCCCCGCAGGCTTGCTAGGGGCACGAAAGCTCTCCCAGAAGGCCGAACTCTCAAGCAATACTTACCAACCAGCCCTGAATACCACCTGACCTTGCCTGACCTCATGCTCTGAAGATAGTTAGCCCAGGATGTAGCGGTCTGCGAAAATCTCCCCTCATCTGCCATGACACCCTGAGATCTCGCCAGGGAATGTACATGATCGAGCTCAGGATACCACGTGTGCTGAAACAAAGGTGTAACAAACAAATGACTAATCGCCCAGAGCTGGAAGAGAGTAGCGCATCCGCGAAAACAAGTGTCAAGGGTCTGCTGGAGCCTCGTAAGACTCACGAAGGTCTCCCCTACAATCATAGGAGCATAGGAATGCCCCTTACGGATCAAGGCCAGTGGTGCACAGAGTCGACAGTCTACTAAATCATCTTCTCGGGGGAACACCAAGAAGTTCAGCAGAAGCAAAGCTAAGGCAACCATACGAGAAACAACCCAATCCTGGGAAGTGTGCCACTCACCTGAATGAACTCGCATACCCATAGGAAACTCAAAACGAGAAAAGAGAAACTCTGCTGGGACATAGGGAAACTGGGGCAAAGAAGAAGATGAAAGAATTGCGCGTCTGAATCTGAGCTGGGACGAAACCACTGTAATACAACCATCCGGAAAGAGGGGTCCCACAATGTCAGCAGAAACATCTCGGAAACCAAGAAAGAACCCATACTCGTGAGGAGTAGGGGTAAGTTCACACTCCCCAAAGCGGAAAGAGACAAGTCCGGCTGCCAGAAAGGGATCATTGCCTCCATGAGTCCGGGAATAAACCGCACTAATAAAAGCGAAGCTACCCGACCAAAGGACTGACGAAAGATATCCTGCTCATCCGGAGGGTAACTACTGTGCCAGGCTCTCAGCCGACTCAAAACTCCGTCTGCCATCCTGAAAAGGTAAGCCAAGGTAAGTGATGTTAATATACCACCCATGCAATTTAAATAACAGTAAAATAAATAAACAACTAACACAAACAAAACACAAAAAAAAAAAAAAAAAAACTTCGAATGATAAGTCAAAACAAATTTCCTATATACACATCTTGATTTTCAAACTTTAAACCAAGTTTCAAGGTTTCTTTGCCTTTTTCCTTCAAAAAGATTTTATTTCTAAAACTTTAACCAATTCTTTCCATAATTTCTAAAAAATTTCGGCAGAGTCCCGTTTAAGAATGGCCCCTACAACGCCTATGACATCAACACAAAATGCAAAATGTGCACTCTTCAACAATCACATAACAATGGCACCCGTGCACACTTTTCAATTTTTTAAAATTTTCAAAATACATGTTTTATTTTTCAAAAAAATCAACGGTTTTCAAACATCTCCCAAAATTTTTCAAAATCACCTCAAATGTTTTCTAAAATATTCCAATCTTTTTCCAAATTTCAAACTTCAAAAATTTCATCAATTTCTTGAATTTTCTATTTTTTTCTAATTTTCTAAATATTTTTCTATTTTTCAAAAAATAAAAAATTCACCGAGTTTTTAAAAAAATCACGAAACTTCATACGGTTGTTAAATACATTTTTCTAAGGCACATTGCACAAAAACATAGCCAGAAAACCCAATGCCCAAGTCTGTAGGAACAAATCCCCTAGTCTTGCAGAAAACCCTCTTCGCATAATCATGAAAAATCATTCAAATTCAATCAAACAACCATCAAAATACAAAAACAACATCACCAAAATGTTCAAAGCATATCAAAACATTAATTTCCACTATTCACATGATTCAAACGAAGTTCTACACATCAAAATCAACAAAATTTGAAAACTCACCTTTTGAAAGTTCTCCGATGAAATCTTCTCTTCCGGCGACTTTTCCGATGACGTGGACTCCTTCCACCAATCACCCGTGGTCCCCAAGGAGTGCTCCTTCAATCTCCAAGATGGATTCCTCATAATGCCTCACGAATTTGCGAAAACCCTCCAAAGTGCCGCGGCTGTTCGAACTAGAAACTTTAAGCCTGGGGCCACTAGCAGAGGCGCCAGTCCCTTTTTGCCATAGGCGCCACTACTAGTGGCGCCAGTTATAAATGCTGGGCAGTTTGCCCTTTTTCCCGCCAAAACTCGTTTTCGAAGGCCTTTTTGGCCCGTTATTCGTTTTCGACCCTCGTTGTCGAAAGATTTCCAGTGTCCGTCCCTCCGACTGCCTCGCGGTCAACATGGGACTCTTACTCTTATCGTTTTCTGTCTTTGACAAGCAAAGACAGAAAAAGAGGGGCAGCTGTAAGCACCCCATTTTTGACCACTCGGCAGTCTACACTCCGTCCAGACTTGTTTTCAAGTCATTGTGGGTATATTCCAATCGAAACCAATTCTCTAGGTTCAAATTCCGTCTTTCCATCGCTTCGCGGGCCTATCAGGCCCAAATAGAGGCAAAATGAGCAAAATGCCCTTAGGGGCATTGTCCTTTCCTTTCCGTTTCCAATCCCTCTCTCGAGACACTTTATTTCTCGAGACGGTTCCATCCAGGCACGTCTCTTCGGAGATGGTAAGACCCCTTTCCAATCCCACTCTCGAGACAGTTTATTCCTCGAGACGGTTCCATTCTAGGCACGTCTCTTCGGAGATGGTAAGACCCCTTTCCAATCCCACTCTCGAGACAGTTTATTCCTCGAGACGGTTCCAATCCAGGCACGTCTCTTCGGAGACGATAAGACCCCTTTCCAATCCCACTCTCGAGACAGTTTATTCCTCGAGACGGTTCCAATCTAGGCACGTCTCTTCGGAGACAATAAGTCCCCTTTCCAATCCCACTCTCGAGACAGTTTATTCCTCGAGATGGTTCCACTCCAGGCACGTCTCCTCGAAGACGATAAGTCCCCTTTCCAATCTCACTCTCGAGACAGTTTATTCCTCGAGACGGTTCCAATCCCGGCACGTCTCTTCGGAGATGATAAGTCCCCTTTCCAATCCCACTCTCGAGACAGTTTATTCCTCGAGACGATCCGAGTAGCGAAACTACTCACAAAACCGTTAAAGTAGCGGAAATACTCACAAATAGGTCGATATAGGGAATTGGCAACCAACCCCTATGTCACGACGACCGCCGTTAGAGTGGCGGAAACAATCAAAACCCAGGTCAACACCAGTGTCTGTTAGCCCACTTTGGTGAAAAATGACCAAACTGTCCTTTGGACCTTTTTCGAGACTTTCCGGTCAAGATGACCATTTTGCCCCTAAGCATCCGAATGCCCCGGGAACCACACCGGCTCTGGGTATCAAACCGGCAATGTCCCGAGAATACTTTTTATAGTATTCTCAACCTTCCTTTACCTTTCCGGATCATTCCGAGTCAGTTCCGGCCAACCCGATACGAAATGACCGTTTTGCCCCTAGAGGGCCGGTCTCCTTCTTCGGCCACACCGGCTCTGGGTATCAAACCGATAACCTCCTGAGACTACTTTTTATAGTGTTCTCAACCTTCCTTTACCTTTCCGGATCATTCCGAGTCAGTTCCGGCAAACTCGGTACAAAATGACCGTTTTGCCCCTGGTGGGCCGGTCTCCTTTTCCGTCCACGCCGGCTTTGGAAATCAAACTGGAAACCTCTGGAAACATTCTAAATAATGTTTCCAGATCCCAAGTCTTCTTCCGGGACAGTCCGAGTTCGCCCCGGCAGCTTTCCGGTCTGATTGACCATTTTGCCCCTAAGGGCCCGGTCAACCTTTCTGACACATCTTATCCTCACTTTTCAAATCAAATACCTCCAAGACACTATTCTAAGTGTTCCTGCTCCTTTTCGGCCTTCCGGGTAATTCCCGGCTCCTCCAAATCATTCCCGGACTTTCCGGAGTCACTCCTAGTGAAGTCAGGCTAAAAATTGCATGGTAGTCACTAGTACAGGCGCCCAAATCTAGTCAAAGATACGTTGCTTGCCGACTTATAAAGTTTCCTAACTGGCTGGCGCCACTAGTAGTGGCGCCAAGCCAAGAATTGGCCTGGCGTCACCAAGAGCAATTTTGCACTAGCGCCACTGCAACAGGCGCTAGGTTTGTCCAACCTCTATAAATACAGAGCCTCATTCAACATGAAAAGGATCTGCAAACTTAACCTAGAAATCACATATTTCGATATACAAAGCTCAAGCACCTCCTAAACCCTAGCCTACTTAGGTTTTCCAAACCCTAGCCACCCTACACAAACCCTAACCTCCTATACACTCATACACACCCCCATACATTCATACACTAGCCTTCAACCCTCCTTCAAAGACTTGAAGAGTTGCCATCTAAAGCTTGAAGACAACTCTTGAAGATTGAAAACGAAGATCAAGACGAAGACTGAAGACCGAAGACTGCACGGCGCGCAAAATAAACAAGAGACATACGGTAGGCTCCCTATTTAAATTTCCGCACTTCCCCCCTCTCTCTTCTCTCTCCTAACCCACTTGGGTTTTCTCTATTTTAATCCCTCATCTCTTTCCCCCCCCCCCCTTTCTTTGCATGGTTGAAACAAGGGGATTCCTGGTCCATGTGTAGGATTGGGCTATTGGAGAGTCACCGTGTTGGGGGCTTTCTTCTAGTCTAACCAAAGACCACGTGGGTCCGGCCCCCTTGATTATGTGGTGAAGCCTTAGCTTTGTATGTTCACGACCCCAAATTGCATTGTGCATATCATAATCTTGCATCTTCCAAAATCCGTTTCCAAAGTTGTTTTCAAAATCGTTTTCAAACTTGTTTTCAAAATTGCATCAAAATCTCTTTTTCAAAAACTTGTTTTCAAAACCACAATTTTAGAGTGATTCTAGCCTTTCCATGGCTAGGGTTGCTTTAGGAAAGTGGTTTTGGTCTATATTTTCAAATCTTATTGTTTTCCAAAACCACTTTCTTAAAGTGGTTCTAGCCCTCTTATGGCTAGAATCGCTTTAGGAAAGTGAGAAGTTTTCATGCTTTTCAAAAAACTCTCTCTTCAAAAATCCCTTCCTAAAAATCTCTTTTTCAACATACTTTCCTAAAACTCTCCTCTTCAAAATTGTTTTCAAAAACTCCCTTCCAAAATCTATTTTTCAAAACTCTCTTTTTCAACTCCTCTCCAAAATCTTTTCCTCAAAATTCACTTTCTAAAAACACTCCCTAGATTCACCTTCCTAAAAACTTTCTCCAAAAACCTTTCTAAAAAACTCTCTTTCCAAAATCATCCTTCTAGAAATTTCCTCTCTAGGATTTTCCTTCTAAAATCTACGTTTCTAAAAACACACTTTTCAAAACTCCTTCTCTTTAAAATCTTTTTCCAAAAACTCCCTCTTCAAATTCACTTTCCAAAAGTCCCTCCCTAGGATTCCCTTTTAGAAAACCTTCGTTTCTAAAACCGCACTTTCCAAAAACTCTTTCCTTAGAGCCTAAGTCAAACCTTAGAGCCCACAATTAGGAAACCCTAATTTTCTTTCCAAAAACATGATTTTCAAACTTTGCCCCAAACCTAGGTTTCCAAAATCTCTTGTTTTCTACATCCAAACCATACATGTTTTCAAAACCTCTTTTCCACGTCAAAACTATAATTTTCAAAACTAGGGTTTCTAGAATCTCCCTTTCCAAATCTTTGTCAAATCAAATCTTCCCTTTAAGAAACCAAATTCAATCTCCCCGTTTAGGAAACTATATCCAATCCTCTGTTTTTGGAAATAAATCCCAAACCTTTCCTAATTCAACTTCTTCCTAATTTCCTACCTTCCTAAATCATAAGTTTCCTAAACCTAAACTCTAAATCTTTCTTTAAATTTCAAAATCTAACTCTTTCCTAATTCAAATCCTTCCTAAACTTTCACTTTCCTAAACCTTAAGTTTTCAAAACTTGAACATAAAAATCTTTCCTAAAATTCTAGAATTCAACCCTTTCCTAATTTAACCCCCTTTCTAAATCTTAACTTTCCAAATTCAAGTTTTCAAAACCTTTCCTAAATTCAAGCCTTTCCTAATTTCAAGACTTTCTAAAATTCAAACTCTAAAACTTTCTAAATCCTAAACTTTCTAAATTTCAAATCTTTCTAAAATCAAAACTTTCTAAATTTGAAACTTTCTCAAGTTAAATCTTTCTAAACTTCCAAACTTTCTAAATTCTAAACTTTCCAAAACTTCAAAATCTTTCTAAATCTAAGGCTTTTCTAAACTCAAAACTTTCTTAATTCAAACATTTCCTAAACTGAAAACTTTCCTTTTTCAAACCTTTCCTAAAACGAAACTTTCTTATTTTCAAAACTTCCTTGTTTTCAAAGCTTTCCAAATTCAAAACTTCCCTTTTTCAAAACATTACAAAATTCAAAACTTTCTTAACTTGAAACTTTCCAAATTCTAAGCCTTTCTTAAACTAAACATTTCCTAATTCAAACATTTCCTAAATCCAATCTTCCCTAATTTCCTAAACCGTCCAAGTCAAGTCAAATATTTTCTAAGTCTCTTCTCTTTTCTAAGTCTAGGTTTCCTAAAATCAAGTCTTTCCAAAATCAATCTTTCCAAAGCAAGTCCAATCTTCTCAATTTCAATTTCCAATCTCCTCTTCTAATCTCAAATCAAATCCAGTTTTCAATTCAATCTCTTTTTTTCAATTCAATCTCTCTCTTTTCAAATCAATCTATTTTTAATCGGACTCCGGTCCGAACTAAGATTGACCTGATTCCCCCAAAGGGATACGTAGGCAACCTTCATAGGTGCGGTCACAACACTTTTCAAACTTTCAATTCCACCCTCATGGGTGCGGTTTCCACATTTTTCAAATCTCAAATTCCAATCTATTTTCAAAATTCCAATTTCAAATTTCTATTTCCAACTTTTCAATTTCAATTCTATCTCTTCAAATCTATTTTCAAATCAAATCAATTTCAAATCAATCTTTTTTTTTCCAAATCTATTTTTCAATTCTCTTATCTTGCACTTGCATATCATGCATCATGTTAGTTTCCTTTCAAACATTGTTTTTCTAAAGTGGATAGGATTGGCCAAAAGTTAGTTGAAGACTCTCCTAGGTGAATCTAGGGTAAATAGACATGTAGGTACCGAAAGGGCGGGGTAGGGTGATGGCTTAGTGTGTCTTCCCTACACGTAATCAACCTCCAAACCTAGATCACTATTTTCATAGACCAAAAAAGGAGTTATTTTTCTAAAAAGGGCTAAATGTTTTCCAAAGGTTGCCAAACAACCTGTTTTTCTTAAAAACCCTCTCTTGAGGAGATATTTCAAAAATCGTTTTTCAAAACCCTAAGTATAGTTTTTGGATTATGCTTAGTTTTTAGGTAACCTAACTCACCTTAATTAAGTTAAGTGGCGACTCCAAATCTTTTTCAAAAGCCCTTTATTCAAACTAATTTTTCAATTCAAACCTAGTCGCACTCATTCTTCTAGGAGGGTGAGTTCTAACGAGAGAGTACAGTGTTTTTTCCACTTATGTGTATATTCCTCGAGTGCAAAAAATCTGGGCGCGACAGTTGGCGACTCCGCTGGGGAAATGTCTACAAGGAAGACTAGAAATACCCTAAGGAGCAAACGGCAGCAACCCTGTAGAAAGTAGGGATAAGATAGCAAACCAAAAGGTCAAGATCCCTGGAGAATGGTGCAAATGCTATCACACCCCGATATGAATGGGACAAAACTGAATGGGGCAGAATCCTGAGAAGGAACAAAATCCTGAGAGTATGGGCCCAAGGGGCAATCCTGGGGTTTTCTTTATAAATAGTTTATACACATGTAATACTAATACATCCATGACATGTATAACCTGTACATCCATTTGGATTCTTGTGTAGTGTGTATCTATTCATGCATTCAACTGCACTCTTGTTTGAACCTGTTCATTTGTAAAGAAGTAGGTCGTACATTTCAATTTTTGCATAAATCCGTGCATTTATCACAAAAAAAGTGCGGACATTGCATTCAATTCCATTCCTATATGTGCATGCATTCAATTCCACTTCTGCATGAACCTGTGCAGTTATAAAAAGTTGGACACGCATTCAATTATATTCTTATCTAAAGTATGCACAATCATAACCATAGATCGTGCATTTAATCCCATGTGCAGTCATGAAATATATATATATATATATGACATGCGTTCACCCTTTACCATGGCTTTTTAAATTATTTTTGTACAAAACTCACCATATGTCTTTCTCTCTCTCCCAAATAGTAAATAAGGAACAAGGTAAAGTACAAAATGGAGCTAAAAAGCCATCCTGCAATCAAGTAACCTTAGACATCTCCAACATTGGCATACACCTCAGCAAGTTCAGACTTCCCTAGCCGACAAAAAGCAAGGAATGGGGCAATGGCCCACCCTCGACCTCCCTAATCAACCTTAGACTTCCCCAGTGGAGCAGCGTTTCGCCAAACGGAGTGCCGGTTCAAGAGGTATCAGCATTCAGCCTTGGACTTCCCCAGTGGAGCAGCGTTTCGCCAGACGGAGTGCCGGTTCAAGAGGTATTAGCATTCAGCCTTGGACTTCCCCAGTGGAGCAGTGTTTCGCCAGACGGAGTGCCGGTTCAAGAGGTATCAGCATTCAGCCTTGGACTTCCCTAGTGGAGCAGCGTTTCGCCAGACGGAGTGCCGGTTCAAGAGGTATCAGCAGTCAACCTTGGACTTCCCCAGTGGAGCAGCGTTTCGCCAGACGGAGTGCCGGTTCAAGAGGTATCAACAATCAACCTTGGACTTCCCCAGTGGAGCAGCGTTTCGCCAGACGGAGTGCCGGTTCAAGAGGTATCAACAATCAACCTTGGACTTCCCCAGTGGAGCAGCGTTTCGCCAAACGGAGTGCCGGTTCAAGAGGTATCAGCATTCAGCCTTGGACTTCCCCAGTGGAGCAGCGTTTCGCCAGACGGAGTGCCGGTTCAAGAGGTATCAGCATTCAGCCTTGGACTTCCCCAGTGGAGCAGCGTTTCGCCAGACGGAGTGCCGGTTCAAGAGGTATCAGCAGTCAGCCTTGGACTTCCCCAGTGAAGTAGCGTTTTGCCAGACGGAGTGCCGGTTCAAGAGGTATCAACATTCAGCCTTGGACTTCCCCAGCGGAGCAGCGTTTCGCTAGACGGAGTGCCGGTTCAAGAGGTATCAGCAGTCAACCTTGGACTTCCCCAGTGAAGTAGCGTTTTGCCAGACCAAGAGGTATCAGCAGTTAACCTTGGATGTCCCCAGAAGAGCAGCATTTCACTAAAAGGAGTGCCGGTTTAAGAAGTATCAAAAATCAGTCTTAGACTTCCCTAGAGGAGCAGTGTTTCGCCAGACGGAGTGCTAGTTCAAGATGCGTCAATTCCCCCCAGAGTAGCATTGTTCTGCCAGATGGAGCGCCAGTTCAAGGAGCATTAATTCCCCAGAAGGGTGTCATTTTTACTAGATAAAATAGCAAGCATCGACTTGCTACTCGAGGTAACTGTTCTATGAATTCCTATTATTTTCAAGTCCCTCCGATCGCCTCGCGATCAACATGGGGCTCTTACTTTATCGTTTTCTGTCTTTGACAAGCAAAGACAGAAAAAGAGGGACAGCTATAAGCACTCCATTTTTGCCCGCTTGGCAATCTCCGAGCTAACCAAGCTCACTTTCACACATCACATGCTTATTTAGACTCTAACCCTGCCTTTTTAACTTGAATTTAGTCCACCAGTCGCTTCTCGAGCCTATAGGGCCCATTTGAAGCTAAATGACCGTTTTGTCCTTAGGCACTCGAATGCCCCGGGAACCACACCGGCTCTGGGTATCAAACCGGTAACCTCCTGAGACTACTTTTTATAGTGTTCTCAACCTCCCTTTACCTTTCCGGATCATTCCGAGTCAGTTCCGGCAAACCCGGTACAAAATGACCGTTTTGCCCCTGGTGGGCCGATCACTTTTTCCGACCACACCGGCTCTGGGTATCAAACCGGCAACCTTTGGGAACATTCTAAACAATGTTTCCAAATCCCAAGTCTTCTTCCAGGACAGTCCGAGTTTGTCCCGGCAGTTTCCCGGTCCAATTGACCGTTTTGCCCCTAAAGGCCCGGTCAACCTCTCCGACCCATCTTATCCTTATTTCTCAAGTCAAATACCTCCAAGACACTATTTTAAGTGTTCCTGCTCCTTTCCGGCCTCCCGGGTCATTCCCGACTCCTTCAAATCATTCCCGGACTTTCTGGAGTCACTCCAAGTGAAGCCAGGCTAAAAATTGCATGGTAGTTACTAGTACAGGCGCCCAAATCTAGTCAAAGATACGTTGCTTGCTGACCTTAAGTATTTCCTAAATGGCTGGCGCCACTAGTAGTGGCACCTAGCCAAAAATTGGCCTGGCGCCACTCCTAGTGGCGCCAGTGTAAAATTTGGCCTGGCGCCAGTGTTGTCTAACCTCTATAAATACAGAACCTCTTCCAGCGTTTCAAGGGTCTGCAAACTTAAACCAAAAATCATATAATTCGATATACAGAGCTCGAGCACTCCCTAAACCCTAGCCTCCTTAGGTTTTCCACACCCTAGCCACCATACACAAACCCTAGCCTCATATACACTCCTATACATGCCCATACACTCATACACTAGCCTTCAACCATCCTTTGAAGACTTGAAGAGCTGCAATCCAAAGCTTGAAGACAACTCTTGAGGAATGAAGACGAAGATCAAGACAAAGACCGAAGATCGAAGACAGCACGGCACGCAAAATAAACAAGACATACGGTAGGCTCCCTATTTAAATTTTCGCCCTTCCCCCCTCTCTCTTCTCTCTCCTAACCCACTTGGGTTTTTTCTATTTTAATCCCCTATCTCTTTCCCCCCCCCCCCCCCCACCCCCTTTCTTTGCATGCTTGAAACAAGGAGATTCCCAGATCCATGTGTAGGATTGGGCTATTGGAGAGTCACCGTGTCAGGGGCTTTCTTCTAGTCTAACCAGAGACCACGTGAGTTTGGCCCCCTTGATTATGTGGTGAAGCCTTAGCCTTGTATGTTTACGACCCCAAATTGCATTGTGCATATCATAGTCTTGCATCCCCCAAAAATCGTTTTCAAACTTGTTTTCAAAATTGCATCAAAATCTCTTTTTCAAAAACTTGTTTTCAAAATCACAATTCTACGGTGATTCTAGCCTTTCCATGGCTAGGGTTGCTTTAGGAAAGTGTTACATTAAAAGTGACCTTTTGGGTCTATATTTTCAAATCTTATTTTTTTCAAAAGTCACTTTCTTAAAGTGGTTCTAGCCTTCTTATGGCTAAAATCGCTTTAGGGAAGTGAGACATTTTCATATCTTCCAAAAACTTTCTTTTCAAATCTTTTCCTAAAAAAAATCTCTTTCAACATACTTTCCTAAAAACTCTCTTTCCAAAAATCTTCCTTCTAGAAACTCCTCTCTAGGATTTTTCCTCCCAAAATCTATGTTTTCAAAAACACACTTTCCAAAAACTCCTTCTTTCCAAAAATCTTTCCAAAAACTCTTTTTCCAAATTCACTTTTCAAAAACTCCTCCCTAGGATTTCCCTTCTAGAAAGCCTTCGTTTCCAAAAATGCACTTTCCAAAAACTCTTTTCTTAGAGCCCAAGTCAAGCCCTAGAACCCACAATTAGGAAACTCTAATTTTCTTCCCAAAAACATGGTTTTCAAACTTTGCCCCAAACCTAGGTTTCCAAAACCTCTTGTTTTCACATCCAAACTATACACGTTTCCAAAACCTATTTTCTACATCGAAACTATAATTTTCCAAATCTAGGGTTTCTAGAATCTCCCTTTCCAAATCCTTACCAAATCCTATCTTCCCTTTAGGAAACCAAATCAAATATTCCTGTTTAGGAAACTAGATCCCACACTCCGTTTTTGGAAACAAAATCAAATCTTTTCTTTTAGAAACCAAATCCAATCCCTTCCTAATCCAGACCTTTCTTAATTTAATTCCTTCCTAAACCATAAGTTTCTTAAACCTAAACCTTAAATCTTTCCTTAAATTACAAAATTCAAATCTTTCCTAATTCAATCATTTCCTAATTCTACCCTCCTTTCAAATCTTAACTTTTCAAACCTAAGTTTTCAAACTCTTCCTAAACTCAAACATTTCCTAATCTCAAGATTTTCTAAAACTCTAAAACTTTCTAAATCTTAAATTTCTAAATTTCAAATCTTTCCAAATTCAAAACTTTTCTAAATTTGAAACTTTCTCAAGTTAAATCTTTCTAAACCTAAATCTCTCCAAAATTCTAAACTTTCCAAATCTAGAACTTTTCTAAACTCAAAACTTTCTTAATTTAAGACTTTCTTAAGTTGAAACTTTCTTAATTCAAACATTTCCTAAATTGCAAACTTTCATTTCTCAAACCTCTCCTAAAACGAAACTTTCCTACTTTCAAAACTTCCCTATTTCAAAACTTTCTAAATTCAAAACTTTCCAATTTCCAAACTTTCTTAAATTCCAAACTTTCCTAATTTCAAAACTTTCCAAAAATGAAACTTTCCTAATTTCAATACTTTCTTAATTTCAAACTTTCCTAAATCGGACCTTTCCTAATTCGAACCTTTCCTAAATCTAATCTTTCTTAAACTCTTGAGTCTTTCCTAAGTCTCATCTTTTTTAAGTCTAGGTTTCTTAAACGTTCTCTTTCTAAAACAAGTCCAAATCTATCTTTTCAAATCAAAGTCCAATCTTCTCAATTTCAATTTCCAATCTCCTCTTCTAATCTCAAATCAAATCCAATTTTCAATTCAATCTCTTTCTTCTAATCCAATTTCTCTCTTCAAATCAAACTCTTTTTTTAAATCAAACCTTCTATTTTCAATCGAGCTCTTGTCCGAACTATGACTGACCTGATTCCCCTAAAGGGATACGTAGGCAACCTTCATAGGTGCGGTCACAACACTTTTCAAACTTTCAATTCCACCCTCATGGGTGCGGTCTCCACATTTTTCAAATCTCAAATTCCAATCTATTTTCAAACTTCCAATTTCAAAATTTCTATTTCCAAATTTTCAAACTTTTCAATTTCAATTCTATCTCTTGAAATCTCTTTTCAAATATATTTTTCAAGTCTCTTTTCTTGCACTTGCATTTCATGCATCATGTTAGTTTTCAAACATTGTTTTTCAAAATGGATAGGATTGGCCAATAGTTAGTTGAAGACTCTCATAGGTGAATCTAGGGTAGATTGACATGTAGGTACCAAAAGGGCGGGGTAGGGTGATGGCTTAGTGCGTCTTCCTTACACGTAACCAACCTCCGAACTTAGAATCACTGTTTTCAAAGACCAAAAGGAGTTATTTTTCTAAAAAGGGGCTAAATGTTTTCCAAAGGTTGCCAAACAACCTGTTTTCTTAAAAACCCCTCTCTTGATGAGATATTTTCAAAATCGTTTTCCAAAATCTTAAGTGTAGTCTTCGGATTATTCTTAGTTTTTAGGTGACCTAACTCACCTTAATCAAGTTAGGTGGCGACTCCGAATCTTTTTCAAAAGCCCTTTATTCAAACCAATTTTTCAATTCAAGCCTAGTCGCACTGATTCTTCTAGGAGGGTGAGTTCTAACGAGAGAGTATAGCATTTTTTCCACTTGTGTGAGTATTCCTCGAGTGCAAAAAATCTAGGCGCGATATAACCATAAGAAGGCTAGAATCACTTTAAGAAAGTTGTTTTGAAAACAACAAGGAGTTGAGAATATGGACCATATTGGTCCCTTTAAATGTAACACTTTCCTAAAGCAACCCTAGCCATGAAAAGACTAGAATCACCCTAGAGTGGTGATTTTGAAAATAAGTTTTTGGAAAAGAAGATTTTGATGAGATTTGGAAAACAAGTTTAATGCAAGTTGTAAAAACGAGTTTGAAAATGACTTTGAAAGCGATTTTTAGAAGAGTGCAAGAGTCATGATATGCATAATGCAAATTGGGGTCGTGAACATACAAGGTTAAAGGCTTCACCACATAATTAAGGGGGCTGAACCCACGTGATTTTCGGTTAGACTAAAAGAAAGCCCCCGACACAATGACCCTCCGATAGCCTAATCCTACACATGGACCAGGAGTCCCCTTGTTTCAAGCATGCAAAGAAAGGGGGGGAAGAAGATGGAAAATTAAAATAGAGAAAACCCAAGTGTGTTAGGAGAGAGAAGAAAGAGGGGGAAGTGCAGAAATTTAAAGAGAAAACCTACCATATGTCTTGTTTATTTTGCTTGGCTTTGCGCGCCTTGCTTTTCTTCGGTCTTTGCTTCACTTCAGTCTTGATCTTTGAGGGCTTGTCTTTAGTCTTCAAATCTTCATAGTTGCAGCAATCTAAGTGTATAGGGGTATGTATGAGTGTATAGGAGGTTAGGGTTTGTGTATGGTGGCTAGGGTTTGGAAAAACTAGAGAAGCTAGGGTTTTAGGAGGCTACGAGCTCTATGTATCAAAAATTAGGGTTTTCAAACTGAGTTTGCAAACCTCTTTCACGTTGGAGGAGGCTCTGTATTTATAGACAAAAGATAAACTTGGCACCTGTTGCAGTGGCGCCAGGCCAAATTGCCTCTTGGCACCACTAGGAGTGGCCCTAGGCCATTTCTTGGCTTGGCGCCCCTACTAGTGGTGCCGGCCAGTTAGGAAATTTTGTAAGTTGGCAAGAAATGTATCTTGAGAAGATTTGGGCGCCTGTACTAGTGACTACCATGCAATTTTTAGCCTGGCTTCATTAGGAGTGATTCTAGAAAATCCGGGAATGATTTGAAGAGGCCGGGAATGACCCAGAGAGCCGGAAAAGGGCAAGAACACTTAGAATAGTGTCCCAGCAATATTTGACTTGAAAAATGAGGATAGGATGTGTTGGAAGGATTGACTGGGCCATTAGGAGCAAAACGGTCAACCGAGCCGAAAAACAGTCGAGATGGACTCGGAAGGTCCCGAAAAAAGACTTGAGATTTGGGGACATTATTTAGACTGTTCCCAAAGTTTTCCAGTTTGATACCCAGTGCCAGTGTGGTCGAAAAAGATGACCGGCCCTCTAGGGGTAAAACGGTCATTTTGTACCGAGTTTGTCGGAACTGACTCAGAATGATCTGGAAAGATAAAGAAAGGTTGAGAATACTATAGGAAGCATTCTCGAGAGGTTACTGGTTTGATAACCAGGGCCAGTGTGGTTCCCGGGGTGTTCGGATGCCTAGGGGCAAAATAGTCATCTTGACCAAAAAGTCTCAGAATTAACCCGAAACTGACTGGAGGGCACCTAATCATGTTGGATCATCTCTAGGATGATCTTAGAAGGGTGGACTTACCGTTCTGAGGGCTTAGGTGTGCTCTCGAGAAACGTGCCGAAAATGGCCCCAGGGGCAGTTCGGTCATTTTTCACCGAAGTGGGCTAGTAGGCACCGGTGTCGACCTGGGTTTTGAGTGTTTCAGCCACTCTGACGGCGGTCGTGTGATACATGGATTTGTTGGCAATTCCCTATATCGACCTGTTTACGAGTATTTTCGCTACTCTGACGGTTGTGATGTTTGCTAGTATTTCCGCTACTCTGACAGTTCGCGATCATTCTCAAGACTGCTTGATCTTGGGAAGATGCTAAAAGGAATCAACTTTCTCAGAAGGCATGCCTAAACGGAAATTTCTGCATTGGCACGCTAGTAGGCGCCAAAGGTGGACCGTTCTACCATCTACGGGACTTGGGGTCTCGTCCCGGTTGACAGGTTTGAAGGGACTAACCGTTTTGAAGAGACTTTCCTTAAAAAGCGTGCCAGACTGTCTCGAGGAATCAACTGTCTCGAGAGAGGGATTGGAATTGAAATTGGATTTGGAAAGGGGACTTACCGTCTTCGGAAAGACGTGCCTATGGAATTAGAAAGGGGACTTACCGTCTTCGGAAAAACGTGCCTAATGGAATTAGAAAGGGGACTTATCGACTTCGGAAAGACGCGCCCGATTTGGAATTGGAACGAACGATGCTCCCAAGGGTTATTTTGGTCATTTGCCTCTACTTGAGCCCAGTAGGGCCCGCAAGCGATTAATTGACTGGATTAGACTTAGAAAGCTAATTTGACTTGAAATATGCCCATCATGACTTGAACACAAGTCTGGACGGACCAGAGACCGCCGTGCGGTCAAAAATGGAGTGCTTACACTCCAATATTCTAGCTTTGGGCAATTGGACTATTATTCGTTGGTCCTCCTTTTCAGCATACATGGTATCTCGAGTCAAGAGTCATTTGATTAGGGAGGTCGAGGGTGGGTCATTGCCCTATTCTTTGTTTCTTGTTGGTCGTTGAAATTTAAGCTTTCTGAGGTGTGTGCCGGTGCTGGAGACGTCTGAGGGGTGGCTTTGGCTCCTTTTATGTTTTAACCCATTCCTTGTTTCCTATTTGAGAGAAAGAGAAAAAGACATAGAGTTAGTTTTTGTACAAAAACAGTTTACTTATACTAATTCTAAAAATGCACAAGTAAAGAGGTGAATGCATGTTATACTCTTTTTATTTATTTATTTATTATTTTGTTTTTATGAATGCACATGGAATTAGATGTATGACTTATTTTGCATGTCCTATTTTTTTATATATATTCTTCCATGAATGCACAGGTTCATACAGGAATGGAATTTAATGCATGTTATACTTTTTGGATGAATGTACATATAGGAATGGAATTAAATGCATGCCATGCCTTTGATGAATACATGAATAGATACAAACTACGCAGGAATTTAATAGATGTACATGTTATACATGTCATGGATGCATTATACTACACGTATATAAACTATTTATAAAGAATAACCCAGGATTGCACCAGAGCCCATACTCTCAGGATTCTATTTCCCTTCAAGGTTTCTGCCGCATTTGGTTTTGTATCATTCTCATCGGGGTGTCATAGCATTTACACCAATCTCTAGGGATCTTGACCTTTTAGTTTGTTATCCTATCCCTACTTTTTACAGGGTTGCTGTTTGAGGTTTTTCTGATCTCACTTAGTTTTCTCTCTCAAATCTCCAAAATGCCACCATGGCTCAAGCGACAACTCGCATGCCCTCTGCAAAGTGATAAACAAGGCCTTCAATTTGAGAAGACTTCTTTTAGGACCGTAATGCAAGCTGAGTTTAGGGGTTGTAAGAAACAAAGGGATATTTAGGCTCAAAGATCTTCTTTTAGTGGGTTGTTTAAACCAAAACCATCTGAGCACACTTTGGAGCATGAGATTGCCCCTGCATTCCTCCCCAGTTCTCCTTTCTCATCCTACTTGTCTTGGTATTGTTCAGGCTTTTTTGGACTAAGCAATTCTCTTTGATCAGAGAGGACTTTAATTTGGACCGTAACGTAGGCTAGGTTAAGGGATTTATGAATGAAAGGGTATAAAGGCCCAAACATTATCACTTATGGGGTTTTTAAAGACCAGTGATCACCTTTGGCAACTTAACTTCTATTTACTGCCTACTTCTTTTCTTCATACTCTTGTTGTTCTTCTGGACAGCTTTCGGCCTTCTAATTTAGGATTTTTTTTTTCCTCTTTTCTTTTTAATCAAGAAATTTGTTGCTAAGTTAACTTTTGGAGATGCTAGCTTTTTCATTTATATTTTGGGATGACAGTATCTTCCTTTGAAGATCCCACAAACATAATATCTTCTTTACTAAAGATGCCTTAGATGCCATAACTTCTTGAAGATCATCATTTTCATCGTTACTCATTATATCTTCTTGGAAATCGCCATTTTCCTCATTGCTTATTATATCTTCATGGAAATTGCCCTTTTCCTTATTGCTCATTATATCTTCTTGGAAATCACTCTTTTCATCATTGCTCATTATATCTTCTTGAAAATCACCTTTTTCATCATTGCTCATTAGTTCCTACTCATGGCCCTTGCCTTAACTAGTATGGGCGGTGATCATCTGGTCGGTTTTCTTGAGGAAAGTAACCGGCTCAAGTGAGCTTTGCAAAGGGATTTGTTTGTGTATGGTAGAAGAAATGAGGGTCTTTCATCACTTCAAGTTAAATTGCTTAGTCTATAAAACCTTTATACAAAATTTAGACAATATTTCTAAACAATGGTGTGTTTTTGCCGAATTAACTACTCTATGCTTACCCCAGTGTAGGGGATGGTTATAGGTTTGGGGATATCTGAAAAGGGATCACTGACGGCTCTAGTGGGCTGAGCAAAGGATAGTATTTATTTGAGATAAATAGAACAATGGCTCCTCATCACTTTGTGAGCTTGGCTACCTATCGCTTAGCCAGGATATCATGCAAGTGTCGCCTTTTCAATGAACTCCACACCTTTTTTATGAGACTATCTCCTTCCTATCTCTCACTCTCTTTATTTCTCAAAGGTCTTAACCCCCCTTTGAATGGGTTGCCTATGCTATCCCATCCTCTAAGTTGAGTCATTTACCAAATGGAAAAGAATCCTTAAAAGTAATAATCATCCACAAGAGTATGAGACAAAGGGGATAAACTGGAAACTATTCATTTTGATTTTAAAAATATGATTACATGGCATGGAATGTTCATTTAAAGAAGATATGCAAGAAATAGAAAACGAAAAGAAAATAGAGGAATTTTGTGGAAACCTCCCTTTTCTTGTAGACCTTCTGATGAGAACCCTCTCACGCCCAGATTTTTCGCACTTGAGGAATACACACACAAGCGGAAAAAATACTGTACTTTCTCGTTAGAACTCACCCTTCTAGAAGAATGAGTGTGACTATGTTTGAATTAAAAATTGGTTTGAATAAAGGGTTTTTGAAAAACATTTGGAGTCCCACCTAACTTGATTAAAGTGAGTTAGGTCACCTAAAAACTAAGCACAATCCGAGGATCATACTTAGGGTCTTTGAAAACGATTTTGAAAATACCACCTCGAGAGAGGGTTTTTAAGAAAACAGGTTGTTTGGCAACTTTTAGAAAATATTTAAGCCCTTTTTAAAAATAAACTCCATTTTGGTCTTTGAAAACAATGATTCTAGGTTCGGAGGTTAGTTACGTGCAGGGAAGACGCACTAAGCCATCACCCTACCCCGCCCTTGCAGTACCTACATGTCTATTTACCCTAGATTCACCTATCAGAGTCTTCAACTAACAAATGTTCAATCCTATCCACTTTAGAAAAGAATGTTTAAAAAGGCATGATGCATGATATGTAAATGCAAGAAAAGAGATTTGATTTGGAAATAGATTTGAAAAGAAATTGATTTTATGTAAAAGAGATTTGAAAAGATAGACTTGAAATCGGAAAGTTTTAGAAATTAGAAATAGAGATTTGGAAATAGAAATTTGGAAGTTTGAAATAGATTATGGAGTTGGAGATTTGAAAAAGGTTGTGACCGCACCCATGAGGGTTGCCTACGTATCCTTTTTGAAGAATCGGGTCAGTTGTAGTTTGGACAAGAGTTCGATAGAAAATAGAAGGTATGATTGGCAAAAGAAATTGAATTTGAATTTGAATTGGAAGATTGAGAGATTGAACTTTGATTGAACGATTTGAAAAGATTGGTTTTAGGAAATTTAGACTTAGGAAAGAGAGGATTTACAAAGGACTTGAGATTAAGAAAGATTGGACTCGAATGTTAGACTTGGAAGATTAGGGGAAAATTGGATTTAGGAAAGGTTTGAATTAGGAAAGTTCCGTTTTAGGAAAGTCTCAATTTAGGAAAGTGTTAGATTAAAAAAGTTTTGAAATAGGAAATATTTCGTTTTAAGAAAGTTTTGAAATTAGAAAATTTTGAATTTGGAATGTTTTGAAATAGGGAAGTTTTGAAAGTTGAAAAGTTTAGAATTTAGAAAGTTTCGAATTTAGAAAGTTTGAGATTTGGAAATATTTGAAGTTTAGGGAAGTTTAGAATTTTAGAAAGATTCAAAGTTTGAGTTTTAGAAATTCTTGAAATTAGGAAAGATTTTGAGTTTAAGAAGGGTTTGAAAACTTAAATTTGGAAAGTTAAGATTTGGAAAGGGATGGAATTAAGAAAGGTTTGAAAGGTTAAAGTTTAAGGAAAGATTCAAAAGTTTAAGTTTAGGAAACTTAAGGTTTAAGAAAATACTAGATTAAGAAGGAGTTGAATTAGGAAAGATTTGGGTTTGGAAGGATTGAGATTCCTATTTCCTAAAACAAGGGATTGGATTTTGTTTTTAAAAGAGGTGTTTTGATTTTGTTTCCAAAAATGGAGGATAGGATCTAGTTTCCTAAATTGGAGATTGGATTTGGCATGGATTTGGAAAGATGGAGTTTTTAGAAATCCTAGTTTTGGAAATACTATAGTTTTGATGTAGAAAAGAGGTTTTGGAAATATGTATAGTTTTGATGTAGAAAATAAGAGGTTTTGGAAACCTAGGTTTTGAGGTCAAAATAGAGAATTGGAAACTATGTTTTTGGGGAGGAAAATTAGGGTTTCCTAATTGTGGGTTCTAGGGTTTAACTTAGACTCTAAAGAAAGAGATTTGTTTGGAAAGTGAGTTTTTAGAAAGAGAGATTTTTAGAAGAAAATCCTAGAGAGGAGCTTTTAGAAAGTGAATTTGAAAAGAGAGAGTTTTTGGAAAGAAATCCTAGTGAGGAGTTTTTAAAAAGAGATTTTTGGGAAGAGTTGTTTAGGAAGGAAACATATGGAGCGTCTTTGGAGAGTGAACTTTGAGGAAAGCGTTTTTGGAAAGGAGTTTGAAAAAGAGTTTTTGGAAAGAGATTGTTGAAAAGGAGTTTCTGAAAAACAATTTTGGAAAGGAGATTAGGGAGAGTGTTTTGAAAAGGAGTTGAAAGGAAGTTTTGAAAATAGATTTTTGAAGGAAGTTTTTGAAAACAATTTTGGAAAGGAATTTAAAAAGAGTTTATGGAAAGCATGTTGGAAAAGAGATTTTTAGGAGGAGATTTTTGAAAATAGAGTTTTTAGGAAGTATATGTAAAATATCTCACTTTCCTAAAGCGATTCTAACCATGAGAAGGTTAGAACCACTTTAAGATAGTGGTTTTGAAAATATGAACCATATTGGTCACTTTAAATGTAACACTTTCCTAAAGCAACCCTAACCATGAAAAGGCTAGAATCACCCTAGGATTGTGATTTGGAAAACAAGTTTTGAAAAAGAAGATTTTGATGTAAGTTTTTGAAAACAAGTTTAATGCAAGCTTTTGAAAATAAGTTTAAAGCAAACTTTGGAGGAATGCAAGATTATGACATGCATAATGCAAATTGGGGTCGTGAACATACAAGGTTAAAGGCTTCACCACATAATCAAGGGGGCTAAACCCACGTGGTCTCCACCCACGTGGTCTCCGGTTAGACTAAAAAAAAGCCCCCGACACGGTGACTCTCCAATAGCCTAATCCTACACATGGATCGAGAAATTTCTTGTTTCAAGCATGCAAGAAGGGGGGGAAGAAGATGGGGGATTAAAATAGAAGAAAACCCAAGTGGGTTCAAAGAGAGAAGAGAGGGGGAAAGATGCGTAAACGTAAATCAGAAGCCTACCTTGTGTCTTCTTTATTTTGCTCAGCTTTGCACACGCTTTGCTTTGCTTGCTTCGCTTCAATCTTCACTTCAATTTTCAAAGTTTTGTAGTTGCAGTAATCCAAGTCTTCAATGGAGGGTTGGAGTCTAGTGTATGAGTGTATAGAAGTGTATATGAGTGTATAGGAGGCTAGCGTTTGTATATGGAGGCTAGGATTTAGAAAACCTAAGGAGACTAGGGTTTAGAGAGGCTACGAGCTCTGTATATCGAAAAGTAAGGTTCTTAGACTGAGTTTGCGGACCTCTTTCACGCTGGAAGAGGCTCTTTATTTATGGACAAAGGAATGACTTGGCGCCTATTGCAGTGGCGTCAGGCCAAAAATGCTTCTGGCGCCACTAGGAGTGGCGCCAAGTCAAATATTGGCTTGGCACCACTATTAGTGGTACCCGCCAATTAGAAAAACTTTAAGGTCGGCAAACAACATATCTTGGGAAGATTTGGGCGCTTGTACTAGTGACTACCATGCAATTTTTAGCCTAGCTTCACTAGGAGTGACTCTAGAAAGCCTGGGAAGGACTTAAGGGACCGGGAAGGGCCCGAAAGGCCGAAAAAGAGTAGGAAACCTTAGAATAGAGTCCCGGAGGTATTAGTCTTGAAAAAGGATGACAAGAATTGTCGGAAGGGTTGACTGGGCCATTAGGGGCAAAACGGTCAATTGGATAGGAAAGCTAGCGGGATGGACTCAGAATGTCCTGAAAGAAGACTCGAGATTTAGAAAAATTATTTAGAATGTTCCCAAAGGCTACCGGCTTGATACCCAGAGCCGGTGTGGTCGAAAAAGGTGACCGGCCCACTAGGGGTAAAACGGTCATTTTGTACCGGGTTTACCGGAACTGACTTGGAATGATCCGAAAAGATAAAGAAAGGTCAAGAATACTATAAGAAGAATTCTCAGGAGATTACTGGTTTGATACCCAGAGCCGGTGTGATTAGAAAAAAGGTAACTGGCCCACCAAGGGCAAAACGGTCATTTTGCACCGGGTTTGTCAGAACTAGCTCAGAATGATCTGGAAAGATAATAGAAGGTTGAGAACACTATAATACGTATACTTGGGAGGTTACCGGTTTGATACCCAGAGCCGGTGTGGTCCCCGGGGCGTTCGGATGCCTAAGGGCAAAATGGTCATCTTGATTGGAAAGTCTTGGAGTTAGTCCGAAACTGACTAAAAGGCACCTAATCATGCCAGATTTCTTTTAAGACAATCTTTTAAGGTTGGACTTACCGTTCTAAGGACTCAAGTGTGTTCTCGAGAAACGTGCCAGAAAATGGCCCTAGGGGCAGTTTGGTCATTTTTCACTAAAGTGGACTAGCAGGCACTGGTGTTGACCTAGGTTTTGAGTGTTTTCGTCACTCGGATGGCGGTCTCGTGATACAAGGGTTTGTTGGCAATTCCCTGTATCGACCTGCTTGTGAGTATTTTTGCTACTCTGACGGTTACGGTGTTTACGAGTACTTCCGCTACTCTGATGGTTCGCAATCATTTCAGGGACTACCTGATCTCAGGAAATTGCTAAAGGGACTTAGTGCCTGAGAAGTCAACTTTCTCGAAAGGCGTGCCAAAATCGACATTTCTATATTGGCAAGTTAGCAGGCGCCAAAGGTGGACCGTTCTACCATCTAGGAGACTTGGGGTCTCGTCCCGGTCGGTAGGTTTAAAGGGACTTACTGTTGAAGAAACTTTCTTTGAAAAACGTGTCGAGTTGGATAGACTTATCGTCTCGAGAAATCATCTTTCTCGAGAGAGGGATTGGAATTGGAATTGAAAAAAGGGTTAGAAAGGGGACTTACCGTCTTTGAAAAGACATGTCTATTGGAATTGGAATTGGAAAGGGGTCTTACCTTCTTCGGAAAGACGTGCCTATTGGAATATGGAAAGGGGACTTACCATCTTTGGAAAGACGAGCCTAATTTGGAATTGGAAAGGGGACTTACCATCTTCGGAAAGACGTGCCTGATTTAGAATTGGACCGAACATTTCCCCTAAGGGCATTTTGGTCATTTTACCTCTATTTGGGTTTGTGGGGCCCTCGAAGCGATGGATAGACGGGATTAGACTTAAAGAGTTGATTTCGATTGGAATACGTCTGTATTAACTTGAGTACAAGTCTAGACAGACCGTAGACTGCCGAGCGGTAAAAAATGGGGTGCTTACGAACCCCCAATAGGGTTTTGGGACTATGTCCATCTCCTTGGTATTCCATTCGCCAAACGCATCCCCAAACAGCATAGGATAGAATGACAGATCTTCTGCGACACTTGGGGAACTGCCGAAGATGGTACTATTGTTGATTTCCTCCTCCATAATTGTATTAACGGTGTGATCGTGTTACGGACTGGTGGGGACAACGGGGACTAGGTTCACCTTTTTGATTTTGATGATCTTATCATCTATTAGATCTTGGATTTTATGTTTCAGAGATTGGTAACTTTCTGTGTCACGGCCTAGTCCACTTGAGTGATATGCGCACTTGAGTGTTGAGTTGAAAGAGGATGGTAGAGGTTTAACCAGTGGTGTAGCCAATATTAGGCACAGGTTTCTAGATTTTAACAAATTATTGTAAGCATCTGTTTGGGTGCCAGCCAATTGGGTAAAGGGTTGATTCTGCCCTCTTGCTCTTTTAGGCCTAGTATACAACGACGCATAAACCAACTCAAAAGTAGGTACCCAAAGTGTTTCTGGTGCAGACAGTTGCAAGGGCAAAGGGTCGAATGTTATGGTAGTAATTCCTGCCAGGTTTGCTACTTGGGATTCACTGAGACTTTGCATCTTCTGTTTTAGGGTATGGCAACTTCCGATGTTATGACCTTTAGGTTCAAGAGCTTTATCAAGAATGGGATTTGGAGGTACCATGATCAGGCTCTCTGATTCACAAAGCTGCCGGTAAGCTGCATCTCCAAAGTATTCGGGTGGGGTGAAGCTTTGACTTTCCTTTTTCACCTTCTCTTATGAAAGAGTATGCCCGACTTCAATCTGTGCCTGACCCACATCCTGTGAGGGGTTGGTTAGAGTTTGAGGGTGGAGTACTGTGGCAACATGGAGTTGAGGTTGTGGTGGGGGAATGATTTTCTGGCAAGAGGTTGACTTTTCTTCTTTTTTCACATTAGTAATTTCTGCGCGAGATAGAGGGATCATGGTCTCTAATTTCATCATCCTTTTTCTGAGTTATACTTGTTCTTCCAATATTCGGGTCTGCCCCTGCCTGAGTGGTCGATTGGGTGGCACTGAGGTTGCGGGCATTATTGAAGTGAGCTCTTTGGACACCATTGCCTCTATCAGCTTGAACATTTCATCTATTTTGCTTTTCATCTCATTAATCTCCTTACAAGTGATAGGGGAGGTCTCATCGAGGTTGGCTGCCATTAGCAAAGTTCTTTGTCAAGTAGTGATGGGGGCTTCTAGGTGGACGTCGTTCTTTCTTGGAAGCAATGTTGACTTTGATGGTAGGATTTCTGCAAATACAAAGAAAGAAAACAAGGACACAAATTGTAGGTTAGTTTTTTGGTTATTAAAGAGCTTTATACAATGCATGTCCTAGGGGTGTCCCTACTTGAGAGGGAACTAAACGTGATGTATTTGGCTCATTTTCGGAGACAGAGGTTTCTGTCCCTGTATGTAAATACTTTACCGTCTGAGTGGGAACATGCGTTCATTCAAAAATGAGGAAACATATTGGACTTTTGAAGTCTAAATACAATAGAATCAAAATACATTTTAATAGAGGGAAAAGGAATAATTTCTTTGGGACTTCCGCTTATCTAGTCTTACATATGAAATCCTAAACTACTATTGAGTCTTCAGACTTGTCTTCTTTGGATTTGATGTCGAGGAGGTCACTGAGAGACCTTGTTGACTAATTGCCCCTTGTCTTCTTGGCAAATCTATCTCTGTGAGCATAGAAGGATTGGGGCCCCTCTTATGGAATGACTTGAAATGCATGCAATGATTCCTTAGGGTTACATAGAAACCCTTAGGGTTTGGGTAGGTTTAATGCAAGGGAGAGTGACCTTGATGTCACTCTCAATGGGTTGATCATATGCATGAGAATGCAATGACTTGAGTTACGCTGAAACTCTTGTCTTAGGATGCCATATTATATGCATGAATATGGATGCAAAGAGCATAAGAAGAGAGAATGCAATGGTAAAGTAAACATATATGCATGAGCAGTTAGACAAGCATTATAATAGTAAGAATACAGTCACTATAAGAACAAGAATAAATAGGTATAAAGGAAATTAAAAGCGGTCGTCCTTTCCTTTATGGTTTTGGAAAACGGTGCACGTGTCTTAAATCTGGCAGAGGTTCGGCTATGCATGGTGTCTGTATGAGCATGAGATTGAGGGTTTACTAATGCATCCTTAAAAGGCTCAGTTCTCGAATCTTCAAACCTAGGCCCACTCCCCGAGGTGGTGCCATGATCGGTTGGTGCTTCAAGCAGGGGAACCATCAAGAGGTCGTAGGCAAAGAAACTGATACAACATCTTGCCCACAACCAATATACCGTTCCCCCTTCTAACTAGAAGGGACAGATCAGGGTAAAGAATGCAAGTATGCATAATACTAGTGCATGTGCAGTGTGTGTGTGATTTTTGAAAGTGAAGGAAAGAGCCCAACAACTCCCATCCATCCTATTCATCACATTCATTCATGCATAACAGTTAATAAAATGTAAATAAAAAGCCCACCTACAAAACAAATATGCAAGAGTTAGTATATGGATGGCAAACTTAATGCAAGATAATATGAATGGAGTTAAATGCATGGTTTTGAAAACAACTTTGAAAATTTGATTTTGAATATTGAAAGTGGATAGAATTGGACAAGTTAATTGAAGACTCTACATGGGTGAAGGGTGAAGAGTGAAGAGACATGACTATGACCTAACCCTCTAAGTGTCCCCAGTAGAGTCACTAGTTGTCGCGTCCAGATTTTTCGCCCTCAAGGAATACACACACAAGCGGGAAAAATATTGTACTCTCTCGTTAGAACTCATCCTCTCAGAAGAATGAGTGTGACTAGGTTTGAATGGAAAATTGATTTGAATAAAGGGCTTTTGGAAAACATTTGGAGTCACCACCTAACTTGATTAAGGTGAGTTAAGTCACCTAAAAACTAAGCACAATCCGAAGACTACACTTAGGGTTTTTAAAAATGATTTTGAAAATACTTACTCAAGAGAGGGTTTTTAAGAAAACAGGTTGTTTGGCAAACTTTGAAAAATATTTAAGCCCTTTTTTGAAAATAACTCCATTTGGTCTTTTGAAAACAGTGATCCTAAGTTCGAAGGTTGGTTACGTGTAGGGAAGACGCACTAAGTCATCACCCCACTCCGCCCTTGCAATACCTAGATGTCTATTCACCTTAGATTCACTTATTAGAGTCTTCGATTAATACATGCCCAAAACTATCCACTTTAGAAAAGAATTTTTGAAAAGAAATTTAACATGATGCATAATATGCAAGTGCAATAGAAAGATTTGATTTTGAAAATAGATTTGAAAAGCAGGATTGAAGTTTGAAATTGGAAAGAAAGTTTTAGAAATTGAAATTGAGGATTAAAAATAGATTTTTAAAATTGGAAGTTTGAAAAGAGTTATGGAATTAGAGATTTGAAAAAGGTTGTGACCGCACCCATGAGGATTGCCTATATATCATTTTTGAGGAATTAGGTTAGTTGTAGTTCGGATAAGAGTTCGATTGAAAATGGAAGATTTTCATTGGAAGAAAGAAATTTTGGTTTGAAAAAGGGTTTGATTTGAACTTAAAATAGAATATTTGAAATTAAAATTTGGAATTGAGAAGATTAGACTTTGATTTAGAAAGATAGGATTTAGAAAAGACTTGAGGTTTGAGAAAGATTTGATTCGAATGTTGAACTTAGATGATTAGGGAAAGATTGGATTTACGAAATATTCAAATTAGGAAAGTTTTCATTTTAGGAAAGGTTCCATATTAGGAAAGGTTCCATTTTAGTAGACTTTAAACATGATGTCAAGATGTGACGGAGGGGTTGACCGGGCCATTAGGGGCAAAACGGTTAATTGAGCTAGAAAACTATCGGGATGGACTCAGAAAATCCCAGAAGAAGACTCGAGACTTGAAAACATTAACTAGAATGTTCCAGGAGGTTACCGGTTTGATATCCAGAGCCGGTGTGGTCGAAAAAGGCGACCGGCCTACCAAGGGCAAAACGGTCATTTTGTACCAAGTTTGTCAAAACTGACTCGGAATGATCCAAAAAGATAATAGAAAGTCGAGAATACTATAAGAAGCATTCTTGGGAGATTGCCGGTTTGATACCGAGAGCCGGTGTGGTTCTCAGGGTGCTCGAATGTTTAAGGGGTAAAATGGTCATCTTGACTGGAGAGTCTCGGAATTGGCCTAAAACTGACTGAAAGGCATTTAATCATGCTAGATTTTCTTTAAGAAAATATTGGACGAGTGAACTTACCGTTCTGAGGACTTAGGTACTTTCTCAAAAAACGTACCGAAAATGGCCATAGGGGCAATTTGGTCATTTTTCACTGGAGTGGGCTAGCAAGCATTGGTGTTAACCTGGGTTTTGAGTGTTTCCACCACTCTAACGGCGGTCCCGTGACATAGGGGTTTGTTGGCAATTCCCTATATCGACCTGTCTGCGAGTGTTTTCGCCACTCTGACGGTTGCGATGCTTATGAGTATTTCTGTTACTCTAACGAGTCGCGATCATTTCAGAGACTGCCTGATCTCGGGAAGCTGCTAGGTGGACTTAGCGCTTGAGGAATCAACTTTCTCGAAAGGCATGTCGAAATAGACATTTCTTCATTGGCCGGCTAGCAGGCGCTAAAGGTGAACCGTTCTACCATCTAGGGGACTTAGGGTCTCATATCGGTCGACGGGTTTGAAGGGACTTACCGTTCCGAAGAGTTCTCTCGGAAACGTGCCGGACATGATGGATTTACCACCTCGAGAAATCAACTTTCTCGAAAGGTGTGCCGAAGTGGATTTGGAATTGGAATTGGAATTTGAATTGGACTAGAATTGGATTGGAAAAGGGGACTTACCGTCTTCAAAAAGACGTGTCTACTGGAATTGGACCGAACAATGCTCCCAAGGGCATTTTGGTCATTTTGCCTCTATTGGGCCCAATGGCCCCGCAAAACGATTTATTGATGGGATTAGACTTGAAAGCTGATTTAAACTGGAATATGTCCATATTGACTTGAACTCAAGTCTGGATGGACTGGAGACTACCAAGCGGGCAAAAATGGGGTGCTTACACTATGCTGTTGATAGAAAGTTTAGGTCACCTTTAAACTGACACATCTCTCAATATACAAGGAATTAGAGTGCCAAATTTATATTAATAGAAAGCCTCATAAGTCTACTTCCAACGCCTCAATCAGTGCTTCAATTCAAATTTTCTAGAGTGCGATATACCTAATTTACCAACGTGTGTCGACTCCTTCAGCCATAAGTGTCGACCTCTCCAACCACAGGGGTCGACCCCTAGAGATAGAGAGCAAAGTTTTGACAAAAATTTAAAATGTGTCGACCCCTTCATCCATAAGGGTCGGCCCCTGGAGATAGAGAGCAAAAGTCTGAGAAAAGATGTTAAATGTGTTGACCCCTCCAACCACAGGTGTTGACCCTCCAGCCACAGGGGTCGACCCCTAGAGATAGAGAGCAAAGTTTTGACAAAATGTTAAAATGTGTCGACCCTTTTGCTCTAGGAGTTGACTCCTCGGGACAGAGAATAAAGGTTTGTAAAAAAATGTTACGTGTGTCGACCCTTCAACAAAATGAGTTGACCCCCCCCCCCCCCCCCCCCCCCCCAACCTTTGCTAAAAAATATAACTTCTCAAAATATATTTCTAAGCTGCCCAATCAACCCCAACACAACAATAAGTAATCCCAAGGTTCAAAATGAACTTCTAAGGTCTCAAACAAGGTTTTAACACATCAAAACACAATAATATGCAAGATTCAAGGCTTGCTTTTAGAAATCATATACAACCTTCCCTCCTTCACCTCAATCTCACTTCCATGGCATGCAAGAGTATGCTAGTATATAACAATCAATACAAATGCAATGAATTAAGTATGAACATGAAGTTTCTTACCTCCAATAACAAAATCACATGCTTCCCCTTCACATTCCTTCTCTTCTCTTTTCTGTCTCTGTCTGTCTCTCTGTCTCTCTCCTCTTTCTCTCTCTTTCTTCGAATGATGGCAACCAACCTCTTGACTTGCTCTTTTCTTTTTCTTCTTCTCTCTCTCATGATGCTACGCAACCTACACTCATTGGCCTTTCTTTTTTTTTTTTTCTTTTTTTTTGGTCTTCCTACTAGCCTTATCCCCTCTTGTCTTCTCTTTCTTTCTCTCCACCGAAAGCTCCTCTTTTCTCACTTGACTTCCATTATGACTAGAAGCCAATATAGATACAAGAGTGTATCTCACACCCTTAGGTATCCTATGCACACACTCACTAATGACTCACCACTCAACTCACCTTCTAACTCATCACTTGCCACATGCCACACACACATGCACATACGTAATATTTACATACTAATTAACCATGCCATAAATCTAATTTAGGTAATTATGGAATTCTGAGATTAGGGTCTTACACTTCTCCCTCCAGGGCCTAGCTTCCCATAGTTATGAAAAGTATTGTGTAAATAGGCTATCGAACCCCATACTCTCAAATGACTTAGGTCAAGCTTCCTGCTAGTCCATAACTCATAATTGGTAGATGAGAAATATTTAGAAGGCACACGATTAAGAATGTAGACCATAGTTAACAAGGCATCTCCCAAATAAAATATTAGAAGATCAGCCTGCGCCATCATTGACCTAACTATGTCTAACAAGGTGCAGTTCCGTTAGGGATGTAAATTCGGCCTCTATGGGCCGCCCGAGCCCGCCAAGCCAAATCCCTGCCCGAGCCCGACTTGGCCCTAGCCCAGCCCAAGCCCGAGCACCCTATGGGTGGGCCCCCCTTCTAAAAGCCCGAGCCTAGCCCGCGAGCCCAAGCCCAAGCCCGACCTGAGAGCTCGAGCTCAAGCCCGTAAAACCCCCCTCCCCAAAACGGCTCTTTCCCATTAAAATTTAATTTAATTTTTTTTTAAACACTCCCCACCCATACCCGTGACCCCTTCTTTTCAAATTCATTTTTCTTAAGCACGTTTATTAATTTTATAAATGTAATTGTATAAATAATTTACCTTAGTTAGTAATTCTTATTAATTATATATAATAATAAATGTAAGTGTAAATTTATTTACATAAGTTCAAAGAAATTAAATATATATAAGCTTACAAATAAATTTCTAATTCATAGAATAATAGTGTATAATTTATTATAACTAAATTTATTAGTTTTAAAAATATAATGCTACAAAAAAATTGGGCCAAAGTTCGAGGCCGGAGGCCTAAGCCCACGGCCCGACCTGTAGCCCACAGCCCAAGCACATGCCTAGGGTCGTGGGCTAGGCTTGGGCCTTCCCCTTCACATTTTGGCTTAGCCCGACCCGACCCGACCTGAAAAATGGCTTGAGACCGCAAAGCGCAGCCTGAGCTCAGTATCCTTATCCTCACAGAGCTCTCAGAATAGCTCAAATTGATACTCACGACCACGATCAGTCCTTAAAGCCTTGATGCTCCTGTCTAACTGATTTTCAACCTCAAGAATATTGCGTCTAAAACAATCTAATGCTTCTAACCTATGTGAGAGTAAATAAACTTGACCAAATCGTGTGTAGTCATCTACAGATGTGATAAAATAAGGAGCACCATGTCTTACCCTCATATTCATGTGACCATAAATATCTGAGTGAATAAGCTATAACGGAAAAGATGCCCTTTGAGCCTTGCCAAAAGGTTTCCTAGTTGCATTTCCCTGAAGGCAACACTCACAAACTGGCAAGTTGATCCTAGGGAATGAATCCAAAAGACCCTCTCTAGCTAGTTTGGCCATTCTGTCCTATCCAATATATCATAATCTGGAATGCCATCTCATAGAATTAAAACAAGAATCATGCACAGAATCATTAAATGAACTGAATAGTCTAAAGCATAATCCATACTAGAAATATCAACATCCATAATCATAAAACCATCCAACAAACATCCAAAACCATACTAGACAGACCTATGATAAATATGTACAGACTGAGTCTTAAAAAAGAAATTGAAACTTAGATATAGTAAACTAGTAATTGAAAGCAGATTCTTCCATATCTTTGGTGCATAAAGTACATCATGTAGGTCAAGAGTGCGACCACCTCGAGCTAGATAAACAAAAATAAAGGCAAAGCAACAAAAAATGTTACAAATAGGTATCTTCAACCTGTTACCAATAAAGACACAAAAGCGTGGATAGGTAGGTATCTTCAATCTCTTCTCCATCCCCAACTCTATTCACTTCGGTTGCAATTCTCAATGGGTTAGTTGACCATAATATTTTGAACTCAAAACTTACCGCCCCTTGCTTGGAACAAGTTGTTGCATATCTAATCATTTTATTTTCCTTTTTTTGGTAAATCATCATTTGATTGTGCATATTCAAATTTCAAACGAGCTCCCAGTGATACCAACTTTGACTGTTATAAAAAGTAGACATCCATATGCATACTCTCAAATGGATAATTTTCTTTCGGCCTTTAATTTTTCTTCTTTTTCTTTCTTTCCCTCGTTGTTTTACATATGATCAGAATGATGTATTGAGGTGCAAAATGCTTTCTTTCAAGTTACACTTGTTGGTCAAAATAAGGCATACGAAACAGAATCGATAAAACCTTTTATTCAACAAAAATTTTCAAATTAAAATTACAGATCAAAAACAAAATGTAAATTATAGAAAGGAAAAATTAACAATTAACAAAATATAAACAAGAACTAAGAATTAAGAATAGAAGAACCCGTCACTGAGTCCCGTGTATCACATGGTCCCCTTAAAAATGATTCCCTACCTCACCAGAATCTGATCCTTGGTGTCAAGGTTGTGCCGGCATCGTCTTCCCAAGATAAAACGACGTAAGCCAAATGGTGGAGCACACCTAGCTCGGATTGTTCGACCAGCGAACGGAACTTGTGTTCAAACTCTCTCTTTAAAAAATTCTTGTGCTTAAAGCTATGTGTTGTGTTATTGTTTCAAACAAGAGAGGAATACCAATTTATACTGTTAGGGGAGCCTCTAGGATTAAATCCAATTTAATCCTATTTAATGACTAAATAAAATTGTCTCAACATTTAAACCAATTTTTCTAACAGAATAAAAACTATTTTTGATTTAATAGGATTGTGATGAGAATGCAAATGTCATATTGTTCTTGCTTAATGTTTAGTCTTTTATAAGTATTTGATGCCTAAATATATTCATTATTCTTATATTTTGATTTAGGGTGCTATGGAACGCCAAGGAAGAGAATCCTAGCTTAAAAGGGACAAATTCGAGTTAAATTGGATGAAGCGTTCGAAGGGCGTTCGAATAGTTCAGGAGTGCTTCGAACAGTTATAGTTGCATTCGAACGATACGCCAAACGGGTTCACCCTAAGTTCAGGTTCGAAGTGTGTTTGAAAGATAAAGAGAGCAAATTTCCCGTTCAAAGTCGTTTGATGCACCGTTAAGATGGTGGTCTGGTGCGTTCGAACGGTTAGAAGGGCATTCGAATAGTTTTACGGATCTGCAGATTTTCAGAAGCCTATAAAAACTAGGATTGTTTCAGTTTTAGGGTTAACATTTTTCAAATTATTCTAGGAGGAAAAAGCGACAGAAAACACACGTTTCTCTCTTCTTCTCTGACTTCTTCTTTGAGTTTTCTTCATGGCCCTGCGTGGTTAAACTTTAAATCTTGGTCGAAGAAAACGAAAGCCTCGGAATTAGAAATAAACTGTGAGATCTAATTTGTTTTCATTATTTGATTTATGCTTAGAGTATCGGATGTTCTTCAGTGCCTATTTTCATGATTGTCTCGTTTAATTGCTAGGAGGCCTACTAGTTTATTAGTCATTGCAATCTACTACTAGGTTAGATATCAAATCCGTAATTGTTTGATTCCTCTAATTGGTGAAGCAACTAAGGTTTAATGTTTCGCTGCATCAAGAATTATTAGATCTTAAGAAGGAATCTCGACTAAATTAAATGCAACTGCTTGTGCTTGTGTTGTTTAGTTTCATCGATCTCTCTAATTCTTAAGGCTACTGCTAGATTAAACCTTATGTACTTCACTTGGGTTGTTTAATAGTTAGGGTTAATGAGATCGCTTATTTTTTGATTAACTAGACTAAAGAGAGATAGAAAAATAATTTTGACAATGACTATTCAAAGTGTGAATTGATATATGCGTGCATCGATGATCATTATATAATTCCGATGGTGGATGTTGACTTAGACCAAGGTTTGTTCTTTTGATTGATTTCGATACTTTAATCTGAATTGTTTTGTAGTTATTTTTATTAAAATTGTTTTCATTATACCCAAACCCCGCCTCCTTGTTCACATAGCATAAAACTAGGTTAGACATTCTTCGTGGGAACAATCCTTACTCGCACTACTACATATTTGCTTTTTAGGGGTATAGGTTTTATTTTTGGTTGCCTCTGACAGCACACTAAATTTTGGCGATGTTGCCGGGGAGTGATTCTAGTTGATTGTTATGCTTCTTGGGATCCTTATTTCGTTCTTAAAAAAAGTGTTAATTTTCGATAGCTACAGTTGGTAGAATTCTGATTCCAGTAGAGTTAAGCCTTGATACTATAGTTTTCTAAAGGGAGACAACGTTCTGAGCAACACTAATTAATCCTTTGGATTACTAGCCCCACTCTCTTGAGGCCAAATTACACTGTTTTCTAGTATTTTTAAGGATTTTTCTTGTGTTAGTGTAAAATTTTTACTTATTTTCATTACACTAGATTTTTCTTGAACTATTTTCATGGTTTGTTAGAGTTTCTTTGAGTGTTTATGATTGTAACTTGATCTTCTAATCAAGGTGATTTGCAGTGCGATCCAGAAATAGAAAGAACTTTGCACATGTCAAAAAGGGAAGCTCGGAGAAATTCTGTAAAGAACGATCCAGCTCTTGATTCCCTATTTGCTAGCAATTCTGAATTAGGAGAAGAGGAAGTCATGGCTGGAAATCAAACTTTGAAATAGCTTGCTGCCCCTGATCTGAATCAACAACCATTATGCATAACATTCCCTACTTTAGATGTTACTACTACTTTTGAATTAAAATCTGGACTAATACATCTCTTGCCCACTTTTTATGGTCTTGCAGGTGAAGATCCTCACAAGCATCTAAAGGAGTTTCATGTAGTATGCACGAGTATGAAACCCACGGGGGTGACTGAAAAGCAAATTAAATTAAGAGCCTTTCCGTTTTCTTTGAAGGATTCAGCTAAGGATTGGCTTTACTATCTATTCTCTAGAAGTATTACCACATGGAATGAGATGAAGATATTGTTTTTGGATAAATATTTCCCAACTTCAAGGGCGGCCAACATTCGAAAAGAAATTTGTGGTGTAAGGCAGCACAACGGAGAGTCCCTACACGAATACTGGGAACATTTCAAGAAATTATGACAAGCTACCCCCATCATCAAATTAGTGAGCAACTTGTTATTCAACATTTCTATAAGGGCCTTTTGGCCACTTATAGGAGCATGAGTGATGCTGCTAGTAGAGGAGCTTTGGTGGATAAAACTCTCGATGCCGCGAGAAACCTGATTGCAAATATGGCGGCTAATTCTCAAAAATTTGGCACTAGGCTTGACCCCTCACCTAAGCATGTCAATGTGGTAAATATTTCCTCTCTTGAACAACAAATTGCTAGTCCGACTTCTCTTATTCGTCAAATGATTATAGGTAATATGCAAACAACAAAGGCTTGTGGAATTTGTTCAGTAGTAGGGCATCTAACCGATATGTGTCCAACTCTTTAAGAGGAGCCCATTGAGCAAGTGAATGCGGCAGGTGGTTTTCCTGGATAACCACAAAGAAAGTATGATCCCTATTTGAGCATGCATTACTTGGGATGGAGGGATCACCCCAATCTTAGCTATGGGAATCCACAAGTAAATCAGCCCGTGACTCAAAACCGCCCAAGTTACCAGCAATATAAACAATCATACCCCACTAGACAACAACTGGGCGAAGCTTCTAATCTGGTATGTCTTTAGAAGATATTGTTAAGTCTTTTGCTACTAATACTTTACAATTTTAACAGGAAACGAAACAATTTCAACAGAAGGCAAGGGCCAGTATTCAAAGTCTAGACAATCAGATGGGCCAATGGCAACTGCAATTAGTCGGCTAGAGGCGCAAAGTTTAGGAAAATTATCCTCTCAAACGGTAGTAAATCCAAGAGAAAATACAAGTGCAATCATTTTGAGAAATGGTAAAGAGGTTGAGATTCTAGTACATGCATCCCCTGCATCGTCAAACCAAGGAAAAGATAAAAATGTCATTACAGACTGGAACGTTTCCAATGACGATGACGTACCTAAGCGTAAGTTTCCGCCTCTTTCTTATTGTAAACAAGTACCTCCTTTTCCTTAGGCTTTAGCAGAATTTAGAAAAGATTAGCAAAATAAAGATTTATATGAGACCTTTCATAGATGCGAGGTAAATATCCCACTTTTAGATGCTATTAAACAAGTACCTCGTTATGCTAAATTCCTTAAAGATCTATTTACAATTAAGAGGAAACAGAAACTTAAGGGATGTGAGAAGGTGAGAGTAGGGGAGAATGTTTCTACAGTTATTCAAAGAAAACTCCCTGCGAAGTGCAAGGATCCAGGTATATTTACTATCCTTTGCACGACAAGTAACACTAGATTTGAGAAGGCCATGATAGATTTAGGAGCTTCTATCAATGTCATGCCATATTCTATATATACTTCTTTGAAACTTGGATCTTTGAATAAAACTGGTATTGTGATTCAATTGGCTAATAGGTCTAATGCCTATCCTAAGGGTGTAGTTGAGGATATTCTTGTACAAGTTAATGACTTGGTTTTCCCTATTGATTTTTATGTGATTGATATGAAAAATGGTGACCAAAATGCCCCTATTTGGTTAGGAAGACCATTCTTAAAGACATCCAAGACTAAGATAGATGTTCATAGTGGCACACTTATCATGAAATTTGATGGTAAAATTGTTAAGTTTAATATTTACGATGCCATGAAATATCTTGGTGATGATAATCCTGTTTATTTTATTGATGTGATTGATTCTTTAACACATGAAGTTTTTGAACTTAATGGAAAAGATGTATTGGAAGTTGCCATTAGTAAGCATCTTAAGGCAGAGAATGAAGAGTTAGCCTTGAGTACTGATTTGCAGGAAACTGTTGTAGCATTGAACGATTTTCTGAAGTTACAACAATCAGGTAATGTTCGTTATATTGCGTTATAAGTTTCTAACGAGAGGCCTTTACCCTCTGTTTTGCAGGCCCCTATTCCAGATTTGAAGCCTCTCCCTAGTCACCTCAAGTACGTATTCCTTGGAAACGGAGGAACGTTACCAGTGATCATCTCTAGTAAACTTAGTGCATTGCAAGAACAAAAACTTGTGCAGGTCCTTAAGGAGCATACGACAGCTATTGGTTGGACAATTGTGGATATTAAAGGAATTAGGCCGTCTACATGCATGCATTGTATCTTGCTTAAAGAGGGAGCAAAACCTTCCCGTCAACCGTAAAGAAGATTGAACCCACCCATGACGGAAGTAGTGAAGAAGGAGATCCTCATACTTCTTGAAGTTGGAATGATTTATCCTATTTCGGATAGCAATTGGGTTAGCCCGGTTCAAGCGGTTCATAAAAAGACTAGCATAATTGTTGTGAAAAATCAGAATGATATGCTAGTTCCTACCCATGTTCAGAATGGGTGGCGGGTTTGTATAGATTATAGAAAATTAAATGCTGTAACCCATAAGGACCACTTCTCTTTACTTTTTATTGATCAAATGCTTGAAAGGTTAGCTGGTCATTCTTACTATTGTTTTCTTGATGGTTTTTCAGGTTATTTTCATATTGCAATTGCTCCGGAGGATCAAGAAAAGATACCTTTTACATTCTTACATTTGCAATGCCCCAGCCACTTTCCAAAGGTGTATGGTTAACATATTTTCAGATTATATTGAACATATCATAGAAGTATTTATGGATGATTTCACAGTCTATGGAGACTCCTTTGATAATTATTTGCATAACCTCACACTTGTCCTTCAAAGATGCATAGAAACTAACCTTGTGTTGAATTCTAAAAAATGTCATTTTATGGTTGAATAAGGTATAGTTTTAGATCATGTTGTTTCATTTAGGGGAATTGAGGTAGACAAAGCTAAAGTTGACATTATTCAATCTTTACCGCATCCCATTAGTGTGCGGGAAGTTCATTCTTTTCTTGGACATGCAGGTTTTTACCAAAGATTCATCAAGGACTTCTCTAAAATAGCATTACCCCTATGCAAGTTGCTACACAAGGATGTGGCTTTTGAGTTCGGCAAGGCATGTAAAAAGGTGTTTGATAAACTGAAAGAACTGCTGACTTCAAACCCAGTTATCCGAACCCCTGACTAGAGCGTTCCTTTCGAGATAATGTGCGATGCAAGTGATTATGCAGTAGGCGCTGTCTTGGGTCAAAGAATTAGAAAAGCGTCTCGTACCATTTATTATGCTTCCAGAACTTTGAATGATGCCTAGAGAAATTATACTACTACTGAAAAAGAACTTTTAGCTGTTATTTTTGCTTTAGAAAAGTTTTGATCTTATTTACTTGGTACTAAAGTCATTGTTTACTCTGATCATGCAGCTCTTCGTTATTTGATGATGAAGAAAAAGGCAAAACCAAGATTAATAAGATGGATAGTTCTCTTGAGTGAATTTGATTTAGAGATCAAAGATAAAAGAGGAATAGAAAATTGTGTCATCAATCATTTGAGTCGTTTAGCTCATGTGGAGGATAAACTTCATCTGGAGGAAACGTTCCCGGACGAGCAATCGTTCTCTGCGAGTGTGACATTACTTTGGTATGTGAATATTGTAAATTATTTGGTTACTAATATGTTACCTCCGGATTTGTCTAAGGCTCAAAGAGATAAGATCAAGGGTGATGCCAAATACTATGTGTTGGATGACCCATACTTATGAAAGCATTGTGCGGATCAAGTGATCAGAAGGTGCGTTCCTGAAAATGAAATTATTTCTATTCTTACCTTTTGCCATTCTTATGTTTGTTGAGGTCACTTTGGAGCTAAGAGGACGGTGAGAAAAGTACTAGAATGTGGTTTTCATTGGCCATCTTTATTTCGAGATTCATATTCTTTTTGTAAATCATGCGATCCTTGTCAAAAGACAAGTAATATATCCTAAAGGAATGAGATGCTACAAACCCCCATAATATTTTGTGAAATTTTTGATGTTTGGGGTATCAATTTCATGGGACCGTTCCCTGTATCTTTCGATTATGTTTATATTTTGCTTACTGTTGATTATGTCTCGAAATGGGTGGAAGCTAAAGCCACCAAGACTGATGATTCTAAAGTTGTTACAGATTTTATCAAGTCTAACATATTCTCAAACTTTGGAATTCCAAGAGATAAGTGATCGAGGCACTCACTTTTACAATCGAACTATGGTGACTTTGTTGAGAAAGTACCATGTGACACATAAGGTCTCAACTGCCTATCATCCGCAAACTAGTGGACAAGCGGAAGTGTCAAATCGAGAGATCAAGTCCAACATTGAAAAGACAGTCAATCTAAGTAGAAAATATTGGAGTTTGCTCTTGGATGATGCCTTGTGGGCGTATAGGACTACATATAAGACGCCCATTGGTATGTCACCTTATCGATTGGTGTTTGGGAAACCATGCCACCTCTCAGTTGAGCTAGAACACAAAGCTTATTGGGCTATCAAGAGTTTTAACATGAAGATGGATGAAAGTGGAGAACATAGGAAATTGCAACTACAGGAGTTAGAGGGAATTTGTAATGATGCCTATGAGAGTGCAAGGATTTACAAGGAAAAGCCGAAGGCTTTTCATGACAAAATGAGCTTTAGGAAGGAGTTTTAAGTTGGTCAAAAAGTTCTTCTATACCATTCACGACTTTGTTTGCTTCCAGGTAAGTTGCATTCTCGTTGGATTGGACCTTTTGTCGTTACTAATGTTTTTCCTCATGGTGCAGTTGAAATTCAAAGCTTAGCCACTTCCAAAGTGTTCAAGGTGAATGGCTATCGACTTAAGCATTTCTATGAAAGTTTCAAAGTAGAGAATGTGGAGAAACTAGACCTTGAGGATCCGATTTCTACTAATTGAAGAAGAAAGCATTGAGTCGAGCCCACGACAATAAACAAAGGCGCTACTTGGGAGGCAACCCAAGGGAAGTTCATTTTTCTTTTCTTCTTTTCACATTTATATTGGTTATTTCTGCCATTTCTTTGCATTTTACTTTACATTAGGGACAATATAAGTTTTAAGTGTGGGAGAGGGGATTTAGGTTGTGTTTCGTATTTTATTTCTTCTTTTTTTTGCTTTTTGTTTCTGTGGTTTTCAACAGTTTTTGGTTGTATGTCATGAACAAGATTCAATTAAGCTTGAAGAATTCATAACATGATTCAATAATTAATCTTCCAACTTAGAATTCATTAGTCTAGTTATTTTCCTTGAGACTGGAGTGATTAGATTTGTTAGACAAAAATCGGTGAGATTTTAAGCCTTCAGATTGACACATCCATATCGGTCTCAATATTTTCTTTCATGTGAGATATTCTTCAATGGATTTGTTTCTCTAGAACTTGCCTTGATTCTCTTCAAGGCCATATTGATACATGCATGCATGAACATGATTAAGGCTCTCTTTGTTATAAGTTACATAAGCCAAATAACCTACCTTGTAATTAATTTTTCCCTTTGTGAACCCCTTTGAGCTTTATGTGTTGTTTTTTTGTTTGTTGTGAATCCACCTTACAAGCTTTAAACCAAAAAAAAAAAAAAAAGCGATGCCTTTACCCAAGCCGTAGAGCTAGTGGAGCATTGTTCATCATTATGATATGTATAGGTGTGCGAGAAATAAGTGTGGGGGTGTTCGGATTTGTGGTAGGGCTATGGCTGGTGAAATGGAACATGTTTTCATTCTCAATTCGTGAGTTCCATTGTTGATGTAATTTTGAGTTAAAAAAAAAAAAAAAAAAGCGAAAGGAAGATAGGAAGTGAAGGAGGAAATTGCTGTTAATGTTACAAACTATCCATGTTCATAGTCCCTCCTAAAATTCTAAGAAATAGGCCTGTTTATATGGGATATATACAAAGGCAGAAGCCGCTGAATGGAGTGATTGGTTTTGCATGTCTTATATATTCAAACTTGAGTTGAATCATTTTTGCTCCACTAGTTTCGATGGCTTTTGAGCTACATTCTTAAATATTTTCCACCTTGATCCTAAACCCCGTTACAACCCTTGAAAAGTTCTTATGATTCGTGGTATGTATGTGATCCTAGTGGTAGAGATTGAGAAGATATGCAAGCCTATGGTAGATCACTTCCATTGGAATGAATTTGTGCGATACACATACCATTTAAACACATGAGAGTCGAGTGTTTATTTTCGTGAGGCTCTACACATTCAATTCACTCCATCTTCAAGTGGAAATACTTGCTAAGTAATTGTAAGTTGTTTAAGAATGTTTGTTCATGATATGTTATGAGTTTTGAAGAGCTTGGTTGTTCTTTGTTGCAACCTAGGTGTTTTTGGAAAAGTGAATTTGAGTTTTGCCCGAGGAGGAGCAAAAGTTAAGTGTGGGAAAATTTGATGAGAATGCAAATGTCATATTTTTCTCTCTTAATATTTAGTCTTTATACTTATTTGGTGCCTAAATATACTCATTATTCTTATATTTTGATTTAGGTTGTTATGGAACGCCAAGAAAGAGAATCCTGGATTAAAAGGGACAAATTTAAGCTAAATTGGATAAAGCATTCGAAGGGCGTTCGAACGGTCTAAGAGTGCGTTTGAATGATTACAGTTGCGTTTGAACGGTATGTCAAATGGGTTCATGCCAAGTTCAAGTTTGAAGTGCGTTCGAAAGATACAGAGAGCAAATTTCTTGTTCGAGGTCGTTCGACGCACCGTTTGAACGGTGGTCCGGTGAGTTCAAACGGTTAGAAGGGCATTTGACTGATTTTATGGATCTACAAATTTTCAGAAGCCTATAAAAGCTGGGATTATTTTATTTTTAGGGTTAGCGTTTTTCAGATTATTCTAGAAGGAAAAAGCAGCAAAAAACACACGTTTCTCTCTTCTTCTCTGACTTCGTCTTTGAGTTTTCTTCATGGCCCTGCGTGGCTAAACTTTAAATCTTGGTCGAAGAAAACGAAAACCTCAGAATTAGAAATAAACTGTGAGATCTAATTTGTTTTCATTATTCGATTTATGCTTTGAGTATCGGATATTCTTCTATGCCTATTTCATGATTGTCTTATTTAATTGCTAGGAGGCCTACTAGTTTATTATTCGTTACAATCTACTGCTGGGTTAGATATCAAATCCATAATTATTTGATTCCTCTAATTGGTGAAGCAACTAAGGTTTAATGATTCGCTGTGTCAAGAATTATTAGATCTTAGGAAGGATGCTTGACTAAATTAAATGCAACCGCTTGTGCTTGTATTATTTAGTTTCATCGATCTTTCTAATTCTTAAAGCTACTACTAGATTAAACATTGTGTGCTTCTCCTAGGTTGTTTAATAGTTAAGGTTAATGAGATCGCTTGTTTTCTGATTAAATATGACTAAGGAGAGATAGGAAAATAATTCCAACGGTGAATATTCAAAGTGTAAATTGATATATGCGTGCATTGATGATCAGTTATATAATTCTGATGGTGGATGTTGACTTAGACCAAGGTTTGTTCTTTTGATTGATTTCGATACTTTAATCTGAATTGTTCCGTGGTTATTTTTATTAATATTGTTTTCATTATACCCAAACCCCCCCCCCCCCCCTCCTTGTTCATATAGTATAAAACTAGGCTGGACACTCTCTTTGGGAACGATCTTTACTCACACTACTACATATTTGTTTTTTAGGGGTATAAATTTTATTTTTGGTTGCCTGTAATAGTACACCAGATTGTAACAGTCAGCATTATAGCTTATTTAATACATATTGTTCGAATTCACTATTTGGAACATCTTTTAATTAATGTGGGATTGGAATGAATGGGTCCACCCATTCACTTCCAACCACCCCCACTTTGAGAGACAATTTCTCATTCATTACTAATGGAATTTTGTGATTCTTTTCCATTCAAAACGTGGGTCAAAATCCCACAAAATCACCTTCTAAAATTTCATTTTCCAACAATCCTCCACATGAATGAAATTGGTGGAAACTGACTCGGAGTAAGACAACTCGAGAGAGAGCTCAACAAATCGATCCTGCATAGAGATAGGTAGCTTTTGGCTTTGAACATTCTCCTTGTGAGAGACTATCGGATTTACTAGCTGACCAGTGAACACAATGTCTTGAACTGTTCTGTCATTTGTGTAAACCGAGACAATAGACTTCACACGGAACTTTTCCTGACACTATTTCATTCTTTCACTGATGTTCGATAAGGCCATGAACACTGCCTGGTTATGTAAGTATTTACGAGAACTCTGCCCACCAATTCTTATAGTAGCGGCCCCACTTCTTACTCACATAGGTGACTTCTCATTTAAAGATATTCTGCCCTACCTCGCTTGGTTTTCCAACACATAAGAGTCATTAAAATCATAGCTTATCCTACCCCGCATCAGGTGTCACTATTATAGCTTAGGAATGGGCATCAGTGACCGTTCTCTGTTACATGCAACTAGGTTGTCCCATTGTACCTAGATCATGGGATTTCTAGTCAGCTACGTTAGGTTTCTTTTGCAGTAACCTTGAGTGTCAAAGGCTTAAGTCCCATTCCCTTTGATGCTTTATCAATTAGCTCTCTATTTAATCCTTTAGTTAGCGAATCCGCAATATTGTCCTTAGACTTTACATAGTCAATTGTGACATTCCCTTGGAAAGTAGTTGTCTAATAGAATTATGTCTTCGACAAATGTGTCTAGACTTTCCATTATAAATATTACTCGCTTTTTTTTTATCTTCTTCAATGCGAAGTCGAAGGACGAGGTCTTCGACATACATCTCCTTCTTCTTGTGTTTTAGATAACTCTGAAACTCTTTCTAGCCAGGAGGCAGCTTTTCGACAATTGTAGCCACTTGGAATGACTCGCTCAAGGTCATCCTCTCTGCAAATATCTTGTGCACTATAACCTGGAACTCTTGAACTTGTTCCATAACAGTCTTTGAGTCCACTATCTTGAAGGCCAAGAATTGGCCGACAATGAATTTCTTCATACCGGCATCCTCTGTCTTGTACATCTTGTCTAAAGACTCCCACAGTTCCTTAAATGTCTGCTTTACCGAGTACACATTATATAAGGTATCATGCAACCCATTGAGCACGTAGTTGTGGCACAAGAAGTTTGCATGCCTCCAAGCATCGATGGCAACCACCACTTGGCAGTTGGTTTCATTCTTCGCCACCACCGGAGCATCCTCCTTCAAGAACCTCGCAAGGTGCAAGGTGGTGAGATAGAACAACATTTTCTGTTACCACCTTTTGAAATCCACCCCGTTGAACTTCTTGGGCTTCTCATTACAGTTAGCAGGGACTGTCGGAACGGGTGTCAAAGGCACGGGTGGAGCCACGGTAGTAGGGGCTTGAGAATTTCCGGCGGGAACATTCTCGGCAACATGACTTGCCCCGTTATCTCCATTCGAACCATCATTAACCACGGCCATCTCACTTTGTGAAATTAAACAACACACGTAATTAGTCTAAATTTCAGAATATACTATTGAAAACCGAAAAAGATGTCAATATACTTTTTATGAAATTCCCGAGTAAACTTAACCAGTCCCAGAAAGCTGGCCGTAACTTTCTGCTCGGAACTCGGAATCACTTGATTCTAGTTGGGTTTGAAAGATAATTCAATTCTCTACGTTTTTTTTTTATGAAATAGGATTTTCCAAATATGCCTATAAATTGGTCAAAAAATGCATGCAAAGTTTCAGGAAAAACTGGGCAAATTATTAGAAAACCCCTTTTCTGGAATTTTTTTTACTTTTCTCGTAATCTGAAATTTTCTAGAATAATTGAATGATCAAAACTTATCAAAACGAGTTATCAAAAAGGTTTTTTTTTTAATTCCGAAATTTGTGGTTTGAAAAACTGAGTCGTTTTTAAGCTTGTTGGTCGAAATAAGGCGCACAAAACGGAATCGATAAACCTTTTATTCAACAAAAATTTCCATATTAAAATTACAGATCAAAACCAAAATGTAAATTACAGAAAGAAAAAAATTAACAATTAACAAAATATAAACAAGAACTAAGAATTAAGAATAGAAGAACCCATCATCGAGTCCCGTGTATCACACGGTCCCCTTAAAAACAATTCGCCGCCTCACCGGAATCTGATCGGAGGTGTCGAGATTGTACCCGCGTCGTCTTCCCAAGGTAAAACAGTGTAGGTCAAACAGCAGAGTACACCTAGCTCGGATTGTTCGACCGGCGAACGGAACTTGCGTTCAAACTCTCTCTTTGAAAAATTCTTGTGCTCAAAGCTGTGTGTGTTGTGTTATTATTTCAAACAAGAGAGGAATACCAATTTATACTGTTAGGAGAGCCTCTAGGATTAAATCCAATTTAATCATGTTTAATGACTGAATAAAAACTGTCTCAACATTTAAAGTAGTGTTTATTACATAATAAAAACTATTTTAGATTTAATAGGATTGTAACAGTCAGCATTATAGCTGATTTAATACATATTGTTTGAATTCACTATTTGGAATATCTTTCAATCAATGTGGGATTGGAATGAATGGGCTCACCCATTCACTTCCAACCATCCGCACTTTAAGGGACAATTTCTCTTTCATTACTAATGAAATTTTGTGATTCTTTTCCATTTAAAATGTGAGTCAAAATTCCAAAAAATTACCTTCTAAAATTCCATTTTCCAACAACATTGTCGAGAATTAACTTAGTTCAAGAAGTGCTAAATTCTCATTTAAAAGAGAGGGTTGTGTTTGTTTGTTTATTTGCTTGCTTAATTAGTTTTTATATTAGCTAGATAACAACAACGATGTCTTCATGAATTTACACAAGCTTGACAAAAGTGGTTTTGGATATACCAAGGAAGAAAAGGATTTTGAAATATGAAGCTCAACTAGAAGGATGCATGCCAATAGTCACCTTGGACCTATTCAATTTTCTGACAAAAGACCAAGCTCAAGATTCAAAATGTTGGCTTCAACTTTCAATCAGGCAAATGAACAAGATATAAATATAGAGATTCATGACAAGCTCAACTAAACCTATCCACGTAGAGCTTGAGTAGAGTTAGGTGAAGGAAAATGCTATTCTTTTAGAAAATTTGTATAAAAAATTTTATTAGAATAATGTGATAGTAATGTTTTCGTAATTAAAAGTCACCACAATGGGTGTTTTGTTTTTAAATAAATAACTCTCATTCAACCACATTATTTCAGTAATAAATTCTGTATAAATTTTTTGTTTATATAGCATTATCCCTTAGATGAATTCATGCCAGCAAGAGAGCCAAAACTCAGCTCCAGATCATTCCTAGTTTTTTTTTTCTTTTTGTTTTTTCGGTTCTTTGCTCAATCCTAGTTCAAGTTTCTCATCTATCGTTTGATGCATCTAGGTGGGTCGACTAACCTTGAAGGCTTGAGCTTCAGAAAAATCCCATAATTTTGCTTTAACCATTTTTTTAAAGCGAAGACAAACAAAAACATTTTGACCAAAAAAATGTCCCACACTTTAACAGTCCTAAAGAGGATGGTAGCTTGCTTCACTAAAACCTAAAACATTGAAAAGGAAAAAAAAAAAAAAAAAAGAAGGAAGATTGGATATTTAAGAGGGAAAAAAATTATTTGTACTTCAATAGGTTGATCGTTATTTTTTACTATAATTTTTCCATCCGGTGTATTAACATAATCATAACATTCGTTTCATTAGCTTCTATGTTTGTCGCGAGAGAATTAATCGTGATATTTCATATGATAATGTTGCTACTTTAAATTATGATTGACTGACCACTATTTAATAATTTTTTAAAAGATATGATTTGTTGCGTTTTTGTTATTTTTCTATAAATCATTTTTTATTTTTGACATCTTGATGGTACATTTTTATCTCATTATTTTAAAGCATGTTAAAATGTTACTTTTATTAAATTTTCATTGCAAGTCTATCATGATACATCACTAATATCTAGATTCTAAACCATAGTTACCAAGTAACATTCTTTGAAAAGGAAAACTTGTTTCAAAACAGAGACAAAATTCTTATAAAACTAGATGTCAACCCGTGCAATGTAGGGAGAGTTAGGCTTATTCAAATTCATAATAGAAATATTGTAAATAAGTAATCCAAAACCTAAAATAATTATAGTTTTTTTTGCCAAAATAATACTCTCTGTAAAAATAATTCCCCCCATTTGATATTTTTAGTTTCACCTACACTGCTTTAATGGATTTAATTGACTTGTTAGCACCCTTTGAATTAAAAAATTCAAAAACAAAAAGAAACGAAAAGAAAATAATGTAAGAACATTCTCTCCCTATCTCCCACTCTTTCTCTCAATGCCTAGATTATTTATTTATTTATTTATTTGTCTTTCTTTCTTCTTAAGAGCAGAAGTCGAATTCTAGTAATGGGGCTCTCAACTATTATTCAACTTTTCGTTTCTTCACTGTTTCCATATGTCCATTCCACAACCAAAAAAAAAGAAAAAAAATGAAAGAAAGAAAGAAGTTTCCAATAATTTCATTTTATCTATTTCTCAATTCATTATGCTCTGTACATATAAAACTAACCTTCTTGACCTAGTTTCTTGTGATTTCCTATTTTCTCCGGCTGACCAACAATTTTTATGGTGAGTCTTTGATTGTACCACGTCTCTATTGCATGATATCAGGTAGTATATCTTTTGTATATATATTTTATTACTTTTATTATAATCAAAATTCCAACGTATCAATTAACCTTCCATCAAAGTAACATTGATGGCACTAATTATACTAAAATGAGAATTATTTTTGAAAGAGTGTTAGATAGGAAATTATTTTTAAAAAAAAAATATTATTATACCCAAAGACTCCAATAATTAAGAGTACAATCCAAAATTAGCAATCTTAATTTGTCTTATGATAATAAAATGTTCTGAAATAATAAAAGAAGCCTTTTGGATAAGCTCAGCTAGCTATGTTATTACACAACACGTATCCTCATCTATATCTTTGCAAATCTTCAATTTCGATTTCAAATAAAAGCTTCCAAAAATTGTCATTCAAAAGTTTGTTAAAAGATATTTTGATGATTGTTGAATACCTTTTCATTATGCTGCAAAAATATATAACACTCATCAGTATTAGTTATTAGCGGAAAAACTATTACGCTGGAAAGCAATTAAAATAAAATCCCAGACTAAAAGTTATGTTACTTGAACCTATAATCAAACGGTGGCCCCAAACAATGTCTTTCACCAAGTTACTTGATCTCATGATATTAATTTATTTCTCTATAAAAAAAATATAACAAAGATAAAAGAAATAGATTAAATGTGTAAATCAATTAAGCTTCTCAGGTAATTGTGTGTCTAATTCTTGTTGCCACTAAAAGACTAACACAATGTGGAACTCGAAAGTTTAAAATGAAAAGAGATATATTATTAACAGACAATCATTGTATATATCATTGTATAAACAGACAATCATAGTATATATCATCAATAATTATGAAAAAAAGACATGTGAAGAAAAACCCCGTGATCCTTCAAAAAATGAAAAAACGAAGAAACCTTATCACAAAATAATTATTCATGAAACCCCCTCTATGTCCCCTCTTTATTAATTAGTGTAACAATATCAAGGTATACAAGTAGATAAATTAAAGTGACTTTTTTTTGAGGTATTTCATAATAACAAAAAGTATCCCTTAAAATTTTAAAATAACACTGACCTCAACTATCAATTGTCCACCAAACGGCGTTAACCCAATATAGTATTTTGCTGTCTTACCCTCATCTAACCGAACATGTTTTAGTCACAAAAAATCAAAGACAATAAAAAGACCAAAATGACTCGCTCATGTTTCGAGACAAATTGAGGCGACTTGTTCTCTATCATATGCTGCCACCTACGGCCCGCCCAATTGGCCAGATTCTGGCTTCATTTTTGTTTTTTTTTTTAAAGCTGTCAGTGCTGAATTTCCCTCCCCTTCCCTTAATTCCCTCTCCGTTTAGACCCTTCCAATATAATTTCTTTCCATTTCGATGTACCCAAAAAATATGTTGCTACCATCAATTAAAATATTACAATTTTTTACCACTCATAAAATGCCACATGTCATACTACTATCATCTCCTCGGGAGCGACTTTGCTATTGGTAATAATAGTGTTGTTGCTACTATGGGTGATGTGGCCCAATAAAAAAGTACCACGTGGCAAGACTTACAACTACCCGTTGCATCAATTTTTAACTGTAAACACCCCTTGAATCTCTTTATCTTGCTCTCTCTCTCTTAGGTAATTTCCCTTTTTTCATTTAAAATGTCTCCACTGTCCCTTCAACTGCAATGGTGCAATCCAATCTCGACCAAACTAGCGATGGCCAGATCGATCTACTTGCGAGATGTGAATATATATTTTTTGTTTGAAAAAAGAAATTAATCACCTCTATTGTTGGCTTAATTTCCGTTCTCAATTTTCAAAAGGACGCTGGGTGGTTTTACTACAAGGTTCAAAGAGAGAAAAAAAAAAAAAAAAAAAAAAGATTGTATGGCAATCCATGGGACAGACCACAAAAAAAAGAGGTTGGATGGCCATCCATGGATGCTTCAACTATAGGTCTTCCGTTAAGAGAGAGAAAGGAGAGAGGAGGTTCGGTTTTGTAGAGATAAAGGAAGAGTTGAGTAGACATGACTGTGATGGTGGTGGCTCACAGTGAACAATAGGAAGAGGAGAGAGTCTTGCAGATGTATGGATGCTCGCCGGTGAAGGAAAAGATCGTAGCCTCCGGTGAGATGTATAACAGTAGAATAAAATAAAATGTATAATGTTGTTATTCTTCTATATTAATTTTTTGCCTGGAAAAGGCGGGTGTTTAAAGTTAAAATCTGGTGCAACAGCAAGTTTTAAGGCTTGCCACGCGGTGTTTTTTTATTGGGTTACGTCACCAACAGCAGTAACAATACTATTGTTAACAGAAGTAATGTCGCTCCCCATCTCCTCATCCCTATTTCTCATCCTCTCTCTAGACTAAAGCCAATCCCATCGTCTTCTCTCTCTCCACCAAATTCTCATAAGCTAAAAACTAATGATTCCAATTCCTACAAAATGCAATAGAAGCAAGAAACAAAGAGTTCCAGTAAACCAAATAGAGAGAGATTTATTGAGAAAAGAGAAGAGAAGAGAGGCCAATTACGCGGATGACGAAGACCCAGCTGTGCCAAAGGCCCAAAACCCTTGCCTTTCTAATACCTTGTATATTGTGTATATTAATGAAGAGAGTCATAAAATTGATTTTTTTGGGAGGGGGGTTTGGCTTGCAGCTCATGAGAGAGGTTGTGGCCACGGAGGAGGAGAGAGAGGTTGTGGCCTTGGAGGAGGTGGTGGTGGGTGGCGGTCGGTGAGAGGCTTTTGTTGGGGGTTTGGAGGGAGCTGTTGTGGTGCCGGACTTCTATGGTTTCGGCAATAATCAGGGCCAGCTTTAGCACTAGTCAACTAAGGCGATCGCCTTAGGCGTTCAATTTTTAAGGTCCCGAATTTTTAAAATTTAGGCGTTTAATTTTTAAGGTTCCGAATTTTTAAAAATTTTACATGTTATTATAAATCTAAAATAATTTTTATTTTTATTTTTTAAAAAAAAAACCCTAATCTTGCTGAGGGAGAAAAAAGGCTCGTTGAAAAAAAAAATAGCCAACAAATCAACAGTACTAGTAAACTTCAAAAAGCAAATAACAGTTTAATCAACGAATAAATTGTACAAATAAATAAGTTTTTTAAGGCCCAAAATTTTAAAAATATTATATGCTATACTTAAGACCCTGTTCAAGTTTTACCATGCCTGTCCTTTTTTTTTTTCGAAAAAAATGCCCAAATAAGGAAAAAGCCTATAAAATCATAAACTTTTAATAGTAAGTTAGTACTAACTACTGTCTCTAATATCTAAGCATTATAGTGTGTGATCTACCACTACATATTAAGAAAAATATCATAAGCATGGATACTACCTACCTACTAAACTTCTTCTTCTTCTTCTTTTTTTTTCACGCCTTGAATCACCTACAATAGTTAACTTAAAAAAAAAAAGATCTAACTCAAAAAAATAAAGTGTACAAAAGATTTTTGAAAGCCTGAAATCTTTTAAAATCTTATATGCTATAATTAAAATCATTTTTTTAAAAGAAAGCAAGTGGTCCAAATTAAAAAAAAAAGTTGAAAAAAGGAAGACCCAAAATTAAAACGTTTGTTCATTTTAGAAGATAAAAAAGCATTAGCCCATTCGGAAGAACAAAAATTTTAATACAAAATTTTTGACATTAAATAAAAGATATAAAAAGCCTCGTTTAAAGTTATCGCTTTAAGCCTCAAATGTGCTCGAGCGGGTCCTGACAGTAATGATTTGTGGGTTTGATTAGAAATAATTTTGAGTTTGTTTAATTGAGGTGTGATTCGTTCTGTTACAAGTAATACGTTGCACTGTTGGTCGGCAGTGAATCGGTAGTGAATGTGGTGGTCATTGTGTGCCTTGTGCTTCGTAGATGAGTGCAAGTGTACGAAAAAAACACACAAACACTACGTACGTATCAAAAATAAAAAAAAACAGACACACAAATGCTTGGTTGCATTGTAATAGTAAGTATATATGTATAAATCTTTGGCAAAGTCTTTGGCATTTTTTATTTGGAAAATGTTATTTTTATAAAAAAATCATACAAAATTTACATACAAAATAATGTAATAGTATTTATTTTGTAATTAAAAGACATTATGCTAGATTTTTATTTTGAAGTGAAAGAATTTCATTAAGATATATCATTTTGTATTAACTTTTTTTTTTTACATAGCATTGTCCTTTTTATTTTTGTTTTGTTTTGAGTTTAAGTTGTAACACATGGATTCCATATGTATATATGCTCTTTACGTGTAAAAATTTAGAGAGAACTTTCATTGAGTTAATTGCTGGAGTTAATTTCATTCGGTTGGAATAACCGTTTAATTGTTATGTAGATGTATGGTGGTGTATGCTTGAGTTTGGGAACTAGAGAAATGGTGGTCTTGTTGTTGGGTCACGTGGGTTAGAGAGAATAAATGTTAGTATGAAAATGAAGAATAAGTGAAGTTAGATGATGAAACCAGATTGTATTTTAAGTTTTTTTGATTTTTGGGGGTGATGTGTCAATATGTGACCTGGTCCGTTGCTTTACAATGAAACCATTGGGGCACATTTGTCTTCTTAATGCCCGGCTAATAAGGCTATTTCAGTCTTTTTATTTTATGAGGAAGCGTCGTATGTGTCATCACACTTATTATAAAGGTAAAATTGGCAATTGAAAGCTAAACAAAACTGCTTACCTCATGCTTTTCCATCAATGTAACTAACTATATGTTAAGGGAAGGGGAATCGTAACTGTCAATTAAACGAGAAGAAAGGTCAATGTCATATCACAAATTTGAAAGGTAGTGTCTTTTATTGTCAAATACTTTAAGAGATTAATATAATTTATCCTATACAAATTGTTCAACCCAACAAACCCTAAATCAAATCATTTGAAATATAACAAGAAATCGATCATCAAAAGTTACTGGCTAGTCATCCATTGGTTGTCCTCAATAATTTTGAGTAGAACTTGGACCATGAGTAAAAACATTTGGTTATTATTGCGTACAAAGCGCGCACACATATATAGACAGAGTTTATATGAATTGGAAATGGTCATTGTTATAGAGTAAACTTTATCAATAATGAAGATTATTTTTGTGATTTACTACGTGAGTAATTTACTACTATATATACTGTACTATGAAGTAATTTAATAAAACTGAAAAAGCTTATAATACAATCCTACTAGTCTCTCTAAGAGTTGAAGTAGATATATATGTATATATATGATACTTTATTCAATTATAGTAACCTGATTAAGTTTTTTTTTTTTTATTTTTTGTTGTTGAACTTAATCTTAGAATTTTAGATATTTTATTTTGATCAGACAAAGATACGCATACTTGCACGATGTTCTTGTGCATTGCCAGTAGTGCTTCAAAGTTGAAATTAATCACATATATCTTCTTCCATTCATTTTCTATTTTTTTAGTATCTTATTTAATAGTTATTAGACCCAATTAAGACTATTCAATCACAATCGTATCTTATTGAAATAAACTTACCCAATTGTCTTTATAAAATACTTGAATAAATTTAATAGTTATCTAACAAATTGTTCCATGTGACGCGATATTTTAAAAGCATAAGAGTATTTAGAGTGTTACGTAAAAACAAAAAAAATATAAGGGTGAACACAACTTATATGTATATACATGATCTTAAGAGAAACTTACAGAAAACGTTTTCGAGATATTTTTTGATACTCTAAAATAATTTTAAAAAACTTATCAGGAACTCTTAAAAAAAATCATGAAAACGCGCTTCTTATAATTTTTAGTATTTTGTATAGTGTCAAATATTATTGTTTGACAATAATATATAGTTTTTTTTACTAAAAATCTATAGATTTTTTTTGTAGTATTAATATTTTATTTGACTATAAAAATATTTGAAATAATTTATATTATATTTTTTCATAAATATCCTATTAAATTTTGTATTCCCTAAAATTTCCTTTCTTTTTTTCTCATAATTTTTTTAAATTGTATTTCCTACTTGTTCTTCCTCTATTTTGACAACTATGATTTCAACCCAGTTATTTGAGTGTTGAAAGGGCTCTTTTGTATATATATGTTATATATTAACGAGTAATTGGAAGTAGTAGAGGGGTGCATTAGGGAATCCGCAAAATTGAGGGGGTCTATATAATATAGAGAGCTCTCGCAGAGCACACACTACTTGATCTTATCTGAGCAGGAGTCTCTAGGGCTGGTGCGAGGTGGTGGAGGGGGCGGCGATGGAGGAGGGTGTGTGAGGCTTAAGAGCGGCAGAGAGAGAGAGTCACTCACCCATCATCTCGTTACTCATTCTCTTGTGAGTTGGGAGGTATGGGCTGCCGGCGGCCCTCTGCTGCCTCACCCACACACCTATCCGTAGTCACCTAAATGTACTCTCAACACAACCCTATCAGATAACTGCGATGAAGACTGCCCGCCGACTGAGCCCCACAAATTTTTACCTGATTGATTGATCGATCGATCGATCGATTGATTCATTCAATTGGGCGATGATGGTCACGCGGGCTTTACCCCAAATAACAAACAATCGTGTGCTCTGCCGTCTTTTTCTGATTTTTGCTTTTTGTTACATATACTCTGCCATCACTTTCTCATATGTAATATTGTTTGTACTGTTGCATATTTCATCTGTTTTTGCCCTCTCTCTCTCTCTCTCTCTCTCTCTCTCTCTCTCTCTCTCTCTCTCCATTTTAATTTTGCCTGTGGGGATTATTTTTAATTTTAAAATTTACTTTGTTTTTGCATTTGGTGTAATGTTTTGTCACTGTGTTGGTTCAGATGCAGACTAACAATTTTTTGGAACTGTGTAGATTAGGGCTTCTTGCATTTGCAAGTGGTCTCGTATTTTATTTATTTATTTAAGGAACTGACATTCATGAGCAGGTTATATAGTTCCTGCCTACTACAGCCATTTCTGAACTGTTAGCTCTACTTTTGCTTTGGCTTGGCTCTTTTTTAATGTTTTGATTGTTTTCTCCATTCGTTATAGTCATGTTTATAATCAGATATTGATGTTATTTTCTGAGCGAGAATTTCTCCCCTTGTGATTATACAACACCAATAGATCCTTCTCAGCCTCAAAAAGGAAAAAATGTTAAAATGGTAAAAGCTCAAACACCATAATAAAAGCTATCCATTCACCCATTTATCCTGTACCTAGGCTGAACATTCATTCACTTCTCTGGTTGAATTGTAGATTGCATCCTAGTGATAATTGCAGCGGTAGGTGACGACTTTTGTTAGCTGCCTTGAGTCGGCCTAGCCATTCTGCTGGGATCTATGACTAGTTTGGGTATGTTTCGGATTGAGGCATGGCATGACAGGTTTAGCTATATTGAAGTTTAGTCCAAGAACCATGACAGCACATATATCTGGCAGCAGCATAAAAGTGATTTAGATCTCAGCAGTGTGAGCTTTAAGAGTAGATCACAAATTCGCATTGGAGTGGAGCTGTGTGACTGCCATGCAAACTTAGAATATACGAACACAATTTCTGTCCAAGGAGGTGTTCTACACTGTGCATAGATTTAGTTCCTGGTGAATGATGGCTTCGCCTAGAAATGTGTGTTGTGTTATAAGAAGATGGTAACGTTCCTTGTTGGAGTGCCCACATGTCGCTGCGAACCTCAAAATTTTTTATTTTTTTTGGAAAAATGCTAGAAATGATGTGCAATAGTATTATTGTAATTAAGAGTTATTATGATAAGTATTTTGTTTTAAAATGAATGACTCTTATCTAATTATATTATTTTAACGGTAAATTTTATATGAATTTTTCTATTTGTATAGCATTATATTTCATTTCTGCATTATTTTTGAATCATCCATGTATTATATTATTTGAAGCTTTGCATTCTATTCTTACACAGTTATGGCGTAGCCGTGGTTTTTTGGACTCAAGTCATTTCATGTTCAAGCTTGTAAGTTATCATTGTTCAGCGTTGATTTGTAATCAAAGTGGTGGTAGTAAATATTTATCCATCTTGCAATCTCTCTCTCTCTCTCTCTCTCTCTCTCTCTCTCTCTCTCATACACACACACAGAGACAAACACCTGTGCGCACACTTTTTACTGGATGATACATGTGAGCAAAGATGCCAAACTTTAACAGGCCTGGAAAGAATGAGATAGGCAATAAATAAGCATTCTCAATTTGGCAGACCGGAAAGTATGAAAAGGTAGAGAGGCCATGGACTCGAAACATTCAAATTATTGCGAGTAACCTCGCAATCAAGAAGCACAAGATAAAGCTAGCCCCAACAAAGCAACACGCTGACATCAGTCCCGAGTTGAGGTTGCAATCTTCAACTCCTACTAAGTTGGATTCAACACTGATTCTTTATAAGGTGGCACTCTGCCACAAAACACTCCTTATCTCATATTGAGTTTGCTTCTAGGAATGCCTACTACTGTCGCAAAAGCCTCGTGCAGTAATGAGACAGCTTATATTGTGAACAGGTAGCGTACAGTTGTAGCTAGTGTCCCTCATACTAGAATCTCTATGAAGGGATAACTGAATTTAGAGATGAAAAATACATGGAAGATATTTCACTACAAATAATACTCTTTAACCTAAAAAAAAAAACTACTCAGATAGATGGAATCACTAACCATCCAATAAGATGCCCTGCAGCCAGAGGAAGATACTGCTGAAAAAAAAAAAAAAAAAAAGACTATTGGATCATAGTTTTAGTGGGCAAGAGTTGAAATTAGGGGTGTGTATGGATCGGTTCAAAACGATTTAGTGGCTAGTTTAGAACAAAACCGATCTTGATTGGTTCTAAAAAATTAGAATCAGGACCGAATCAATCAGTGATTGAAATCAAACCGACCCAACCCAGCTCGGTTCGGATTGGTTCGGTTCAGTTCCATGGATCTTGTGGGTCGATTTGGTTCGGTTTGGGCCGATCAGTTCCACGTGTGTTCTTACACCATCATTTATTTAATTGCCTTACAAAATATGGGTAATTGTTCATAAACTTAACAAAATCAACCACTTGTGACCTGCCAATATACTCAAAGTGAGTCATTCAATAGTCAATACTACAATATTTTCTCCATTCTCAAGAAATAAAAAAATTACAAACTTAAATAAAAAGAACAAGTCTCCAACATTAAAAAATTCACAAACCAAAATCAAAATGAAAAATATAGTTCAAAAGCGTACAAGCCTACAAACAGAAAAATCAAGTCACCATATTGAATGTTCCAGTTCAACAACCAAATTAAAACTTAACAAAAGAACAATTTAGATTGATTGGAATTCAAGCTCAACATTGAATCCCAAAGTCAACCACCATGTCTTCTAATGACTTTAGCCTTCATCACCCTTTTGGTTATTGTTAACTCAGCTGCAAATTGAAAACCAAAACAAAGTAAGTATATTATACCATTTCATAAAAGAACTATAAAACACAAATGGAGAACTATAATCCATCTTATTAAATAGTTATTGCTGCTACTGCTTTAATTTTATAGTTGGTTTTATTATAATAGTTTAAACTTTAAAGCACCATCAAGAATGCATGAACTTTTAGAAAGAGTGAGGGGGATAAAAAGAAATGAATAAAAAGCACTAGAAACAGTTAACACAATTATCACACTATATCTATCCAATTATCACACTGTTATGTAATCAAAGCAATAAAAATAGCTATGAAGCAACAACAGAAATAGCAATGAAACAACAACAGAAATAGTCAAAAAGCATTAGAAAATTACTACAGCAGTAACTATGTTATGTGATAACTATAAAATTACTGTAACAAAATGGTATGTTTATCTTAAGATAGATGCATTTGAAACTCTATCATAATCTCCATGATCCTCTGTGATAGCTGAAAATAAAAATAAACAAACAAACAATTAAGAATTGTAATTAAAATAACTTAAATGATTAAAGTAAAATAGAAAAAGGATAAGAGACATACTTGGCTCAAGCTCTTCAAGTTCATTCAAACTTTTCTAAACATCAAGTGGTATGAGAGAAGCACGTAATCAATCTTGAGTGCAAATCAAGCACTCTGCTAGTTTAGGAGTTAGAGAACTACGAAATTGATCAAGTACATGTCCCCTCGTGCTAAAAGTTGATTCAGAAGCAACAGTTGAAATCGGAATAACCAAAACATCTCTTGCTATTTGTGAGAGAATTCGATACTTAGAAGAATTAGTTTTCCACCAACCTAAAATTTCAAAATCATCAGTGTCCTTTTCAACAGTTTCCTCTAAGTATTTATCCATCTCAGATTTTAAATCCATATTTTCTTCTTCTTCCAAGTGCCTTGAAAATGAACATTGGTATTTCTTCTTCTTTTAAGAATTATTGTAAGCACCCCATTTTTGACCGCTCGGTAGTCTACACTCCGTCCAAACTTGTTTTCAAGTCATTTTGGGCATATTCCAATCGAAACCAATCCTCTAGGTCCAAATTCCGTCTTTTCATCGCTTTGCGGGCCTGTCAGGCCCAAATAGAGGCAAAATGACCAAAATGCCCTTAGGGGCATTGTCCTTTCTTATTCCAATTCCAATCCCTCTCTCGAGACAATTTATTCCTCGAGACGGTCTGAGTAGCAAAACTACTCACAAAACCGTTAGAGTGGCGGAAACACTCACAAAACCGTTAGAGTGGCGGAAACACTCACAATCCAGGCACGTCTCTTCGGAGACGGTAAGACCCCTTTCCAATCCCACTCTCGAGACAGTTTATTTCTCGAGACGGTTTTAATCCAGGCACGTCTCTTCGGAGACGGTAAGACCTCTTTCCAATCCCACTCTCGAGACAGTTTATTCCTCGAGACGGTTTCAATCCAGGCACGTCTCTTTGGAGACGGTAAGACCTCTTTTCAATCCCTCTTTCGAGACAGTTTATTCCTCGAGACGGTCCGAGTAGCAAAACTACTCACAAAACCGTTAGAGTGGCGGAAACACTCACAATCCAGGCACGCCTCTTTGGAGACGGTAAGACCCCTTTCCAATCCCACTCTCGAGACAGTTTACTCCTCGAGACGGCTTTAATCCAAGCACGTCTCTTCGGAGACGGTAAGACCCCTTCCAGTCCCACTCTCGAGACAGTTTATTCCTCGAGACGGTCCGAGTAGCAAAACTACTCACAAAACCGTTAGAGTAGCGGAAATACTCACAGAACCGTTAGAGTAGCGGAAATACTCACAGAATCGTTAGAGTAGCGGAAATACTCACAGAACCGTTAGAGTAGCGGAAATACTCACACACCCGTTAGAGTAGCAGAAATACTCAACCCCGTCCGAGTAGCGGAAATACTCCCAAATCATCAACCCCGTCTGAGTAGCGGAAATATTCAACCCCGTCCGAGTAGCGAAAATACTCACAAATCATCAACCCCGTCCGAGTAGCGGAAATACTCACACCGTTAGAGTGGCGGAGACACTCAAAACCTAGGTCAACACCCGTGTCTGTTAGCTCACTTCGGCGAAAAATGACCAGACTACCCTTAGGACCTTTTCCGAGACTTTCCGGTCAAGATGACCATTTTGCCCCTAAGCATCCGAATGCCCCGGGAACCACACCGGCTCTGGGTATCAAACCGGTAATGTCCCGAGAATACTTTTTATAGTGTTCTCGACCTTCCTTTACCTTTCCGGACCATTCTGAGTCAGTTCCGGTAGACCCGGTACAAAATGACCGTTTTGCCCCTAGAGGGCCGGTCTCCTTCTTCGACCACACCGGCTCTGGGTATCAAACCGGTAATGTCCCGAGAATACTTTTTATAGTGTTCTCGACCTTCCTTTACCTTTCCAGACCATTCCGAGTTAGTTCCGGCAAACCCGGTACAAAATGACCGTTTTGCCCCTGGTGGGCCGGTCTCCTTTTCCGACCACGCCGACTCTGGGAATCAAAACGGCAACCTCTGGGAACATTCTAAATAATGTTTCCAGATCCCAAGTCTTTTTCCAGGACAATCCGGGTTCGCCTCGACAGTTTTCCGGTCCGATTGACCGTTTTGCCCCTAAAGGCCCGATCAACCTTTCCAACCCACCTTATCCTCACTTTCTAAGTCAAATACCTCCAGGACACTATTTCAAGTGTTCCTGCTCCTTTCCGGCCTTCCGGGTCACTCCCGGCTCCTTCAAATCATTCCCGAATTTTTCGGAGTCACTCCTAGTGAAGCTAGGCTAAAAATTGCATGGTAGCCACTAGTACAGGCGCCCAAATCTAGTCAAAGATACGTTGCTTGCCGACCTTAAATCTTTCCTAATTGGCTGGCGCCACTACAAGCCAAAAAATGGCCTAGCGCCACTCCTAGTGGCGCCAGTGTAAAATTTGCCCTGGCGCCATTGCTAAATTTGCCCTGGCGCCACTGCTACAGGCGCCAGGTTTGTCCTCCTTCTATAAATACAGAGCCTCATTCAACGTGAAGAGGGTCTGCAAACTTAACCTAGAAATCACACAATTCGATATACAGAACTCGAGCACCTCCAAAACCCTAGCCTCCCTAGGTTTTCCAAACCCTGGCCACTATACACAAACCCTAGCCTCCTATACACACCTATACACCTCCATACACTCATACACTAGCCTTCAACCATTCTTTGAAGACTTGAAGAGCTGCCATCCAAAGCTTGAAGGCAACTCTTGAAGACTGAAGACGAAGATCAAGACGAAGACCGAAGACCAAAGACCGAAGACCGAAGACTACACGACGCGCAAAATAAACAAGAAACAAGATAGGCTCCCTATTTAAATTTCCGCACTTCCCCCCTCTCTCTTCTCTCTCTAACCCACGTGGGTTTTCTCTATTTTAATCCCCCATCTCTTTCCCCCCCTTTCTTTGCATGCTTGAAACAAGGGGATTCCCGGTCCATGTGTATGATTGGGCTATTGGAGAATCACCGTATCGGGGGCTTTCTTCTAGTCTAACCAAAGACCACGTGGGTCCGGCCCCCTTGATTATGTGGTGAAGCCTTAACCTTATATGTTCACGACCCCAAATTGCATTATGCTTATCATAATCTTGCATCTTCCAAAATTCGTTTTTAAAGTTGTTTTCAAAACTGTTTTCAAACTTGTTTTTCAAAATTGCATCAAAATCTCTTTTCAAAAACTTGTTTTCAAAACCACAATTCTAGGGTGATTCTAGCCTTTCCATGGCTAGGGTTGCTTTAGGAAAGTGTCATATTAAAAGTGACATTTTGGTCTATATTTTCAAACCTTATTTTCAAAACCGCTTTTCTAAAGTGGTTCTAGCCCTCTTATGGTTAGAATCGCTTTAGAAAAGTGAAACGTTTTCATACTTTTCAAAAAACTCTCTCTTTTCATAAATCTTTTCCTAAAAATCTTCTTTTTCAACATACTTTCCTAAAACTCTCCTCTCCACAATTGTTTTCAAAAACTCCCCTCCAAAATCTATTTTTCAAAATTCCCTTTTTCAACTCCTTTCCAAAACTCTTTCTCTTTAAAATCCCTTCCTAAAAACTCTCTTCAAAAACCTTTCTAAAAAATTCTCTTTCCAAAATCTTCCTTCTAGAAATTTCCTCTCTAGGATTTCCATTTAAAATCTTCGTTTCTAAAAACACACTTTCCAAAAACTCATTCTTTCCAAAAATCTTTCCAAAAACTCACTTTCCAAATTCACTTTCCAAAAACTCCACCCTAAGATTCCCCTTCTAGAAAACCTTCGTTTCCAAAAACGCATTTTCTAAAAACTCTTTCCTTAGAACCCAAGTCAAGCCCTAGAACTCGCAATTAGGAAACCCTAATTTTCTTTCCAAAAACATGGTTTTCAAACTTTGCCCCAAACCTAGGTTTCCAAAATCTCTCGTTTTCACATAAAAAATATACATGTTTTCAAAACCTATTTTCTACGTTAAAACTATGGTTTTTCAAATCTAGGGTTTCTAAAACCTCCCTTTCCAAATCCTTGCCAAATCAAATCTTCCCTTTAGGAAACAAAATCAAACCTTTGCTTTAGGAAACCAAATCCAATCTCCCCGTTTAGGAAACTAGATCCTATCTTCCGTTTTTGGAAACGAAGTCAAACCTTCCCTTTTAGAAACAAAATCCAATCCTTTCTTAATCCGACCTTTTTTAATTCAAATCCTTCCTAAACTTCCATCTTCCTAAACCATAAGTTTCCTAAAACACAAAATTCAAATCTTTCCTAATTCAACCCTTTCCTAATTCTACCCTCATCTCAAATCTTAACTTTTCAAACCTAAGTTTTCAAATCTTTCCTAAACTCAAACCTTTCCTAATCTCAAGATTTTCTAAAACTCTAAAACTTTCTAAACTTTCTAAATCTTAAACTTTCTAAATTCAAAACTTTCTAAATTTGAAACCTTCTTAAGTTAAATCTTTCTAAACCTAAAACTTTCTAAATTCTAAACTTTCTTAAATTTCAAATTTTTCCAAATCTAAGACTTTTATAAACTCAAAACTTTCTTAATTCAAACATTTCCTAAACTGAAAACTTTCCTTTTTCAAACCTTTCCCAAAACGAAGCTCTCTTATTTTCGAAACTTCCTTGTTTTCCAAACTTGCCAATTTTTAAAATTTCCCTATTTCAAAACTTTCTAAATTTAAAACTTTCCAATTTTCAAAACTTTCCAATTTCCAAACTTTCTTAAATTCAAAACTTTCTAAATTTAAAACTTTCCAATTTTCAAAACTTTCCAATTTCCAAACTTTCTTAAATTCAAAACTTTCCTAAACCTAAAATTTTCCTAAATTCAAAACTTTCCTAATTCGAAAACTTTTCAAAAATGAAACTTTCCTAATTCGGAACTTTCCTAAATTGGACCTTTCCTAATTTGAACCTTTCCCAAATCCAATCTTTCTTAATCTCAAGTCTAGGTTTTCTAAACCTCCTTCTTTCCAAAACAAGTCCAAATCAATCTTTCCAAAGCAAGTTCAATCCTTTCAATTCCAATTCCAATCTCCTTTTCTAATTTGGAATCAAATTCATTTTCCAGTTCAAGTTCATTCTTCAATCCACTCTTCTATTTTCAATCGGACTCTCGGTCCGAACTACGACTAACCTGATTCCCCCAAAGGGATACGTAGGCAACCTCCATAGGTGCGGTCACAATATTTTTCAAACTTTCAATTCCACTCTCATGGGTGCAGTTTTCAAATCTTTCCAAATCTCAAATTTCAATCTATTTTCAAAATTTCAATTTCAAATTTCAATTTTCAAATTGCTACTTTCAATTTCCAAAACTTTTCAAATGTCTTTCATGTCAAATCAATTCTTCTTTTCAAATTCCTTTCTAAACCTATTTTTCCATTCTCTTATTTTGCAATTGCATATCATGCATCATGTTAGTTTATAAACATTGTTTTTCAAAGTGAACAGGATTGACCATTAGCTAATTGGAGACTCTCATAGGTGAATTTAGGGTAGATTGACATGTAGGTACCGAAAGGGCGGGGTAGGGTGATAGCTTAGTGCGTCTTCCCTATACGTAACCAACCTCCGAACTTAGAATCATTGTTTTCGAAAGACCAAAAAGGAGTTATTTTTCAAAAAGGGCTAAATGTTTTCCAAAGGTTGCCAAACAACCTGTTTTCCTTAAAAACCCTCTCTTGAGGAGATGTTTTTCAAAATCGTTTTCCAAAACCCTAAGTGTAGTCTTCGGATTATTCTTAGTTTTTAGGTGACCTAACTCACCTTAATCAAGTTAGGTGGCGACTCTGAATCTTTTTCAAAAGCCCTTTATTCAAACCTGTTTTCAATTCAAACCTAGTCGCACTCATTCTTCTAGGAGGGTGAGTTCTAACGAGAGAGTACAACATTTTTCCCGCTTGTGTCAGTATTCCTCGAGTGCGAAAAATCTGGGCGCGACAATTATCATTTGTCTTATCAACTTCCATCTCATTTGAATCTTGACTTATCCTATTTCGAGTATAGGAAGTAGAATCAAGCATTTGATAATGTATGTACATACGGTTCATAAGCTCAATTATTCTCCTTTCCAACTCATTTACCTTTTTAGAAGAATAAATCGAAGTGTAACAATACTTCACATATTTCAATTTAAAACGAGGATCCAACACTATTGCAACCAATAACATCATGTTAACTTTATCAATGTTCCCCCAATATTTATCAAAATTTTCCTTCATTTTTCTAGCCATAACACTTAAGCAAGGATCACTATTATGGGACCATTCACACAAAAGTTGTTCAATTTCAACCGCCTCATAAAAATAGATGTTTGAAGTAATATATAAAGATCCCTACAACTTTTTAGTAATATCATAGAAGTGTTCCAAAAACTTGGTTAGCACCCTAGCATTTTTCCAATCAAGTTCATTAGGAACTCCATTCTTGAGATCGGAGGCAAAATGTGGTTCTTGCTCATCTAAACGATCAAATGCTTTTTAAAATGTTACTGCGGACTCCAACATGACATACGTGGAGTTTCATCTAGTTGGTACATCTAAACATAAAGAGCTTTTGGAAGGAATTCTCTCTTGCTTATAACAAGATTTAAATTGTTGTGCTCTTTGTGAAGAACTCCTAATGTACCTCACCACACCACGGATTCGAGAAATAAAATCCTTCACTTCTTCAATTCCATCAGTCACAATTAATTTAGTATATGTGCACAGCATCTCATGTGAAAAAATTCACCATCTAATACTGTAAGCACCCCATTTTTGCCCGCTCGGGCAATCTTCGGTTCGACCAGGTCCAGTTTTCAAACACCACAGCACATGCAGGTTCAAGATGAGCTTTTCAATCTCCAATCCAGTCAACTGGTCGCTTCTCGGGCCCATAAGGACCCGCTGGAGCCATAAGCACCATTATTTTAGGTAGTTTTTCGGACCGGGTGGTCCCGGAAACCAACACCATCCAGGTAGCTTCCCGGGATCGGGCGATCTCGGGGACCAACACCTCATCAAAAATTTCAGACGGTTCACTTCTGGCGCTTGCTAGCCCACCAATGTAAAATGTTTGTCATTTGGTAGTTCTCCGGGACCAGGCGTTCTCGGAGACCAACACCACCCTTTTAGGTAGCTTTCTGGGACTAAGCGTTCTCAAGAACCAACACCACCCTTACAGGTAGTTCTCTAAGACCAGGCGTTCTTAGGGACCAACACCGCACATGTAGTTTTCTGAGATCAGGCGATCTCGGAAACCAACACCTATGTCAACACCAGCGCCTGCTAGCCCGACTCGGTGAAAAATGACCAAACTTGCCCTTTGGGCCTCCAGGCACGTTTTGGGAAAGTTTAAAATCCCTTAAAACGATAATTCCATCTTTCCAAAATGTTGTCAAACCATTAGGCATCCCCCGCACACCATTTGGTCCAAATTCGGTCCTATTCCAACTCACTCTGGTCAAAATGACCATTTTGTCCTTGAACGCCTCAGCACGGCACAAACCCCGTTGAACGGCAAAAGACTCTCTCAAAACCATCCTTGAACAGCCCTACACGCTTAACACAATATACTAGACCATTCCTAACCATTTCCAGCCAACTCCGGTCAAAATGATCGTTTTGCCCCTGGAAGCCCAAAAATGCCCCGAAACAGCACTGGCCTTGGGGTCTCGAGTAGAGGGTTTCACCACATGCCCTTGTTTAACCCAAGGAGCACCCTACGACACTAAGCTCACACGACGCGATAAAAGTTCCCTGGAGCGTCTCGCAGACGCTCCGCCTAAATTGTCTTTTCCTTCGATTCCCTAGTTATAACGCACCATCAACTGACTTGAGAAATGCGTAAATCAATGAATTCTTTAAAGCTCGTCCATAGATCTTTCCATCGATACGGTTCGATCGAATAGATCGCTTCCCGAAGCCCTTCATCGTACGGTGCAAAAATTATAACTTTTAGCAACCCCGGAGCGTCTCGCAGACGCTCTGCCAAGGTTAATTTTTTCTCCGATTTCCTAATCAAAACGCACCGTCAAACGACTTGAGAAATGCATAAATTTGGGAATTCTTAAAATTATTTCCAGAGTACTTTACATCAATACGGTCCGATCGAATAGGTCGCTTCTCGAAGGCCTCGATCACACAAAACGAAAATAACCACTTTCAAACACCCAGGGAACGTATCATAGACGCTCCGCAAAAGTGACCTTTTTGGCACACTTCCCAAGACGATATCACTCACCTCCAAACATAATTCAAACTTTTCGAAAATATAAAAGTTCATCGGAAGCACTAGGAGAACATCCCGAGTGCGACTGATTCCCCCGGAACCTTCCTGATTAACTCAATTATTGAGGCAAAGTTTGGATAAACTTTCCCGGTAATGGAGCGCATGCTACATGCACTCAAATTTTGATCAGATCGATTGACTTTCGATCAACGGTCGATATTTAACCAGTACACAAGGTGCCACGTGTTATTCTGGTAATGGAACAGTACCTGCGCATGTCCTACATGCGCAAGGCCTGTTCCAGATTGACTATAAATAAAGGTCTCCCCCCTTGCATATTCCAGGTCCAAAATTAATACGAAGTTCTGCTGAAATCACTCCAGAAACTCAAATCTCTACATATATCCTTCCCCTCCAACACCTAGGCTAGATTCTACCCCTCCTAAGCCTATACACTCCACACACAAGGCCTCATACACACTTATACACTCCACTCTAGCCTCTCAAGCCTTCTTGAAGTTACTCAAGCTCCAATCAAGACATCCATTGAAGACTATAAGTGTAGTGAAGGGAAAAGTTGGTATCCCTTTTACATTTATGCTCTCCCCCACTCTTCTCTTCTCCATCCTAGCCTATTTAGGTTATTCTCTATTTTAATCCTCATCTTCAACCCCCCTTTCTTGCATGCTTGAGCCAAGAGGGCTCTTAGATTATGCTTAGAGGAAAGCAAGTGAGAGCCACCGTGTAGGGGATCTCTCACTAGCCTACTTTAAGATGGTATGGCCTAGAAGCCCCTTGTTTATGTGGTGTAACCTAAAAGCCTTGTATGTGAATCATGACCCCTTGCATATTGCTATCTTGATCATGTCTTATGTGCTTGGCTTCATTTTATGCTTATTGCCATATTCCACAATGCTTGCATTGCTCTTAATTTTATGTCATTTCCAAGTTCTACATTTCTTTCAAAAATTGTTCCAAGAGTTGGCCCATTGAAGTTTAGGATGAGATTTTAGAATTATGCCTTAGAAAAGCCCCTACTAACCCCCTAATTCTCATTTTGGCATTATTGTATTTCAACTTGCATAAATGTTGCTTTCCATTTCTCTAATTTTTAGGATTTCCATTCTTTCAAGCATAATAGTTGGAATGGCCCCATGGAACCCTCTCTTGAGTGGTCTCTCTTTTGTTTGGTCATATGAACCCTCTCTTGATGGAATGATTCCCTTGAAAAGTGGTTTTCAAAATCCTTCTCAAAAGATAATTTTCAAAAATGCATTCTCTCCATCTTTGCATCAAAAATAATTTTTCAAAAACTGCCGTCATTATGTTGATTTTTGAAACCCCCACTCTTGTCAAGATAAAGGTTATAATAGCCATGAGGAAACCTTCTTTGGAATGGTCTCCAATCACCAACCATATAAACCATACTCTTGGCTAGAGTCAAAATTTTCGTGGAAATGATCTTCAAAAAGAATGCCAACTCAAGTCCATTGCATGACATGTTTTGTCCTTCAAAACTCCTTCCAAAAGTGCATTAAACCAACCTTTAAAACCATTTTCGAATCCAAACCTAGGTTAATTTGACCTTAGTTACCTAACCCTAGGTTAACTTGACCCTAGTTGACCAATCCAAGGTTAACTTGACCCTAGTTGTCCAACCCTAGGTCACCTTAACCCTAAGTTAACCCAACCTTGATTAGTTAACCATAGGTCATCTTAACCCTAGGTTAACATAACCCAAGTCAGTTAACCATAGGTCATCTTAACCCTAGGTTAACCTAACCCAAGTTAGTTAACCTTAGGTTACCCCTAACCCTAGGCCAAACCTATTTAGGTTAATACACTTCAAGGTTCCAATTCTTGAACCCTCTTCTAAATGGTCATTCAATTTTCAAATTATTCTCATAACCTACTTTTCCAAAATCTCATACTCTCATAATTTCGGAAAAGATAACCCCATAAACTCTTCAAATGTTCTAACACTCCATCTTCAACGCATTTCCAAAAATATTTTCAAAGAGTCACAAACTTAAGGTGTCCCTAGCCCTTTCATGGTTAGGGATTCCAAGGACAAGTGATAAATCAAGAACAACCTCTAAGGTTGTCCATATTAGGATTCCAAAACCTTAGCCATTTTCAAAAGCCACTTTCAAAAACTAATTCATCAAAACATTCCTCCAAGGTTTTCAAAACAAGATTTCAAAAACACCTTCAAGTTCTCCTGATTCACGCTAAAGCATTTTTCCAAAACTCCCTTAAGTTGATCCAAAAACATTTTCAAAACACTCCATCATCCAATTTTAAGTCAAAACTTTCAAAACCTCAAAGTGTCTTAAACTTCTCCAAAGACCTCAAAGTGTCTTAAACTTTTTCAAAGATCTCAAAGTGTCTTAAATTTTTTCAAAGACCCAAAGCGTCTTCAAACCTTCCAAAGGCCCTAATGCGCCTATTTTCCATCAAGCTCTTGCCCGAACTACGATTGACCTGATTTTCGCCAAATGAGATACATAGACAACCTAAAATGGTGCGGTCATAACTTTTATTTCAACTCTAATCCCTTTTCCAAAATTTCAATCAATTCAAAGTTTCTATTCCAAACTCTTTCAAAACCCTCATTATTTTCAAACTTCTTCCAAAACTTGCATCATGCATCATTCATCCAAAAAGTGATGACTAAATCCCTTTTTCAAAGTTCTAAAGTGGATATTAAGTGGACAATGGTAACCGGTTATTCTAGTGAGTGAACAAAGGGTGATTAGACATGTAGGTACCGAAAGGGCGGAGTAGGGTGGTGATCTTAGGATATCTTCCCTACACATAACCAACCCCCGGACCATAGATTTCTGTTTTCGAAAGACCAAAAGGGAGTTATTTTCAAAAAAGGCTTAAATATTTCCAAAGGTTTCCAAACAACCTATTTTCCTAAAAACCCTCTCTTGAGAAAATTTTCAAAATCATTTTCAAAAACTCTAAGTTTAATCTTCGGATTAATACTTAGTTTTAGGTGTCCTAACTCACCTTAATCAAGTTAGGTGGCGGCTCCTATTTTTCTAAAAAGCCCTTAATCAAACCAATTTTCAAACCTAGTTGCACTTATCCTTCTTGAAGGACGAGTTCTAGTGACAGAGTTCCATGCTTTAGGGTCTTTGAGTCGAAAGGACCTTGGACACCCCAAAAAATCGGGGCGCGACAAATACAAGCCCATTTCTTTTAGAAATCTTTTTTTTTTTTCAAGTGTGTAATAGCTGTATCATTAGAACTAGCATTATCAACTATGATTGTGAACACTTTTTCTATACCCTATTGAAGCATGCATGACTCTATTGCTTGACCAATTGCGACACCTTTATGACTATGAATTACACAAAAGTTGAGAATTCTTTTATGTAATTTTCAATCTTTATCAATGAAATGTGCCATGAGACATATGTAACTCATATTTTGTATGGAAGTCCACAAGTCTGTGGTAAAGTAAACTCGTTCAGTTACAGTAGCTATTGCATTCTTCAACTTCTTTTTCTCAATATCATACAATTTTATGCAGTCTCTTGCTATGGTAGTCCGTGACACTATTTTGAATTTGGGCTGCATAACATTGCAAAAATACAGAAAACCTTCACGCTCCACAAACTTAAAAGGCAACTCATCCATAATAATCATCTTAGCAAGTGCTTTTCTACACAACTCTTGATCAAACTTCCAACTAACAAGCTGGGTTTCCCTTTCTAGACCACTATTTTGGAAATTCAAAATTTTTTGTCTTTTGTCCACCATATTGCTAGGGTACTTTTTGCAATTTCTTACGTGTTTCCATAAAGTACTAGTGCCATTAAGACTGCTGTAACCATAAATTGTTTCACAGTAATTACACTTTACCTTATCAGCCTTGCTACCATCCTTTTTCTCTATTTTTGTAACATGATCCCAAATATCTGATTTTGCAGATTTTTTCTTACTTACCTATACTCCTGATCCAACAGTTGTACCAATGGTTTTTTCAACAGTTGGTACTTTTTATTGGGCAATTGACTGGCTTGTGTCCCCCACACTTGTCATCTAACCACAAAAAAAAAAAAAAAAAAAAACAGAATAGACATTATATACACTAATTCCACCCCCGAAAAGGTCACCAAAACGCTAACTACAGCAACTAACTAATTCATGCCTCTGCAAACAATAGCTACCCATTATGTAATTTACAAGAAAATGTATTTTATATATTCAAAAGAGTTTATTGCTTTCAAGACCAAAGGATAGTGGATTACTTGGTATTAAGAATTTGGATTATTACCGAACCTCATGAATGAAGGGTAGTACTATTACTACTATATATTTGGGCACTAGAATTGGGTCAATAATAGGCACTGCCCTGTAAAAATTCACACATATATTCTCAAAGGAAAGTTGTTTCCTGAAGTTAAAGATCTACATGAAGTCTAATTGCTTTGCACCAAGTTAGTCTCATGTATAGGGGGAAGTATAAAATAACCATAATAGGGAAATTATGAGCCTAGCCAAAAGTTTTTGCACCACCAAGTGACTAATCCTTGTCAAATTAGGTTTAAGTTGCAAAAAAAGTAGTAACTGGGGCATCTAAGAAGGTGAAGCATCACATGCCTTGGGTCTTATTCTTCAAATTACAGCTGACAAGGCCATACAATAATCTAAATGATTCTCCAAATTTAAACATATTAGAAATGGACCTAAAAACATTTTCACAACAATCATTGAACATGTCTAGGCTTGTTTAATCAGAATTAGACACAAACAATATTGACTTATTATCAAAATTTTAAAATATATGGGCCCAAAATTTTTTGTACAGCTTAAAAGCCTTATAAATAACTTGTCAAAAAGAAAAAAATAACCCCTGTGACTAATGACTATAACCTACTCCATTGTGGATTTCTTCACATGTGGATACCCACAATGCATTTACAGCCGCACCTGTATCTTAAGTAGTCATTTAGTATAACAAGAAATGTAATTTAGGCCAATATGCCTAGCTAAGTTTCAACCATTGGCAACCTGCATAGCTAAATTTTAAAATATGTGCCTAACTAATATCTATGGTTCGCAAGTGATTGCAAGTATGCATTGTTTACTCTACAGGGTGGGTCAATGTGGCGTTGCCTTGGAAAGCTTCCTCATCATCAAAAAAAAAAAAAGGGTTCCAACCATTGGCACCTAAATTATCTAGTCATGATGATCCAAGTTCGACACAACATCTACTAGTTCACAGTTTTTAAAACTCCAGAACATAAGTAGATGTACCAGTAAAGTGCATGGATTACAAAGTAATACCGCATCCGTGAACATCACTGTGAAAATTCTATTATGTTCTTCACCAAACACAGAATATATAAAAATTGAGCGAATTATGAAAAAGTCACAGCAATACCCATTGGAAGAAAATAATCAATTTAGTTAAATATCTAGTAAAAATACAATGTCAAAGAGAGAAAAAAGAGAAAAATTTTAGGGTTGAGAGACAAAGACTTACCTCTAGACCAACGAGATATGAGATTGAAGTATGCCTTTGGAGACTAAACTTTGAGATCGAAGTTGCCTATGGACTATGAAGAGAGACGAAAACAGAGCTGGAGAAACAATGGTGGTGGTGGTGGTGGTGGTGGTGGTGTTGCTGCTGGATAACAGAGGACGGTGGTCGTTTGAAGTGGTGGACGGTGTCGATGGCGGTGTTCGATCAGATTGAGATCGATTTCTTCCAATGGTTTGAATAGTTGAACTTAAATGGTTGATAGAAAAAACCCTAAAGAGATTTAGTTCATAAGGAACACAGGCTATTATAAGGTGTGGCTAGTCCACCGAATACCAATATACTTGGTTCAATCGGTTCGGTTCAGTTTTGGTTTGGTTTGATTTTGGTTCATAAAATATATAATCCAAGAATTGAACCGATTTGATCGGTTCTGCATTTTCCAAACCCAGGACCAAACCAAGGGGCTACCAGAACCGAACCAACCCAATCTAATGAGACCGAATTGGTTTGGTTTTCGGTTCTTTCGATTTTTTTGTGCACCCCTAGTTGAAATCCCTCTTGATATATGGACGTCAATTGACATTACCAGATTGAGAACCAAAAACATGATATAGATTTGTCATATCTTCTACGATAATGATCTTGTGTGTTCTTTCTTCTTTAACCTCCTCTTAGTTGATTAGGGCCTGGTCAGAAGATTGATGACCACCCCCTCTTCTACATTTTCCTCAGCCACGACCATGTTCATATCCTTGACGTCTTTGGCTCCTTAATTTTATGCCTGCCTTCCGTCTCTTTCAAGGAAAGCCTTGTTTGTAGCACTTGCTCCAAGGCATCGTGCTTCTCATTATTTAGACCTTTTTCATGGGCTTATATTGAACCAATGGGTCTAAATCTTTAGACTCCATGATGGCTACAACAATATACTCAAATTTGGAATCCAAAGATCGAAGAAGAATCTTTTCAATAACTAGTTGTCTTTCATATCTTCACCATATCTCCCTAATTGATTCACAATGGCCAAGACTCTTGAAACATAATCCCAAACTGACTTAGATTCCTTAGTATGCAAGTAAGGATGACAATGGATCGGAGTGGGGCGGATATTAGGATTTTTATCTTTGCCTCCACCTATAATATCCACATACATTCCTGCCTTCATCTCTGCATGGGGATTAATTTGGACTTCTATCCCCGCTTTCATAGGTACAAGCCTGCCTCCATCCTCGTCTCCGCTCCCAGCCCCCAAGACCAAGCTCAAGATTTTTTTTTCTGTTTAGTACAAAGGAAACAAATAATACAAAGCGAGAAACAACTGGAATGTATCTAGTTATCAACTAGAAGCAACTTGAACCAGAAGACAACTAGAATTAGAACAAGAACAAATAGAATCGTAACTACTTACCCAATTGTCGTTTGTAAAGCAGAAAATCTAAAAATTGAAGAATAGACCGAGTCGAGTGTTGAACATTCTCTCCGTAAAGACAGATTCGCCCCCACAATCGGTGCTCACAGGATGATGGGCGTCTAACTCCCAAGATGAAATTATCTCAGCAGTTCTTAGACAGCACTTCAATAAAGACTGCTCAGCGGCGTCACAAAAGATCTGAACTCTCTCAAAAAAATATAGGAGGAAGAAGAAGAAGAAATATGTTCTATACAACAAATTTTGAATAAAAAATGAATGCTAGAGTGATGCCCTTTTTTTAGAGCTCAGGTGCCTGTTCAATGCACTGGTTCGAATAGGTACCTGCTGCCAAACAAGGCCTTATCGGAGAGATACAACTCTTCGTCAGAAACGAAGAGTCGTTCCCCTTCACCAGAACGGTACCAGCCAACATCCATATCGTTTGGAGTTCAATGGTCAACTAATTCAAAATTTAATTTCAAATTCTGACCTAAAAAGATAAGGGTCAAACCGAACCTATGGCCCATGCACACGTCCCGGACCGGGCGGGCGGGCGGTGGTGGCTAGTGCATGTGTGGAATATTGGGTTAACCCATGGGTTCTATAGGTCCTCCCCCTTGTACAAAAGTGGGGTGCCCTTTGGGGCCCAAATCTTACTCTAAACTTGGGTTATATATGCACAACATGTTTCACATAAGAAATCAATATGGGATAACCCACTTTCAACTACATAACTAATATTCAAGGGGGTGACTTTGGAGGCCAATAACTCATTCAATCATATATGGATTTGAGCAAGTAAATAGTCTAGATTAATCTCCTTATGGAGGTGAATCCAACGCACCAATGACTCGACACAAAGGATGTATGGGTTCCACATTTATATTGGCTCAAAACAAAACAATGGGTTTAACACCCATGTTTTTTCTAACAATCCCCACATGAATTAGATTGGTTGGAAATGAAAAATGCAAATGAGAATGCAGACTCGAGAGAGAGAGAAAGAGAGAGAGTACAGGTGGAAAGTTGCTTTTGGCTTTGAACCTTCCCTAGTGAAATACCATCGGCTTTATTTGGCTAACCAATGAACATGATGTCTTGAGCTGTTTAGTCGTTTGTATAAACCAAGACAATAGTACTCACACAGTTCCTTTCCAATCATCTAGTGATCCATTTGGTTGCGTTCATTTTGGCCCTAAACAATGCCTGGTAGATTCATGAGTTCTCTAGAGAAATTAGCCTCAAGAATTTCTCATAGAAGCGACCCCTTCATACTCATATAGGTGATCTCTTATTAAGAGTATCCTACTATTTGTCCTAAGTCACACACAATTCGGTTGTCCCGTTGAACCTAGATCTTAAGATCACCAGTCAGCTAGGTTGGGTTGCTATTATAGCGACTTTTAAAGTCATAGGCTTGAGGCCCATTCCTCTCGATGAGTTCTCCACTTGATCTTTTGTCAAGTCTTTTGTAAGCGGATTCGCAATGTTGTCCTTAGACTTGGTGTAATCGATGGATATTATTCCATTTGAAAGTAGTTGCCTCACAGTGTTATGTCGTCAACGTATATATCGCGACTTCTAATTATACATGTGGTTTTGTGCTCTTGCTATTGCACATTAACTATCGCAATGTGTACAGATAGCCAAGACAGGTTTAGGCCATATGGGAATATCCTCCAAAAAATTCCAAAGCCATTATGCTTCTTCTCCTGCTTTGTCTAAAGAAATAAACTCAAATTCCATGGTAGATCTGGCTTTGCAAGTTTGTTTCAAAGATTTTCAGGATATTGCTATGCCTCCTAGAGTAAACACATATCCACTTGTGGATTTGGAATCTCTAGTGTCAGATATCCAGTTTGTGTCGGTGTAACCTTCTACAACAGCTGGATATCTTGTATAGTGCAGCCCATAATTCAAGGTGAATCTCAAATACCTGAGAACTCTAACTAGAGCCTTCCAGTGGTTTGACCCTGGGTTACTCGTATATCTACTCAGTCTGCTTACCGCATAAGCAATATCTGGACGCATGTAATGCATGAGATACATTAAACTGCCGATTATCCGTGAGTATTCTAATTGAGATATGCCCTCATCGTTGTTCTTGTATAGATGTAAATCGCCATCTATGGGTGTGCTCGCTAGATCGTTATCAGATTTACTAATCTTATCGAGTATCTTCTCGACATAATGGGTTTGTGATAACTCATATCCCTTAAGTGTTTAGTAATCTTAATACCAAGTATAACATCTGCAACCCTTAGATCCTTCATGTCAAACTTAATGTTCAACAGTTTCTTAGTAGCTTTAATGACATCATTATTGCTACCAATGAGAATCATATCATCTACATAAAGACAAACAATGACATAACCATTAGCAATGTTCTTCACATAGACACACTTGTCACATTCATTTATCTTGAAGCCGTTTGACAATGTAGCATTGTCAAATTTCTCATGCCAATGTTTTGGAGCTTGTTTTAGTCCATACAGAGACTTTACAAGTTTGCATACCTTTTTCTCTTTTCCAAGAACAATGAACCCTTCAGGTTGCTCCATATAAATCTCTTCATTCAAATCTCCATTTAAGAATGCCGTCTTAACATCCATTTGATGAATCTCAAGATTATGTAAAGCCGTAAAGGCTATCAAGATATGTATGGACGTTATTCTGGTTATAGGAGAATAAGTATCGAAATAATCCACTTCTTTGGTCTGCTTGTAGCCTTTGACTACAAGTCTAGTCTTGTATTTGTCAATTGAACCATTTGCTTTCATATTCCTTTTAAATATCCACTTGTATTCAAGGGGTTTGTTACTAGGTGGAAGATCCATTAGTTCTCATGTATGATTTTGTAAAATTGGCTCCACTTTACTATGGATAGCCTTTTTCCACAAAGAGTCTTCCGGAGAGGACATTGCTTCTTTGTAACTCTGAGGTTCATTCTCTAACAGATATGTTAGAAAGCCAACACCGAACGATTTTGCAACCTTTGTCCTTTTACCTCGTCGAGGTTCAGTGTCTTTTCCTTTATCCACAGACCCATGGTTTTGATCTACAATGGTATCACGAGTCCATTTAAGCGAACTTGATCTATATGTAGATTTATATGGAAACTCCTCCTCAAAGAAGGATACATTCCTAGACTCCATTATTGTATTCACATGAATGTCTAATATTTCATACTTGTGAACCAAAAACTGATATGCACTACTATGTTCAGCATAGCTAATAAATATACAATCAACTGTCTGTGGTCCTAATTTTATCTTCTTAGGTAAAGGGACCGTTACCTTAACCAAACAACCCCATACTTTCAAGTATTTATAAGACGGCTCTTGACCTTTCCACAACTCATAAAGGGTTTTGCTAAGTTTCTTATGGAGTATCTTGTTGAGAACATAATTGGCCGATAGCAACGCTTCCCCCCATAAATTCTGGGGTGCCCCAGAATTTATCAACATAGCATTCATCATCTCTTTTAGAGTATTCTTTTGCTCAGCAACTCCATTCTGCTGAGGTGAATAAGGTGTAGTGGTTTGATAGATGATACCGTGTTCAGCGCATAGTTGTGCAAATGGTGCTTCATATTCACCACCTCTATCACTTCTTAACACCTTAATCTTTTTGCTAAGTTGATTCTCAACTTCACTCTTATATTGTATAAACATGTCTATTGCTTCATCTTTACTTCTCATTAAGTAGACGTGACAGTAGCGAGTGCAATCATCAATGAAAGTTATGAAGTACTTTTCCCTCCTTGAGTTTGAACATACTTCAAGTCACAAACGTCACTATAAATTAGTTCAAGTGGTTACGTACTTCTTTTAATTGATTTAAACAGAATTCTAGTCAACTTTGCCTCAACACAAGTTGGACATCTATAATTGGCATTAAAATCAAGTTTAGGCAAAAACTCTAAATTAACTAATCTACACATGGTATCAAAGTTAACATGACCTAATCTACAATGCCATACATTTGCAGGCTAAAGCAAGTAAATAAAAGATATAATATTATTACTAGAAGGCTTAGGAGTCACAGTCATTACATTTAGTTTAAAGAGCCCATCGCTTAGATAACTTTTTCCCACAAACAGTCCTCCTTTAGTAAGTACAAACTTATCACTCTCAAACACCAACTTAAAGCCCTTCTTACTCAATAATGAACCAGAAACTAAATTCTTGAGAATGCCTGGCACATGGAACACCTCATTAAGAGTAAGTTCTTTGCCGGAAGTCATTTTTAGATCGATCTTCCCTTGACCTTTAAACTTTGAGGTTGCCGAGTTGCCTATGTAGAGTTGTTCACCGACCATTAATTGGTAAGATGTGAACATCTACTTGTTGGCACAGATGTGACGAGTGGCCCTAGTATCCACCCACCATTCTTTAGTATTGCTAACCAAGTTCACCTTAGAAATTACGGCATAGAGATTCAAGTCTTCCACATTAGCACAGAGATCCTCAGTCACATTGGCTTGAGTAGATTTCTTCTTGTGGTTCTCTTGATTTTTCTTCTCAAGATCCTTATGTTTACGACAATCCTTGGCTATATGACCGTCTTGCTATAGATGTAGCATTTGTCTTTGAACCTTTTGAAATCGCCACCAATGGAATCTCAGTTGAATCCTTGGCCATCATGCTTTTGCTTTTTGTTGTTTAGTTTGGCTTGCTCCATCACGTCTGCCTTTGACACCATAGAGGTGTTGACAAACTTCTTCTTGGAAGCACGATTGTCTTCCTCAATTCTTAGTCTGACAATGAGTTCCTCAAACCTCATCTCCTTGTGCTTATACTTTAGATAGTTTTTGAATTCTTTCCAGGATGGCGGCAATTTTTCAATTATCGCAGCCACTTGGAAAGATTCACTCAGTACCATTCCTTCGGTGTGGATGTCATGAAGTATAACTTGGAGATCCTAGACCTGGCTAATAACTGTTTTAGAACCAAACATTTTGTAATCTAGGAACTTACAGGCCATAAATTTCTTTGAGTCGGCATCTTTCGTCTTGTACTTCTTGTCTAGAGATTCCCACAGTTCTTTTGCCATTTGCATGGTACAATATACATTGTAGAGTGTATTATCCAGTCCATTGAGGATGTAGTTCCTACATAGGAAATCAGCATGTTTCCATGCTTCTATCGCCGCAACTACTTGCTGGTCGGACTCATTCTCTTTTAGAGTAGAAACATCTTCACGAAAATTTTTTGCCAAGTTTAGAGTCATCAGGTAGAACAACATCTTCTACTGCCACCTTTTGAAATCAGTTCCATTGAACTTCTTTGGCTTTTCTCCGTGATTCACCGGCACAGTCGGTGTATGCACGTGATTCACTGCCATAGTTGGTGTAGGCACATAATTCACTGGCATAGTCAGTGTCGACACAGGTGTCACAATCACAGTAGGTGTAGGAATATGAGTAATATCAGCCATTTCTGAATTAAACAATTTTACACAAAATTTGAGCACTAATCTAGAACCAATAAAACACGACACTAATTAACACAGTTAAAATAGAAAAGAAGAAATCTATCTTTAAGATAATTCAAAAAATAATCCCTATTTAATGCTATGTGTATAATTAGTGATCATAATAATAAACAACTGGAATGTATCTAGTTATCAACTAGAAGCAAATGCAACTTGAACTAGAAGACAACTAGAATTAGAACAAGAGCAAACGGAATCGTAACAACTTACCCAATTGTCGTTCGTAAAGCAAAAAATCTAAAAATTGAAGAATAGACCGAGTCGAGTTTTGGACACTCTCTCCTTAAAGATAGATTCACCCCCACAGTCGATGCTCACGAGATGATGGACGTCTGACTCTCAGGATAAAATGATCTCAGCAGTCCTTAGGTAGCACTTCAATAAAGATTGCTCGGCGGTTTCACAAAATGATCTGAACTCTCTCAAGAAAATAAGGGAGGAAGAAGAAGAAGAAATATATTCTATGCAACAAATTTCGGATAAAAAATGAAATTTGGAGTGCTGCCTTTTTTATCGAGCCCAGGTGCCTGTTCAATGCATTGGTTCGAATAGGTACCTGTTGCCAAACAGGGCCTGACCGGAGAGATACAACTCTTTGTCCGAAACTGAGAGTCGTTCCCCTTCACTGGAACAGTACCAGCCAATGTCCATACCGTTTGGAGTTTAATAGTCAACTAATTTGAAATTTAATTTCAAATCCTGACCCAAAAAGATAAGGGTCAAACTGAATTGCCCACGCCCACATCCCGAACCGAGCGGGCAGGTGGCAGTAGATCGCGTGTGTGTAGAATATTAGATCAACCCATGAGTTCCATAGGTCCTCTCCCTTACACAAAAGTGGGATACCCATTGTAGCCCAAACCTTACTCCAAACTTGGGTTATGTATGCATAACATGTTCTACATAAGAAATTAATATGGGGTAACCCACTTTCAACTACATAACTCATATACGAGGGGGTGACTTTGGAGGTCAATAACTCATTCAATCCTACACGGATTTGAACAAGTAAATAGTCTAGATTCATCTCCTCATGGTGGTGAATCTAACTCACCAATGACTCAACACAAAGGAGGTATAAGTCCCACATTTATATTGGCTCAAAGATCAACAAAACAATGGGTTTAACACCCATGTTTTTTCTAACACGTAGTCCATCTCGCCCAAATGAGACAGATTCAGTTGAATCTCCACTTTTTTCACATTCATTACTATCCCTATATGTAAAGCTTTAGATTCACCCCTAAGAGTTTGGAGTTGCACTTTCTTCACTTCTAACAACGCTTTTGAAAGAGGTTTAAAAGATATTCCAAGCTTGCTTAGAAGTGATTATACTTGGAATCTTTTTAAACATCATTTCATCAAAACATAATAATTTAGGAAACTTTGGGAGGGCAGTGGCACCTCCTATAGATTTTTCAATCTTAAAAAAAATAATATAGTGGATTGGCCCTCCAAAATTTAAAATTTTTTTCCTTAGCCCATCCTTTCAATGTAAATTTTTACCTTGACAATTGACACTCTACAAAAATTGTTTCAACGTAAATTTTTACCTTGATAATTGACGCTTTACAAAAATTCTGAGTCTGCCATTGCAAATAGTGATGGATGTGTGTAAAGAGTCTTTTCACCTTTCTTCCTCGAAACTTCATTTTGTGGCTCTTGTCAACCAAGCAATGCCAGCATGTGAATACACCAACGATCATAGTTTTTATTGGTGAGCCGAGGAACTTGAAATGGAATCATTTCACTTACAAAACCTTGCTATCTTAGGTTTTGATACGGTGACTCCACGGATCTATGAGGCTCTAATACCAATTTGTTGAAATTTTTGGCAAATTTTAATAATTTTTTTTTTGTTTTGAAAATTTGGGAGCCAATACACTAAAGAAACACTTAGCTACAAAGAGAAGTGGAGATGGCTTAGAGTAAATAAGGTTTATAGATTCCAACGACATGAACCTATCCATATATTTAACTCTTCCGTTTCTCTAATTTGATTTGAGCATCCAGATACATATATATATATATATATATATGAATGTGTGTGTGCATATGTATAGAAATATCTAGAGAAAACTAGAAATTTTAATTTTAAAAATTAAGTTAAATATCCAACAATTATGACACCATTTTGCTTCCTGCTAGTGATGGTTGGCACTGTAATGAAGGAGCTGCAATCGTTGGAATTTAAAATATTTATCAGTAATTTTAAGCTAATAGTATATTTTAAATGATTCGTGACTGCTAGCCACTGACTGACTAAAAGGCCATCCAACGGAAATCAAGGCATCCGTGCACTGATTAGGATAGGAGCTCTTGTCCGGGAAATGACATCCACATGCACTCACTATATATGTATATATATATATATATATATATCATAATTACAAGTAATCCAATAAGATTCCGGCACCATCACAACCTAGGCAGTGCAACGCTAGTCTTTTTTTGCAACCCTTTGTTAATTTGATTGGGAGCTAGGTGGGGTTCTGAAAATTAATGTATCTCTCAACCGATGGTACACGTTAAGTTTACAAAAGCTAACTGAAGAAGATGGAGCAAAAGAAGAGCATAGCTTGAATCTCTTTTTCTCATATTTCGTCACTCATGCTTTTGCATGTCCAATATTTTCCAGGATTACTTTTTATCAATATATATATATATATATATTTTTATAAATTTTTTTTTATAAGAAACAGGTTGATCAAGTCAAGTCGTTGACTAAATTTTCTCGAAAAGGACTTGCTCCATATCTTCATCAGTGCCGTTGGTTTTGAAGTTTAGTATATATAATCCAACAAAATGCATCCATTCTCGTCATCTTGAAAAGTTGACCTAATCCTCCTGGGATCTGCAAATTAAAGTGGCCGCCCCTTCTTCGAATATGATTCTCAATTAGAAATTGAATACGACCCTTAATTAAGACTGCTACTAGATGATCCTAAAAAAATAACGCCAGTGTCTTTCTCGCTACATTTTCAGTACTAATCAATCAATTTAGTTAAGAGATATAGATCACCATGCAGTGGTATAACAAGCTACAGAGAGAGAGAGAGAAAGCCACAAAGTAAATCACATGCACCTTCCCTTCATGAATAGCACAATGAGTTTTTTTTCAAACCATTAAAACTGACCGAGATTTTTTTCTCAGATTGTCCAAAGTTTATCCTGAAAGAAGCAAGAGCACAAGGAATGAAGCAATATGAGCCACTAAAAATAGGATAAATTGTAATAGATGATCTTTGCATTGTGGGAAAAAAAAAAAAAAACAAAAAGTTGTAAAGAGAAGCAGAGCCACTCAATTCGCAATCCTGCCCAAAAAGTAAGAGCAAATGAAAGATTTTTCCACCAGTTTCTCAGATATACAGGATACAGAATCTGTTTCTTGGGCAAGTGATTAGGATAAAAACACACATATATTGGTGTAATTTTGTTAGGTTGTGATAATAATAATTATTTTCTCATAACAAAAGTCTCATCCTACTATAAATTAAAGACCCAGCCACTTGCTTCGTGTGGTTGTTAGTAACAAAACCCCCCTTGCCGAGAATCCGAATTCTATGCCATCAGTTTCCCATTGATCATTGTCTCCTTGTACTTGCATCACACGTCCTTTCCATTTCTATGCCTTTCTCCCTTTTCATTTGAGTAGGCTAGCAGCTAGCTTATTAGGTAATCTCTTTTCAGCAACCATCACAGACAACATATGCGTGAGACCCACTTTAGGATAAGGTGCAGATAGCCATATAATTGCAGTTTTTCCTATTGAATTAATCCACGAAGAGTTCCCGGGGGGTTTTAATTTCTTCTAGTAATTCCCTACTTTGTGTTATTGCTATTTCTTTTACTTATCCAACTGAGAGAGAGAGAGAGAGAGAGAGAGAGAGAGATAAAAGAGGAGACAGTGATCTCCTTTTTTTGCAATTCAAGGAACATGGGCATTCAGGAACAAGGAAAAAAAAAACATCTGAACTGCATTTTTGTATTGAGTGCTTATGCAGGGGGCCAATACCCAACACTACAAGCCTTGATTCACGAGTCACTCACTTCCCAAGATCAATCGTTTTTTTTGCAGGACTCCACTGCACTGCCCTTTACATCTTTCCTCCCACCATTCATTTTCCTTTCCAGAAAAATGCATTCAAAATGGACCCCTTCTTATTGTCAGCAGCGAATATATAAAATCTCTCCACACTTTCGAAGAAGGCAAGAAGAAAATCTCTCTCTCTCTCTCTCTCTCTCTATATATATATATATATATGTTTCACACATACACGCACCACTTAATATAATTTAGTTAGCTTAAGTTGTAGAAAATTGTCTTCCTTCCAATTATCTATTATGCTTTTGCTGCGATTTCGGAAGATTTGGCGAACTAATAGCTAGCTGCACATAATTATTTACTGCTGTATATAAATCATCCTGTAGCAGAATACCGCCATAATCTATGCCTCTCCATCAACATAGTAAGATAGTATTTTTGTTTTTTCATTAATAATATGCTGCTAAAAATAAACAAAACCAGTTTTAGAGAAATTTGTAGAAATCTTATTAGTCTAAGTGCATTCAGTTGATTGTCATGAGGATTTTGCATTCATTCTGCTGAACTTATAATACAGAAGGAGAAGAAGGTCCGGGATTTTCCGTCATGTGTACGAGTGCCCTTGACTTTGGATAAGTAGTGAGGTCATCTAATCTATTTATGCTTCTCCTTAAGCCTCAGCATTCAACTTGTTAAACTTGGATATAAGTAGTGCGGCCACATAATCTGGTTAAGTTTTTCCTTAACCTCATGCATTAAGTTGTTAAACTTTTATTACGTATTGACCACCTAATTTCATTTCTAAACCATTAAAAAATGGGTTAGTTCTAATTAACCTAATCTGCCCATCTTCGCAGCACTTATCATAGAGGGATAAAAGGAACCTTATCGCTTGCTCTATTCTACTGGGCCATAAATAAGATCCCTGTAGTAGCTGTCCTCATCACCTCGATTGAAGATAATGCATCAATGTGCAATATTTCCTCACCAACAGCACCATTTGTTACTGCCTCTCTCCTATTGAAGTTCTATATAAAGCTACTCCAGCTCCTCTTCTTTTCATCCATTGTTGGCTGTTGCAATTCATTGCCTTCTCTCTTTCATTTTCACCCTCGCCTCGTCTCTAATTCTAGTCGATGCTTATTAGAAGGAAGGCAAACTGCTTCTTGTTTCCTAGTTTTCCTTTATCTCTCACCTATGGCCTTGCATGTAGGTTCAGAAAGTAGAGTGCAGCCAAGGATGACTTGCCGACTCCTTGCTTTTTCCTTCAAATGGTTGTGAAGATGAAGTTGGCAAGTTGTCTTTGGCTACATGCTTCTTTCTGCTCCTCATGTTAGGCTTTTGGTGAAAGCACATGAAGTTTCTTTGACAGCAAAGCTATCTTCAACCATGTTACACCTGTCTTGTTATAAACCATATATGTAGTTAAAAGGCATCATATTTCCCTTTTATATCTCCCTGCATTCTCTACTATTATGATTCGGATGCGTCTTCCATAGTGCTGCAGGGCTCTCTCTCTCTCTCTCTCTCTCAAAACAACACGCCACATGCACATAGATCTTTGATATCAGAAACACCACGGATTGATGTTTGAAACAGCATCTAGCTTTGCTAAAAGTTATATTTTCTTATTTTTTTATTTTTATGAACACTTAATATTATCGAAATGGTTGTTCAAATTATATTCCAGTCTTATTTGTGTCTCTGAACAGCAAAAATGTTCGTAACAAGAAGCAGGTAATATCATGACTTCGCTTCCTCAACTTTTACCGGACAAAGACACATTATTCAAATGCTCAGATTTTAATGTGCATCTGAAGATTGTTCTTCTTTTTGTTATTCATTGGTGGAACGAGAAGCTTCCTAAGATTTGCATCATTCATTCTTCTTCATTAACCTTCTTCAGTGTAGTGCTTTCATCACTGGTGACTCTGCAGAAGGGAATTAACATGAAAACTGCATTAGATCTGTTGGGTGCCTGAAATTACTGTGTGTGAGAGGGACAACTCAAATAGTTTTGTAGTTACAGCCCTTAAGATAATCTGATCACTTTTGGGTAAATCTCTTAATTATAAACGTTATCCAAAGATCTTTTATATCTCAGGATGTGCATTTCACGATGGATAACTTCCAGCACTCTACAGTGTTTACTGATAATGAAGACAGGTTTCATACATGATGGATATATATTATCACCGACCTGGAAGATGGTGAAATAACATATAATTAATCAGTCTTAAGAGAGGTTTATACCCATACAATATGAGTATATCTGTTTATGAAATTTTACATGTGCCCGTTATTGTGTGAACTGTGAAATCCTAGCATCCTTTTTCTAGATATTGTTCGCATGGCTTGCCCTATATATTTTTTTACTATGAAATAAGAGTACTCTGAGAATGCCTGCAATCTCACTGATGTATATAAGTAATTTAGCGGAAAGTTCATGTTCTTTATGACCCGAAAGTCTTGTACTCAGGAGGAATGAAAGGACCATGTGGTAATTGCGACAGTGCCCAATAACTTTTTTGCCTTGTTTGGACATATTTCAGGTGCATGCACGGGCTTGGGCAGGTCCAAGTTGATGTTGTGATGGTAACTCATTTGAGTTTTCCTCCTCATAATCGATCATCATCAGCATTATGAGAGAAAGAGAGAGAGAATTGTTGTCGAATTACCACAAGAACTTTTTGTCATATACTACCTGTTCAAAATTTGTTGTATGCATCTGTGGTTCGCAAATACATTCAAATACTTAGGGAGAGAATCTCATATTTTCATTTTATTACTTCTCTTCTTCTTTTTTTTTTTTTTTTCTTCTTCTCTCTACTTTACCACTACATTACATAGCATATTTATATAGTTTCACTATCATGCATCTAAGTATATACATGTACCAAGACACTTCGTACATTCATGATCCTTCACCTACATATGTTTTTATCTACTAACATGAATACTCACATACATTTATAATATATTTGTATGTGTCTAGAATATATAAAAATAAGTTTACTTTCCAACACCCCCTCTTTAACTTAATTTTGCATTTAGGGGCTTGATGTGATATTTTCACTTAGATCTTGAGTTCTACCACCTTTAATAGCAATAGTCTTCATGGCCATTTCCATAGATGTGTAAACTTTGACATTGATCTTCTTGAAAAAACTTCTCCATTTTTTCTTCACATGCTTGTTTAATGCCTTCAAATAAGCATCAAGGTTTTCCTTCACATGGGCATACCATTTATCTGCACTCCTGAATTTCTTATGATTTTTGAATTTCACTTTTCTTTGCTTTGGTAGATCAAAGTACTCTTCCATATTGAACCAATCTGTATCAAAAGTAGGATTCTTCCAGCCAATTTGCAAATAACAACTTTTTGAACTCTCATCTCCTTGGTCTTCATTTTTCCATATCAATGGAATAACTTCCTTTGTGATGAATTTAGAGCATTCTTCATCAACATGATACCCTTCTTCATGATCCTACATGGAATCCTCTCCAAAGTCTTCATGACTTTCATCATGTTCTTCCATAAAAAATTCATCTTTCTCAAAGCTTTGTATCCAATACTCAATGGGTAAGACTTCTCCTCCATGGTTAGAGGCGATAGGGTTGAGCATCTTCCAAACATCACTAGGAGATCTCTTTTCTCCAATCTCCTTCCAAATTTCTTGATGAATGGATCTTTGTAAAATTGCAAAAGCCTTCTCATCTTTCTTTTCTCGAACCCTCTTTTTTTTTTTGACACAACAAAAGAAAGAAGATTCATTACCAAATAAAACATTGCAAGAGAGAAAGGATAGGCAAACGAAATGGGAAAAACCCACGCTGTCAAGATCCACATCCAAGAGAAACAAAAAACATAACACATCCAAGCTGATGAGATACCAGCTGAGAAAGCCAAACCATGAGTAAACCCCAACATGAAGACACAACCACTAAAGCCACTGAAAGAAAGCACCAAAAAATGAAGACCAACCCCTCCCCCCCAACCTTTGAAATGGGCTACACAAACAACCAACAAAACATCCTAATACAAAAATCATAACCACCCTAGACCATCACCACTTTCGAGTGCCCTGAAGATTACATAACCTTTACAGCCTGAATCTAAACCTTGATGCCTTTGACCCCTTCCAACGAATAGAACACGTCTGTGATTGAGAAAGGGACCTTAGGCTTCAATGTTTTCACCCACAAAGTCGCATTCAAGATTGCATTATCTGCCACCTCCTGCCAATACATGAAGAATTGATTAAAACAAACTGCATTCTTGGCTTTCCATAATTCCCAAATCACAGACAAACAAAGCCACCCAAATCAGCTTTTCAAATTTCCTGAACTTCATACTCTGCCACCATTGCCAGTGCTTTATTAGAGAATCTGGGCATACCCATACCAACCCCTAAAGCTTGATAATGTGACTCCAAATATCCCAAGCAAAATTGCAGAATAATAAAAGGTAATTAGAATCTTCTTGACCATTTTGACATAAGACACAGTCAATATGCACACCATTAGGAAGGCACTTCCTTCTAAACAGCATAACCTTGAATGTGATTTTTTCCTGTAATGCTATCCACCCAAAGAATCTTACTTTTAAAGGAGTACAAACCTTCCGCACTTTAGATAAAGCATCCATCTCCTGGGAAGTTGATTAAGAGAATAAGCTACAAAAAGAACTAACTGAAAAACACCATCAGGTTTCACATCCCAGATTACTTCATCTTCTTTACCTGCTTCCAATATCACTGGACCAAGAAGCCTTGACAATTGATCATAATTTTCTTCCTCCCAGGCCAGGAGCTAGCTTCTAAACACCAGATGCCATGAACCCTATCCAACATTCATCTCTGTAACAATAGCTGATTTCTGCCTGGACAGATGGAACAGTCTTAGAAATAAATTACTTTATACATAGTACTCTTCCCACTCCCAATCTCTACCTTAAGATGATTCCATATGGCATCCATACTATCCTTCTGCTCATAACCCAAATTAAGAATGCCCTTTCAGATAGTTGAACATTTATTCATCCCCACTTCTTTTGGAAACCACTCCCCCTCCACATACCCATACTTATGGCAAATAACTTGCCTCTACAATGGCTTTTTTTTTTTTTTTTGTTGCATACCTCCACCACCACTTAGACAGAAGGGTTCTATTCATAATTGAAGTGGGAACAATACCCATACCACAATTTTTAATCCCCAAGTAATTCTACCCTATTTAACACAATGCACTTTCCTCTTCCCTACTTCATCACCCCATAGAAACCTTCTTTTAATTCTCTCAATCCTTCTATACACTTCAACTGGAGCCTTAAACAAAGATAAGTGAAATATAGGGATGTTTGCCAATGTAGACTTAATTAGAGTTAATCTTCCTCCTATTGACAAATAATTTCTTTTCCATCCTGCTAACCTCCCTTTTAGCTTATCAATGACACCCTCCCAGGATTTCACATTCCTAGGATTAGAACCTAAGGAAAGGCCTAAGTACTTCATAGGAAACCTTTGAACCTTACATTTGAAAATTGATGCAACCTGCTTGAGGAACACCTCATCAACTTCTATTCCAGCCACAAGGCTTTTGTAAAAATTGATCTTCAACCCAGATAGTAACTCAAAACATCTAGAATCCTTTTTAAAGCTTTTAAATCCTCCTTTTCTGCCTCATAAAATAAAATTGTGTCATCAGCAAAATGAACATGGGAAATCTCAGGACCATTTGAGCCAATTCTAACCCCTTTGATAATCTTTAAAGTGATAGCTCTTTCAAGTAGGACATTTAGACCCTCAGCAACTATGTTAAATAGAAAAGGAGAAAGGGGATCTCCCTGCCTTAACCCCCTTTGCATAGGAAATTCCTTTGATGTAGACCCATTAATCAAAACAGACACCATCCCTGAAGACACACTCCTTCATCCACCTTACCCATTTATGACCAAAACCCATTTTAATCAACATTTGGAATAAAAAAGACCAATTAACTGTGTCAAATGCCTTATGAAAATCCAATTTCAGCACTATACCTCTCCTCTTCTTAATTTTCCAATGATGAATGGCTTCATTGGCAATAAGGATTCCATCTAATATCTTCCTTCCCTTAATAAATGCTGACTGTGAATCACTTATTACCTCAGATATCACCTTCTTCAACCTTAATGCTAGAATCTTAGACAAGATTTTATACATTGAAGATAAAAGACTAATGGGCCTATAATCTGATAAATTATCAGGACATTCACCATTTGGAATAAGTGCAATGAAAGAGGAATTGATACCTTTCACCAACCTTGTGCTGTAGAAAAAGTTCTTTATAAATCTTGAAACATTTGCTTCGATCAATTTCCAAAACTTTTTCACAAAACTAAGCTTAAATCCATCAGGACTTGGAGCTTTGTTTCCTTCACTCATTTTAATTGCTTCCCAAATTTCATTCTCTCCAACATCAACTTCAAGCATATCTCTGCTTTCAGTACACAAATGCTTTCTTAATCACCCTTCAAGAGTGGGTCTAACACCAATTGGTTCCTGATAAATGCCTTTAAAAAACTTTACTCCCTCTTCTTTGATTTTCCGGGGCTCAACAAACACTGTCTTCTTTGTGATCAATTGCCCAATGAAGTTCCTTTTCTGCTTGATTCTTAATGCAGCATGAAAAAACTGAATTGAAATCCCCTTTCACAATCCACAGCTGCCTTGATCTTCACCTGTAGTCATTTTCCTTCCTAATGTACATTTTAGCTTGTTCAGCCTTCAAACCTCTCCTCTTCTGCACCTGCACTAAGTCAGACCCCTATCCTTTACCTTGAACATCCAGCATTTGAAGATCTGATTCCATCTTCTTAATCTTTTGATGCCAATTCACATACCTTGTCCCTTTCCAAACCTTGATTGCTGCTTTCAACCCTTGCATTTTTTTTTTTCAACAAAATGTTTGACCCCCCATCCTTGGATTACTAACTCTTTCCAACACTTTTCCACCAAAGCTAAAAAAATCTTTTTGATCCATCCATGACTCAAAAATTTAAAAGGGCTTGGGGCCCCATTCCCTCACCTCATCTAACTACAGAATCGCACAATGATATGAGAAATTCCTGTGTAAATCCCATTGAGAACAATTGAACAGAGCATTCCTTCTATGACAATAGAGGAACCTATCATTCCTAGTCCAAATTTTGACATTTTGCAAATTTGACCACGTAAATCTTCTCCCCTGAAGAGCCACATCAATTAGGTTTACATTATTCTTCAAGAACAGGAGCTTAGCCCATAACTATCTTCCATCTTCTTCAAACTTTGGACCATACACATTAACAATTGCATATTGATGTCCACCCTGAATCTCCCCTTGAATGAAAATGAAGTTCTTGTCCACCTCCTTCTGTGATAGCTTAAAAAATTGTTTTTTTCCACATAGTTAGCAAACCTCTAGAAGCCCCCACCAAATTTCACTCAATCCATTCAATATCTTCATTTCCCCACATAGTCTTTACCTTCCACAATTACACTCCTCCCATTTTATTTCCTAAAGTAAAATCATATCCACCCCCCTTCCTTTTACAATCTTCCTAACCATGCTTTTCTTGTTCCTCCCACCTAAGCCCCTTACATTCCATATTAGCATCTTCATTCGCACAATTTGACAAACACCTCCCAACCTCTTTATCAGTTAGTTCCGCTTTCCCACCCCTTTTCTCTTACAATGGTCCATTTCAAAATCATCCCACTCCATCTTCTTTAACAACTCTTTGACTTGAACGTCATTATTGTGAAACTTGATCCCTAACTTTTTTCCCACTTCTACTGTCTTATCTGCTTCCTCCCTACAATGTGCTTCCATTTGACGAATCAACACCTTGTTTCTATTCTTAATATTTTGCGATGGCAATGATGATACTAGTGATTCATTGTTCCCACTACTTGAGCATCCTTTTACCATTGATAACTTTTTTCTAGATTTCGGCACTCTAATTTCATCATTGACCTTCCCTTTTGTCATGAAATTTATATTCATATCCTTTACCTTCTTCATTGGTCTTCCCGTAGTCTCCACCTGACCACCCTTTACGAATCTCTGTTTTCCTTCCAAATGAATCGGGTCAACCATAGCATCCGACTTGCTATTAATATAGTCCTGGCCTACTGGCTTTTCAACCAATTGAAGTTTATTCATCCATTCCACAATTGGACTAACTTTATCAGAAACAATACTTGCCTTTATTGTCCGGCCCACTATTTGACACTCAATCCCATTATCCTCTCTCTCCTTATTTCCCGATTTACCTACGACACTGTCCTTCCTTTTTCCTGTTAATTTTGCCTCTTCGTCTTCCTTACTCTCTCCAACCATTCTTCGTTCAACATTAAAATCATGTATGTTCCCCATATCTTCATTTGAAATTTGATTTCTTAAGCCACTTTTCAAAGTATCATGAGCACCCCCCCACCCCCCAAAAAAATAAATAAATAAAAATTACTCTTGGAGTCTCTCTATCCTTGTGGATATCAACCTCAACATCTACCAATTTGTCCACATGGCTCACCTGTGCCAAATCAGATGCCACATCATCATCATCGTCCTGATGGTGAATGAACTTTTGAACATTGCTCTCCATATCTCCCTCACTGATACTCCAATCTGAATCAGATGCTGTTTGATCATTCTTTTCCAACTGCAAAACTCTATTGAAAGAATCATGCTGCTTTACTCGCATTGTCTTTATAGCTTCCCATTGAACACTATCTTCCTAAACTAGAATAGTATATATCCATTTTTCTACTTTCAAACTTGATTTTCCTTGAATCTTCTGCACTGCTTTAGTTTCCACTAGCACTCTACCATACTCAATGGCTTCTTTTGTGATTATTTTGGGGTCAATTGCTAAAACATTATGCCATTTCGATCCGATTTTCTCAAAAACCTCCTCATTCCAGGCATGTAAGGAAACAGCTTTGATTGATAACCAACACTTCCTACTCAGATTAAATTCTCGATATGACCAGTTATAAATCACAAAGAACCATTGTTGCAACCAATCCATTGGTTCATCCATAATAGCATTTTTGTCTCTTTCGTCCTCAAATTGCAAAAGTAGCTTCCACCCTCCCACCGGTTTTACTTTGATACAGCCCACCCCCTCACTTCTCATTTCATCCTCAATCTTATAAATAGTATTATAATTCTTAACCATAGCTATGGCACAACATTTTAACCATTGCTCATCCACATATTCAGCTTCAACCATTTCTGCTCCATTTGAACTACTTTTGACTTCATCTCCATTTAATCTTCCTTTTAAAACCTTATTGCTTATTTGAACACCTTTCACCACCTCCCTATAAGATCTCTCATCTCTTAGAGCCTTGCTAGTAAGATTATACATAAAAACTCCCTTTCCTTTATGCTTATCATCCACAACTCCTTTCCTGCTGAAGTTTGCTTTCTTTACCCTTAATTTGCTGAATAACAGCCAAATACCATTTAATGTGTTGATAGCCCTATATGCTTCCTGACTGGTCTTGAATCTAACAAAGCCAAAGACTCCATCCTTTCCTTTCCTTTCCTTACGTGATACATAGGCATCGATTACATCTCTACTTCTTTGAAATATTTTTCCCAACTATACATTATTCATCAATTGTGGCAGATTATCCACAAAAATAGTAAATAGATCGTGACATAACCTCTTGTCCTCCAATCTTCCCGATCTTGGGTTTACCACTAGTTTTCCCTACATCCTTGAAGATCTTTTCCCTTTATCTATTTCTATAACACTTTTCACACCCAAATTATGAACTCCGTTTTTGGCTCTTCTCCAATGACATCTCACAAATCACAAACTTTGAGGTATAGGCTTGTAGTAACCCTTAATCTCATATAGTTGACAAAAGTCAATCTCTCTACAAAGATATATATTTTCCTTGATTCCTCCCAGGTCTCTCTAGACTCTAATACCACTGTTGAAATATATGTGGTATGCTTTGATACCACTTTGTTAGAAATCTGTGGTGGGCAAATACACTCAAATACTTAGGGAGAGAATCTCATATTTTCAATTTATTTGTTCTCTTCTCCTTTTTTTTCTCTTCTATATACTTCACCACTATATTACATAACATATTTACATAGTTCCACTAAGATTCATCTAAGCATGTATATGTACCAAGACACTTAGTACATTCATGGCCCTTCACCTATATATATGTATTTGCCTACTAACATGAATACTCACATACATGTATCCTGTATAAGCATGTGTCTAGAATATGTAAAAGCAAGTATACTTTTAACACTACCTTGAAAAACAACCACACCCCCCCCAACCCCCAAAAAAAAAAAAAAAATTACACAAATATTGTAGGGACGCAAATGTTTATTTCATAGGGTTGCAAATGTTTTAGCTTGCATGAGTGGCGTAGGGATCCCCCTTCCTATCTTGTGGGGACTTGAGAATATTGGTTTTTTGTGTAACTAAATGAAGTGTGAAACAGAAAATTGTTCATGCATCAACATTAAAGAATTGACAATCCGTTCCATCTGATGTCGATAATTAGCTTATTAGTTATTAATACTTACTTTATCATAAATTTTTTTTTTCAATATTTAGTCATAACAAGATAGGTGTCTGATTTGAAAAACAACAAAAAAACAAAAAAACAAAAGCCAAAAGCCATGAGAGGCTGAAAGCAACCAAAAAAACTATGAAAATTTTTAGTAATTTTCTTAAATTTTCAACTGTGGAGGTTGTAATCCTTTAACCGTGCAAGTAATGCTCACGTACATCAAATTTTATAGAAATTACAATTCATGAAATCGAACAAAAGTTCGTGATTTTTGAATTTTTTTATACTAAAAGACATGCTTTGTGTAATGATTTTAGTATTTATTAATAATTTAATTATTCCACTTTAAATGAGAATCTAAGTGTGAAATGTTTGCTTTGCATTATTTATTTAATGATTGTGTATGTGTCCATAGAGTAGATGATATTGTGTATAGAGTACGGCTTACACACGGATGATTAGATCATCACTTCTTATGAAATATAAGCTTATCATTCACAGTCTTAGATGATATTTGACACACCATCAATGGGACTATAACATAATATTTTAATATGTTTGTCTTGACAATGGGAAACAGTATAGTTCTAACTCGTTATACTGGTATACTTTGTGTGTATTTAATATGACCGTATTGGGGTAATTATTACTATACTGACTATATAAAATGATTAATGTCTCATGATTATTATGAATGCTTATACTCTTAATGCTAATATAATTATTACACACGTATTATTTGATTCACAGAAGAGTGAGAATTTTTATGGGTCAATAAACTCAGTGAGTTGGGCGATAGCATTATGCGTATGGTGAATATTAATTATTAATGGAATCCATGTCCCGGTGTAAGGATGGATGATATCCCCTTGAGAAAGCTTATAAGTTTTGATTATGTCAAACCCTGTAGTTGGATTATAAATCCATTATATCAAATAAATTAAGTAGAAAGTCTCAAGAAATTAAATAAGTCTATTAAATTTAATTATCAGTAATTGAAGTTAATACACAGGTATCTGTGATCTTAACGTAGGGAGATAGATAAGCATTTAATGCCATGGAGCTCAAAATATAATTTCTAATATGATAGGTAGTACATTAAAATTCTTTAATGGTATAAATTATAATTTACATCGATAGAAATTAATCCAGTTTAGATTAAGAATCCTTATTTGCGTAAGAAGCCTAGTTATACTGATTCTGTGGTCCCTGTTGTAACCTTTATATATACACATTCTATGAGTAGCTAGGGTTAATATCATAATCTCAGAACATGTTTTTGTGAGAGAAAGAAACCCTAGCGGCTGCGAATTTACTTTCTTTGGAGTAAGGCATCTACGAGGGATATAGTAAAAGTCTAAGGTCGCGTTCGAGCAATTGATTCGTACTAATTACATAGATTAGTTTCTGTTAATCAGATCATAATTTTTGGTATTATACGTATACATTATAATCGAGTCTAAGGCCATCCCTATCAATAATAAGGACGCAACCTATGTCATTAGTAGCCAAAGGTAAAGCGAACATGGTTGTGCAAATTGGTGAATAAGCACATAGAGTACTATTCCATAGATCTTCAACACTGCTAGGGCATAATTTTCTTCATAGTAGTGCTTGGGAACAATAGCCAAGAAATATGAGGCTCGCTTTCTCTCTCTCTCCCCAACATCCTTTTTCGGTAGCTCTTCTTCCCCCTTCTTCCCCTACTCCCTCCCTCCCCTCTCACTCCCTCCCACATTAGAATCCCCTCCTACCTACCGAACCCTTGTTTCCCCCCTCTCACCCCCCATGAGCTCTGCACCCCTTTTTCTCCCTAAAAACCCCCCATACCCATATCTCTTTTGTCCCATCGTAACGCCTAAACCCCTCTCCCTATTGTTGAACCTCTTCTTGTGAAAAGCTTACAAATTCTTGATCTCAAAACATGGACTGTTTTGAGAGTGATTTTTGGGATAAAATTACTTAATGTAAAGGCGTGCTAGCACCTACTCAAGCAAATGTAGAAAGCTATTAGGAATAATAATGAAAATAATCAAGGAGTATGGCTTGAGGAGTGGTTGTAGGCCGATTTGGGCCAAACCACTATAAATCTTGAGTTTGCCTTGTACTATTCCTTTCTCCCTCCATTGCTTGTGTTTTAGTACTCTAGATTATTCTAGTCACATCATTCATTTTTTTTTCTCTCTTTTTGTTTTTCTTTTTTTTGCTGCTTTGGGAATAATTTTTTTTCAAGCTAACATTTGAACATCCACATTCATTATATATTGTTGTTGTTTGAAGCATTACATCTTCACTTGGATACGTTTTTAGTAAAATCAATGGGCATTAGCTTGGGTTTGAATTTGGTTTTAGTTTTTGTAAGTACCCACATCCACGGGCACCACGTGGCTAACCCACTTGCCCAGCTAGTAGGCCATGGGGGCCCCCTCTAGGGTACTTGAAAGTCAGCGTAGCGTTAAGTGGGTTAGCATAGCGTATTGAAAGGGTTGAATCTCACAACTCTTCCCCCCTTAAAAGAATTTCGTCTCAAAATTCACTTACTTGGCTGAAACAAATGAGGATACTGAATTTTCATATTCTCTTCATTCTCCCAAGTAGCTTCCTTAACAGAATGACTTCTCCACAAGACTTTTATCAACAATATAGTCTTTGTACATAAAACTTGCTCCTTGTAATCTAAAATCTGAATTGGTTCCTCTTCATAAGACAATTCAAGTGGTTGAGAAGTCAATATATGCGACGGATTTGGAATATAATTGCGTAATATTGACACATGGAATACATCATGTAATTGAGACAATTCCAGAGGTAAAGCCAAGCGATAAACTGTACTTCTAATTTTCTCAATTATCTTATATGACCCATTATATAGTGGACTTAACTTGCCCTTTTTGCCAAACCGCATCACCCTTTTTCATGGTGAAACCCGTAGGAATACTTTGTCACCCTTTGAAAATTCCAAATCTCTTTTTCGGTTATCCGCATAACTTTTTGGCGATTCTATGAAATTTTCAAGTTGTCTTAAATCATTTTAATTTTATCAATTTTATCTTGAATTATCTCTGGTCCCAACATCTTCCTTTCTCCTACTTCACTCCAACATAATGGGATCCTACACCTCCGACCTTACAAAGCTTCGTACGGTGCCATATCAATGCTACTTAGATAACTATTGTTATATGCAAATTCCATTAAGGGTAAGTGCTCATCCCAACTACCTTAAAGAATTAATACACATGATCACAGCATATCCTCCAATGCTTGGATGGTCCGCTCAGTCTGACCATCTGTTTGTGGGTGAAAAGCTGTATTGAACTTTAAGGCAGTCCACATAGCCTGCTGTAAAATAGGCCAAAATTTAGAAGTAAATCTTGGATCCCTATCTGCAACTATAGACACTAGAGCCTCATGTAAACAAGTAATATCTTTAAAAAAATATAGTATATCGTGCCTGTTAATAGAATAATTAGTCTTAACAGGTAGAAAATGTGTCGACTTGGTTAATCGATCCACAATCACCCAAATAGAATCATAGCATTTCAGAGCTCAAGGATGTCCTGTCACAAAATCCATTGTAATATGTTCCCACTTCCATTCAGGAACAGGAAGATGCTTTAATAGTCCTATGGATCGCTGATGCTCAGCCTTTACTTGCTGACACACCAAACACTTAGCAACAAACTCTGCTATCTCTCTCTTCATCCCATTCCACCAATAATTCTCTCTAAGAGGTACATTTTAGTACTACCTGGATGCATAGTAGAATCTGAGCTATGTGCCTCTTCCAAAATCTCTCTCCTTAAGGTTTTGTCACTTGGTACACACATTTGAGTACCAAATAATAACATGCCATCATCCCGAATAACAAAGTCTGTTCAGATCCTATCTTTAACTTGGCCTTTAATTTTCTCCAACTGTTGATCTTGAAATTGCATCTCACGAATACAGTCAATTAACTATGGTCTTACTCTAAAATGAGCTACCAAAACATCAGTATCAGTCAATGTTAGCTCCACACCCATTAAATTCAACTCACTAAAAATAGTAACATGAGTACATTACACACATGCCAGCATATTTGAAGACTTTTGACTCGAAGCATCAACCACAACATTAGCTTTTTCTAGATGGTAATGAATAACACAATCATAATCCTTAATCAACTCCATCCATCACCTTTGCCTTAAATTCAAATCCTTCTGAGTAAACAAGTACTTCAAACTTCAATGATCTGTAAAAATTTCACAAGTCTCACCATACAAGTAGTGTCTTTAAAGTTTTAAAGCAAACACAATTGCTGCTAACTCCATATCGTGAGTAGGGTAATTATGTTCATGATTCTTCAATTGTCTTAAAGCATAATTAATTACTTTCCCACGTTGCATTAATATACACCCCAAACCATGAAGTGAAGCATCAGTATAAATCACAAAATCTTTTTTACTAGAAGGAACAGTCAATACCGGTGCTGAAACTGATCTAGTTTTCAATTCTTGAAAACTTTGTTCGCAAGCATCATTCCATTCAATCTTTACATTTTCCCGAGTCAATCTACTCAAAGGCATAGCAATTGCTGAGAAACCCTAAATAAAACAACGATAGTATCCTGCCAAACCCAAGAAACTTCTAATCTCAGGAACATTAGTCGGGCATTCCCATTTCATTATAGTTTCCACTTTCTTAGGATCAACACAAATGCCATTCTCACATATCACATGTCCCAAGAAAACCACATTGTCTAACCAAAACTCACATTTTCTTAGTTTTGCAAACAACTATTTTTTTCGCAAAGTCTGCAGCACAATACGCAAATGATGCTCATGCTCCTCCTTGCTATGCGAGTAAATCAAAATATCATCAATAAACACAATAACAAATGAATCAAGGTACGATTGAAATACCTTATTCAATAAATCCAAAAACATTGCTAGGGCACTAGTCAATCCAACATGCATAGCCAGAAATTCATAATGTCCACGGTCGGGGGACCTTCCTATAGTCTACCTTGTGATGGTGTGGTCTCGAACTCTTTTGATTATGTGATGAAACTTTAAACCTTGTATGTTCATGGCCCATTTCATTATAATTATCATGATCATGCATTGTTTATAATTGTTTTGCCTTCAAACTCACAATCTTAAGGTAATCCTAACCTTTTCATGGTTAGGGTTTCCCTAGGAAAGTGACATATTCAAAGTGGCCACCAAGTAGGGGTGCACATGGATAGGTTTGGTTCAGGTTGACACTGAACCCATAATCAAACCTATCTTAATCGTTTTACAAAAATCAACCCAGGACCGAACCAATGGCCCTTGTGAACCAAACCAAATCAAACAGAAAAAATTCAGTTCGGTTTGGTTCTGGACCATTGGTTTTTGCTATCTCATTAAGATATTCTTTAGTACAGCAGGCCTAATAAAATTTTCAAATAAGTGGTCTCTCTACTCTCTCAAAGAGCCAGGGCCCACCAAGCACCTATTCAGTAATGAAGTCTGTGTTAATATTTATATATGAAGTGATGAGGGAAACCATTGTTTTCTAGCGATGTGGGACTAGCTAGTAGAAAAGTGAAAACAAAATGCAGAGAACCCAGTAGTAAAAGAGTAGAATAGCACCATGCCACCAACGGTGGTCTTAAAGACCACATTCCACCAGCTTTAATGGTGCAAAGATATACCTTGATAAGGGTATCAAATTTGCTAGATCAGATTCTAAGTTTTGAATTTTGCTGATTCAAAATGCAAAAGCCAAAAAGTACTAGCAAATGATAAGTTCACCTAGAGAACAATGTACCACTTCTTACAGCAAAATGCAAAAGCAAATTCAAATAGCTTGTGGCTTTGTGAGTCTTCATGGCTAATATTTTGATGACTTACTGGGTTTCTTCTTCTTTTTGCATGATCTACTGGGTAATCATTTAATTACTTTCACTTTGTGCTGTTCAGGGGCTTATGGAAATGGGTTCTGTAAAAGTTGGTGACTCACATTATTGTGTCTTAGGCTTTGATAAGAACTGGGTTAGCTTTGAAGTTGTCTTAAATTTATTTGAGAATTTGATGCCTGTAGGCTGTAGGGACAAATTTGAGGCAACAACATGATCTGGTTATAACCTACAGTTTCATGTATATACATCTATTATAATATCTGGTTTCATATATATATATATATATATATATGTAGTATCTCTAATTCTTAGGCTTTGTTACTTTGATTTCTTTGGTTCTCTCAATCTAATTTCTTTTTCATTACAGATGTAGTAGGCGTACACAAAGAGTGAGGGAGAGAGAGAAAGAGAAGCACAAGAGTATAATTTCTCTCTATAAAAATCTAATCTAGGAGCAACATAGAGAGAAGAGATGCAAGCTTCATAATATAAAGTATTGAACTAGTGAACAAATGAAAGGGATAGACAGAGATGAAAGAACCCACTTGGCATCCCACATCGATTGGAAAAAGGGCTAGACTTGGTGCATGCGAGCATATAAATGTAGGAGTTTACAAATAATTTTGTGTATATATTCTTCAGGTTGCTATTGGTTTGGTTCTCGGATTGGTTTGGGTATGGAACTAAACAACCCAAGAACCGATTGATTTTGAAAAACTAGGATCGAGCCAGTATCTCTTAAAAACCGAACCAAATCGAACCAAAAAATAGGGTTCGGTTCAGTTCTTAGGTTGGTCGGTTCGGATGTGCACCCCTACCACCAAGGTCCATATTAGGGTTTTAAAACCCTGATTTTTTTTTCAAAATCACAATCCTAAAGTGATTTAGGTCTTTTCATAGTTAGGGTTGCTTTAAGAAAGTGAAACATTCATTGTGACTTCCAAAGTCCATATTAGGGTTTTGAACCCTGAACATTATTTTGTTTTCTAAATTGTCTATTCAAATGTTTTTCCAAAAATTAGTCCAAGTGTTAATTCTTGAAGACTAGGTGAAAACCGTAGTTTTCTATATCTTAAGATTTTGCGTCAAAATAGTTTTCAAAGTCCTTGTTGCATTATATTTTTCAAAAAGTGTATAACTCTCTTGAGTTGTCTTTAAAAAAGTATTACATAAAATCACAAAATCTTTTCACATGAAATCATAAGATTTTCAAATCGAATCTTATCATTTTCAATTTCAAATCAAATCAAATCTTTCTATTTTAGACGCAAAATCAAATATTTCCATTTTGGTAACAAAATCAAATATTCAATTTTTGGAAGCAAAATCAAAATTTTCTACTTTGGAAACAAATTTAAATATTTCATTTTGGAAACAAAATCAAATCTTTCCCTTTTTTTTTTTAATTTCAAATCAAATCTTTCCTTTTTCAACATAAAATCATATCTTTTCTCACATAAAATTCTAGATTTTCCAAATTTCCTTTTTAAGTGCATGCATGTAGCCACTTTCCTAAACCTTTTCCAAACCATTAGGGCCAAAACCTAACCCTAAGCCAAACCTTAGGTCAACCTAAACCCTAGTTGGTTAACCTTAGGTTAAGCTAACCCTAGGTTGTTCAACTCTAGGTCAACCTAACCTTAGTTGGTCCAACCCTAGGTCAACCTAATCCTTGGTTACCTTAATCCTAGTTTGCCCAACTAAGGTTAGGTGGCTTTAAAATTTTAACTCTAGGACCCTTCTTCAAACCCCAACTCAAATCCAAAATGATATTAATAGCATGTTTCCAAAAACAACCCTCTACTCTTTTGAGTTTTCAAACCAATTCAAAGTCTTTTCAAATGTTACCATACCCCTTTTTCAAATGCTTTCAAAAGCTCTCTACAAGTTTGTCTTAAACATCCAATGACTAGACACTTACCACTTTCAAAAACTATTTTCAAAATGATTTTAAAAACTTATAACCCTAAGGGGATCTTAGCCCTTCCATGGTTAAGGTTCCCAAAGGAAAGTGACATATCAAGTGTGACCTTCCTAGGTCCATGATATGGTTCTATAACCCTAAACATTTTCAAAGTCTTTTCCAAGGCTCACAACCCTAAGGTGATCTTAACCCACGTCATGGATAGGGTTACCTAAGGAAAGTGATACATCAAATGAAACCTACATGGTTCATTATAGGGTTCTTATACCCTAAATATTTTTCAAAAACCTTTTTCAAAACCAACTTTCAAACATCACACGCTCGAAGCAATCCTAAGCCACCTATGGTTAGGGTTGTTCAAGTTAAAGTGAGATATTCAGATAAGGGTTCTAAAACCCTAAAGTGTCCAAAACCTAAGTTTCTAGCTCCTTTTCCCAAAATGTTTCTCAAAAACTTATAACTTTGAAGGAGTTTAGCTTTCAAATAGCTAATCTCTTAAAGATGATAAAATATTCAACATACCTTTCATAAGGTACATAAAACTATTTTTAAAATTCTTTTCAAGAACAAGTTCACAAGAGCGTTTCCAAATCCAAATCCCATTTTACCCCTAATCAAGTTTTCAAAATTTTTCAAAGTTCTCTTGAATTATGTTAAAAAAACATTTCAAAACACCTCAAATTTTATTTCAAAAACACTTCCAAAAACCTTCAAGTCCTATTTAAATAAACACTCCAACATCTAATTTCAAAATCAAAACTCTCTTAGGTCATTTTTAAATTTCGAGTAAAAAACTCTCAAAATTTTTTTTTTCAAAATAAGACCCCAATCAGTCTTCAAAACTTTCCAAAGGCTCCAATCTATCTATTTTCAATTGGACCCTGAGTCCAAACTACAACTGGCTTGATTCCTATTAAACAAGATACGTAGCCAACCTTCATAGGTGAGGTCATAACTTTTTTTTTCAACTTAAATGCCCTTTTTCAAAATCCAACCCCATGTTTTTTTCAAACTCCTTTTCAAATTGCATCATACATTCATACATCCAAAAAGTGATGACCAAACCCCCCCCCCCTTTTCAAAACATTTTTAAATGGACATAGATTGGGCATTTACGAATTGGAGATTCAAGTAAGTGAACCCAATGGTAAATAAACATGTAGGTACCGTAAGGGCAGGGCAGGGTTTTAAACATTTTCAAAGTTTGCCAAACAACCCTAGTTTTTAAAACACCTCGTAAGAGGGCATTTTCAAACCATTTCTAAGAAACCTAAGTTTGATCTTCGGATTACACTTAGTTCTGGGTGACCTAACACACATTTAACCATGTTAAGTGACAACTCCAAACCTTTTTTAAAAGCCCTTAATCATATCAATTTCAAATTCAAACTCCGTCGCACTTATCCTTTTTAGGATAAGTTCTGACATGAGAGAGTACAGTGCTTTCTCCTGAGTCACAAAGACTTGGAGGGTGAACATTGCTGGCGACTCTGCTGGCGACACTTAGAGGGTTAGGCCATTGTCATGTCTCTTCACCCTTCACTCACCCAGAATCTCCAGTTCCTTTATCTATTTTTGTCCACTTTTTAAAAAATTTTCAAAATATTTTAAGAAGATGTCATCATTTGCATTTATAGCATACTCTTACAAGCATACACTTGCATGGCTTCTTTATAATTCCATTGTATCATGCATTGGATTTTTCATAAAGGTACTAACTGTGTGCATTTCTTTTGTAGGTGGACCATTGTTCACACTTTATTTTATGTCATATTAATTGCCATGTATGCAGTGAATGAACACGATAGATGTGTGTTGTTGGGCCCTTTCCTCCATTTTTTTTTTTTTTAAATTTCACACACACTCAATGCGTTCACATGCATTTGTATCTTTCCATAACTCCCTGGTTACTACCCTTCTAGTTTAAAAGGGAAACAATATTTTGGTTGTCATGGATGCCAATTGGTTTCTTGTTTGACAGCTTCTTAATAGTTTTCCCGCTCGAACCACCAACAAAAGATGGGGTTCACCTTTTCGAGGATGGATGCTAGAGGTTTGAAGGTTCGGGAACTGAGCTTTTTAGGAAGGATTAGTAACCCCCAACCTCATGCTCATGTAGAACCCTATACATAGTTGAACCTCTACCGGATTTAAGACACACGCGTCAATTTCAAAACCAAGGAGGAAAAGGCAACTGCTTTACTTTTCCTTACTTTCTGTCTACTTAAACTACTTAATTCCTACTGTTATACTTCTCATGCATTTTCTACTGCTATGCAAACATCATACTGCTCACACATCCATACTCATCTCAATGCAAGAGTTCTAGAGTAACTCAAGTTATTGTATCTTCTTGCATATGATCAACCCCCACGGAATGGCCCAAAGCCAATCTCGTTCAAGTCAAAACCTACCAAAATTTCGAAGGGTTCCAAGTGACCCTGAAGGACCCATGGCATGCATCAAGTTATATATCATAAAGAAGGGTCCTAATCTCTCTCCGCTTATGGAGATAGGGTTACCAAGAAGACAAGGGGCAATTTGGAAGTAAGGTCTCTTACTGGCCCCTGTCAAAGAAGGCAAATCCAAAGACTTAAGAGTAGTTTAGAATTTCAAATTTGAAAGTAGATAAATGAAAAGTCCTAAAGAAAGTGTCCTCCTTCCCTTTCAAATGTACTTTCAATTCCATGTACAAAAAAGAAGAATCAAATGGAATACAACTGTCATTCCTACTTTCATCAAATGAATGCATGAATGTATAAATGAATGAATGAACATGCTCGCATAGGTACAATATTGCATACGGGAAAACCCTCTATCTCCAAAAGTGAGCTAACACGTCATGCTTACTCCCCCTCAGAGAGTAGGGGCAGCCCTAAGGCATGCATTGTATAAAAACTTTCAAACCAAGGCACTAACTCCTCTTTTGTTTAGTGTCTTTTAAAATAGTTTACGCACATGTCCTAGTGACTACCATGTAATTTTTAGCCTGACTCTACTAGGAGTGACTCTGAAAAGTCCGAGAATGGTCCAGAATCCCGGGGATGAACAGAAACCCTTGAAAGAGTGTCCTAGAGGTAACAGGCTTGAAAAATAATGCCGGAATAATTACAAAGGGTGATCGGTACACCAAGGGCAAAATGGTTATTTGAATCGAGAAAACACCAGAATGGATTCGGAGTGACCCGTGAGAAGAGTTGAAGGTTGGAAACACTATCAAAAATGTTTGAGGGGATTTCTGATTTGATACCCATAACTGGTGTGGTTGGAAAAGGCAATTGGCACATCAGGGGCAAAACAGTCATTTTGAACTTAGCTTTATTGGAGTACACTTAGAATGATTCAAAAAAGTATTGCAAGGTTAGGAATACTATTAAAAGCATCCTGAGAAGGTTACTAGTTTGATACCCAGAGCCGGTATGGTTCCCAAAGGTGATTGGATGCCTAAGGGCAAAATGGTCATTTTGATCGGATGCTCTCGAAATTGATCCGCAAGTAACTAAAAGGCACTAGAACGTGCTAGATTATCTTTGGAAAAATCTTGGAAGAGTGCACTTACGGCTCTGAGGACTTAGGTACTTTCTTGAGAAGGGTGCCAAAAAGGCCCAATGGGCAATTTGGTCATTTTTCACTAGAATAGGCTAGCAAGCACTGGTGTTGACCCAGGTTTTGAATGTTTCTGTCACTTTGATGGTGTGTGATCAATTGGTTTTCAAAAGTATCCTGTCTTTTGGTAAACGTAACACGGCCTATCCCTTGACATAGGGGGTTTATTGGCAATTCCCAATGTTGCCCTATTTGTGAGCATATCCATCACTCTAATGGTTACGATATTTGTGAGTGTTTTTGTCACTCTGACAATGTGCATTTGTCATGCCCCAATTTTTCACACTCGAGAAAAATACATACAAGTGGAAAAAACACGGTACTCTCTCATTAGAACTCATCCTCCTAGAAAGACGAGTGCAACTAAATTTGAATTTGAAATTGATTTGATTAAAGGCTTTTGGAAAAGGTTTAGAGTCGTCACCTAACTTGATTAAGGTGAGCTAGGTCACCTAAAACTAAGTACAATCTGAAGATTACACTTAGGATTTGAAGAAGGTTTTGAAAACTTCCTTAGGAAAGGGTTTTTAAGAAAATAGGTTGTTTGGCAACCTTTGAAAATATGTAAGCCCTTTTTTGAAAATAACTCTATTTGGTCTTTGAAAACAGCGATTCTAGGTTTAGAGGTTAGTTACGTGTAGGGAAGACGCACTAAGCCATCACGCTAACCCGCCCTTACGGTACTTACATGTCTATTTATCCTAGGTTCACTCATTCAGAATCTTTGATTAATAAATGTCCAATACTATCTACTTTAGAAAAGAACTACATGATGCATGATATGTAAGTGCAAGAAAAAGGTTTTAATTTTGGACTTAGATTTGAAAGAAACACTTGATTTGAAATTGGAAACAAGGTTTTAAAAATTAGAATTGGAGATTTGAAAATAGATTTTAGAATTAGAAACTTGAAATAAATCATGGAATTGGAAGTTTGAAAAAAGTTATGACTGCACCCATGAGGGTTGCCTACGTATCCCTTTTTCAGATTCAGGTTAGTCGTAGTTCGAACAAGAGTCCGATTGAAAATAGACACTTTGAGGTTTTGAAAAGTTTAATTTTAAATGATTTGATTTGAAAAATGATTTGATTCAAACTTAGAATAGAAGATATGAAACTGAGATTTGATTTGAAATTGAACTTTGACTTGAAAAATGGCTTGAACTTTGAAAGAAAACTTGGACTTGATTTGGAAAGAAGAAGTAGAGTTTTGAAAATATTTTGGACATTGAAGTTGGAAAATCATCTTGGTTTAGAAAAAAATTTTAGAAAAGAATTGAAGCTTCTTAACTTTAGGATTTGGGTTGAACTAGGGTTTAGGCCTCCTAGGGTTTAGGTTACCTAAGATTTGAACATGTAATTGGATTGGAAAATATTTGATTTAGATTTGAAAGTTCGATTTTAGAAAGTTGGATTTAGGAAATGTTCGAATTAGAAAAATTTCATTTTAGGAAAGTGCCAAATTAAGATTGTTTCGTTTTGGGAAAGTTTTATTTTAGGAAAGTTTCAAATTTAGAAAGTTTGAACTTAGGAAAGTTTTGAATTTCAAAATATTTGAAATTTAGAAATGTTGCAATTAGGAAATGTTTGATTTAGGAAAGTTGTGATTTCTATTTTCTAAAGTGGAAAATTTGATTTTATTTTCAAAAAGAGATGATTTGATATGGTTTCTAAAATTGAGGGATTTGATCTAGTTTCCTAATTTGAAAGATTTGATCTAGTTTCCAAATTTGAAAGATTGGATTTGACATAGAATTGGAAAGGTTAAATTTTAAAAATCCTGGATTTTGAGTGCTATAATTTGGTGTAGAAAATGATTTTGGAAACCTAAGATTTGATGTAAAAATAGTTTTTGGAAACTTTGATTTGAAGCAAAAGAGGAAGTTATGTTTTTAGAAAAGAAAATTTGGGTTTCCTAACCATGAAATCTAGGGCTTCACTTGGATTCCAAGAAAAAGAGTTTTTGGAAAGTAAATCTTTTAAAGAGATTTTCTAAGAAGAAAACTTGAAAGGAGTTTTCAGAAAGTGAATTTTTGAGGAGAACTTTTGGGAAGGAGTTTGAAAAGAGCTTTTTGGAAAATAGATTTTTGAACAGAACTTTTAGAAAAGAATTTTTAGAAAGTGAATTTTTAGAGAGAGCTTTTAGAAAGTATTTTGAAAAGCAATTTTTGGAAAAGGTCTTGAAGAGAGCTTCAATATGAAGAGGAGTTTGAATATGGACTTTTTGAAAACCTTTTGAATGTCTCATTTTACTAAAACGATTCTAACCATGAAAAGATTAAAACTATTGTAAGTTGGTGGTTTTGAAAATAACATGGACTTGAAATATGGACCAATATGATCCGATTGAATATCACACCCTCTTAAAACAACCCTAACCATGGAATGGCTAGAATCATTTTAAGATTGTGGTTTTGATGAAAAATAAGTTAGGGTTTAAACCTAAAATATGGACTTTGTGGTCACAATGAATATAACACTTTCCTAAAGCAACCCTAACCATGAATTGGCTAAAATCACTCTAGGAGTGTGATTTTGAAAACAAGATTTTGAATGCAAGTTTGAAAGATGATTTTGATGCAAACTTGAAAACAACTTTTGAAAACAATTTTGAAGAGAGGTATGAACATGATATGCACAATACAAATAGGGACATAAACATACAAGGTTTAGGATTCACCAAATAATCAAGGGGGCAAATCCACATGGTCTAAGATTGAATTAGAAGAAAGCCCCCGACATGATGACTTTCAACCATTCTTCCTACACATGAATCGGGGAAACCCTTATTTCAAGCGTGCAAAAAAAGAAGGAAGAAGATAGGGGATTAAAATAGAAGAAAATCTAAGTGAGTTAGATGAAGAAAAGAGAAGGGGAAATACATAAACATAAAGAGAAAACCGACCTCGTATCTTCTTTGTTTGTTTGCTTTGTTTGCATTGCTTTTCTTGGACTTTGAGAGCTTTGAACTTACATCATTTCAGTCTTCAATGGGTACTTGGAGGTTTATATAGAGTGTATGGAGTGTATATGGGCTAGGGTTAGAGTGTACAGAGGCTAGGGTTTGGAAAGAGTTCGAGGTTTGTATGTAGAGAGACAGAGTTTTTAGACTCAGATCGCCAACCCTTTTCACGTAGAGAGAGGCTTTGTATTTATAGACAGAACATTGACCTGGAGCCTGTTGCAGTGGCGCCAGGCCAACTTTTGGCTTGGCGCCACTGCTAGTGGTGCCAGCTACTTAGAAAAGTTTTAAGGTTGGCAAGCAACTTATCGGTCAACCCTTGATATGCAAGGCAAAAGATTTGGGCATCTGTATTAGTGACTACCATGCAAGCTTTGGCTTGGCTTCACTAAGAGTGACTTCAGAAGATCCGGGAATGTTCTGGAAAGCCGAAAATGGTCCGGAAGGCTAGAAATGGGTAGAAACCCTTGAAATGATGTCCTCCGGGTAATGAACTTGAAAAACAATATCGAGATGGTCTACTGAGCTATTAAGGGTAAAACGGTCAACTAGACCGGAAAACCATTGAAATAGAATTGGAATGACTCATGATAGCACTTGAAGGTTGGAAACACTATCTAAAGTGTTCCGAGGGATTGCCAGTTTGATACTCAGAGCTGGTGTGGTTAGAAAAGGCGACCGATCCACCAGGGGCAAAATAGTCATTTTGCACCGAGTTTGCCAGAATAGACTCGAAATGATCTGAAAAGGTGCCATAAGGTTGAAAATACTATTAGAAGTATTCTCGAGAGGTTATCGGTATGATACCTGTCGCACCCCAATTTTTGGCCAAAAAAGACAAGTGAGAAAAACACTATGCTCTCTCGTTAGAACTCAACCTCTTAGAAAGACGAGTGTGACTAGGTTTGAATTGAAAATTTGATTTGAATAAAGGTCTTTTAGAAAAAGGTATGCATCACTATTATGCTATTCACATATCTGCAACTATTTTGTGCATGCATCAATATCCATTCTGGGACAAGAGTTCCAAGAAACTTAGGTCATTATATTCGCATGCATTTAATCAACCATAGAAAGAAAGGAACAATCCAATCTCATGATTATCCAACCTAACTAAACTCCTAAGGGTTTTCTCAACCCTAACGATATATGGCTTGCATAGAACCATATCTCAAGAGAGGCCCAAATCCCTCTCCGTCCATGGAGGCAGAATTACCTAAACAAAGAAGCATCAATTGGCCCATGCTGAAGAGATATTGTATTGCATACAGGGACAAAACCACGCTTTCAAATGGACTCAACATCAAGCTTAGATCCCCTTAAAGAAAGGACCTCCATAGGACATACATTGCATAAAACTTTCAAGTCTACATACCAACTGCATTTTGTTTTCTAGGCTCAAGAGCACAACCAAAGCTATGGGGACCCCCTAGCGTCCCACCCAGTTCACCACTCATGTAAGGATGAGCCCAGTTAGGAGGCATGATCCACAAGAAGAGATGGACCTTTCATTCGTAAAATTTCATATCTTAGCCAGGGCCTTGGCACCATGTTGCCATTCCACCCAATCCTCAAGTTCTTGAAACCATCCCTGCGCAATCATATGAAGCACGGGGTAAAATGGTGTGACTCCCAAACCTGTCTGAGGGGTTTGTTTCAAAAGAGGAATCTCTTTCTAACCCATCTTCCAACTTTCAATTTAAATTTTGGCATAGAAATGGCATCATCTAAATGAAAAGGGTTCGAAGTTTTCATGTTTATATCATTGTCTCGTAACTTTCCATGAATAATGCTTGTTTACAAGAACTTCCCTCTAAAACGTTTTACCTCGACTTAGAGGATGGGATATCATAAGCACCATCTTCAGCAAAAATAATCTCGGACTCCAAAAAGAGGGGAGAGAGGAATAGAAAGTGCAGAAAGAGGGGGAATATAGAGGGGTGAGAGATGAGGATCAATCACATAAGCTGGCTGAAGTTCAGGGAGTGACTCCCAAAGGATGTCTTGGCAAAGTAGCAAGTAGTTACACCCTCAAAAGGAAGATTAGCGCACATTGGCAAGCCTAGGATGATTGAATCTTTGAAAAATAAAAATCAATAAAACCAAAAAGATTTTTGATAGTGTTTGTCCTACACATGCACAGTCACTGGGGTAAATATTCAATTATGAACAGGTTGATGTGCGTGCTTGTTTACAATTGAATCTTATATGCATGATCACTTGTGTAAATATGAGTTAATGGTTTTGATGATCTTTATCATATCAGTGGTTCATATTCATCTTCCTGCACACTTCTTGATACTTCCTAGAATCTGGAATTTGATTTTATGATGTATTTTAGCTAATTCCACCATTACTAAATATTTGCAGATTGTCTCACACCTAAATTGACCTTTTGTTGATTCCCTCTCTCATCACTTATGAAAAGCACTACCAGTAAGAGTGAGTGCAGCTACCATTGTTATGTGATAAGAGAAGAAGGTTACCTACTCACGTGTGTGAAAGTTGCTATACCTTTATGTTTTAGTATTTCCATTATTAAGGAGATAGGGTTGGAATTTCACCCAAAAACAATAAAAAAAACCAAGATCATGGGATGAGACAGGTTTGACTTCTAGATGTGTCAATCTGGAAAATATTAGACATGGTACGCCATCTTAGATGATGCCTAGGGTCTATATTCTCATTAGTCTCTGTGAAGTTCATGCTTACACCACTACATTGTCACTAATATAGTCTTGATTATCTCATGATCAATTGTGCACATTTTATGTGGTTTTATGCATATTTGATATTGATCTTTTCAAACTAGATTGCATCTTCATATTCAAGAATCTATATTTGCCATACAATCATTGATCATGTCTTTATATGGCTCCTATAATTTGAAAAGTTCAATGGTTCTACAAAAAAAAAAAAGGGCTTTCCTGCACTTTTTAATAGCTTTTAATGTCTTCTCGGATTGAGGAAGGAAGCTACCCATTGCTTTGCCAAAGAGCAATGTCGGTCGTCACTTGAGAAAGCCCACCAACCCCAAAGAAGAGTCCTAGAAGAAACTGAGAGATCCACTAAAGAGAGTTTTTCCTTTCAACAACAAAGGGGGGGAGGGGAATTAGTCAATGGGTTGAATCTCTTAGAGTGGTGCAAGTGCTATCACATCATGGCAAGAAAAAGGGCTGAACTAGAAAGGAGAACCCCAAGAGAAAAACAGAAGTTCAAAAGATATTCTGATTCTGAGATATAACACTTACAGCTGAACATAAACCCTGAGGCAACCCCCTGGGCATGCTTTCACTTCAATTCATGTATAAGCTTGTACATTCGTCAAAAAGTATGACATGTATAAACCTATCATCTTATCAAAATAGAATTGACCTAGATAAATTATTTTTGCACAAACTTTTCTCTATGTCTCTCATTCTCAAATAGGAAACAGTGAACGAGGCAAAGCACAAAAAGGAACTGAAGTCACACAACAACCAACTAAGCAAGCTCAGACATCTCCGGCACCAGCACACGCCTCGAAAAGCCTAGACTACCATCCATAACCAACCAAAAAAAAAATAGAAAATGGGCTAACGGCCCACCCTCAACCACCCAATTAGCCATGAAATAACCTAATCCAACCTTTTGCAAACCACAAAGAATGGGGCTACGTTCCATCCCTCCAATCAACTTTGAAACCTTCTCAAATCATAAAGATTAGGGTTTTGACCCACCCTCAACCTCCCAATCAACTTTGAATCAACTTTTTTCAAGCCATGAAAACTGGAGTAATGCAGCACCCTGCACCTCCCATTCAATTCAAACTGTTCGATCATATTCAAAACAAACCGGCCAAATGTGTACGACCTTCTAGATAACTCAAACTTTTCAAAAGAGAGCTCAATCCCTTCATAAATGAACTCAAGACACTCAACTTTAAAGAAGCAAAATTTACCAAAAGATATCTCAACAAGAATCCTGTCATGCCAAGTAAAAGTAGAACCCGGCAATTAAGAAAACACTATGCATTCCAACCTCCAGAGATCTCAAGCAAAGACAAACAAATGACCTCGCCTTCAAACTCTAAGATAAAAGAATCACAAGCATGAAGCAATCTCTCATGGCACCCCATGCTCAAGGCGAAGGTATAATTCCTACCGAATCAAATCAGAATTTTCTAGAATGAAAGCCCTTGCTTTCTCTCAAATTCAAAATTTTCAAAACAGTTTCAATTTCAAAATCAATTTTTGTTAATTTCAAAAATCAATTCTCAAAATTCCAAAATTGCTTTCAAAACTAATTATACAAAATGTTTCAAATTCAAAAGATCAGAGCTCTTACTTTCTTTCAAAAGTCAAAATCAATTTTCAAATCCAAAAATTGTTAAAGCTTTTTCCACCAAAATTTTCAACTTTCAATTTCAATATAATTTTAGAGAAAAAAATTTCTATTGTCTTCCAAAAACATCATCAAGTTTAAAAACTTTCAAAAGTTTCAAATCTCAAGTCAAAGCAAATTTCCTAAACGCTTTTCTCTAAAAATAAAAATCCAACAGTTTCAAGTGAAAATGAATTTTCTAAACATTCTATCTTCAACAGTTCAAGTTTCAAGTCAAAAAGAATTTTCTAAATGTTTCAGAAAGGTTTTGTGACTTGTTCCTCAAAAAGTTCTATTTTAAAACAATTTTTGGTTTCCTTGGCTTTCCCTTTCAAAAACCCTATTTCAAAACAAATTCTAGTTTTCTGGGCTTTCCCCTTTAAAAGCCCTATTCCAAAATCAAGTTTCAAGGTTTTTAAAACTGTTTCCCTCAAAAAGTTCAAATTCAATTCAAACCTCCAGTTGTTTGAGCTTTCCCCTTCAAAAGCCCTATTTCAAAATAAGTTTCAAGGTCTTTTAAGCTTTTTTCCTTAAAAAGTTAAAGTTCAAATTCAAATTTTCATAAAACAATTCTGGTTTTCAAACTTTTTCCTTTAAAAATTTAATTCAATTCAAAGTTTCAATTTTCTAACTTTTTCTTTCAAAAAATTTGTTTCAAATCAATCTCGATTTTATAACATGTTCCTTCAAAAAGTTTGTTTCAAATCAATCTCGATTTTTTAACTTTTTCCTTCAAAAAGTTTATTTCAAATCAATCTCAGTTCTCTAAAACTTTTTCCTTTAGAAAGTTTAATTTTCAAGGTTTTAAAAGCTTTTCCCTTCAAAAAGTTCAAGTTCTAATCAAATCCTAGGTTTCTCAGACTTTCTCATACAAAAGCCCTATATCAAAAACTTTGAGGCCACTCAAATGGAGCCCCGGATCTAAACTATGCTCCCATGCATGTCACTCGCACATGGTTTCACAATTCTAGCTTTCAAATGCCCCGAGCCTCGAAACTTCAAAATACGAACTCTAGCTTTCAAAATTCTTTAACTTCAGTCCCTCTGATTGCCACGCGGTTAATATGGGACCCTTAGTTTTTCATTTTTTTGCCTTTTTCAAGCAAAGGCAAAAAAAGAAGGGCATCTATAAGCACCCCATTTTTGTTTGCTCGGTAATCTTTGGCCCAACTAGACTCATATTTAAACCTTGCATGCACATTCAAGCCCAAACTGGCTTTTCAAACTCTAGTTTAGTCAAACAATTACTTCTAGGCCCTAAGGGCCTAACTGAAGCTAAAACAGTCAAATGCCTCCTTGGCATTCCCTTGCTTTCTATGTAGCATTCCGAGACCAAGCAGTCTCAAAACCAACACCACTTACAGGTAGCTTTCTGAGACCGGGCGGTCTCGGGAACCAATAGCACCTACAAGTAGCTTTCCGAAAACGGGCAGTCTTGAAAACACCACCTACAAGTAGCTTTTCGAGATTGGGTGGTCTCATGAATCAACACCACATAGGTAGCTTTTCGAGACCGAATGGTCTTGGGAACCACCACCACACAAGTAGCTTTTTGTGATTGGGTGGTCTCGGGGACTAACACCACACTGGTAGCTTTCTAAGACCGGGTGGTCTCGGAAACCGATACTACATTAATCACAAGCGGTTCACTTCTGGCAGTTGCTAGACCACCAATGTAGAATGTTTGCTATTGGCATGTCTTTTGAAAAAGTACAAAATTCCTCAAAGACGAAAGTCCACCCAGTCAAATTCCAAGACGACACGTTCACCGAAAAAGTATAAATTCCTCGGAACGATAAGTCCTTATCGACACAACTCTTAGAAATCTAGATTGAAAGTCCGTATCAAATTCAGACCAGTCAACACCAACACCTACTAGCCTATTTCAGTGAAAAATGACCATATCGTTTCTGGTAGGCCCCGCTCAGCATGCTATTCGAAAAAGTACTTGAGTCCTCAGAGTGGTAAGACCACCCTTCCAATACAATCCTTAGACAGTTCGGCATGCTCAGAATGCCATTCAAACCAACTTTGGACCAATTTTGGTGACCTCCAGGGCACTCCCTTGAGTGTCCTTGTCCTTTTCTAGCTACGCCTTGTGGCCCGACACCTTTCCAAATCAAACCAGAGCTTTTCAGAGCCACTTATATTGGAGCCCAGCCAAAAAATGGCTTATAGCCACTAGAAGTTTGCCTTGCAACCCAAGAGTGAATCAAATCAAATCTCTATAGCATCTGGGGCTAGGCGCCATTACTAGCCAAAAAATGGCCTGGTGCTAAATTTTGGCCTAGCGCCACAAGGAATGGCACCACCTCTTCCAATTTTTTGCTTATAAATACAGTGTACCCCCTAGTGTATTCTAGGTCTAAAAATCGTAAAAAAGCTCTGCCTCTCTTGAGATAGCTCTCGATAAACCCCCAACATCCTAACATACTAGGAGAAGAAGAAAAGCCACATGCCAGATAAACAGCTTTAAAGGCCATCTCCCTCTGCTAGGGCACACCACCTGCTCTACTAGCCTCCCTCTTTGGGCGCAATCTCAGCCAAACTCCCAGCATAGATCACTGCCACAACTTAACTTGTCACTGCAATCCCCACCGTCACCTAATTGGCCCACGGGTTGCTTGTGCAGTCGACCTATTAGCAAAGTCGACCCCCCCAGTAAACAGCAGAGCAACTCCCAAGCTCCCCTCCACCTCCATTTCGGCCTCATCCACACGCGCCCACCATTGAGCCTAAACCTACGAGCACTGTGTACAACCGAATCATTGGTAGAGCTAGACTAAACCCCTGCACACGAGTTTCCTCCCTGAGGCCATAGTACCTCTCCGAGAAGAGGCTTGTTAGCTCAGGCCCTACCAAGGTAAAGCTTGCGTGCATTGTATGGAGGGGGAACCTCAACTCAGTCTCACTCTGGTTATCAAGGTGACCCCTTTTCCTAATCCTTCTAACATTCCTCTCAATAACAGGGAGCTAAAAACACCGCAAAGGAGAAAGCTTTAGCCTCGTTGGGCTCTCTTTCCCTCTGCAGATGGTGTAGTTTAACATAGGAATTTTTCCTAGCCCACCCATCCCTAAGTATACTCACCCTCCAAACACCTATACCTTAAACAACTCTTATTGAGTGTTTGTTACTTTTCCCTCCTCACCACCCCCTATTTATAGCCTCAGCTTGACTCCTGCCTCCAGGTATGAGCCCCATCTTTTTCTCATTTGCAGAGATTCCTAACACTCCCACCTACTGCCAGCTCCCTGGGATAAGACCACACAAGCAAGCTGATAAGACCACTCCTTGTGTCATCTTGCCAAACAAGTCTAGTTGATGTCAGAACTTCAGCCTACCAATCCTCTCCCCTTAAACCCATGTGCACTCACCAATCAAACCCAACAACAATATAAACTAAGTTCAAATATAAAAATTCACCTAAACTCGGGCCTTTCTCTCATTTCATTCATATAAACATCTTGATTACACAGGGTTGGGAGCCAAACTTATTACAATAATAGAAAGACACTACAATTTACAATGCTTGAAACACGCTTGTGTTCCCCAACCTTCCTTTGGGCAGGTTCCACTGCCTACACAGCTCGTCCTTATCTCCCACAAGCTCCTCCCACTTTTCGTTAAGTTACGCTAGGCATGCCTCTTGCCTCTTGATCTTCACTTTTAGTACTTCAATTTTCTCCTTCACCGCCTCCTCTTGGCCTTACAGGCTCATCGCTTGATGCTCGGCCTCCACCATAGCACTTACGTGTTGCACTCGTTGTTTTAACCATGACATGTCAAACTACAAACATTGTAAGTCCTCTAAGTCCTGGTTTATTTTTCCTTGTTCACCCCTAACTAGGCTCGCCAATGGTTGCCCGTCAAGTCTCTCCAAGAAGAGCCTCAACATCTCTATTGCGCCAACTGCCAGCAACAACCCCTACTTCCTATGATGAACAAAAGTTTCTGGCACCTCTTAGAATATCTTTTGGAGCCTTGGAACATAACCTTCCTTCACTCTAGCAAAGAGCACAGTAGGATCTAAGCGTCCCGTATTGTTTACCACCGAGGGCATTGTAGTTGCCTCTGGCTCCTTCAGCACGTCGCTTCCTTCAGCCTCCTTAACGTTCGTTACCAATGCCACATGTTCCTCTTCCTCTACTTTGCTTCTAGTCTTGTCATCCACCGACTTGAATGTGCTTGAACCCGCCTAACCTTCTTCAGACTCGCCCCCTTCCTCTTGTGACAGCATCTTGTTCGTAAGCTTCAAGGCAAGCTTCCCCTAATGCGGCTGGCCACTTTTTGCCCTAAGTCCGGTGACCACTTTTTCTATTGGAGTCCCCTCGTCCATCTATTGCAGGTTCGGACTTGCTCACCCTCCCCTCGTGCTAATCCATAACATCTGGCCTGTTCACTTGGGCATCTAGTACAACTGTTGGCCCTAGCACATCCTCGTTCATAACTTTTAGAGGATCGTCCCAAACTTGGTTGCTCCCTTGGTCTTCATCTACCTCATTCTCCGTGTCCAGCACCAGTATGGGCACATCCCTCTTCTCTTCAACATCCACAATCAAGCTCAAGTTTATCCTTGCTGTTTTTGTCCCACAACGCGAACCTTACTGCATCGTGTCGCGGTGCCCCATGGTCTTACACCTTGTTCCCCTTCTTTGTCTTCCTTCTCGAGTAAGTTCTCTTTCAATTGATGCAACCTCTTCCCCTCCCCCTCCCCCCGATGCCAACGACAGCCCCGACACCTCTACATTTAGTCCCACATCAATAGACATTGGAGCCTCACCTCGTCACTTAATACATCATTCAGATATTCTGACGTGTCTTGAGGCACTGGCAGGCACCCCCCCCCCCCCTTTTCTCAAAGGTCGTTGCATTTTCTACTACCTCCCTCGTAGATACCACCTGTAAAGCAAACTTGTTATAACCTTACTGAGAAAACACTTGGATGTGGAATTTAAAAAGATATAGAAGTGAAAATAGTGAAAGTTTTTACAAAATGATGATGGACATGAAAATGGGGCCAAACATGCAATACAGAACATGGTTACCATACGCAAGGGGGTCATGAATTCATACAAGGCTATAATCACCAAATTGCAAGGTGCTCTAAGGCCATACCATCTTAAAGTAGACTAGTGAGAAATCCCTCTACACGGTGGCTCTCACAAGCTTTCTTCTAGGCATGAACTAGGAGCTCACTTATTTCAAGCATGCTAGATTTTTTTTTTTGGGGGGGGGGGGGGGGGGGGGGGGTGTAGAATATGAGGGTCTAAAATAGAGAATAGCCTAAGTAGGCTAGGAGGGAGAAGATAAGAGTGGGGATGACAAAAATGTAAAAGAGAAAATCACCGTTTGCCTTCAAACACTTTCAAGCTTCCATGGATGCCTTGACTTGAACTTGAATGGCCTTAGAGAGGCTTAAATGGCCTAGAATAGGATCTTTTATGGCATTGAGAGCTCTATAGGCGTGGTGTATAAGCTAGAGAGAGTTTGAATCTAACTTAGGTGCTTGAAAGGTGAGGTGTATATAGAATTTCGAAGTTCAGAGGCTATTTCTGCAGAGCTTCACTATTGTTTTTTTTATTCTGGAATATACATAGGGGGAGGCTTGTATTTATAGGCAAATTAAGGAGAGCTACATGAGCCTAGGCAATTTTTGCCATGCGCTAGTATTATTCCACTATTTGAGCACCACGTGGCATACTCTATACTGACTCAACTTAGGGAGCAAGCAACATTTTGATCGATCTGATCAAAATTTGGGTGCATGTAGCATACGCCCTGCCACTATGAATTTTCATTTAAACTTTGCCTCAATAATTATGCAATTTGGGAATTTTCAGTCACGTCCATAATGTTCCCCTATTGTTTCTTAAGAACTTGGAATTTTCGAGGAGCTTGAAGGGTGCTCGGAAGAGTGAGCTATCGTCTCGCAAAGCGTACATGAAAACACACTTTTGTAGAGTGTCTGTGATATACTCTGTGGATGTTCAAAAGTAGTAGTTTTTACGCCATGCGATCGGGGTCCTCGAAAAACGATCTCTCTAATCGGACCATACCGATGGAAAGTGTTCTAGAAATATGTTCGGGAATTCCCTGATTTACGTATTTATCAAGTCATTTGATAGTTTGTTATAATTAGGAAATTGGGGAAAAAGGCAACCTTGGCAGTGCGTCTGTGAGACGCTATAGGGGTTACTGAAAGTGGCAATCTTTGAGTCATGTGATCGAGGGCTTCGAGAAGCAATCTATTCAATCGAGCCGTATCAATGGCAAGATCTATGGCTAAGCTTTTAGGAATTCCCTAATTTAGGTATTTCTCAAGTCAATTGACAATGCATTATAATCCGAGAATTAGGCGAAAAAGATAACCCTTATGGAGCTTTTGTGAGATGCTCTAGGGGACTTTCGTTGGGTTCAAAGTGTTTAAAGTCACAGAGCTTACCCTGGATTCAATGGGGGTGTATGATAGGATCTGCCGGTTTGATACCTAGAGCTGGTGTGGTTTTGGGGAGTGCCCGAGCCACCAGGGGTAAAGTGTTCATTTTGATCAGAATTTATCAAAAAGGGTCAGGATGGATTGGTGTGGCATATTAAGTGTGCCAGACTATTTGGGCACAGTCTTGGAAGATGTTTTCACTGTTTGGTGGGGTTTATACTATGTTGGGGTGCCTAGGGGCAAAACGGCATTTTGACTGGAGTTGACCAAAACGGAACCAGAATTGGTCTGGATGGCTTATTGAGTAAACCTAATTGTCTAAAAACATTTTGGAATGGTGGACTTATCGTTTTGAGAGATTTTGAACTTTCTTAAAGATGTGTCTGGAGTGGGAGCCCACAAGGGTTATTAGGCCTCGATTTGGCCCAATGGGCCCAGGAAGTGATTGGTAGACTAGATTGGATTTAAATTGAATGAACTTACCATCTTAAGGAAAATGTGCCAGATTAGATCATATTGGACAATGCCCGGGGGCGTTTTGGTTATTGGGCTCTAGTGGGCCTAGAGGGCTCGAGAAGCAGTTAACTTTATGTGGGGTCTAAAGGTTGGTTTGGTCTTGGATATTCCTGTGGGGTTTTAAAAGGGAGTTCAATCAGGTCGGAGATTGCTGAGTGGGCAAAAATGAGGTGCTTACAGTTACACTTTATATATCACTTTCTTTTAAAAACCCTAACCAAGGAAGGGTTAGGAACACCTTAGGGTTGTGAGCTTTTAAGTGTATTTTGAAAAAGGTTTTGGAGATGGCAAGTGTATACATCTTGTATTGGGACTAGGTTGAAAAGGTTTTTGAAAAGGTTTTAGAACTTGATTTGAAAACATAGAAGAGTTTGAGATTTTATTTAGGGTTAAATTCACTTTTTACCCCTGTAATTTACCCTTAGTCCCACTTTAGCCCCTCTACTTTAAAAAGTGGCGATCAACTCCTTGGATTTTTGTTTAAGTGCCACTTTGGCCTTTCCGTTAACCTACCGTTATATACTTAATAGAAAATCTTAAAAATATTAGTATAATCCTAAAACAAAGTATAACTAGTAAGAAACAAAATTAGATTTTTTAAAAAATAACTTAAATGGGTGTGTTAGTTATTTTTTTATTTTTTTTTTTTGTGAAATGAGATTGTATATATCGTCTTTAGGATTAATTATTAAAACACCCTTTGAATTATGAATCAGTATATAATTAATCAATGTGGATCAGTATAATTAGTAAGACAAAAATTAGATTTAAAAAAAAATAATTTCATTAAAAAATAACTAACACACCCAGTTTATTTTTAGTGAAATTAGTGAAAAATCTAATTTTTGTCTTACTAATTACACTTTATTTTTAGCATTATATTGATTCAGTTGTTTTTTAGTGAAATTAGTTATTTTTTTTTAAATCTAATTTTTGTCTTAGTAATTATACTTTATTTTTAATATTATACTGGTTCACACCGATTAATTAGTAAGACAAAATTAGACTTTTAAAAAATAACTTAACTCGGTGTGTTAGTTATTTTTTAGTGAAATTAGTTATTGTTTAAAAAATCTAATTTTTGTCTTAGTAATTATACTTTATTTTTAGGATTATACTAATTCACACTGATTAATTAGTAAGACAAAAATTAGATTTTTAAAAAATAACTTAACTAGATGTGTTAGTTATTTTTTTAGTGAAATTAGTTATTTTTTAAAAATCTAATTTTTGTCCTACTAATTATACTTTATTTTTAGGATTACACTGAATCACACTGATTAATTATATACTAACTCATAATTGAAAGGGTGTGTTAATAATTAATCCTAAAGAAGATATATACAATCTCATTTCACAAAAAAAAAAAAAAAAAAAATTAACATACCCATTTAAGTTATTTTTTAAAAAATATAATTTTTGTCTTACTATTTATACTTTGTTTTAGGATTATTATGATTTTTTAAAGATTTTCCGTTAAGTATATAGCAGTAGGTTAACGGAAGGGTTAAAGTGACACTTGAACAAAAATCCAAGGAGTTGATTGCCACTTTTTAAAGTATGGGAGTTAAAGTGAGACTGAGGGTAAATTGCAAGGGTAAAAAGTGAATTTAACCCTTTTATTTATGAAGGTATGCTATGCAAATCGTGTTGGTTTGAAATGTGATTTGAAAAATAGTCTTGGAGTTGAAGTTTTGAAGCCACCTAACTTTGGTTGGGTAAACTAGGGCTAGAGCAAACTAGGGTTTACTAACTTGGATTAGATTGACCTAGGATTTGGTTGAATAACTAGGGTTAGGTTGACCTAGGGTTGGACCAATTAGGGATAGGTCGAACTAGGGTCAGACAAACTAGGGCTAAGTTGACCTAAGGGTGGACAAACTAGGGTTAGGTTGACCAACCAGGGTTTAGGTAACTTAGGGTTGGATGACCTAGTGTTTTGAAAATTAGATTAGGGTTAGGGTTTGACCCTAATGGTTTGGAGATAGTTTAGGAAAGAGGTTTAATGCACGGATTTGGAATGGAAATTTTAAAGATATGATTTTATGCAAAAAAGGAAACATATGATTTTATGTTTAAAATAGAAAGATTTGATTTTATGTTAAAAATAGAAAGATATGATTTTATTAAGGAAAGATTTGATTTTGTTAAAAATGAAAAGATTTGATTTTATGTTAAAAAAAAAAAGGAAATATTTGATAAGGAAATATATAATTTTATGTGCAAATCTATGATATCATTTGGCACTTTTTGAAAACACCTCAAAAGAGTTATGCACTTTTTGAAAAGCATAATGTAACAAGAATTTTGAAAATCATTTTTAATGCAACTTGAAATGCAATGAATGCAAGAAGAGGTTTAAGAGGGTTCCTAAGGCATAGAAAACTAGGGTTTTCATCTAGGCTTCAAGAAAGCAACACTTGGACTTGAATTTGGAGTTTGGAGAGATTTAAAACAACTACGGTTTTAAAAAATGGTTAGGGTTAGAAACCATAATATAGACCTTGACGGTCCCTTTGAATGTTGCACTTTCCTTGAAAATCCGTAAAAAGGTTAGGATCACCTTAGGGTTGTGAGTTTTTGAAAGTAAGAACATCACAATGCATGAATATGTCAATTACAGTACAACGAGTCGTGAACATACAAGGTTTAAGGTTTCATCACATAGCAAGGGGCCTTATGGCCATACCATGATGAGGTAGGCTAAAGAAAGAACCCCGACAGGTGATCTCCTTAAAGCTTTCCTTGGGCATGAATCCAAGGTCCTCTTGTTTTAAGCATGCAAGAAAGGGGAGGAAGAAGATGGGGATGAAAATAGAGAATAACTCAGGTGGGCTAGGAAAGAGAAGAAAAGAGTGGGGGTTTACAAAATTTAAAGAGAAACCTTACATTGTCTTCGAATCTTCATCAAACTTACATGAAGACTTTGTCTTGGACTTAAGAGGACTTTAAGAGCTTCGAAATGGCTGAAGATTGTCTCCAATGGTGCTTGGGGCTAAGGTTAGAGTGTATAGGCTAGGGAGGCTTGAATCTCAGAAGGAGCTAGGTCTTTTGGGATTTTCCGGGGCTATCTCGAGAGAAGCAAAGCTTCTTTGTCATTTTATGAACCTGGAATACGCTAGGGGATGGCTTGTATCTATAGGGGGAAAAAAGGGGCAGGTGGAACCACTTCTAGCTAAATTTTGGCTAGGCGCCACTTTCCAGCCCTAGATTTTGTAGAGATTTGATTTGATTTGATCTTGGGCTACAAAGTAAAGATCTGGGTGCCACTTTTAGTGACAATAAGACATTTTTTTGGCCAGGCTCCACTACAAGTGGCTCTAAAAAACTCTAATTTGATTTAGAAAGGTGTCGGGCTATGGGACCCAATTAGAAATGATAGGGGCACTTATGGGAGTGCCTCGGAGGTCACCGGTTTGATACCTAGAGCTAGCGTGGTTGAAAAGGGTGACCAGCCCACCAAGGAAAAAATGGTCATTTTTGTCGGGTGTCACCGGGATTGGTTCAAAAATGATTGGAATGGCATTCAAAGGTTGGAGACACTCGTGCGAATGTCTCAAGGGTTCATCGGTTTGATACCCAGAGCTAATGTGGTTGAAGAGGGTGATCTGGTCACCAAAATTGGTCTGCATGCCAAACTTCAATGGAATATTGAGCATGCTAGACTGTTTAGGGGTAGTCCTGGGAAGGGTGGACTTACCGCTAGTGGACTTACCATTAGGGGCAATTTGGTTATTTTTCATCGATAAGGGCTAGCAGGTGTTGGTGTTGACTCAAGTTTTGAGTGTTTCTGTCACCCTAATGATTTGTGATGAGTTGGTCCCCGAAGATGTTCTGTTCTGTGATAATGTGTCATGGCCAAGAGGCATGTTCAGTCTCGTGACATCGGGAGTTTAATGGCATTCCCGATGTCAACTTGTTTGTTAGTGTTTTCGTCACTCCAATGGTGGTGTGTTGGTTCTGGAGACTACCTGATCTCAAGAAGCCATGGGGTGGTCTTACCTTTGGCGATATTCCGTGTATCTAAATCTGCTTCTCGCTATATGGTCTATTGCTCCTGAGCCTACAACCAATAATTGAGGAGAATGAGCAATCACAACTTGACTAGACACAAAGGAGTCAATGTGAAAAACATAAACATGGAGTACTTTCTTCGGTTCGACACAATCACGAGCGAAGTGTCCTAACTGCTGACAGTTATAGCACTTTATCTTAGCCTTATCTTTCTTACCACCTCTTTTGCCTCTCTTTTTATGCTTGGTAGGCATAGTCCCACTGGACCCAACATCAGAACAACCTTTACCATCTTTGCCAGTACTATCACCTCTCTTGCGCTTGGACCCATAAGTCTTGCACGAGCTAATCTCAGCAACATAAGCAATACCACCATCAGCCTTAGTAGCCTCTAGGTGCACAGCCTCTAATTTCAGATGGCAGGAGATATCCTCAAAAGTCATGACGCTATCATTATGGGTCATATTCTGCTTCATATGCTCCCACAACTACTGAAGAGAACGTATGACAGACTGCACCTGTTGCTCATCAATAAGAATATGTCCTACTACCCTAAGCTCACGTGTTATGATTGATATCACTCGTAAATGCTGCCTCATGAAGTGGTGAGACTTCCTCTAATAAGAATCAAATTTGGGTGTCAACCCATGCAGTTTGACAAGAGAAGTAACCCCTTACTTCATCTTCAAAACCTCCCAAGTCTCATAAGAAGTCAGGTACACCTCAAACTGCAGCATAAGACCATACTTCATGTTGCTCAACATAAGAAAGAGCGCATCCTGATCTTTAAAGTGCCAAGTTTTGTAGAGTTCTTGCTCCCTACAATGCTAAGTTGTAGTACCCTGTTCAGGCTTAGTGATAAGATGATTAATATGAGCTAAAATGCCCTACTAATTAAGAACAAACTGAATCTTATGACGCCAAATGTCATAGTTGTTATTATTCAGCTTGTCTCCCTTAACCATGTCAGCCACTACATTTTTAGATGCATGATAAACTACAAATAGAGACAAAGCACAATGATGTAAGAATAAAGCATAACACACATTTTTGCTGGCAAAAATCTAAATTCAAACATAAGGCAACTCTCAAAAGTTGCGAGATCGAAAGTTTACTAGGCTCCCAATCATCTCTCATGCCACCAATGATTATTATCAAATTTTAATTTAACTAATGCGCAAACGGTTGTCGAAGACTCAAATCTATAAGAATTCCCTCAACCGATCAACCTCCTACTAAAAAAATACTTCTAAGCATCAATATCATCGCAATAATATTTCCATGCTATCAAATAATTCAAAATATGGAATTAAAACTAACAATTAACACATAACAAAGCACAAACCATGAATAATATGCGACTTTAATATTCAAAAATTAGAAAACAAAGCTGCAGCATGCTAACATATTCCATGCTAAAATTCAGAATTTTCTGTAATTTTTTTGGAATTTTTAAAGTAACAAAAATAATTAAATAAATTACAAAAACATATCATAGATCATCAAAAAATTCATGTTAACACACCAACACATAGATCAAGTATCTAGAATCACATAGCGTAAAACCCAAGGCCCATAAACCCATGCATGCGCCCCAACATGCACAAGTAAGCTCTAAATATCTATTTTTTCTTTATTTTCCTATATGTTTTCAAAAATAATTTTTTAGTCTAGAGAAAAAATCTGGAAAAATTATATTAAAGTAGAAAATAAATTTTTAAGCCCCTAAAAAAAAATTGTGCCAAAAAGACCACAGAAGGACACCCCACATGCCCCACGCGCCACTAGGTGCAAGTGGGCTTCGCGTAGCGCCAGTGCAGCTATGCGTCATTGCCAGCACAGGCATGTGAGCACCACACGCCACCTTCCCAGCAGTCGTTTCTGGCATGGTCGGTGACGGGTCTATATATGGCCTTGATTTGGCTCTGTGAAGCCTATATTCTTGTGCGTGTGTGACAAGTGCCTCTATGCACAACTGGTGAAGTCTGGTGAAGCCTGGTTCATCTTTTTCCTTGAACCAAATTCGAACCCTTTCAACCTCAAACTTCAAACTTTCATAACTTGAGATATATACAGCAAAAAAATGCATATAATATATCGTTGAAAAGGTATTGAAGAGATGAACACAACCAAGTAAGATTCATGCTCAAAAATGTAGTATATAAAAAGTTATGGGCTAAGAAAGCTGCAGCCATAAAAATTAGGATTTGAGATTTCTCTCAAAAAACTCCTCCCTTCTCAACAAAACTTTCCAAAAATCATAACAAGCATATAAGCTACAATATACTAAAATTTCAAGACAAATGGATAAGATTTCTTCGGGCCACCATTAAAGCTCCATTCGAAGCTTTTTTTTTTTCTTCAAAAAAATAGTCCCTAACGCATGAAATAACCACAAGAACATTGTACATTGGCTCTGATAACAATGTAGAATCGAATACAAGCTTAGCGGAAGCATAAATCCATGCTTACCTCTTAAAGGGTAATACGAAAGCAAGCTCGAAACTCGAATTGAAAGTGCTCAACATGAATCCCTTGTACAATGTTGATCTACCCGTGGTGGAGAGCAGTCAAACCTCTCTAGGGCCAAGAGCACCCTTACAAATCACAACTCGAGTGTTTTCTCACAACATGTGTTTCTGGGAGAGATTTTGCAGAGCAAAATTAAGAGAGATGCAAAAATTACTTCCCAAGTGATCTGTACGCAGTATATACAATCCCAGAGAAGTTATAACTTCCCAGATAGTAGGCTCTATCATGGAAAGTGGGTAGTTATTTAACTAAAACCCATGGGTCTTGGGTTGGGCATGGCCATGGGCACCCGACCCAACCCGACCCAATATACCAACAAAAACGTAAGTAATTTTGAGCCTTTGATGAAAATTAAACTTTTTAAAAAAAATATTTAATTGTTGTTTGTCCAAAAACAGAAAGAAAATGAGTAAAATATTTGTTTTTATAAAGAAAATGCTCCCTTGAATTAAAAAAAATAGTGAGAGAAGGAAAAAGAAATAGAAAACAGAAGAAGAATAAGGTAATAGCATGTTTGGAACTAGAGGGAGGAAAGGGAAGAAAAGGGAAAATTTTAACCTTTTCTTTTCCCTTCTTTGATTCTACATAAGAGAAAAAGGAAGGGAAAGAGGAGGAAAACAAGGAATATTTTCTCTTTTATTTCCCTTTCCTTCCCCAAGTTCCAAATGGGCTATAAAGAAAAAACAAAAGTGAAGAAAAAAATTCATTCATGATGAACATTGGTTATAGTCGCGAATAAGTTCTTTGACCTTTCCTCACTACTTTATAATGAGAGAAAAGGCATCAACAGAGAGGGCGGCCTAACTTCATACTTCAGAAGTCACTCACCAAAAAGTGATTCTCTCTATCCTTCTCTCTCTTGAGTGAATAAAGTGTGTTTTCCCTTTTCTTACTCCGTCCAATTTTACCTCAAAAAGACAGTTCTTTCATTACTTATGCGATCAATCACTATTTGTAGCCCTCTCTCTCTCTCTCTCTCTCTCTCTCTCTCTCTCTCTCTCTCTCTCTCTCTCTCTCTCTCTCTTCGAAAGTTTCTTAGTGGCAAAGCATGCTATAGCAGTGTCAAGTATGTTCTTTGCCATCAGGTGTTCATCACTCACACTCTCTCTTTCTCTCTCTCTCTCTCTCTCTATATATATGTACTAAGATAAATTGGCAATCAATATGACAAACTAGTGTATTTTGCTGCTACTACAAAACTCCAATTCAATGAGTTCTTATACTTCTCTCTCTCTCTCCCTCTCTCTCTCTCTCTCTCTCTCTCTCTCTAATTCTTTGATTTTTGAAAAAATCCCTTATCTAGATATGGATTTATTTAATGATGGCGATGCCAAATTAGGGTAAAAAACCATGGGTCATCGTGGTTGAACTGGGTGACCAGCCTACCAGGAGCAAAATGGTCATTTTGATTAAAAACACTAGAACGGGTCCGAAATTGACTGGAAAGGGATTTGGAGGTTGGGGATACTCGTGGGAGTGCTTCATAGATTTATTGGTTTGATACCCAGAGTCGGTGTGGTTAACAAGGACAATGAAGGCGCCTAGGGGTAAAATGGTTATTTTGACCAAGAACCATCAAAATGGGTCTGTAATTGGTTCGAATGGCATTTTGAACATGCCAGATTGTTTGGCACAATATTGGAAGGGGTGAACTTATTGCTCTAACGCCTTAGGTACCTCCTCAAAGAGAGTGTTGAATTGAATTGGACTTGGTGATACCTTAGGGGCATTTTGGTCATTTGGCTTCAAGTGGGCCTGACGAACCCAAGAAGCGACTGGTTGACTGGATTGAATTTTGGAAGGTCAGTTTAGGTTTAAATATGTTTTATTTGAAAGTGAGTTCGGTCAGGCCGGAGATTGTTGAGCAGACAAAAATGGGGTGCTTAGAAGCCTCATATTTATAATGAAGGCATTCTAGGGTTTGTAAATTTCCATACTGGTAAACTCCTTAGCAAAATCGTAACATTTCAATCTAGGAATTTCTAAGAACTCTCCTTGGTGCAGCTACTCATTTAGAAACCCTAAAAAGACTTCCTCTTTTTATAGGAAACAGATCAGACTTCTAAAAATGCAAGTTTCATTTTTAACAAATTTCGCAAAAAATTCCCGACTTGCTAGAGTGAAAGGTATCGAAAGGTATCAAGTTAGTCTATTGATTTTGCACACTCACAACATCTTCGATCAAAAGGTATCGATAGGTATCGAAAGGGAGCAAACTCAAACTACTTTTTTGTAGTTGCTGAATCTTTGATCCAAAGGTATCCAGATCGATCCAAAAGTATCGAAGCTCTCTGAACTGCTTCAAATATGATGTTAAAGTATATCTCAAGCACTCCTTAGCCAGTGCGTAGATGATAAACAATTCAACTCTTATAACCTTTTGTTTTATAACACTAACAAAAAGGACTCAAAACAAAAAAATACAACTCTAGAAACAAATTACAATCAATATGTTTTTTTCCACGGAATTTGCTAAAACTAAATGACCTAACAATCTCCCCCTTTGGCAATTTCGTGATAAAACACAGAATAAGAACAAATACATCAAACTGACTCTAACTAACCAAATACGAAGTTATGCTCAAGAAGTCACGTGTGTATTTGTTTATCTGCAACACAACACTAAAACAAGAATACCTAAGAAACGAATGTATGGTATAGAACTATAAAAAAAATATAAAAAAAAGAGCACATATCACAAGGTAAATAAACTCAACTCTTCTCCCTAAGTCCCCTAAACATGTTTTTCTCATAAATAATATTGTCTCCCATTTAATACATGCTAGCTCATATTTTTCTCCCTCTTTTTGTCACGAATAGTCAAGAGATATTCAAACCAAACTCAACTTGATGACCAAAGAGAGATTATCAATAAAGGAGTATGTATAATAATCATACTCAATGAGAGAAATAAGTAAACTATCCTAAACTTGACTAAGACAATACGCCTCTTATGTAGGATAGAGTAAAGAAACATAATGTTTTTTAAATAAAAACAAAAAGGTAATTATGCACATTATCAAAGCTGTAGGTGTCCATGCCCAAACTCATATAGTTCAAATAATACTCAAACCATTAAGGAAGAACTTGACACATGAACTAAAGTGAAATTCTAAGCTCTTTATAACAAAATGATGATATTCATGAAACAACCAAGTGTGTATATATAGTGAACTCAATATGTATCAACACTTGTTGAAAGTGCTAGTAGTAATAAATGTTAATACGACTATTCAAATTCTCATGAAGCTAGCACTACTAGAACTCAAACCTAATTATGTCCAACATCCCTTTGTTGATATAACAATGAATGCTCCCTCTCAACACATACATGTGCTAAGCCAACCTTATCTCTCCAGATGGAATATGTCATGCAATACAATGACGGCTTTCATACACATGAGCAAGTAGTCTTCTCTTCTTGTCATATAACAATGGTAGTTGCACTCACACTCACTGATAGCCCTTTTCATCATGCAAAAATCATCATATTTTTTTCATAGCATGAAAGGAAAGCAGAACAACAGAGTCACATGGGGGTGTGTAGAGATCAACAATGAGATTAAGACATATAACCATAGGTCAATCTAGTATGTGATTATGCAAAGAACATGAGAATAGTATAAACTAATAAGAATCATATAAATAATTTCAATAAGGTCAACAGCATTAAGTGTGCGCAAAATAAACTAGGTTCGTGACCATGAAAACCATTACTTAAACAGAGAGTAAAGAATTAAGCCTTAGTATGTTCATGAGTTCTACACAATACACTAAGCATTAATATTATTATATGAAAATAAACATAGATGTCATGAACTCACCAAGATGCAAAATCACAAAAAAAAAAAAAACTTTTGTATTTTTTTAATTTATCAAATCAAATAGAAAAGCTAAAAATACAAATACGATCACTACACTAGAACCAAACGATAAACATGAAGTACAAATATCCTAGGCTATGTCATAGGCAATTATCCCTCAATAATGAGGTCTACAAGTAGACAAATCCTCTTGCAATAAATCCATGGATCCAGATACTTATGACCTCACTCTTATAAAACAAATTTTAAAAATCAGTTCTTGAGTGTCCTGCTCTAATACCAATTGAAAAAAACCCTTATCTGGATATGGATTTATTTAATGATGACGATTCTAGTGGCTATTCAATTAATCAATATATGATCAATAATTCACAATCGCATGTCAAGCATAGGTAAATATAACCAAATCACACACAAGACAAGACACACGATATTTAGCGTGAAAAAACTAAACTCGGGTAAAAAACCACGGGACCTAGTCTAGCAAATTAATCCACTATCAAGAACAATAATACAAGTTAACAACTTACAACCCAACCTTAACCAATTCCTTGTGCCTCAGGTGCCAAATCCATAAACTTGCGGGAATGTTCTCCTTGTACCAATTGGATCTCCATGATCTCGTATCACCCCTTTGATACAGTTTTTTAGTGATTGATTGAGTGTCAAACTCCACGACACCGTCAAAATCCTCTGAGCACTGGTTAACTCCACCACCACAAACCCACAAAGGATTTGTTGAGCCTTAGATCACATCTAAGATGACTACTAAGAATCTTTTGCACTATGGCAAAATAAGAGAACTTTTTTCAATAAAATCACTCCAAATGTAGTTCTCTTCAAGATGTCTCTCTAAATAAGAATAATCTTCTAGCGTTGCAAAGAGGAGGTATGAAACTTGATTTTAGCCTTCCTATAACCTCATATTTATAGTGGAGACATTCTAGGGTTTGTAAATTTCCATACTGGTAAACTTCTTGTCAAAACTGTAACTATCCAATCTGGGAGTTTCTAAGAACTCTCCTTGGTGTAGCTGCTCATTTAGAAACTCTAAAAAGACTTCCTCTTTTTATAGGAAACAGATCAGACTTCTAAAAACACAGGTTTCCTTTTTAGCAAATTTTGCAAAAAATTCCCTACTTGCTAGAGTGAAAGGTATCAAAAGGAATCGAGTCAGTCTATCAATTTTGTACACTCACAGCATCTTCAATCGAAAGGTAACGAACTTGGACTACTATTCTGCAGTTGTTGAATCTTCAATCCAAAGGTATCTAGATAGATCCAAAGGTATCAAAACTCTCTGAATTTCTTCAAATCTGATGTTTAAGTATATCCCAAGCACTCCTTAGTCAATGCGTAGATGATGAACACTTCAGCTCTTATAACCTTGTGTTTTACAACACTCGAAAAAAGGACTCAAAATTAAAAATATAACTCTATAAACAAATTACAATCAATACGTTTTTGTCCATGGAATTTGCAAAAATTAAAGGACCTAACAATTTTAATCTTAGATGTGTTCTGCACCAATCAACAACCCAAAAAAAAAAGCCTTCACTTGTAAACCTGTAAGGTTTCTCCATCAATCTCAACAATTTTCTTTTGAGGATTTTGATTTCTTCCTTTGTTTACTGCATTTGCCCAGAGTTGGTCAGAAGTCAAATTTAAGGGCGTCCCCAAAAATGGTAGCCACAGTTGTAAACGATCAGATCAGTTCACTGCCGGATGGTATCCATTGTCACATATTGTCTTTCTTGCGGATGGAATCCGCAGTTCAAACAAGCATTTTATCCAGTAGATGGAGGCACGTCTGGAAATTCAACCATGTTAGTACTTCACCAAGTGGCTGTACACTCGCGGTGATTTACAAGACTACAGTTTCGTATCTCTATGCCTAGAACTTCACAGAGCCACCAAACTGCAAAAGGTTTGTTATACGTGGGAGCGGACTTGAGGGTTTCTTCCCTGAGGTCGAAAGTGGGTTGCATTCCCGGCAGCAAGGGTCGTTGAAGAGCTTGAATTAAGGCTTTTATACGAGTATTTCGAAGTACCTCTTTCCCTATATGCTGCCAAATCTATAAAGTCTGCCTCTCTCAGGTGTCCGTTTTAGTTCTAGTTCTTGGCCGAGTTTCAATGGATTCGTTCTTCTTAAAGACCTTTACATTGGATTCTCTTTACTCAGTGATGAAGTGATGGCCGAAATTATCTCTTCTTGCCCGCAGCTTGAGAAGTTAACTCTCGAAAGGTGCTTTGAACATATTAAGGTGAAGATAGCTGCCCCGGCCCTCCGGCTGAAGCAGCTTGTCTTTGCTGAAACTGATGTTGGAGAACTGTTGGAGTTGGGAGTTGAGGCACCCAATCTTGTGTTCTTCAAGTACCTGGGTAGCGTAGTGCCTTTTAGCCTAAAGCACCTACGTTACTTGGATGAAGTTGAGCTGGTGTATAGAGTGTTTCAGGAGACAGACATTGGGTAAGTGAAAACTTTGATGGATGAACTTTGTCATGACTAGGTTTTAAGGCGTGAGTTCTTGGTTCGCTCAGGTATTGATTTTCAATCTAGATCATTGAATTTTTTTTTTTTTTTTTTTTTTGTGGATATGGTAACATTATAGTTGTTATACTTTTTTGGCTTTTAGTCATTGATAGTTATGTTTTCCTATGTTGATTCACGAAATCTGAAGTTCATGGCAAAAGCATATTACACAGTTGGTAACCGATGTTCAGGTGTTCAAAACCTGAAGGCATTTTGTTGGTCTGGGTTATTGAAGCCCAAACGCGACCTCACTGCGTTGGTTGCTTTTTTAGGTGATTGCCCTTCTCTGGAGTTCATCCGATTAAATGCAAGGCCTTTGCTTTATCTTTAGTTACTGTGGGCTCTGAGAAAGCTTTCCTTCTTAGCTAATTCTCACTGTATTGCTTCCATTTTAAATGAATTTGGAATTCAATTATGTGGAGGAGCAGCCATGTCTCTAGCTGCAGGGTGAGGAACTAAGTAACACAGTTCGTGTAGGGAGGGTGGCGAATCCCGCTCTAAGTCGCGGATTCGCCAATTTTGTGCCAAAACGGGTCAAATTTGCGGACTTCACTAGTCAAAATCGCGGACTTCAGACGAAATGCTGTTCTACCCAATAAAAGTTCACCAGGTGAATTTTATGTACAGTGAAATGAGCGTGTAGTGGCTTACCTGTGCAATCTCCGAGATGTTTTGCATACTTTATTGTCAAAACAAGTTGGTTCAAGATATTGCTACAGCTGCCAAGATGGTTTTGCAGGTTGATTTAAGATTAATAGTGGCCATTGGCACGAAAAACCACCTTAATTGTCACTGAAACAATATATGTAAATAGTTATAAATTATTTAAATACATTTATATAATATTTAATATATATATATAATATATTTATTCACACAGCGCTTTCACTCTTGTAATATTTTGATAACAGACGCTCTCGCGCTTCTACATCCGCACTCGTTTCACGAATCAGTGACTTAGGTGAGGAACCGGAGGTGCACGTGGGCTGCCCTTCTCAACTCCGAGAAACTAAAGTGGATCTGTATGATTGTCTTCCGTGAGACATGGAGCTGATTAAGTATTTATTGGGAAAAGCCTTCCGTGAGACATGGAGCTGATTAAGCATTTATTGGGAAAAGCAGTGGTTTTGGATAAACTCCCCATGAATTTTGGCTATTCTATTAGTGAATTGCGCGCTAAAATGCCCAAAGAGCAGGGCTCTCTCTTTCCGAAAGGTTCCTCTCATGTCCAAGTCCAATTTCACAAATAATATTGTACATAACAATACGGTGAGACCTGAGCTTCTAGGCTTTTGTTTTATGTTGATATTGTGTCATTTAATCTCATAATAGTACTGTTCTAATTAGCACATTTTTGTTATTTTCTTACAAAAGTTTATCTTTGCTTGGTACCAATAAGAGATATTTTTGCCAAATGCGTCCGTGTCTGTCATTATATATATTTAATATATATATGTATATATAGTGATTACGCATTTTAACTGTGCTGTGTTTTAAGATGGCAAACTTCTGCTTTATTTGTAATATCTTCGTCTGAAGAGGAATAGCTCATAAAGGACTACCTTCTCGTATTCTGGTTGTTGAATATGACCCTGTGGTCTCCCTAGCTACAATCTGCTTGAACGTTCAATGTTTTACGCAAAGTGCACACTGTCTTCAATATCAAATTAATCCATGTGTAACTTATATTTCTCTAATTCATTGTGAATCTTATTATTTGAACAGTCATTACCATACTTAAACAGTTTATGCTTCTATCCTAAAATCCCAAATCATGTGAACTGGGATTGGATTCTGTCTGATTTTCCCTTTGCTTTTTTTTTCCTCCCTTTTTTTTTTGTGGTAATTAAACAAGAGCTTCATTTGTATTGAAATAAAATAGGAGTGAAAAAACACCAATTAACTACATGGAGCAAAGTATCCCATTGGTAGAGACTTTCAATATCCCTACTTATATCACGGGTTCAATTCTCGCACTCCCCATTTGCTTCTATCCCCAAGGCTTAAATCCAACTCTCCATTCCCCCTCCCCTAAGGTAGAAGTAGTATATATGTAGTTGTTCCTTCTGTTCCTCAAAAAAGTACATAGTGAACACATTTAGAAGTTAGCCTAATAATAAAAATCCAAGTCAGTCTGTCTGTCTGTCTGTCTCTCTCTCTCTCTCTCTCTCTCTCTCTCTCTCTCTCTCTCTCTCTCTCTCAACTGTTGAGTAGATCAAGTGACACTCGAGTTCAATATGTTAAAAATGATTTACAAAAATTTGAAACGTATGTAATTCTTAGGTATTAGTTGAAAAGTGATTTTCTTAAAAAATACTTGTCTAATTTTTGTCCAGCCAAACTGAAAAATGAGTAGAAATTTTTCTTTTAGAAAAATAATTTTCAGTTGAAATAAAACGGAGCCTGTATCACTTAAACCACAAACACCTAATTTTGTCACACTTATAACCATCTTACTAGTATTTCCTTTTCTTATTTGAAGTCTATTTAAGTAGAACTAACATGTATTACTAACAGTCTATTAATTGTTCATGACTAAAAATGTCACTATAGCCACATGAGAAAATTTATCCATGTTGTATACATATTTAGTGTGAGACCGTATCTTGCTTAGTATCTCATTTAGTTTAAATGCATATATTGTAGTGCATGATCACCTTAATCAATGAGCTTGATTAGTATGTTTTAATGGAAGTATGTCATGTGAAGAGTATTTTATTTTTAAGCATGATTAATTAGCTAATCCTTCATTAATTAGCTTAATTAATCTCCATGTTTAGCTTAATATTAATGATGATTAATTATCATAAGTGTGTTTAATTATATTAATGATGAGCATTAGTAGGGAGAGGTGATGCAAGGAGGTGATAGCTGTGCCTGCGTGTGAAGCCACCAAAGGTGTGTGCATAAGGTGTGTATTTCATTATATCTTGGGCGCGCGCGTGTGTGTGTGGAGAAATAGATACAAGATCGTATCTATAGTGTGTGTCAAGACAAGTTAAAGAGAGGAGAGAGGTGCTTGTGTAGAGAATTGTGTTTGGCAAGAAAGAAAATAAGAGAAAGGAGGAAAAAGGGAAATAAAGGAAGAGAAGAAGAAAAGATTGAAGGGGAAAGTTGTGCATCCATTGTGTAGGGCGATGAATCTCATGATTATATTTGTTTTCATGTGCTGTGTTGATTGTTGCATGTAGAAGACCTTCCATGCCTAAGAATTGTGGGATTAAATTCCAAAAATTTGAGGTTTCAAGTTAAAGACTTGGAATCCTTGTCATGTGCATGTATTGATGTGTTGAAGTCTTACTTCAAGATGTTAGAATACCATTCAAGGCTTTAAAAGACTTAGGGAATGCGTATAGCTTTAATTTGAAAACTTCATTCCAGACCAAAGGGTGCTATGGCTCAATTAGGCTCTTACTGGCACAATCCTCTGGAGGGGGTGCCTAATGGCTCGAGGCTCGGGGCTCGGGGGGGGGGGGGGGCGGGGGGGGTGTGGTATTGTGGGTCTCAAGCACACATTGACCCAACCCTGGGTTTCTGGGTTGTTTTATCTTGTATTTGCATTGTGGCTTCTACACTCGCATTAAATTGTTTAATACTTTTGTTTAAGAGTTGACCCTTGGTGTTTTAGGGGAATGGCATCTATGTTTATGGGGTCATTTCCTTATTGTAGTGTGGGGTCATTCGCATTGAGTTCTAATATATATTATTGTGGTATCATTCCTTACATTGATAGGTTATAAGCTACATCTATACATAGATTGTGAACATTTACATATAATATTAATGTTATGGTATGTGTTAGGTTCAGAGACGACTAAAGACACTCCTATTCCACCTAAGGAATGATTCAACCTTACTTGATACAGTGGATTGAGGTAGGAATTTAAGATATTATTATTCTTATTCTTATTGAATTGAATGTCTTATTATTTATATTGATGTTGGTGGTGGATTATAAGGTGATAATGCATACAACATATGTTGTGTGTATATTTTGCATTGCACTGGTGAGGTTAAGTCACGGTGGACTAACCTAAAGAATGTCATGGTGGACATTCTTAGATAACATGCCAGCCATGATTTGGGGAATATTATCAAAAAGGTATACATATGTGGTGACATCAAACATTGCATCACAAAAGACATTACATTACATGAGACATTTCTCATTAATGATGGTAACAAGTGTATGATTATATATCAGTGTAAAGTGGATCATTTATTGGTGTTTACTTCTGTGTTATTTTATATTCGTTCTTTACGAGTTCGATTATTTTAGTGAGCATATTGATATTAACTCACACCCACACAGGTTGTTTTGCAGGATCAATGGTAAAGTCCGGTCCACTGCTTTGGTGTCGAGTTATTGAGTTTTGGAAGCTCTACTAGTTGTGATGTGAATTTTGTTCATGTAGTATGTTTGCGTGAGAGATGTTTTAGAGGTTGTTTCCATTTCTACTTTATAAATGATTACATAGTTTGTTTAGTGGTTCTCTTATGAATGTATGGTGATGATGATGATGTTTTATAATATAATAATGTTTCAAATGCTTTATAGTACACACTTCTTGAGTTTATTGTTAGGTGACCTTCGCGGGCAGGTGATTTGTGCGATCCACCCATCCTAAGAAGGCATTAATGACACTTGATTAGGTGTGGGTGTGACATTTAGACCCGTTTGCCAGTAGTGAGAGAAAAGGAAAACGAAATAGAAATAAGAAGGAACAATGCAGAAGAAAGGAGGAGGGGGGGGGGGGGGGGGGGGGGGTAGTCCATTTATGATGAACTTTGGTTATTGTTGCATTTAAGTTTTCTAACCTTTCCTCACCACTATAGAATAAAAATTGGTTTCTCCAAAACTATAAAAACTTCTTCTCTTTTTCCTTTATAATTTCTTTTTTGTCATGGTTTTCCAATGCAACCAAATGAGGAAAAATTATATCCCTCATAATTCTTTTCCTTTCCCTCCTAGGTTTTCAATTCCAATAAAGAACCTATCCTCTTTGTAGGGAGAAACAACTAAACATACTAACTATACCGTCCATTTGATGGAAATTCAGAAGACAAAACTGATGGAAAGATATTAAAAATATCAAAAATGATGTTCAGATCTACTTCGATCTACTCTCAGATGGATTCCCCAAAAATTTTTTGCTCTACTCCATGAAGGTCCTGCAGAAAAACTTCATCGATCTACCACGATCTACTTCGATCTACTACTCTTTGCTTAGATCTCCATTGATCTACGAGGTTGGTCTTCTTCTAACTCTCTATTGGTGAAGGAAGTATCCTTGTGTCCTACCCAGCTTAGTGCGTGCAGAAAGGATTGCTTTGTGCCCTACCAAAAACTTCACTTTCTAGTTTTTCTCTACAGGTGTTCTTAGCTTCTTCCTACATTGCTCTGCTCCCTTTCTCCCTCACCTCTTATCTCCTTTTTCCTGTTGATACTTGCGATAAATCTTGATATAAAGAGGAATAATATCCTTGTGTCCTACCGAGCTTACTAGGTGCAGGAAGGATTGCCTTGTGTCCTACCTAGCTCATGAACTACATAGTCGATCACTGTCTCCACCAATCTTCTTCTCAACTTCGATCTTCTTCGATCTACTGCTCTTTGCTTAGATCTCCACTGATCTACACTGATCTACTCCGATCTCCACCGATCTGCTTGCATCCAACCATTATCTGGTGAAGAAAGGCCTGTTTTCAAGGAACCTTGCGTCTTGTCAAAAATCTGGTGAAGGAAGGTTTCTACCATCTCGCATCTTCCCATTGTTCAATCCTGCTTTTGGCCATATTATTTTCGTCTATTTTCCACCAAATGGAAAATTAGTTGAATGAGAAAAACACTAGGGAAAAGAAATCAACCGGGAAAAATGATCTGGTCACTATCTTTGCGGAAAATTTCCCAAAGAATATGAACCCAAATTGGCTTTCAAGGATTTTTAGCAAAGTTGGAAAGGTAATCGTTGTTTACATCTCGAACAAAGTCCGTAGAAAAAACCAAAAGAGATATGGATTCATGAGATTTGCATCTAGAGTCAAAGCCATGGAGGCAGTAAAATCCTATAATGGAGTTTGGTAGCTTGAATTTAGGATGAAGGTACACTTAGCCTTGTATGAATCTCATCAAAGAAGTAATTATAATCAAGCCTTCCAACCATAAGTGCACAAAGCTATGGATCGAAATGGCCAAAATGCAAAGATTCTAATAACTTCCAATTCTCACTGAGACAATAGGACCTATAAACAAGTGTTGTCTATTCCAAAATCCATCTCTCAGGAAAATAACTTTGCTCCACCAAATAAGGAAATAGAGGCAAACATGATCGACTCTGAATGGCTAAAAAAAGTGCCTAATTGGCCTCCCAATGCATTCAAAAAGCATGTTTGGCATCCAGAATGCAATGATAAGAGAAGGTGTGCTCGATATCAGCTTAACATATTTAGGTGAGAACAAAATGCCGATTCAATTCACTAATGAGGAAGTGAAAAAAAAGTTTTTGGAAAATGGTCAGGACTAGTTAGATCAATGGTTCTCCACAATTTATGAGTGGTCCTATAAGGAATTCAATCATTCAAGATGGATATGGCTACACATCAAGGGTGTTCCTCTTCATGTTTGGAATGCCTCTACTTTTCAAAAAATTGGCAATCATTGGGGGGAAGGGGGAGAGGTGATCATGGTGGATGGTAGAACCTCTACCAGGTCAGAATTGGGTATGGGAAGAGTCCTTGTTCAAACCGGATGCAAGCACTCAATTGATGACTCAATCAATCTAAAAGTGGGAAATTTCCTATACTCAGTGCAGGTATTGGAATCTGATTTATCTAATACTGGCATGATCAGCGAAAAGAGGCAATCACTCTCTTATAGTTCTCAATTTGAGACATCTTAAGAAAAGGAGGGAGTGAGCAAACCTACTCTACCAGAGGCTTGTAATCACGCCATGGGCAAAACTCATTGTTAAGATAGATCTTTACAAGATTCTAGCTTGAAGCAATGGAAAGATTCGCAGAAGGCTGAAGAAGATGTTGATTTGGCTTCATTTAGTCAAGAGACTGTATTAGAAGAACTCAGGGAAATTCCTCAGCATTCATCTGATGACAAATCCATTGATGAATCAACTTCGAAGAAAATTTTCTCAAGGAAAGAGTTCGAGGTAGTCGGAACGGATTCAAAAATAGGCTACGAAGAAGATGACTATGATCTGGAGTTGTTAAGCCAAGTTGCAGACTCAGAAAGGATCCAAGTAAACACTATCTTGCCAAGTCACTCTCGGGATCCCAATCCCAATAATTTAATTCCTAATGACGATCAACAATCTAGAAGGAAATTGTCTAAGAAAGCTTCAGTTCTAATAAAAGTACTAAATTCAAACATCTCTTTCAAGGGAAATGACAGCTCATGTGAGGGCTCTGGTGGGAAGCTGTAGGAAATGGATAGCTCACATTTATCAGTTTTTTCAAATTCAAATACAAATGCGTTGCTAGAAATCCAAGGAAAGAAAGGCCTCAGCCAAATCCAAATTGAGATAAGCCCACAAATAAAAGGTCCAGCTATCTTAAAAGCCCTAAACAGAATCCTAAATGAAGCCAGCCCTGCTAAGAATGGATTAGTTCTTCAGTAGACAGTTATCTCTGGTAAGAAAAGGGGGGATATTATCCGAAAAGAAGATTCAGGCCTCAAAAGGAAAGAAAATATCTCTCATGAAGATTGGGATGAACCCAGTTATGAGGTTGAAGGCTTTAAGATCTCAAAGCTCAAACAGTCAAAGGAAAACCAATAGAGTCATTTCTTCTCTCTCTTCCGTAGATTTTAGAAATAGAAACAAACTAATCCTAAAGGACTTGGAAGAGCAACATCTGGATGAAGCAAATAAAACCATACAAATTGGAAAAGCTCTGGGATTGAACTTTCAAGGAAAAGATGAGAAAGTCAAGAAAAGATTAATGGAGCTAGAATCAAGAGATTATACATTCCAGAAGGCCAAAGGCGGAAGGAAACTAAAAAACTAATTTAGTTTTTTTAGTCCACTAGGTGTTCAATCAAAGTAACCAATGAAGCTACTCACTTGGAATGTAAGAGGCTTGGGAAAGAATCAGGAAAAGAGAATGGTGAAAAAATTAATTCAAGATAGGGCAATGGAAATGGTCCTACTCCAAGAAACAAAGTTGAAGCAATGTAATGATAGTTTGATAAAATCTTTGTCGGGGAGTTTTGATAGCATATGGGAAGCAGTAGATGCAAAAGGCTTGTCAGAAGGTTCATTATGTATTTAGAAGGAGGGCTTTTTCAATTTGGAGGTCCTGGTTAAGGAAAGAAATTTTATCCTTCTTGCTGGAAAAGTCAAGAATGTTTTTAAGGGTGCTATTCTGAACATTTATGCCCCAAATTCAAAAACGGATAGAAGTTAGTTGTGGGATAAATTGCTAAATCTAAAATCATAGTTCAACATTTCATGGTGATTGGGTGGGGACTTCAATGAGATACTGAAAAAAGGGGAAAGAACAACTTGTGCCAAGGTGCCAAGAGGAATAAGGAAATTTATCAACTTCAAAAGCAATGCAGAATTGGTAGATCTTCCTATGCTGGGAAAGCAGTTTACGTGGTCAAATCTTTAGAATGAGGAAATATGGAGTAGATTGGTTCGATTCCTACTTAGCAATGAATGGCTTGACAAATTTAAATGTTCACAATGGGGTCTTCAGAGGCTGTTGTCAAATCATGCCACTGTCCTATTATCAGATGAAGTCCAAGATTACGGCCCAAAACCCTTCAAAGTTTTTGAGTCATGGTTTAGAATGAAATCTTTCAACAACATTGTAATAGAGGTATGGTCTTCATTTAATCCTACTAGAAGGACAACCTTCGTAATGTTAAAAAAGCTGCAGTTTCTGAAAAGAAAACTCAAAGAGTGGTTATGTGAAAAAGCAATCTCATGGGAGTAAAAACCAAAACAATTGGAGGAAGAATTGCACAAGATAGATCTAAGGGGGGAAAGAAATTTATCAAATGATCAAATCCAAAAGAAACGAGACATCAAACATAAACTATGGAAATATTATCTTAGGGAGGAGGCTTGTAGTAGGCAAAAATCTAGGAGATTGTGACTGCAACTTGGAGACAAGAATACAAAGTTCTCCCTATCATCTATGAAAGCCAGATTTAGAAGAAACTACATTGGCCAACTTTTGGAAGATGGCTCTGTGTTCTCACAACCAAGCAAATTAAAAGAAATAATCCTCAAATATTTCAAAAATGGTTTTTCTGAAGGTCTGATGGTGAGACCATCTTTGGAAGGGGAAATGCAAAGAAAATTAAACATGGAAGAGCAAGCTTCTTTGGAAGTGGGTTTTCATGAATTGGAAGTTTGGAGGGCTTTATCAAGTTGCAATGGCAGCAAGGCTCGAGGTCTAGATTGTTACAAATTGAGCTTTTGGAAAAGGTTTTGGAGCATAACATAAGGAAATATCATCAAATTTATGGAGGAGTTCCATGCAAATGGACAGCTACTCAAAGGTATCAATGCTTCTTTCATAACTTTGGTACCTAAAATTGATTGTCCTAAATCTCTAGCAAACTATAGGCCTATTTCTCTCTTGTCCTCAGTGTATAAGATTCTAGCAAAATCTTTATCTATTAGAATGAGAAAGGTTATGGGGGGAATTATTGGAGAAAATCAAACTGCTTTTGTGAAAAATAGGAAGATTCTTGATGGGGTATTGATAGCAAATGAAATAATTGACAATTGGAAGAGAAAAAGGCAAAAAGGGCTAGCGATTAAGCTAGACTTTGAGAAGGCTTTTGACAATGTAAACTGGAATTTCCTATTCCAAATGATGGAAAAAATGAATTTTGGAGAAAGATGGAGGAAATGGATAAAAGAATGTCTACCAAGTGCTTGGGTATCTGTTTTGGTTAATGGGTCTCTTACCAAAGAGTTCAAAATGGAAAAAGGGGCTGAGACAAGGGGATCCTTTATCCCCTTTTCTATTCATCATTGTCACTGAAAGGCTAGATGTCCTCTTTCAAAGAGCAAGATCACTAAATATTATCAAAGGAGTTTTAGTAGGATCTGAAAACTTATCTGTAACTCACCTTCAATTTGTAGATGATACTTTGCTTTTTTGCTCAACTGACTTGGAGGAGGTAAAAAATTTAAAAAGAATACTGAAATGCTATGAATTGCTGTCTGGCTTAAAACTCAATTTTCAAAAGTCTGTAGTCAGTGGGGTTGGGGTGGGGGAAGGTTTTATGTCAAAGATAAAGGACATAATCAAATGTAAACATCAAGCTCTCCCATTAAAGTATTTGTATTGTCTTTAGATGGAAATCCCAAAACTTCAAGTTGCTGGTCAGGAGTAATTGAAAATATAAAGAACAAATTGGCTGGTTGGAAAAGAAGATACTTATCTATTGGTGGAAGGCTTACATTGATAAAATCCACTTTAGCTAATCTTCCCATTTATTACCTCTCAATGTTCAATGCCCCACTAAAAGTTTATAAGGAAATTGACAAGATGCAAAAAAGATTTCTATAGGGTGACCAGCAAGGGGAAAAAAGGTATACATTCTATCAAATGGACCAAAGTGATAGCTAGCACCCATTTTGGTGGTCTAGGCCTATCTCCAATTAGGGTGATGAATATGGCTCTATTAGCAAAGTGGTGGTGGAGATTTGCAATTGAAAAGAATGCCCTCTGGAGAAAAGTGATCTGCCAGAAATATCTATGGAATGAATTTAGATGGTTATTCCCAAGTGAAATTAGGGATAATACTTCAATTGTAATCAAGGACATGTTATTCTCTCTTGAAGATCAGCAAGAACTAAAATCTATCTTGTTATCAAATCTGAAGATAAACATTGGAAATGGTGCCTCTACCTCTTTTGGAAAGATCCTTGGTTAGAGGGGCCTATGTTGAAATCTAGATTTCCCAGATTATACCAACTTTCAGTTCAAAAAGAAGCCAGAATCTCAAAAGTAAACAATAACCTTGGGTCTACGAATTTGACGTTCAGAAGAGCACTGCTATCATGGGAAGAATACAACTTAGAGGATATTTTGCAAATGGTGAATCCCTTCGTGTTAAATGCTTCAAAATCCAATTTAATCATTTGGAAACCAGAAAAAGAGGGGATATTCACAGTAGCATCTTTTTTTGCAAAAAAAAGCTGATAAAATGCTCTCTATAAATTATCTCAAGCTGATTTGGTTGTGGAAATCTTGGGCCCCATTGAAGTATGAAATTTTTGGTTGGCTAGCACCGCAAGAAAAAATAAAAACCAGAGCATTTCTGAGGTAAAGAAATATATTGAAGATTGAGGATAGTCTCCTATGTGAATTATGCAAAGATAATTTACAGGATTCAGTTCATTTCCTTCTCCAATGCAGGGTATCCTAGTTAGTTTGGAGCAATATTCTAAAATGGTGGGGATTGATGTGGGTGTTCCCTGACTCTCTGTCACAACATTGCATCTGGTGGCTCAATCAGAAACAGGAAAATATGGGGAAATTGATTTGGAAGGCAAGAAACGATGTAATCTTCAATGGTAATCAAACATTATGGGAGGAAATTGTTGAATTAGTTAAACAGTAGGTTCTATCTTGGATCCAAGCCAAAACAAGATTAGGGAGCTGCAATTGTTATAACTTCTTTCACTCTATTGAAGGAGTAAGATCACTTGATCCTTCCCTACTGATATAAATATTTGTTTTCCTTAGTTGATCCCTGTTCAACCATTGTTTTTTTTTTTTTTTTTAATGTTTTGTCTCTCTGGCTTGAAGTGTAGAGCTATCTCTCTGGTATCCCTACATTATTAATAAATATTTTTGCTGTTCAAAAAAAAATATCAAAAATGGATTTGTAGTTGCATTTAGCAAATAAAGATTGAAGCTCAACTGAAATGATTCTGAAATCATATTAGATATAAGAATGAAGCATAATTGTTTGGAGGTATAATAACTTGGGGTTACTAAGTCCAAAGGGACAAGTGGTGAGAGTCTAATGACATACAAGTGGAAAATTAAAGAACTTAGGCTGTGTTTGGTTGAGGGATAAAAGTGGGGAATTGGATTAGCTATTCTGTGGATCCCACAAAACCCATGCTTGACAAAAAAAAATTGTATGGGATTAGTCGTCCCTCCGAACTATTAATCCCTCACAATGGGGGATAAGCAATATCATGGGGAATGTGGTATTACTTATCTCCTCCTTTGAGATAAACTCTAAAATGATATTTGTACTCTTCTTCTATTATTATACTAAGTTAATATAATATTAAATAGTTATATTATAATTTAAAATTAAATTTTTTATTAATTTTTTATTTTTAATATGATATTTTGATGAAATAATATTTCTTATCACAATCATAATCTCATCCTAACCAAACGTAGTATGAGTAATCCTCCATCATATCAGATATTACTTATCACCCATCACTACTTTACTAATCTCACAATATTACTTATCTCCTATTTTCTTATCCCGCAAACAAACGGAGCCTTAAAGTAGAACGCAGAACCAAGACTAATATCAGTTGCTAAGAGTTTAACCAACTGCATGCCACCTGAAAACAAAGACAGACTACATCCTGTGTCAAATCTAAAATAGTCCAGTCATACGAGGATCATTCAAACAAGGATAAAATAATGGAATGCAAATCAAAATTTTGCAGCTTATGGAATTTGGCTTAAAAAATTTAAGAAAATGCAACTTGAGAAATTTGATTTCAAATTCAACAAAACTATTTGCTCAAAAACAGGAGTGGCCCAATGGTCAAAATGACCCCATGCAAAGCGTGGGGTCTCAAGTTTGATCCTCCTGTAGAAAAAATATTCAATGTAACGGTGATGCAAATCATGATATTACAAGCCAATCACATCATGCCAAATACACGCATTTTTATTCAATTACCTAAAATTAAGGGGAGATTTTCTCTAACTACCCTCCTAACTGATGATGTGCCACAATGACTAGGATTTTAACATGTTCATTTGGCATAATATGATTGGCTTGTGATACTACGTCAGCAAAATGGTTCGACATCAACGTTATGTCCTCCGCCAGCCATCGTTCATACAATGCATGAAGTTTACTTAGTTCATGTAAATAGTAGCCGTAGGTGAGCGAGACAGAGCAGTCGGCAGAAAATCTAGACACCAAATAGCCAAAAACAAAATTGAATTAATTTTACGTTGCCCCCTTATACTTTATTTGAGAAGCACACATACCCCTCTAATTTTAAAAACCTACATTTACATCCTTGTACTCCCAACTAAAGTTTAAACGTAAAAGGATGATAACTGGTCATGTAAAAAGACATAATTTCCATTCAAGTCTCAATCTACCTCTGCATTGCCAAAACAAAAACAAAAAAACAGTCTATTGTTTTTGAGTTGTATCAAGAACATGCATCTGAGAGTTATTACACAACTACATATGTATACCTATGAAGACTTATGACTCGAGAAATTATTTAAACCCCAACTACACGCCAGGAAAATGATTTTTCAAACTTCAAGGAAAATTATTTTTCAAATTGCAAACCAATCTCACCTGTCACCTCTCTCCCCCCTCCACCGATGATCTACTTCCCTTCTGTCGCTTGTTATGTGATCAGCACCGGTAATGATAGCGTTGTCCACCGTGATCTCCTACCCCTTCCATTGGGTCAGCCTCCTCTTCATTCTACACGGTCGTACCTCTCTCTTAATTACCACCGAGTAGTTGGTTCAATTAGTAAGAATTCAAATTTTCTCGCTTAATAGTTAGTTTTGAGTCTCCATAATTGTTTGGTGGAGTTAAGCATACTTTTCAACGCCTACAATACACGGCGAGACCTTAGCTTTTTTCTTTTTTTTTTCTTTTTTGATGCTACGGAAAGAAAAGACCTAAGTTTAGCTCTAACGTAAGTGCAGTGGGTCTCTCGTAGATAGCTTTGTAGTACTAATGGATAATACTCCCTAACGATTTTGTGAAGTAACCTACTAGCATATCTATTTTTTGTACCAAAAAAAAAAAAAAAAGATTAGGAGACAGAGAGAGAGAGAGAGATTGGATCAATGGGGTTTTATATTCTTTATTTACACATCAAGGGGATTATGGTCCTTCCACGTGTGTCATTTGGTGGGAAATGTTACCATTCCAGCCACATATCCTTTTCCACCGAGTGCTCTCACTCTTTGTTATTTTATATAGAAAAATTAACGGTTTCACTTTGGTTCAGGATTTAACGTGGTTTAGGCTTTAAAGTTGTAGACGTAGCTTTTAAAGTTAAGAGGTGTATGTGATTTTTGAGCAAAGTGTGAAGGGTAAAGTGAAATTAACCCAGCAAAATTATTTGCTCACTAATAACTCTAAAAAGCAGTGTTTACATAGCACATCGCATATTTGACTCAACTGATTCTATCACCTCGCTGAGTTCTGCTCAATTCTGCATAATCCAAATAGAAGGAGAAACAATATGCATAATTTTCTAATAGAAAGAAACAGTAAGACAGATGTAGGGGTGGCCACGGGCTCGCTTGCCTTGCCCAAGTCCGTCCATTATTTATAGAGTTCGAGATTTTTTTTTAAGTCCGATTAGTTTAATAAACAAGTTTGGGAATTATTTTTGAAGCTCGGCCAGACTTGAAACATATATAATATATTTTATATTTTAATATTATTTAACATTATTTTTAAATTAAATGGGCGGACTTGAGAATCATAGTTTTATATTTTGGACAAAGCTTGAAACTTGATTTTATGCCTAATGAGAAAATGTTTTGGTGTAGACCACCCCGCCCCCGCCCAATGTCCACTCTTGGAGTAATGTGAACTTTCAATTTTTAAAAACATTGATGTACCTGTGCAATTAAAAAATTAACAAAAAAAAAAAAATACATATACTATAGATGATGAATTAATTAACAAAAATAACAAAAGATTAGATATTCAAAAACTAAATAGCTATAAAATAAAATAATTTAATTCCAAACCTACATAGTTATACTCTTGTTGTAATCTGTAGGTAGGATTTTTAGAAAGCCTGACCGATCTCTCAAATCAATATCAATGAGCACTAGTTTGCTGCAATAAGATAGAGAAGTTAGAATGAGTCAACTCTCTTTGGGCCAATCACACTTCGATAATTAAATTAGCAATCTTAATAAAAAATGAAGTGAATGAAGACAACGTATGCATGAATTCAATTGTCCATACCTTACTTCTTACGTCTTCGGTACTTATAGTATAATCGATGGAATGTTAACTCTTGTGTCTACTTTAGAGTCTTCATGACCTATTTCGTAGACCACATCATTCATAGCTGACTAATCGAACATGAGTCCAGCTTTACCACCGTATCAAAATCCGGCTGATCGGACGTGAGCGTGAACGTTGCATGGCGAGCCACTCCTGCATTAAATGCAAGTTATCTCCACATTAAATGCTAAGATCAAAACATTCAATGCTCTAAATATCGTTGTGGTTTGGGCTCGCCATTGCTTGGCTTGGGCCGAGCTTCATTTACTTAATTTTCATTGAGCCTGACCTGGTAGACTAGGCCTGAATTCTTTGACCCACATAATCCTCTTTTGTACTATATGAGGTTTTCTATGTGCATCATATTTAATACTATATATTTACTTTAAAACATTTATAAAATGAAGAGAAAATGTTATTAATATTTTATATCAATCTTAATGTAATGTTATAATTTGTAGAGATTTAATTAGATAGGACTTTGTACCTCAAATCATATTAGTACTATATTTTATTAGTGAATATGTAGAAACTTAATCAGATATGATTTAGATATGATTTTGTATCTAAATAGAAACTTTATTGGACTATAGACCATAACACGCATTGTTATGATTTGCAAAGATTTAATTAGATAAGGCTTTGTTCCTAAAATGACATTACATATTATATTTCATGGGATAAAGCATAAAAATTTAGTGAGGTAGAACTTTGTATTTAAATAGAAACTAATATATATATTTAAATAAGAATTAGTGGATGAATATGTCTTTGTACTTAAATACGAAACTTTGTAGGATTATTATCATATTTAGTGGAAATTTCATGAGATAATTGGTAGAGATTTAACGGGATAGGATTTTGTATTTAAGTATGGAACTACATTAAATTACAATAAGAATTAGTAGATGAATAGGCGTTAGTACTTAAATAGTAAACTTTATAGAATTATTATTAGATTTAGTGGGTCAATTCTAATTGTCCCTATGAGAGAGAGGGGGGGATTTTAAAATATAATAACATAAAAAGCACTACATAAGCACCATCTTGGAAAGCGAAGCGAGTAAATGTTTGGACAAATACAATTTTTATATATACTAGTAAGAATTCGCCTGCGATGCACTCGAGAGTTTGCTATGATATTTTTCACTTTTAAATGACAATGAGCTATTGTTATGATCTTCTAGTTAGTCTCCTTGATATTCACATTTCTTTGACATAAACTGATAGTTTCTTACCACAATGCCGTTTACCTTATGAACCCATTTGATATTTTTATTTTTTTCTTTTCAAATTCATCTATCAATACATATATATACACATATATGTATATGTGGTTCGTAATGTAATTTGCATTGTTTTGGTAGAAGCAATGTAATAATAGCTTCAATTTTAAAATTATTAAGTTGTGAAGGCGAGAAATACAAGTTTTAGCAGAAGCAGAGCCAATGTAGGTCTAAAGGGGGCAATTGCCCCCTCTCAAAGTTTTAAGAATTTCATTTTTGTCTATAATTTGAAACAATTTTAATTTGCGCCCTCTAAAATTTGTAATTGCGGCCCCCTCTAAAGTTTTGAAGAACATCATTTTCACTTACAATTCATGAAATACTTCTTAATTTGCCTCTCTAAAAATTTATAAATGCTCCACTTAAATAGTTATTTTGTATTAAAAATCTCATTATTTATTATATATTATATATTTAAACTTATATACATTATACATATATATATTAAAGTCAAGTACCCTATGGATAAAAAATTTCCTCAGTTTTTATTACTGATTGCCCCTCCTAGATACATTTCCTCCTCTCCCCCCCCCCCCCCCACCCCCCCCCCCCCCCCCCCCCCCCCCCCCCCCCCCCAACCCCCCACCCCCCCCCCCCCCCCCCCCCCCCCCCCCCCCCCCCACCCAGTCCATGAAAAACTCATTGAATAGAATACACCAAAAGCAAAAGCACGAGTATTACCTATGCTATACATTGGACTTTTTTTTTCAATAAAAGAGCGAAATGATAATGGAAAGAGGTTGTACCAGCACAGCCGTGCCAAACAAAAAGAAAAAAAATTAAAAAAACAATGACAATCAAGTAGACATCATATCCAACTAACACCTGCGTATGTGGCCATATTGAATATTGAATCAACCTCACGGACGTGAGCTTAACATCAAGAAATACCTTGTGTGGTTGATCACAAAAAAATCACATTAATGGTTTGATCCTCTAATACAAGATTGGTGTGTCTGCTTTCACCAATTGTCAAATTTGATGCGCAAACTAAAAATTTTGACTTCTACCATAGAAAATACAGACAGTTTATATGTACATAAAACGACAATTCAAAAAATGTGGCTTGCTCTATTGTTTAAATAAAAATCCAGTTATTATCATCAAAACATACAATCTTATACTCAAGCTCTAAAATTTGTGCATACTGTGGTTATAGTTTCAAATCGTGAGTTCTAATTCTGGTAAGCATTCCATAAAAAGAAACAACTTTGTGGTTATCCATCACATTCATTGAAGACCCTCCAAAATGCAACCAAGGACATGACTTGAGTCTCTTAAATTCAAATCAAACTCACACTTATAACACTTGAAGTCATAGCTTCTTCCTCGTCATTGGATCAATTTCTTCGAAATTAGCATCTCTATCAATAAATGTGATTAGGAACAAAATTCATAAATAAAAAATAAAAAGAAAACGAAAATACCTTCTTCAAACAAGGATCAATTTATTCAAAGTCAACATCTCTATCAATAAATGTGATTGGGAACAAAATTCGTAAATAAAAAATAAAATGAAAATAAAAATACCTTCTTCTTCACCGTCTGTTCGAATTTTTCTTCATTGTCAATATCTTTCTTATTCTTCTAGTACGTTATTCTTACCTATTAAATACAAAAAATAAAAAAGGAAATGAAAATACCTTCTTCTTCACCATCTTATCAAAATTTTCTTCATAGTCAATATCTATCTTACTCATCTAGTACGTTAGTGTTATCCATTAGAATGTTAAAACAGAGGAACAAAAATAAAAATAAAACAGTACCAAAAATGAAAATTCATTTTCCTTCGTCATCGTTGCCATCTAATCATTCAGAGTTATCGTTCCTATTCGCCAAAGTCACTCACCTGATATGCCTTCATTATGAATGGCAAAACAGAGGAGAGGAAGGGGTGTTTTAGGTCTCGTGTTTTAGAAGTTGACTTTTAGAATTGGAACCGTCACTGTCCCCGAGATACACGATTTAAAGGTTTTGATGACTACCAATAGGTATGTCTCGTCGCTGTGCAAACGTGTCCCTTCGGCCTTGTGTGCTTTATTTACGGCAAACTAGCAAACAAGTCAAGGTTATTTTTAAAAGAAAAAGTGTGGAAAACACCACAAGCCTTCACTCTTTTAAAATAGTAGATATATATATATATATATATGATTGGAGCAACCTTTTGGATAAAAAGGTCATTTATCTAAGGGAAAACACACTAGATAGATGGAAGATATTTTTCCAGGGAAAGAAGGCCAGAGTTATCATTCCTCCTTCGATCAATCGCACAACCCCAACTCGGTGAATTCTTGCACTTCCCAATTTATCTCTCTCAAATTTATATATTTTGTTTTGAAATTAATTTGTCTCTTTCTGTCTCTTCAATTGGGTTTCTTTGATTTCGTAAGCCTATAAGGTTTCTCCATTCAATTTCAGCAATAACCATTTGAAGATTTTGATGTATTTCATGTCCCCTGGATTTTCACAGAGTTGAACGGAGATTGCAAATTCAGGAGCAACCCAGAAAAATGGTAGCCACCGCAAGGAAAGATCTGATCAGTTCATTGCCAGCTGATATCCTCTATGACATACTATCATTCTTGCCAATGGAATTTGCAGTCTAGACAAGCATTTTATCGAGCAAGTGGAGGCACATCTGGAAATTTGGTATGAACCTGGTTAAGGAGCAAAACAATTTGGGGAATAAACTGGAAACAAGAATTGTATTGGAAAATCATATCGAATGTTTACACTTGATGACCCTTTTATGCATCTTTGGCTAACAATTGGATAAGGACTAACTAACTAATTCTAAACAATTCTTCTAACTAATTTGTTGATCAGTGCTCTGGTTGTTATTCCCAAATCAGAGTCGAGCGGTTACCAAATTGACCACCCAATGCTGGTACGACATGCCATCATCTCTGCCAGCTACCTAACTGACTTTTATTCTTGTAAATTGGGAAACGTTTCTAGATATCAGACCAGAGTTCCCATGTAGCGTCCTCCCACAACTGAACTATGAAATTCTTGTAAGATCTTATGCTTCAAGGATAGGGATGATCCCACTACCAGTCTACCTTTTTACTTCAATATCCCTTGATGCCATTCGTAACCTAGGTGTTGTGAACTCTGTGCTTCTAATTTTGTAATCAGGCCCTAAATATCGGAATCTTCCTACCAACTTTACTTCAACTCAGCCATCCAAACTTCTTGTACCATAGTGATTGCTACTAAATGTCCAGTACCCTCATATGTTCTGGACAATGTATCGGTAACTCTGTTTTTGCACCCAACTTTATACCGTATTTCATAATCATAACCTAGTAACTTAGTAATCCATTTTTGCTATAGAGGAGTGGTGATTTTCTGCTCCAGTAGGTCCTTAAGGCTTTGGTGGTCTGTCTTGATAACAAAGTGTCTCCCTAATAGGTAATGTCACCATTTATTTACTGCTATAATGACAGCCATCAGTTCCTTTTCATAAGTTGAAAGACCCAAGTGTTTGTTGGCCAATGCTTTGCTAATATACGCAATGGGGTGCCCTTGCTGCATCAGTACAGCACCAATTCCTGATCCAGAAACATCACGTTCAATCTCAAAGGTAAGACTATAGTTTGGCATTGCCAAGGCAAGAGTCCTTGCCATGGCTTTTTTGAGTTTCTCAATTGCTGCCTCAGCCTCAACATTCCATTGGAAAGAGTTCTTCAAGAGATTGGTTAACGGAGCACAAATTTGCGAATAGCCTTGAACAAACCTTCTGTAGTAGCCTGTAAGGCCTAAGAATCCTATGAGGGATTTCAGATTGTTGAGTTGTGGCCATTCTAACATACATATGATCTTCTCAGCATCTACAGACACCCCTTGATCACTGATAATGTGTCACAAGTACTCCACCTTCCTTTGGCCAAAGGCACACTTAGATCTTTTAACCAAAAGTCGGTGGTTTCTTAACAGGTCTAAAGTAGTTCTCAATCGTTGCTTATGTTCATCCCATGATTTTCTATAGATTAGAATGTCATAAAAAAAATACTAGAATGAATCTTCTGAGGTGGGGTTTGAAGATCTCATTCATTAGCCCTTGGAATGTGGCAGGGGCATTAGTGAGACCAAATGGCATCACGAGAAACTCATAGTGCCCCTAATGAGTTTGAAAAACTGTTTTGGGGATGTCTTCCTTGTGCACTCTGATTTGATGGTAGCCAGATCATAAGTCAAGTTTGGAAAATTATTTTGAACCGTGGAATTCATCAAGTAATTCATCAATGGCAGGAATGGGGAATTTATCTTTTATGGTCATCTTGTTCAAGGCCCTATAATCTATACATAACCTTCATGTGTAATATTTTTCTTGACTAATAACACTGATGAAAAATAAGGGCTTAAGCTATTCTGAATGATTCCTGTAGCTAGCATTTCCTGGACTATCCTTTCAATTTCATTTTTTTTAAAGTGAGGGTACTTGTAAGGTATGATGTTAGGAGGCATGCTTCCTTCTGGTGATATGATTCTGTGGTCCTGGTCTCTGAAAGGTGGAAGCTCCTTGAGATTTGCGAACAATTCCTTGTATTCTTCTAGGAATTGATCCATATCTGGTTGAAGCTCCTGTTATTATTCATTGTTTTGAATTAAACATAGCTGGGCCACCATTCCCTAAGAGTCATTATTTACCAATTTCTTTATCTTCTGGCTTCCAATGAGTCGAACTTCTCCATTTCTACAGCCCCTCAAGACATGTCTCTTACCATTTAACTTGAAGTTTGTAAGCACCCCATTTTTTACCGCTTGGCAGTCTACGCTCCTTCCAGACTTGTACTCAAGTCAAATATGGACGTATTCCATTTGAAATCAACTCTCTGAGTCTAATCCCGTCTATCCATTGCTTCGCGGGCCGACCAAGCCCAAATAGAGGCAAAATGACCAAAATGCCCTTAGGGGCATTGTCATTTCCAATTCCAAATCAGGCACGTCTTTCTGAAGACGATATGACCCCTTTTCAATTCCAATCCCTCTCTCGAGACAGTTGATTCCTCGAGACGGTAAATCTACTCCAATTAGGCGCGTCTTTCCGAAGACGATAAGACCACTTTCCAATTCCAATCCCTCTCTCAAGACAATTGATTCCTTGAGACAGTAATCCGGCACGTTGTCCGAAGAAAATCTCTTTGGAACGGTAAGTCCCTTTAAACTTGTGGACCAGGACGATACCCCAAGTCCCCTAGATGGTAGAACGGTCCACCTTTGGCGTCTGCTAGCCTGCCAATGCAGAAATGTCCGTTTAGGCATGCCTTTCGAGAAAGTTAACTTCTCAGGTGCTAAGTCCCTTTAGCAGCTCCTGAGATCAGGCAGTCTCGGGAATAATTGCGAACCGTCAGAGTAGCGAAAATATTCACAAACATCACAACTATTAGAGTAGGGAATACTCACAAGCAGGTCGATATAGAGAATTGCCAACAAACCCCCGTATCAGGCGACTGCCATCAGAGTGGCGGAAATACTCAAAACCCAAGTCAACACCGGTGCCTGCTAGCCCACTTCGGTGAAAAATGACCAAACTGCCCCTTTGGCCTTTTCCAGCACGTTTCTCGAGAACACACCTAAGTCCTCAGAATGGTAAGTCCACCCTTCCAAGATTGTTTTAAAGGCAATCCAGCATGATTAGGTGCCTTCTAGTCAGTTTCGGGCCAATTTCGATACTTTTCGGTCAAGATGACTATTTTGCCCCTAGGCATTCGAACGCCCCGGGGACCACACCGGCTCTGGGTATCAAATCGGTAACCTCCCGAAAATACTTCTTATAGTATTCCCGACATTCCTCTATTTTTTCGGATCATTCCGAGTTAGTTCCGGCAAACCCGGTGCGAAATGACCGTTTTGCCCTTGGTGAGCCGGTCACCTTTTCCGACCACAGCGGCTCTGGGTATCAAACCGGCAAGCCTTTGGGAACATTCTGAATAATGTTTCCAAATCTCGAGTCTTTTTCCGGGACATTCTGGGTCCGTCCCGACAGCTTTCCGATCCAGTTGACCGTTTTGCCCTTAATAGCTGGTCAACCCTTCCAACACATCCTATCCTCATTTTTCAAGTCAAATACCTCTGGGACACTATTCTAAGTGTTCCTGCCCTTTTCGAGCCTTCCGGGCCATTACCGGTCCCTTAGATCGTTCCTGGACTTTCCAGAGTCACTCCTAGTGAAGCCACGCTAAAAATTGCATAGTAGTTACTAGTACAGGCGCCCAAATCTGTCAAAGATACATTGTTTGTTGACTTAACAAACTTTCCTAACTGGCTAGCGCCATTAGTAGTGGCACCAAGCCAAGAAATGGCCTGGCGCCACTAGGAGAAATTTTGCCCTAGCGCCACTGCAACAGGCGCCAGGTCTATCCCATCTCTATAAATACAAAGCCTCCTCCAACGTGAAAGAGGTCTGCAAATTCAGTCTAAAAACCCTAATATTCAATATAAAGAGTTCGAACACTCCCTAAACCCTAGCTTCTCTAGGTTTTCCAAACCCTAGTCACCATACACCAAACCCTACCCTCCTATACACTCATACACACTCCTATACACTTATACACTAGCCCCCAACCCTCCATTGAACACTTAGATTGCTGCAACTTGAAGCTCTCGAAGATCGAAGAAGAGTCCCCGAAGATCAAGACAAAGATTGACGTGAAGCAAAGACCGAAGAAAAGCAAGGCGCGCAAAATAAACAAGACATATGGTAGGCTTTCTCTTTAAGTTTCTGCACTTCCCCTTCTCTCTTCTCTCTCCTAACCCACTTGGGTTTTCTCTATTTTAATCCCCCATCACTTTCCCCCCTTTCTTTGCATGCTTGAAACAAAAGAACTCCTGGTTCATGTATAGGATTAGACTATTGGAGGGTCACCATGTTGGGGGCTTTCTTTTAGTCTAACTGGAGACCACGTGGGTTCGGCCCCCTTGATTATGTGGTGAAGCCTTAACCTTGTATGTTCACGACCCCAAATTTGCATTGTGCATATCATGATCTTGCATCTTCCAAAAATCGTTTTCAAAGTCGTTTTCAAACTTGTTTTCAAAATTGCATCAAAATCTCCTTTTTTTTTCAAAACTTGTTGTCAAAATCACAATCCTAGGGTGATTCTAGCCTTTCCATGGCTAGGGTTGCTTTAGGAAAGTGTTACATTTAAAGTGACATTTACGGTCCATATTTTCAAATCTTGTTGTTTTCAAAACCACTTTCTTAAAGTGGTTCTAACCTTCTTATGGTTAGAATCACTTTAGGAAAGTGAGATGTTTTTATACTTTCCAAAAAACTCTCCTTTCAAAGGTCTCTCTTTCTAAAACCCTCGTTTTCAATAGGCTTTCCAAAAACTCTTCTTTCCAAAGTTACTTTCAAAAACTCCCTCTAAAAATTTATTTTTCAAAACTTCTCTTTTCAAACTCTTTTTCAAAATACTCTCCTCAAAATTCACTTTCTAAAAACGCTTCCTAAATCTCTTTTCCAAAAACTCTTTCCAATCTCCTTCTAAAAATATTTACAAAAACTCTCTCTTCAAAACTCACCTCTAGAAATTCCTCTCTAGGATTTCCTTCCAAAAATCTTCATTTTCAAAAAACTCACTTTCCAAAATCTCTTTTCTTGGTGCCAAAGTCAAGCCCTAGAACTCACGATTAGGAAACTCTAGTTTTTTTTCCAAAAACATGGTTTTCAAACTTGCCTTAAAACCTAGGTTTTCAAAATCTTCCTTTTCACATCCAAATTATACATATTTCCAAAACCTATTTTCTACGTCAAAACTATAGTCTTTCCAAATTTAGAGTTTCTAAAACTCCACCTTTTCAAATCCTTGTCAAATCCTATCTTTTCTTTAGGAAACCAAGTCCAATATCTTGTTTAGGAAACTAGATCCAATCCTCCGTTTTTGAAAACAAAATCAAACCTTCTCTTTTAGAAACAAAATCCAATCTCTTGTTTTAGGAAATAGGAATCTTTCTAGTTTAAACCTTTCCTAATTCAAACTCCTTCCTAATCTCCTACTTTCCTAAATCTTAAGTTTCCAAAACTTGAACATTAAAATCTTTCCTAAATTTTAAAACTCAACTCTCACCTCTTTCCTAGTTTAACCCTTTCCTAATTCTATCCCTTTTCAGATCTTAACTTTCTAAGTCAAAGTTTTCAAATCTTTCCTAAACTTAAACCTTTTCTAAATCTCAAGATTTTCTAAAAACTCAAACTCTAAAACTTTCTAAATTCTAAACTTCAAATCTTTCCAAATCTAAAGCTTTCTAAACTCAAAACTTTCTTACTTTCAAAACTTCCCTATTTCAAAACTTTCCAAATTTTAAAACTTTCCCTATTTCAAAACTTTCCTAATTCGGAAACTTTCTTAATTCGAAAACTTTCCTAAAATGAAAACTTTCCAAAAATGACACTTTCCTAATTTGAACCTTTCCTAATTCGAACATTTCCTAAATCAAATCTTTTCAAATCTTCCAAGTCCAACATTCGAGCCGAATCTTTTCTAAAAACTTTCCAAGTCAAGTCCAATCTTTCTTTTCTAAGTTCCAAAACCAAGCTTTCCAAAATCAAATCTTTTCAAATCTTCCAATCAAAGTTCAATCTCTTAATCTTCCAATCCAAATTCCAATTCAACTCCTTTTTCAAATCAAATCTTCTATCTTTTATCAGACTCTTGTCCGAGCTACGACTGACCTGATATCTCCAAAAGGATAGGTAGGCAACCCTCATAGGTGCGGTCATAATATTTTTCAAATTTCTATTTCCATAAACTTTTTCAATCTCCAATTTCACAACCTTTTTCAAATCTTCAATCTATTTTCTAACTTCTAATTCCAAATTCTATTTTCAAATCTCTATTTCTAATTTCTAAACTTTCCAATTTCAAATCTCTTTCAAATCAAATCAATTTCTTTTCAAATTTATTTCCAAATCTATTCTCCAATTCTCTCTTATCTTGCACTTGCATCTCATACATCATGTCTTTTTAAGCATTCTTTTTCAAAGTGGATAGGATTGAACATATGTTAGTTAAAGATTCTCATAGGTGAATCTAGGGTAGATTGACATGTAGGTACTGCAAGGGCGGGGTAGGGTGATGGCTTAGTGCGTCTTCCCTACACGGAACCAACCTCTGAACTTAGAATCACTGTTTTCAAAGATCAAAAGGAGTTATTTTTCAAAAAGGACTAAATGTTTTCTAAAGGTTGTCACACAACCTGTTTTCCTAAAAACCCTCTCTTGAGGTGATATTTTAAAAAAAAAAAATTTCAAAAACCCTAAGTGTAGTTTTTGGATTATTCTTAGTTTTTAGGTAACCTAACTCACCTTAATCAAGTTAGGTGGTCACTCCAAATCTTTTCTAAAAGCCCTTTATTCAAATCAATTTTCAATTCAAACTTAGTCGCACTCATTCTTCTAGGGGGGCGAGTTCTAACGAAAGAGTATAATGTTTTTCTCACTTGTGTGTATATTCCTAGAGTGCGAAAAATCTGGGCGCGACAAAGTTCATTTTCATATTCAAGAAATCCCAAGTGATAGGCCCAAGGGTTGATAGCCAATGTACCCCCAAAACCATATCGCAACCTCCCAATGATAATATCCTCATCTCAAAAGTGAATAAAGTACCCTACATCTCCCATGTGCATTCCCTACAAATGGAGCTACTGTTGATTTTGTTTCCAGGTGCCATTGAAACAGTCAAAGGTTGAGTGGGTTCTCGTTCACACCCGGTTCTCTTTGCCATGTTCAAGTCTAAGAAGTTATGAGTACTCTCGGAATCTATAAGAATGATAACCAATCTTTTCTTGATATTGCCTTTTACCTTCATGGTCTTGAATGCAGTAGTTCCAGATAAAACATAGACTGAGATTTGTGTTGGTTCCTGAGGTTGTTCCTATGATTCATCCTCCTCAATTATTTCCTCAGTTGGTCCTTCTTTGCATTATGATTCAGTCTCATCTTCCTCTCCTTCAAGCAAGTACAATTGCTTTTTTGGCACTTGTGTCCTCCCACAAATTTCTCGTTGCAGTTGTAGCAGAGACCTTTCTGTCTTCTTGTCTCCATCCCTTTCTCAGTAAGTCTCTTGACTGGGATAGAAGAAAGACCTTGATTAGTCTGAACATTAATTGTACCAACTGGGTTACTCTTGTTATTGATGGAAAAGGAATTTCTGTTCTAGAATCTGGATCTTCTTGTTAAGGCTTCAATACTTTCCCCCCTGAAGCTTGGCAAGCCCAATAGCTTGGACAATATTGTGGGGTATAAACATCTGTATCCCTGCTTTGATGTCTTCTCTCAACCCCCTTGTGAAGCAGCATACAAAAAATGTTTCTGATAAACCCTTAGTTTGGTTAGCCAATTCTTCAAACCTTTCTTGGTAAATCTTTATCGTAGAAATTTGTTTGAGTTTAGCCAACTCCCCAGTGGCATCTTCGTAAGCATTGTCGTTGAATCGAGTATTGAGGGCCCATATGAATTCTTCCCAGATAAGCTTGTCATTGTTGCATTCGAACCATTGAAACCACCTTAAGGCTTTGTCTTTTAAGTGCATTACTACTAATTTCACCTTCTGGTTCTCTTCAGTTTTGTTAAACTCAAAGAATCTGGTACATTTATAGATCCATCCCAAAGGATCTTCTCTAAAAAATCTTGAAAAATCGATCTTTGTATACCTAGTTTGAGTATTTACCAAAGTATTTGCAGAATTAGATGACTCACCGAGATCTGCAGGTGGAGGAGAGATCTTCAAATCCAATTGATCGTATTTGATGTTCATAGAGACCATTGTAAGCACCCAATTTTTGATCGCTCGGCAATCTACGGTCCATCTAGACTTGTACTCAAGTCAATATAGACATATTCCAATCGAAATCAACTCTCTAAGTCTAATCTCCTCTATCCATCGCTTCACAGGCCCACCAGGCCCAAATAGAGGCAAAATGGCTAAAACGCCCTTAGGGGCATTGTTCTTTCCAATTCCATCAAGCGCATCTTTTCAAAGACGGCAAGTTCCCTTTCCAATTCCTTTTCCAATTCAAATTCCAATCCCTCTCTCGAGAAAGTTGATTCCTCAAAAAAGGATACGTAAGCAACTCTCATGGGTGCGGTCACAACCTTTTTCAAATTTCTATTTCCACAACTTCTTTCAAATCTCCAATTCCATAATCTATTTCCAACTTCCAATTCTAAAAATCTATTTTTAAGCTATTTCAATTTTTAAACTTTCTTTCCAATTTCAAACTTCAATTCTTCTTTTCCAACTCTCTTTTTCTTGCATTTACATATCATGCATCATGTCTTTTAAAACATTATTTTTCTAAAGTGGATAGAATTAGACATTTGTAAGTTGAAGACTTTCATAGGTGAATTTAGGGTAAATAGACACGCTTCCACTTTAAATGAATTCACAGTTCAGTTATCCCAAGGAGTAGTGGCGGACCTATGTAGGGCTGAGCAGCAGTGGCCGCTGCCACTGGGATTTTGGGAAATTTTTTTTTTTTAACCCGACCCAATTATCTGATCCAATTATACATGGAGTTACCCGAACCCAATACCCAACCCAAATATTATCTTTTTCTGGTCGAAGGCGACACTCTATCAACTAGGCAACGACGACATGCTCTCTCTCTCTCTAATCTATAGGCAACAACGACGGCAACGTTCTCTCTCTCTCTCTCTCTCTCTCTCTCTCTCTCTCTCTCTAATCTCTAGGGTTCTAACAACTCGGCGGCGATGGGCATCTGCTGGTATTCTTCTTCTTCTTCTTCTTCTTCTTCTTCTTCTTCTTCTTATTATTATTATTATTATTATTATTATTATTATTATTATTATTATTATTATCAAGATCGATCTATTCATGGGTCTAAGATAGCATAGACACCAAATGTAAAAGTGACTTTTCTTATTGTTTGTTCTGGCAGCTATCCAATGACGAGGCAATTTAGATTCTGAAATCCATTAACAAAACCCCCATACATTTCCCTTTCAGTTATCAACCAGCCCTCCCCTAGCATGCTTATCAACTTTCCTAATGTTTATCTTTTTCTTTTTTCATTCACTATCCTTTTAGGGATTCCTTAGATCATATTCTTTCTTTGAGAGTTTCTAGATTTCAAAAAGCTCTTCATGTCATTTTAGATATTTTGCTAAACCTCCCAAATTTGCTTAATTACAAATGCTATCCCAGGAAATTATCTAACTTTTATAAATGCCTGATAATTAGATGTCTCTTCCTTTAGAATTTGGTTGTTTGGTTAGTTGAAAAAATTATGCAGATGTACATCAGGAAACATGAATTCACTTCTCCCACTTTACCTTTAATTTGTTAAGAAGTTCTATATTTCTTCTCATATTTGCTGTTACAAAGTTGCATGAAGTATATGAAAAAAAAATTTCCAGGATGGTAGTGTTAACATTTGGCCCTATATAATCAACTTGTAATTGTGTTCCTTCGAATCCATCTGAATGGAAGCTTGTGTTCTCAAGAGACAAAAGGAAAAGGAAATGGAGAAAGCAAAACCAGAAATGTAGGCCGACTTATTGGACAAATTACACCATAAGAATCCTGATAAGATGATGTAGTTGCCCTCTAAGAGGCACTATGAGTGCCAAACCTTGCATTGATTTCTGCTAAGACTCTTTGAGTGAAAACTTTTTCACAGTGAATCTATGAGAGAAATAGAAAAATTAACTAAACAGAAAATCTAGTAGAATTCTCTTTTCCTCTATATTTTTTCTTCAAGAAAACTTGTCAGGGAGGTAAAAGAAGTTGTTATCATTGGCACAACTAAATTGGCATACCTTTTCAAAAAATACTAAAGCCTTAAAGTTTTAAACTATTTGCATAAACTAATCGAATTTTATACTATTGCATCATTCTCTTTTAACTACATTTTTTCCCTAGAATATTTGTCTAGGATACCGTATATTCAGTAGATATATATATCACTGCAATGAAGAGAAAGAAATGGAAGTTTTTCCATGCTCTGTATGATTTATGTATACACCAATCTTAAAATCGGCATCTCTTATGCTTGGTTTCTATAGATCTTCATCAATTATTGGTTTTTGGACATCCAAAATTCAAATATCTACAACTTATTAATGTATTTTAAGGCAATGGAAATGTTTGCCTTTGGCCCTCAGATTAACCTTTCCCCTTCGTTCCCCATGCAGCTCTCTCTCCCTAAGGTTCTGAACTTCTAGCCCTGACCTTTGGGTTTTTCTTTCCTGATAATCTGATTCCTGAATAGCTGAACTAGGTATATTATTTCACCTCTTTTTATGCTTTCTCACTTTTGCTCACTTAAATGTAAATGATTTTTATATTATTTCGGTTGAGTGGTTTGGTGATACATTTGCACAAACGCACATTTATTATATATTTGAATGTGTAGAATTTGTTGAATTAGTGATATATTAGCACAAGTGCACGATAAATTTGCACAATAATACATTTGTTATATATTTAAATGTGTAGAATTTGTTGAATTAGTGATACATTTGCACAAGTGCACAATACATTTGCACAAGAATACATTTGTTATATATTTAAATGTGTAAAATTTGTTGAATTAGTGATACATTTGCACTGTTTGAAATTTTTTATTATTAATTTATTTTGAAACAGTTATGGAAAGATACTTTAAGAAAAAAAAAATTTGATGAATCAAATGCCCAAGACAGCCAAAGGTCTATTAATAAACAAGCTTCTTCAAGTAGTATTTTCTACCTCTATTGCAAAAAATTCCTAAGTCCGCCACTGCCGAGGAGCAGTCATGTCTTGCGCTGCAGGGATAAGAACCGAAGACACATTTGGGCTGCCTTTATCAACTCTGAAAAGTTAAAGTGGATCTGTATGATTGCCATCCGTTAGAGATGGAACTGATTAAGCTTATACTGCACAAAGCAGTGTCTTTGGATACACTATCCATGAATGTTGATCCTATAAGTGAATTGTGCGCTAAAGAGATCATAGAACAAGTTTCTCTCTTTCCCAGAGCTTGCTCTCATATCCAAGTCCAATTTCACAAAGAACCATGTATATAATAGTAGGATGAGATCTGTGCTTCTGGATTTGCTTTCTGTGGATATTGTGTCATAAATCTGATAATGGCGTGGTTCTAATTGGCGCAATTGGCATTTTCTTACAAAGTTTATCAATTTCTTGTACCATTAAGAGACAGTTTTGTCAAAAGTGTTCCTATCCCTCACGAAATATATATACTGATTACTCAAAATAAATGTACTGTGTTTAGGAGTCGACAAACTTCTGCTTTATTTGCCACCTTTGAAGAGATATAGTTCATTAAAGACTACCTTCTCATGTTCTGATCCTCCAATTTGCACTGTTTCCGCTAGCTACAATCTATCTGAATGTTTGGTGTTTTTCGCAAGTGCAAACTATGTCCAATGCCACATTTAGAAAGGTATAACATCAAGAAAGAGCTACCCTAAAAAGATGTGGAATTCAGAAAGATATGATTCTTCTGTATCTGATCCCGTAGACTCCATGGGTTTGAGCTTAAGCGTTAAGATTTGATTTGTATTGAAGCCTAAGGGTATGCCGTATGCTACTCCCCTTGAAAAACATAGGAACCCGTGTTAACTCAACTCCATCTGCAACATGTTTTTTCTTCTTTTTTTTTGGATACAAGGCAAAGGGGGAAGGGGAAGAGAATGGGGCTGGTGAGGTTTGAACCTCCACCAAATGAGCAGGTCAATAGAGCTCAACCACTAAGTCAAACCTATTGCTCCCATCTACAACATGTTATGTTCATGATTCTTTAATTGTAAAATTGGATTTTGGCTCGAGGCGAAGTTTTGGGAAAGAGATTTCCCACTCAGATTTTTAAGGCTTGAGATGATTTGAGTTGAAGTTTGAGGGTGCTGCTTTGGCTTTGTGTCTGTTTCTTTGTCTCTAATTGCTAGTTTGTGGCATGTTTTGTATCCTCTCTGTGTCTGTAGTGCATTGCATTGTGCTGGGGTGGCTCTCATCAACCGAATGGAGATGAGCTCCATCCTTGATCTTGGGAAATGCCACTTATATTTCGTACAACTTATTTATATATATATATATATTCATCTCGCCTTCCAAAAAAAAATGTCTAATTCCTCCGTCGCAAGATATTCACACGTATGGCCTGCATACACATCCACTTTAATTTTTCGGAGCTGATGAAGGTAACCAACATGTAGCTTCCCCTCTTCATTCTGCAGCTCCAGATGTGAATGCTCATCATCAGAGTAGACCTGTGAATTCATTTAAAATAGAAGCAAGACGATGAGAATTAATTAGTGAAGCAGAAAGATTTCTCAGAATATACAGTAATTGAAGCAAAAACTCACATTTAATCTAATGAACTCCAGAGAAGGGCAATCTCCTAAGAAAGCAACAGAGGAAAGGAGATCATGTCCAGTCCTCAAAAAGGTTGCATGTTGGTTACCGATCTTGTCATATTCTTTCGCCATCAACATGTCATTCTGCGCACCAATATAAAAAATTAAAAAAATAAATAAAAATAAAGATGGAAGTAATGAATAAAGCAAACTCAAACAAGATACCTGAGAGAACCAAGAATCCACACGCAGAGCGATAACATGGGAGAGTTTGCCCACCAAAGGTTTCATATGCCCAATTTCTATCTCCAGAAACTTCCAATACAAGAGTTCGGTTTCAGCCAAGCAATGTAAGTTCTTTAGGCGAAGAGGCATGACGCTACTCGTACCAAGGAGAATGAAATGCCCAAGATTAGGCACGTTAACTTCCAACTCTGAGCCATGTTCAACATCTTGCATGATCCACAAACACAAGGCAATTGAGCCGGAGGTTTGGGGAAGCTATCTTAACCTTAACAAGTCCAAGACAAGTGTGAAGGGTTAAGAAGAGACAAGTGCTTGAACCACTTCATCACTGAGCCAATTACAACACTCAAATCCAAGGTGCTTAAGAAGGGCAAAAAGAAAAACATTGAAACTCAAAGGATGACCAAAAAATAATGCCATGGAGAAATAGGCTCGCTGAAGACTTTGTACTATAAAGCAAAAGAGATAATTCAAAGCATCTTTCATGACCTGCAGCCTTCAAGTCTATACAAAGCTCTTGAACGTTCCTTCCTGTGAGAAATTCAACCCAGTACTTCTCGATCTCAAGGATGGAATCAATCATTGTTTACTGTACACCATGCCATAAATCTTTCTAGCTTTGTGGCTCTGTGGAGCTCTAGGCATCGGGTTATGAAGCTGTATGGTTGATCAGGAGAATATGGTAAGTCTTAAAATTCAATGACGGGGCTGAATTTCCAGAGGTGCACCTCCATCGTCTAGATAAAGTTCTCGTTCCAACTGCAGAATCCATCAATAAGAAAGACAGTATTTGAGCAATGATTTCATCTGGTAATGGATTTATAAGATCATATTCTTTTTCTGGTTTGCCATCTTCTAAGAGATTATTGTTGAAGTTTGAATGATGTTGTAATGAGAGAGATAAAAGAAATTAACCATGCAGATTTACTGGTGGTGGAAGGCTTCCACATATCAAACAACAATATATACATTTACATGTATATACATATATAAAAAATAATGTGTTCCGCCAATTCTGACTTCATGACCAACCCAAGAGGTGGTAAACGAGGTGTGTGTGAAGTGTGGAGCAGTTGGAACCATTTTGCATTACTAAACTAGCTAGCAGTGGCCAAGGCGCGAGATGAGTGTGCAACGGCACTGTGGAGTAAATTTATGGACAAATACATCTATTACTATCTACAATACTAGAGTAAATGTAATAGCCTCTTGCTGTCTTCTATATGCTCATTCCTAATACCTGTTTATTTACAAAATGCCACGGCTACCACTTTTTTCCACCATTTTCATCACTAATAGACAAGGCTCTGTGCGGCATAACTTTTTAAATGGGTCGTGACACAAGGAAATTATGCCACATCTTTGACACAAAAACACACAACCTTTTGCAAGGTCATGACTCAAGATTTGAGATAGATGTTGAAATCAAGGGCCTAAACATCCAAATGGATCTCTTATTTATATAAAATGTGTATATTACATAGACTTGATTTAGAGAAGAAGAAATTTAGTCACTCATAGATTTTTATCCACATTCTTCTTTTGGTCTGGATGAAATAAATCAACACATTCTCTACAAAATGAAATTTAAGACAACAGAAGTAAGTAAAACAGGGATTCCAAAAGAAACAAAACAAACATGAGTACACAAAAAAAAACAACTAAAATAAATAGAAGAAAGCTGTAGAAAAGAAAGAAAATTCAAAAATATTAGAACTACAGGCTTGACAACACAAGCATGTTTATGCCCCAATAGTCCTGCAGTTTAAGTGACAACAAAAATCACAATTCTCGCAGTAGTAAATCCAATGATTTGGGTTTCTTTTTTTCTCGCAAGCGTTGCAGTAGAATTCATCAGAATCATCATACTGAAGGATAGAAGTGAGAGAAAGATAGTGTTTGTGATATATGTGTTTAAAGGTGTGTGGTAACAGAGCACAACTGGGATGAATCACAAAGCCACATTCACAGTGGTAGGAGATATGCTTGCCAAGATCACCACAGGCCTTGCATTTAAACTCGTACTCAAATGATATCGGATAGGTCTTAATACAAAGTGGGTGTTGGTGGCAATTGTGGAGGAGAACCGAAGGCAAAATAGCACATCGGAGGTTGGTTTCAAAGAGGCATTCTGGACACTGATCGTAGTCTTGGTCTCCATTTTCACAACTATCGCACCTGTGCTTCTCGGGAAAAGAGTATCCACGCGGGCAATGGTTAGGCACAAGTTCCTTCTTGTGGGGCAATTCAGCACACGATTTATGAACTGAGAGGCTACATCCGCTGCATTTGTAGTAGGATGGAGCTGAGATAGGTTCCAGGCAACCCCTGCAAGTCTCTTCATCATCATTCACTGGCTTGTTAGTAAGGAGTACTAATTGGTGAAGGTGGAACTTCTGTTCTTCGTCCTCTTCCTCTCCAAATGTATCATGATCTTCTGCTTCTCCCTCAGTTTGCTTCCAAAGATCATTATCGACTTGTGGCCAAATATCATTCGCCCACTCGTGCAAATCCATGTGCCGACTGCCTTGACAGGAAGCAAGATATTTCACACCAGAAGTAAGATCCCAGTCCCTAATATGGCCTGTGGTGTCAACCACGAGCTTTGAGGTGTCTGCAATGTCATGATCATAGGATTCCACTAGCCTCTCAAGATCTTCCCATGTTGATGGCTTGTAGCAACTTTTGCCTTCAACCTCAGCTCCCTGAATTAGCCGCTGTTGCCAAACAAACTTGTCTCGTGGTTTGCACTCAACGATGACAAGACGAGCTCCAATAGAATCCGACAGTTCCAGCAACCTTTCCTGATAGGATCGGAGATGGAGCGAGGCATCAATGATCACTTTGTGCCCCAAACGCAGCTGACTCGCAGCTATTTGACAAATGATTCCGAAGGATAAGTCGTAGAGGTGTTCAATGGCTATTGATTGAAGCTCTTTGATGCAATCATCTTGGGCAATAAGAAGGTATTTCAAAGTTTTGGCTATTGATTGCGCCAGGGTGCTCTTGCCCGAGCATGGGGGACCCTTCATTGTCACCATAACTGGACCGCTGAACCTCTGTTTTTCCATGTCGTCAGATACATCAATGTTCTTCATCAATTCGTTGCAGCTATATCTCTTTTATTTTTATTTTTTTTAAATATAATAAGGAAACTCATGTGGACTGACAATGAAGATACAAAGAAGGCAATTAACTACGATTATTGAAAGTACAAAAAAATTGATATATGGTATGTTAGTGCTTTCCTCCTCTGTTCCTCTTTCAGGAGCTGAGGGCAATAGTCAATGTTCACATGGGAATTTAAAATTTGTTATTACTTTAAGATTAAGAAAGATTTTAGTTTTCATTGACATTGGAGTTGGGCATCAAAGAAGCATGTGACAGCCTTGGTTGCATACAAGAAGGTTCTTGTGATTCGTGCACAAAACCGTGTGAAATTATGGATGGATTATCTTGCAACACAGTATGATGAATGGCCATCTCTAAATAATTAATTTCCCTCTTAAATAATTGTAAAAACTCAATTATTTGCATTGAATTTCTTACAGGTTATGTCAATTTGCTCCTATTAAGTGAAATAAATAATGCCACCTCCAATCCAAAAACTTGGATTTTCCTTATCACCTTCCTTTCTTTAGTGTTAATTTAGAAAGAAAAAGATATTGTTTTTCACCAATATAAGTTAGTTGATATTAGGGTATTAGATGACAGAGGAAGAGCTGACCTTGAAGGATAACGACAGATGATATTAGGTAAGACCTACACTTTTATTCCAAAGCACAATTTCGCTTCTCTCTCTCTCTCTCTCTCTCACACACACACACACACACACACACACACACAGATATATATGTATATCACTCTCTAATCAAGCTGTAGACGTTTGCAGTGATTCTTAAAGATACACTGTAAACTACCCCATTCTTAGTGATTCTAAAAGATACACTACAAGGAAAAAGAAAAAGAAAAAAGAAAAGAAACAATTCTTGCTACTAGAATTTTAGTTTTTAAGAAAAATTGTACCCGCAAGCCAGAATACGTACAGAGGAATGAAATGAAGCAAAGGCGGGTCTGTGAAATATATACGAAAAAACAAAAAATAAGCGAAGATTAGAACCATCCAGTGATGGCTTGAATCCGAGAAATTTATACATCAAAAGTCATGCATTTCAAGTGACATGTAAAATTGCACTTAGCGCAATAATAAATCCAATGATTTGGGTTTCTTTCTGTCTCGCAAACATCACAATAGAACTCATTAGAGTCATCATCTTGGTCAACATTACAGCTGAGGCTGAGCGGGTGCCGGTGAATCTTGTGCTTAAAGGTTTGGGGCAACAAAGCACAAGTGAGATGACATTGAACACCACAGAAGCAGCAGCTGTAGCCGACATGCTTTCCAGGATCCCCACAAGCCTTGCACTGAAACTCAAAAAAATGTGAAAAGGGATTCAGCATGATACGTAGGGGGTGCTCATGGCAGTTGTGGAGAACAATGGAAGGCAGTAGAGCGCAGCGGAGATTGCTTTCGAAGAGGCATTGGGTGCACTCATCGAAGCTTTCGTAGTTCATTTCACAGCTTCCGCACCTGTGAATCTCTGGAAATGAATATTCATCTGGGAGAGCCTGTAGAAAAGGAGGGTATTTGCGAGGCATGATGAGTTCCTTTTTGCTCGGCAACTCAGCACACAATTTGTGTACAATTAGGGAGCATCCATCACATTCATAGTAGTCCGGATCAGAGATCGGCTGCAGGCATCCCCCACAATTAGCTTCACCAATATTATTTACATGTCCCTCGCAGAGGGTTAATTCATGATAGTGGACTTCTACTTCTTCCTCCATCCATTCCCATTCTTGTCCCTTTCTCTCTGCTGTTAACTCACCTCCCTTCCCCTCATCCTCTTTCTCTTTTTCTAGTGGTTTAAGATTACTATTGCCTACTACCCATTCATGAAAATCCAAGCGGCGACTGCCTCGGCAGGCTGCAAGATACTGCACTGCAACGGCAAGGTTGCTATCTTTCACATATTCGGTGGTGTTGACCACAAGCTTCGAGACATCATCCTCCATGTCATAGTCGGAACAGCCACCGTACAGTTCCAACAGTCTCTCAAGATCTTCCCACGTCGATGGCTTGTACCAAGGTGCACCTTCAGATTCACCTCGCATTTCTAACCACTGCTGCCATTCGTACCTGTCTCGTGGTTTGCACTCGACGATGACTAGTCGGGCCTTTGTACCTATGGACAGTCGGAGCAGCCTATCTAGATGGGCTCGACGGTGGAGTGAAGAATCTATGATAAGTTGATGCCCCAATTGAAGTTGGGTCGAAGCGATTTGACAAAGGATGCCGAATGATATGTCATTGAGGTGTTCAGTTGCGGCGGTTGTGGAGGTCAGCGGAGGCTGTTGAAGATCCTTCTCCGCCAGAAAGCAACGGCGGGCATCGTCTTGAGAAATAACAGGGTATTTTAATGTCTTTGCTAATCTATGGGCCATTGTGCTCTTGCCGGTACATGGGTGGCCCTTCATTGCTATGATCACCGGGCCCTTCACCTTTGCTTTGCTCATCTCTCTCTACAATGGTGAATTTGGATTGCGCAGCCTCGCTCTATGCAATGACTGCAAAGAAATTCTTTTAACCGGTTCTGCATGTGGGAGAGGTATGAGAAAAATGTCACATTTGACTTTTCCGCCTTCACGTGCTCTGTCAATAAAATAAAGGTACAGCTATGCAAAATGGCGCGGTTTTTGTTTTTTATTTTTTAATCCGGTGTTCGAGTCAATTTGTGTATATTTTGACTAATCTCAAAATTTATGTTGTCTTTTAGTTTCATATAAATTAAATAATTATCAAATTAAAAGATATAATAATGCTATATAAATAAAAAATTCATATAAAATTTTCATATAGAGTGATGTAGCTGAATAACATCCTTTCATTAAAAACTAAAACATTTATCATAATAATTTTTTATTACAAAATTATTACTGCTACGTCATTTTAATGAGAATTTTTATAAAATTTTTTGTAAAAATAACATTTTTCATAAAATAAAGCAACAATTATGTGTTAGAGAGAGAGAGAACGTTTACCATAAAAAAAAATAATAATAACAGATGCGCCGTAAGTGGTGCAATTGCGTGGAATTTGTTCATAGTTGCTTTGGCATTCAAAAAATATTAATAAAAATGATACTGATTAATACAATAAATTCAATATTTTATTTTCCAAAACATTTATTAGGTCAAAAATTGTCATTAAACCAAAGCTGAGAAATGGAAGCTCCGATTATGGATATGGGAAATTGTTTGTATCTATATATTCGAAGTAGTAGCATAATTACACGAATATATAGCTGCTATGTACACAAATACTGTCTGCGACTGTCAATTAGGCCAGATTGACGAGGACCAAGGTGAGCCTCTCAGTTCAGCCGATAAGGTATATCCGACATTTTACTCCTAGGCCCCAACTCGACCCGCTATTAAAATACATTCCAAAGCCCAAGCACTACTTTGTTTTCTTGTACAGCGAAGGGGCTCTCGTGCTAGCCCCAATATGTGAAATAAAATAATGCTATACCATCACAAATTTTGTATAGAATTTCATACTAAATGATGTGACTTTTTTTGAACTTTTATTTTAAATAAAAATACCCACTCTTTTGGATCATAATTTAAAAAATGTCACTACCACATTATTTTGATAGAGTATTTTTTACACAAATTTTGTAAGAAAAGAATTTTTCTATGAAAAGAGATGATTAACTATGAGAGCGGTATGGTAGTATATGAACCTTTTCTTTTCTTAAAACTAGTTATCACATCTATGAGAGAGAGAGAGAGAGAGTTGTGTTAAGAATGGAACTATAAATTAGAATTTGGCTTTTCTGGAATACCAATCTGTGATTAGAACTAATTAGGAAAGGGAAGTACAAAAAGGCAGAGGGTAAACAAACCATATTTGTAAACTAAAGGACATAATGTCTAAGAAAACCAAATTCATGATCTTACCATTATTGAAGCATGATGGTGCCAATAACATTAACTAGTGAGGTCTCTTATGTTAATAAGTAAAGACTTGGGAATGAATATGATGAGAATCAACAAACACTATTAAAGGATTCATTACACATTTTAATTAGGCCTTTTACAAGAGCAAGATCCAAGAAGATTAAAGAAGCAATTAATTGACTGATTCACGAGATCTAAGCTAATTCTAAAATGGAGCATTTCAAGTTTGGCCCAAAGAAAGATGCAGGGATAATAAATTTAATTCAAGCTATTGATAGGGCTAATTAGTAATCTTTTAACTTGGTTAAATGATTGACTAATTGCCCATTAATTAGGGGTTGATTTGTAATTTTTTTACTTAGCTAATTGATTGGCTACCCATCAATTAGGGGCTAATTTGTAGTTCTTTTTTTCAACCATGTTCTATAAATAGCATGCACTCTTTGTAATGAGAGGACATTGAATTGAGATAAAAAAAAATAATTAAAAAAAACACATGAGTGTTGTTTCTTCTATTGGTTATTCAAAGAACTTGTAAACTTATTAAAGATTCTTTCTTGTGGCGTTCAAATTTTTATACCTTCGGTTCATGATTCCATATAATCATTGGGTCGAGATTAGTTACTTTATACCTTCGGTTTGCATTTTAGTTATAAGTGTTGGGTCGAGTTTTTTTTTTTTTCAAAATCCGACTTTTAGCTTTTTTGCATAATTATTCTGATATTGTTGTTGAGTCTCAACACGTGTTGGTTGAGGTTCACATCATTTGGTATCAGACCCAAGTTCTAAAATAAGGTTTACTATCCTTTTATCTTTCGTTTCTTATTATCATCCATCGTGTTCCAGTTGTGTTCATTACTCATTGTTCTTACCTTGTGTCGTACATCAAGTTCAAAAAAAAAAAAAAGAGACTTCAAATAAATTAAAAAAAAAAAGAATTTGACTTTTATCCTTTTCCTTTGATTTGCTGTTTCTATAGTATTTTTCTTGCCGTCGTTATTGGTTTAAATACTACAAATTAAATTTCTTGAGCAAATTTATTAGTTTAATGAAGAACTAAAAAGGGGGAAGTTAGGAGTAAAAAAAGACAAGAGAGTATGAGACTAATAACAAGAAAAAGCTAATTTCAGAGTGAAACATGAGAGCAAGTGATATAATTTGAGTGCAAACACATGAGGGAGTGTTGTGAGGGATTGTTTTTAACATTTCTCTATAGCTTCAAAAAAGAAGAGAAATATGTCTTCCAAGGACGACACATCACATCACAGAAAAGGAGGACTAGAGGAGTCGTTCTTAGTGTTGTAGGCTATGCAACAACAATTTGCATGCATGAACATGGTATTTAATGAAATTCGGGATTGGATGGATCGTCAAGATGCTGTTATTGCTACTTGGTGCGAGGGGCGTTTTTAAAGAGTCTTTATTGCTAGAATGCAAGAAAGGCGTGCACTAGTGGACGGTGCTAATGGCGACCATAAGGATGAGTTCGAAGATGAAGAGAATTAAGTTTCATTGAACGGCGAGAGCAGGTTCGTACCAAGGAGAGAAAGGCTTAATAGAGGTTTCCAAATAGATCCGAGATGGCGAGATGGAACTGACAGAAACCTAGGAAACATTGAAATGAAGATACTGTCATTCTAAGGAAAAAACGATCCTAAAACATACTTGGAATTTGAGAAGAATGTGGAGTTGATTTTTGAGTGCCACAACTACTCCGAGGAGAAAAAATGCATAACTCGCTATCATTGAGTTTACTAACTATGCTATTATACAGTGGGATCAACTTATGATGAACATAAGGAGAAACCATGAAAGGTCTATTGAGACGTGGGAGGAAATGAAGGCTGTCATGAGGAGGCAGTTTGTCCCTAGTCACTACTATATGGACTTGTATCAGAGATTACAAAGTCTTACTCAATGCTATAGAAGCATGGATTACTACTATAAGAAGATGGAGATCGCCATGATTCGTTCTAATGTAGAAGAGGATAGAGAAGTTACCATGGCAAGATTTTTGAATGGGCTAAACCGGGACATTGCCAATGTGGTGGAGTTGCAACATTACATGGAGTTGGAGGACATGGTGCACATGGCAATAAAGGTGGAACGGTAGCTTAAAAGGAAAGGAACTCGGTTACCTCAAAATCCTGGCTCCTCTACTTCATGGAAGTCAAATTGGAGGAAATACGAAGGGGTTGTTTCTAAGTCCAAACCAAACCACCGAAAAGGAGAGATGAAGTTCCCAGTATCAACAAAGGTAAAATTGAATCCTAAACTCGTAATCGTGATATTAAGTGTTTTAGTTGTTTGGGAGTACGTCACATTACTTCACAATGCCCAAATAAGAGAACCATGATCACATGCTAATGGAGAAGTGAAAACTGAAAGCAATAGCAATGATGACCACATGTCATTATTTGCAGACGCTTGTGATGATGATATAAAGTATCTGGTGGAGGGCGAGTCACTTGTGGCTAGGCGTGCTTTCAATACCCAAGTCAAAGAGGATGACATGGAACAACAAAGGGAGAACATTTTTCATTCTAGGTGCCACATCAACAACAAGGTAAGTAGTATGATTATTGATGGAGGAAGTTGTACTAATGTGGCTAGCTCTACTCCAGTTGAAAATTTGAATTTATCTACCTTGAAACACCCTAGACCGTATAAGTTGCAGTGGTTGAATGATTGTGGGGAGGTTAAGGTGAATAAACAAGTGCTAGTTTCTTTTTTCGTAGGAAAGTACAAGGATGAAGTACTTTGTGATGTTGTTCCAATGCAAGCAAGTCACATATTATTGGGCAGGCTATGGTAATTTGATAAGAAGGTCACTTATGATGGGTTCAAGAAAAGGCATTCTTTTGTAAAGGACACCAAAACCATTACTCTTTGTCACGCCCTGATTTTTTGCACTCGAGAAAAATACCTACAAGTGAAAAAAAACACAATGCTCTCTCATTAAAACTCATCCTCCTAGAAGGACGAGTGCGACTAGGTTTGAATTAGAAATTGATTTTGAATAAGGGCTTTTGGAAAAGGTTTGGAGTCACCACCTAACTTGATTAAGGTGAGTTAGGTTACCTTAAACGAAGCACAATCTGAATATTACAATTAGGATTTTTGAAAAGATTTTGAAAACTTCCTCAAGAGAGGATTTTTAAGAAAAATAGGTTATTTAACAACCTTAAGAAAATTTTAAGCTTTTTTTTTAAATAACTCCATTTTGGTCTTTGAAAATAGTGATTTAGGTTCAAAAGTTCGTTACGTGTAGGGAAGACACACTAAGCCATCACCTTACCCCACCCTTGCAGTACTTACATGTCTATTCACCTTAGGTTCACTCATTTGGAATCTTTGATTAACAAATGTCCAATACTATCCACTTTAGAAAAGAATTTTTAGAAAGAAGTTTGACATGATGCATGATATGCGAGTTTAAGAATTTGATTTCATCTTGAAAGTAGATTTGAAAAGAATTTGATTTGATTTTAAAAATAGATTTGAAAAGACTTGATTTGATTTTGAAAGAAAATTTTAGAAATTGAAATTAGGGATTTGAAAATAGATTTTAGAATCAGAAACTCGTAAAAGGTTGTGGAATTGAAAGTTTGAAAAAGGTTATTACCGCACCCATGAGGGTTGCCTACGTATCTTTTTGTTGGGAATCAGGTAAGTTATAGTTCAAACAAGAATGCAACTGACAACAAACACTTTGAAGTTTTGAAAAGATTTGATTCGAAAAGAGTTTGATTTGAACTTAGAATAGAAGATTTGAAAATTGAAATTTGATTTGAAATTGAACTTAAGGATTTTGAAATTTATTTTAATTTGAAAAGATTGAACTTGGAAGAAGACTTGGACTTGATTTAGAAAAGATTGAATTGAGTTTTGAAAACATTTTGACTTACATTAAAATTAGAAAACCATCTTGATTTAGAAAGGAGTTTTAGAAAAGAGTTGAAACTTCCTAACTTAGAGTTAGAGTTGAACTAAGGTTTAGGTATCCTAGGGTTGGAACATGGGCTTGAATTAAGAAGTTTTAATCTAGACTTGAAAGTTTGATTTTAGATAGTTAAATTTAGGAAAAGCTGAAATTAGGAAAGTTGGATTCAAGGAAGATTTGAAAAGAGATTTGATTTTATTCGAAAATACTTGATTTGGAATGATTTGGAAAATTAGAGTTTAGTAAAGATTGGACTTTGAAAAGTTTTGAATTAGGAATGTTTCAGAACAAGAAAGTTTCATTTTAGGAAAGTGCCAAATTAGGAAAGTTACATTTTATGAAAGTTTCATTTTAGGAAAGGTGTGAACTTAGGAATGAGTTGGGTTTGGAAAGATTTCAATTTAAGAAAGTTTTAAACTTAGGAAAGTTTTGATTTAAGAAAGATTTGATTTCTATTTCCTAAAGTAGAATATTAGATTTTATTTTCAAAAATAAATGATTTGATATAGTTTCCTAGCTTAGGAGATTTGATCTAATTTCCTAATTTGAAAGATTAGATTTGACATGGAATTAAAAAGGTTAAGTTTTGGAAATCTAGGATTTGGAAACCTATGATTTAGTGTCGAAGAAGAGATTTTGAAAATTTAAGATTTGATGTAAAAGATAGTCTTGTTTTTAGGAAAGAAAATTAAGATTTCCTAACCATGGGATCTAGAGCTTAACTTGGATTCTAAGAAAAAGAGATTTTGGAACTTAGATCTTTTGAAGAAAGTTTCTAGGAAGGAAACTCGAAGAGAGTTTTTAGAAAGTAAATTTTTAAAGAGAACTTTTGGAAAGGAGTTTGAAAAGGGTTTTTTGAAAATAGATTTTTAAAGGGAGATTTTAGGAAGGAGTTTTTAGAAAGTGAATTTTTGAAGAGAGCTTTTGAAAAGTATTTTGGAAAGCAATTTTGAAAAGAGTTTAAATATAGACTTTTTTTTGAAAACCTTTTGAATGTCACACTTTCCTAAAACGATTCTAACCATGAAGAGATCAGAACTATTCTAAGTTAGTGACTTTTAAAACAATATGGATTTGAAATATGAACCAATTTGATCACTTTGAGTATCATACTTTCCTAAAACAACCCTAACCATTGAATGACTAGAATCATCTTAAGATTGTGGTTTTTAATGAAAAACAAGTTAGGGTTTAAACCCAAAATATGAACCTTAATGGTCACAAAGAATATAATACTTACCTAAAGCAACCCTACCTATGAATTGGCTAGAATCACTCTAGGAGTGTGATTTTGAAAAAAAAATTTTAAATAAAAGTTTTGAAAGATGATTTTGATGCCAACTTTGAAAACAACTTTTGAAAACGCTTTTGAAGAGATGTATGAACATGATATGCACAATGCAAGTAAAGTCGTGAACATACAAGATTGGCTTAACCACACAATCAAAGGGGCCAAATCCACATGGTCTAAGGTTGAATTAGAAAAAAGCCCCCAACACAGTGACTTTAAACCATCCTTACTACACATGAATTGGGGATTCCCTTATTTCAAGCATGTAGGAAAAAGGGGAAGAAGATACGGTATTAAAATAGAAGAAAACCCAAGTGGGTTAGGAGGAAGAAGAGAGAGGGGGGAAATACATAAACATAAAGAGAAAGCCTACCTTATTTTCTTCTTATTTTGCTTGCTTTATTTGCTTTGCTTGCTTGATCCTTGAGAGCTTTCAAGTTGTAGCACCTTGAGTCTTCAATAGAGGCTTTGGAGGCTTGTGTATGAGTGTATAGAATGTGTATAAGTATTAGGGTTAAGTGTATGGAGGCTAGGGTTTGAAGAGGGCTAAGAAAGTTAGGTTTGGAGAGAGTTCGAGGTCTGTATGTAGAGCGATAGAGTTTCTAGCGCTGGCGACCCTTTTCACGCAGGTACAGGCTATGTATTTATATACACAAGATTGACTTGGCACCTGTTACAGTGGCTCTAGGAAAAATTTCCTTCTAGCACTACTAGAAGTGGCGCTAGTCCAATATTTGGCTTGCAGTGGTGCTAGCTACTTAGGAAAGTTTTAAGGTAAGCAAGAAACGTATCTTGTAACCCTTGATATGCAAGGCAAAAGATTTGGGCGCTTATATTAGTGACTACCATGCAATTTTTGGCTTGGCTTCACTAGAAGTGATTCTAGAAGGTCCAAGAATGTTCTAGAAGACTGGGAATAGTCCGAAAGGCCGAAAATGGGTAGAAACCCTTAAAATAGTGTCACAGGGGTAACGGACTTGAAAAATAAGGTCGAAATTGTCGACCGAGCTATTAGGGGCCAAATAGTCAACTAGACCAGAAAAATCACTGGAATAGACTCGAAATGAGTCATGAGAGGACTTGAAGGTTGGAAACACTATCTAAAGTACTCCAAGGGAGTGCCGGTTTGATACTTAGAACTAGTGTGGTTGAAAAAGGTGACCGGCCCACTAAGGGTAAAACAGTTATTTTGTACCGAGTTTGCCAAAATAGACTAGGAATGATCCGAAAAGGTGTTGGAAGGTCGAAAATACTGTTAGAAGCATTTTTGTGAGGTTACCGATTTGATACCCAGAGCCGGTGTGGTTCCTGGAGGCGCTTGGATGCTTAGGGACAAAATGATTATTTTGACCGGATGGTCTCAGAATTGGTCTGGAATCGACTAAAAAGCACTTAAACATACCGGATCGTCTTTGGGACGATCTTGGAAAGGTGGACTTACTGCTTTAAGAACTTAGGTACTTTTACGAGAAGCGTGCCGAAAAGGCCCAAGGTACAGTTTGGTCATTTTTCACCGGAGTGGGCTAGCAGGCACTGTGTTAACCTGGGTTTTGAATATTTTCATCACTCTCATGGTCCATGACGAGTTGATTTCCGAAGGTATTTCGTCCTTCGGTAAACGTGTCACAGCCAAGAGGTGAATTCGATCCCGTGACATAGGGGTTTTGTTGGTAATTCCCAATGTCGACCTATTTGCGACTGTTTCTGCCACTCTGACTGTTATGATGTTTGCGAGTGTTTCCCTCACTCTAATGGTTCGTGTTCATTTCGGAGATTGCCTAATCTCGAGAGGCTGCTAGATGGACTTATCGTCTGAGGAATTAACTTTCTCAAAAGACATGCTGAATAACAAACATTCTTCATTGGCGGGCTAGCAAGCGCCAAAGGGGACTTGGGTTCAGTCCCCGTTGACGGATTTGAAGGGACTTATCGTTCTAAAGGGTTTTTTGATAAACATGTCGGACTTGATGGTCTTACCGCCTGAGGGATCAACTTTTTTTAAAGGCGTCCTAGATTTGATCTGAATTGGAATTAAATTTGAAATTGAATTTAAGATTGAAGTGGGGACTTACTGTCTTTAGGAAAACGTGCCAACTAGAATTAGACCGAGCAATACCCCAAGGGCATTTTGATCATTTTGCCTCTATTAGGCCCAGTGGGCCCACGAAATGAGCAATTGATTGGACTGAATCTGAAAAATTGATTTGGACTTGAATGTATCCATGTCGGTTTGAATATGAGTCCGGATAGACCAGAGATTGCTGAGCGGGCAAAAATGGGTGCATACACTCTTGTCTCATTGACTCCAAGACAAGTGTATAAAGATCAAATGAAATTGAAAAGAGAGAACGAGTTGAAAAAAAATTGTGAGACCAAAAATTCAAAAAAAGATGATGAAAGAGAGAGTGAAAAGAAAAAAGAGAGTGAATAGAAAAAGGAGAGTGAAAAGAAAAGAGAGCGTAAAGAAAATAAGAGAGAAACAAAAAAAAAAAAAAAAACAGCTAGTTTTTATGCTAAGGCGAGTGATATCAAGAGTGTTTTTTATACAAACTAGCCTATATTTGTACTATTGTACAAAGAGGCATGTTTTAATACTAACAAACTTGATGAATCTTTGCCTAGTGTTGTTATCTTTTTGTTGCAGGAATATAAGGATATATTTGCTACAGATGTGCCTAGTCAGTTGCCACCTATTAGAGGAATAGAACATCAAATTGATTTTGTACTAGGTGCGACAATTCCTAACCGACCAGCTCATAGGAGTAATCCAAAGGAGACAAGGGAACTTCAAAGGCAAGTGAAAGAGTTGTTGGCCTAAAGACACATAAGGGAGAGTATGAGTCCGTATGCGGTACTAGTGCTACTTGTACCCAAGAAGGATGGAACTTGGAGAATATGTGTTGATTGCAGTGCTATCAACAATATTACGGTAAAGTATAGACATCTCATTCCTCGGCTAGATGACATGTTAGATGAGTTACATGGGTCATGTATTTTCACAAAAATTGATTTGAAAAGTAGGTACCATCAAATTATGATAAAAGAGAGCAATGAATGAAAAATTGCCTTTAAAACTAAATATCGATTGTATGAGTGGTTGGTTATGCCTTTTGGTCTAACTAATGCACCAAGTACATTCATGAGGTCAATGAATCATTCATTGCGTACATTTATAAGCAGATTTGTTGTGGTCTATTTTGATGACATTTTGGTGTATAACAATAGCTTGGATGAGCATATTGATCATTTGCATTATGTGCTTGATATTTTGAGAAAAGAAAAACTATATACCAATTTAAAGAAATGTTCTTTTGCATTGATAAAGTTGTGTTTCTTGGTTATGTTGTTCGCAGGAAAGGAATTAAGGTGGATGTGAAAAAAGTAAAGGCTATCAAAGAATGATCCACACCTAAGTCAATCACAGAGGTAAAAAGTTTTCATAGTTTGGCTAGTTTTTATCGGCAATTCGTCAAAGATTTCAGTACACTAGCTGCTCCACTCACTGAAATTGTTAAAAAATTCACGGGTTTTAAATGGGGTAGTGAACAAGATCATGTATTTCATGAAATTAAAGAAAGGTCGTGTGGTGCTTCTTTATTAGCATTACCTAATTTTTCTAAAACTTTTGATATTGAGTGTGAAGCCTCATGAATAGGTATTGGAGCTATTCTGATACAGGAGAAGCGGCTAATAGCCTATTTTAGTGAAAAGCTAAATGGGGCAGCTTTGAACTACCCAACATACATCAAGGAGCTTTATGCATTGGTGTGAGCATTGAAGACTTGGCAACATTACCTTTGACCGAAAGAATTTGTTATACATACCAACCATGAGTCCTTGTGTGGCGCCCTATCTCCGGACGTCGGGGCTTCGCCTTTCTTTCTTGGCCTGGGGTTGGGAATTTGGTACGGTACTCTCTCGTTAGAACTCGTCCTCCTAGAAGGATGAATGCAGTGGGGTTTGAATTTTTGAAATGAAATTGATTAAGGCTTTTTGAAAAGATTTTTGGAGTCGCCACCTAATATATTTAAAGATATGCTAGGTCATCTACACCAAGTTGGTTACGCATGGGGAAGATGTTCTAAGACTATCACCTTACCTCGCTCTTACGGTACCTATATGTCTAGTCACATTTTACTCACCTAATTATAACTCACCGGTTACTTATGTTTAATGCTATCCACTTAGAAAACTTTTAAAAACAGAATTTGAAGAAGAGTTTGAAAAGGGAGTTGAGAATTTGAAAAGAGTTGTGACCGCACCCCATGAAGGGTTGCCTATGTACCTCCGTAAAGAGGATCAGGTCAATTGTAGTTCAGACAAGAGTCCAAAAAAGTTAAAATTTTGAAATGGGTTCTTATTTCTAGAAAGTTTTCATTTTTAGAAAGTTTCCTTTCGGGAAAGTTTGAGTTTGAAAGTGTTTCTTTTTCAGGAAGATTGGACTTTTGAAATGTTTCCTTTTCAAAAATATTAGACTTTTGAAATGTTTCCTTTTAAGGATGATTTAACTTGAAAATATTTCCCATTCAGGAAAATTTTATTTGATTTTGAAATGTTTCCTTTTCAGCAAGAATGAGATTTGAAAAGATTTGATTTGATTTGATTTGAGTTGATTTAAAAAGATTGTGTTTTGGAAATGTTTCCTTTTCAGGAAGATTTAATTTGATTTTGAAATGTTTTCTTTTCAGGAAGATTGAGATTTGAAAAGATTTGATTTGTTTTGAAAAGATTTGATTTTAAAAAAGGCAAGTTTAGATTATTTCCAAAATAGAAGGAGTTAAACTAGGTTTAAATTTAAAAGGTTTTGAAAAAGGAGCGATTTGAGGGATTTGAAATGAAAGGTTTTGATTTTATTAAAGAGAAAAGTTTAGAAAATAGAAGTTTCGTTTGATTTGAAAATTAAGGATATTGAGGGTTTAGAAATGGTCGGATTTTGGCTTAAAAAAATGGAGATTGATCATATGCATGGAGTGCAAGTGGCTTGAATTATTTTGAAACTCTTGCCTTGGGATGAGTACATATGCATGGATAGTTTAATAGCATGAATGACATGATATTGACAACAAGGCATTTATGTATGTAAGCATAATAACAATAGAAATAAGGAAATTGAAAAGCGGTCGCTCTTTCCTCCTTGGTTTTTGAAAAACACGTGCTTTAAATCGGACAGAGGTTCGGCTATGCATGGGTGCTATATGAAACATGAGGTTGAGGGCTACTAATGCTTCCTAAAAAGCTCGGCTCTCAAATCTTCAAACCTAGGCCACCCCCCGAGGTGGTGCCATTATAGGTTGGTGATCCGAGTGGGGAAACTATCTAAAGACCGTTGGTTGGGTGATACATCTGCCTACCACAATAGTCAATGTATTGTTCCGCCTTGTAACTAGAAGGTAGTAACCAAGGTCAATATTCCATGAAAATGCATATGCAAGTGTGTGTGTGATTTTAGAAATTGGACGAAAGAGCTAAACAACTCTCATACCTCCTGTTATGCAAAGCATACATGGCAGTTTACGAACATAAATTAAAATGTGAACAAGAGTCCAACTACAAAACAAATGCATAGAGTTTACACTTTTCGAGGAACTCAAATGCGAAATAAAATATTGATGTATGAATAATGCAAGAGCATGTAATGAATGCAATGTTTGACTTTTTGCAAAACAAATACCATTTTGAAAGATTTGTAATTTTGAAAAGTTTAAAAAGTGGAAATAACTAAACAAGGTAACCGGCTAACTTAAGGTGAGTAAATGGTGACTAGACATGACATAGGCCTAACCCTCTAATTGTCTCCAATGGAGTCGTCAAGCTGTCGCGCCCCGTTTCTGGATGTCAGGCCCTTCTTCTCTCTTTCTTGGCCCGGTATCGAGAATTTTATACGGTGCTCTCTCGTTAGAACTCGTCCTTTTAGAAGGACGAATGCGACAGGTTTTGAATTTTTAAAATGGAATTGATTAGGGCATTTTGAAAAGGTTTTTGGAGTCATCACCTAACATATTTAAAGATGTGTTAGATCATCTACACCATGTAAAACCCGAGGGTGAAACTTAGATTTTGGAAAATGTTTTATTTTTGAAAAACGTCCTCAAGAGAAGGTTTTAAAAGGTAGGATTGCTTAACAATCCTAAAAACGTTGGAAAGCCCTTTTAAAAATTTGACTATGGTTTTGGTCTTTGAAACATAAATTCTTAAGTCCGGGGCTGATTACGTGTAGGAAAGATGTTCTAAGACTATCACCCTACACCACCCTTGCGGTACATATATGTCCAGTCACCTTTTACTCACCTAATTATGACTTAACGATTACCTATGTTTAATATTATCCACTTAGAAAACTTTTGAAAATAGAATTTGAAGAAGAGTTTGAAAAATGGAGTTGAGAATTTAAAAAAGGTTGTGACCGCAGCCCATGAAGGGTTGCCTACATACCTCCTTAAAAAGAATCAGGTCAATCGTAGTTTGGACAAGAGTTCAAAAGAGTTGGAATTTTGAAATGGGTTCCTATTTCTAGAAATTTTCTATTTTTAGAAACTTTCCTTTTCAGGAAAGTTTGAGTTTGAAAGTGTTTCCTTTTCTGGAAGATTGAACTTTTGAAATGTTTCTTTTTCAGGAAGATTTGACTTGAAAATATTTCCTTTTCAGGAATATATGATTTGATTTTGAAATGTTTCCTTTTCAGAAAGATTGAGATTTGAAAAGATTTGATTTAATTTGAAAATATTTCAGTTGATTTGAAAAGATTGGGTTTTGGAAATGTTTTCTTTTTAGGAAGATTTGATTTTTGAAATGTTTCCTTTTTAGGAAGATTTGTTTTGATTTTAAAATGTTTTGTATTCAGGAAGATTGAGATTTGAGAAGATTTGATTATTTTGGAAAAGATTTAGTTTTGAAAAAGGCAAGTTTGGATTGTTTCCAAAATGGAAGGAGTTAAATTATGTTTAAATTTGGACGGTTTTGAAAAAAGAGTGATTTAAGGGATTTGAAATGGAAGGTTTTGATTTGACTGAAGAGGAAAGTTTGGAAAAGGGAAGTTTCAATTGATTTGAAAATTGAGGATTTTGAGAGTTTGGAAATAGTAGGATTTTGGCTTTAAAATATGAAAGATTTTCAAGTTGGCAAAAATGGGATTTTCCTAAGATTAGACTTCTAGGGTTTAACATTTATGAGTTTTGGAAATGATTCAAAAACTTAGTCTTTTGAAAACATGTTTTAGGGCTTAAAACCCAAACTTGGATTTTAGACATCCAAATGAATATCACACTTTGCCTAAAGCCATTCTATCCATTGAAAGGCTAAGATCGCTTTAGGCTTGTGGCTTTGAAAAGCAGTAAAAGCACAAAGCCAAAAATATAAATCTTTCGAGTCCTTTTAAGTGTCGCACACCTCTCAAAACAACCCTAGTCATGAAAAGAATAGGATCATTCCAAGACTGGGTTTTAAAAAGAAACAAATATTAGCTAACGGAAACCATTTAAAATGTCACATTTTTTTAGGAAAACCCTAACCATAAAGGGTTAGGATCCACCTAGAATTGTGGTCTTAAGAAAATTACTTTAAAAAATAGTTTTAAAGGAGAGAGGAATGACATGAATGCAAATACAATTTGACAATAGTAACGGTATGAATCATCCAAGGTTAGGTATCACTACATTGCAAGAGGGCCCTAAGGCCACGACATGAAGCAAGTGAGGGCCAAAAAGAGAGTCCCGATCGGTAATCTCTTCTTGTTCACTCTTAACATGGAGTTAACGTTCTCTTGCTTTCAAGCATGCTAGAAAGGGGGGTTTAGAGATAAGGGATTAAAAAAGAGAAGAACCCAAGTGGGTTCGGAGGGAGAAGAGAAAGTGAGGGAGTATGGAAAAGTAAAATGGGAATTATCTTGTCTCGTTGCTTCTTTCTTGGGTGAAGGCTCGGACCTTTGACTTGGAAAGGTTTTAGGAACTTTTGGGCAACGAGGCAGACCTTCGGTAGGGCTCGGAAGCTAGGGCTTCAGGAGTTTAGACTTAGACTCGGCCAGCAGGACTTCGAGGGAGAGAGAGAGAGAGGGCTCTAGGAGCTATCTAGAACAGAGGGGGAGAGTTTCTTGAGATTTTTTTTTTGACCAGAAATAGAGACGGGTAAGGTCTGTATTTATAGTGCAAAAAATAGGAGGGCCATTTAATTTTGGTTTGAAAAAAGGATCGATACAGGGCTGGTCGAATTGCAATTGATTCTGGGAGATTATGCGCCACTCTTAGTAGCGCACTGCTAAAGAAAGATCATGCCTCGCTCGAAGTGGAGCAAGCATGTTCTGGTTGGAGAAAGGAAGGTGCCGCATGGTGGGGCCTAGCTAGAAATAGAAGGGAATACTTTGGAAAGTGTCCCGAAGGTTCCCGGTTTAATTCCCAAAGCCGGTATGGTTAAAGAGAGTGACCGGATGGCGGTCACCTCATCCCGAGAGTTGTAGGGTTGACCAAGATTGACCGGGGTTGACTAGGTTGACTAGAGTAGTTTGGGGTTGACTAGGTTTACCAGACTTGACTGGGGTGTTGTCGGTTTGATACCCAAAGCCAATGTGATTTCCTAGGGCATTTGGATGCCTAGAGGCAAAACAATCATTTTAACCGGGGGACCTCTAGAAAATGACCAGGGTTGACTGGATGGCACTAGACATGCCAAACCATCTTAGGATGGTTCTAGAAGGTGGTCTTACCTTTCCGAGGACTTTGTACATTCTCAAGGAATGTGCCGGGCCCGGTAGGGGCAAAATGATAATTTTTCAACAGGATGGGCTAGCAGGCGTCGATATTGACTGGTTTGGATCTGGTCTAGACTTCTGTTTGAGGAATTGGTACTTTCTCGGTGGATAGGCTTGAAAGGGTCTTACCACCTTGAGGGATAAACTTTCTCGAAGGTCGTGCCAAATTGGAACGGTCTTCCGGTTCTTGAAGGATTTGTGCTTTCTCTAACTTTCTAAAATTAAACTTTTCAAATCTAAATCAAACCTTCCGAATTCAACCACGTATTCCAATCTTAGGTAACCTAAACTCTAGGAGGCCTAAACCCTAGTTCAACCTTAAGTCTTAGAGTTAGGAAGCTTTAACCCCTTTTTAAAAATTGTTTTCTAAACCAAGATGGTTTTCTAATTTCAAACTTCAAAATGTTTTCAAATCCCTATATTTCCAAATCTAGTCCAAGTTTTCTTTTAAGGGTCAAATCCTCTTTTAAGTTCAATTCTAGGTCTAAGTTCAATCTTGATTCCAATCTTCCATTCTAAGTTTTAAATCAAACTCTTTTTCCAATCAAAATCTTCTATTTTCAATCGAACTGTTGTCCAAACTACAACAGACCTAATTCCCAAAAAGGGATACGTAGGCAACCTTCTTGCGTGCGGTCATAACTTTTTTCAAGTTTTCAATTTCATAATTATTTTCAAATTTCCAATTCTATAATTTCTTTCAAGTTTCTAATTTCATAATTTTTCTTAAAGTTTCAATTCCATAACTATTTTTAAACTTCCAATTCCATGATCTATTTCAAGTTTTTTTATTCAAAATCTATTTTCAATTTTTGAAACTTTCTTTCAAAAATAAAATCTATCTTTTCAAATTTATTTCCAAAATCAAATTAGTTCTTTTCAAATCCACTTTCAAAATTAAAGTCTTTTCTTGCACTTGCATATCATGCATCATGTCAATTTCTTTCTAAAAGTGCTTTTCAAAAGTGGATAGTATTAGATATATATTAATCAAAGATTCTAAATGAGTGAACCTAAGGTGAATAGACATGTAGGTACCGCAAGGGCGGGGTAGGGTGATGGCTTAGTGCGTCTTCCCTATATGTAACCAATCTCTAAATCTAGACCATTATTTTCAAAGACCAAATGGAGTTATTTTCAAAAAAGGGCTTACATTTTTTCAAAGGTTGCCAAACAACCTATTTTTCAAAAAATCCTCTCTTAAGGAAGTTTTTAAAATTTCTTTTCAAAAACCCTAAGTGTAATCTTCGGATTGTGCTTAGCTTTAGGTGACCTAACTCACCTTAATCAAGTTAGGTGGCGACTCTAAATTGTTTTTCAAAATTCCTTTTTCAAAATTAAATTTTCAATTCAAACATACTCGCACTCGTCTTTTCAGAAGGATGAGTTTTAACGAGAGAACACTATGTTTTTCTCACTTGTCTTTTTCGGATGCAAAAAATTGGGATGCAATAGATAGTAAATCATTTCATACATTCATATATATATATATATATATGTATCCTTGTGTGTGTGTGTTTACAAAGGAACCTAACCCCTCCCCTCATGCCATCGCTGTATGGCCATCATTGTCTTCTCACTCCCCACTATCATGCACATACAAAAGTAACCCCAAAATCATAGATCCACATAGTTGAACATTTTATTTGATAAATAGCATTAGAAGATGAAGTCAATATTTCTCATATTTGGACAACGAGTTTAGTTAAAATGGATGGTTGTGTTCTCAAATTCAATTGATTTCTAACATACAGTGATAAAATTCAAGGAGTAACTAAAGCAAAAAATTATGCCAAGTCTAAATTTACCAATTTATGGAAAAATGTGATGGTGGCTCGTGTGAAATAGTGTGAGGAAGTGGGGGTGGAGAGTTTTAGAGAAAGGCTCTTAGAGAGGGGAAGGCAAGAAAACTAGATGAGAGGAAGAGGAAATTGGTTCTGTGTCCATAAAGGTTGGTAATATGGTTTCATGTGAACAAAAATGGCTGTGTAAGGCAGGAGAAGGAAGATAATGGAGAGGAAGAAAGAGAGGAAAAATTTTGAGAGTAAAAATGTCATTTTAATTTTTTTATGTTGACAACAATAGTCTCACAGTCACTTATTCCACGCGTGTACTACACACTCCGTTAATTTTAATTATGATACCCTATCTTACTTAGCATCATATTTAGCTTCAATGTATGTGTAGTAGTGCATGATTTCCTTAATCATTGTAGCATGTTATATGAGGATTAATTTATTTTAAGCATGATTAATTAGCTTATCCCTTATTAATTAGCATAATTAATCCCCATGTTTAGCTTAAAGTTAATGATAATTAATTATCATAAGTATGTGTAATTATGTTAATGATGTGGATTAGTGAGTGTTGGTAAAGCAAGGAGGTGCTAGGTGTCCTAATATGCAGAAGTCAACTAAGGTGTGTGTTTCATCTAATTAAGGTGTATGCTTCATTACATCTTTTGTGTGTGTGTGTGATATGTGTGAGTTTAGATACAAGTTTTATCTATTGTTTGCACCAAGTCAAGGAGGGACAGAGGAGAGAGGTTCTTGTGTAATACCTTGTGTTTGGCAAAAGAAAATTTGAGAGAAAATGAGAAAAGAAGAAGAGATCGAAGGAAACGGTTGTGTGCTCTTGAATTGAGGTGAGGAATCTAAAGTTAATGGTCGTTTGCATGTGTTTTATTGGTTGTTGTATTTAGAACGACCTTGTCATGCCTTTGAATAGTGAATTAAATCCAAGAGTTTGGAATTCAAGTTGGAGACTTAGAATCTTGTATAGTATTCATGTTTTGATGTTTTAAAGTCATGTTTGAAACTTTAGCATTTCATTCTAGACCTTAGAGCACTTGGGAATGGGTTGGAATGCTTAGAAGTGGCTTAAAACTCCAATTTTGAAAATACAAGTTCGAACCAAGGGAAGAGCGCCACGGCGCCCCAGCAGCAGGGCGCCAGTAGCGCACCTACCAGTGCAGCCCACTAGATGGGCATGTCAGGGGGGCGCTAGGGTGCGCATTGAGGGCATACTAGCACAACCCTAGCCTTGGCACGCCTCAAGGGTGCACTGGCGAAGTCTCCTAGCTTTGGTATTTTGTTTTGTTTTTCTTGTCTTATCCTCAAAGGTTAGCACTTTGTGTGTGTGTGTGTGTGTGTGTGTGTGTTTTGTTTTTTTTTTTTTTTTTTTTTGGGGGGGGGGGGGGGGGGGGGGGGGGGGGGGGGGGGGGGGGGGGGGGGGGGTGGGGGGGGGGGGGGGGGGGGGGGGGGGGGGGGATTGCACCTATGTTTAAGAGTTAACACTTTCTCATTGAGTCTCTAATATTTCATTTGAGATATCATTTCTCATATTGACCAACAATTGGCTATGATATTACAATTTCATAAGTGTTATGTTGTGGTGTTTGATAGGTATAGAGGTAATCAAAGACACTCTAGTTCAACCTAAATAGTGATTCAACATTGCTTATATTGTAGGATAAGGTGGGGGTTAAAGATATTCTTACTCCTATTAAATTGAATGTCTTGTTACTATAATTGGTATTGGTGTTGGATTATAAAATCATGATGCCTTAACGAGAGGAAGTCCAATCCTGCATCGATCAAAGGACGCAGCTGAAGAAGAAAGACCCCCAATTCAACTCAGACAAAGCCCCGAGATCAACTACTATACTCACCAACCGAAAAGGCACGAGCGACTTCTTGTTGTTGCAGAAGCAGCTGAAGATGATGTACAAAACAAGTCGCCGTCTCATGATGTCTCGTTGGGCAGGTGGTGGCTCAACAGCAAAGGTGTTGTCACCCCGACTAAGCCAAAAGACTGGGAAGGCAGAACGCTCAAGAGGGGGCAAGTCCAGCAGAATGCATGTATTAGTTTCACTGACTGACTACCAGGTGATCCGCCGACCGACAAAGGAAAGCCCTGTGATGATTGCCCAGTCTAATGGGGTGGGACCCATCTCAAAACCAACAAAATGGAAAGTCCCAGTCTCTCCAAACCACCTCTCAATAAGCGCTAGCACTACATGCATGTTCAGGTGGTTAGCCTGTAGTCCTATGAAGCCCCAAACCCGATCTTTGTTAAGAAAGCCCGGTAAGATGAAGCAGCCTGCTGCATGGTTATAAACACCTAATGGACGACCCCTCTGAAGGCTGTGTGAATGCGTGGAGGAGGCAAGTACTGTCTAGAATACTCACTGGGATGATAAGCCAGATCCCCCAGCGGTGAAATGTCTAGTACCTCCAAGTCACCTAAATCAGCATCCGTTTGTCTATGTCTAGAGGAGGCCCTCCCTTCCTCTGCACCAATCTCCTCCTCAAAGGCCTGCTCAACTGGAGGGAAGGGGTCTACTGGAGGTCTACTCCCCCGTCCGCTCTGACTAAAGATGCTCGTCCAACAGGTTGCTGACTACCCTTAGAGCAGCTAGAGCTGCTAACGGAATTCGTCCGGGCCGCCTTCCCAGAGCAGTGCCTCCTCTCAGAACTCGCATCGCCTGCGTCCGCCATCCTGAAGATCAAGGTAAGAGTATCAACATCAGGTAAGTATAAATCGGAAAGGTAAAAGAGACGAGAAGAAAAAAAAATAAAGAAGAAAGAGGGACAATAAAAAAAATATAAATGAATAATAAAAAATAAAAAAATAAAAAGATTTCAAATGATAAGTCAAAATAAATTTTCTACATATTTTAATTTCAAAATTCCAATTCCAAATCAAAATGAATTTTGCTATACATTTTGATTTTCCAAATTCCAAGTCAAAATGAATTTCCTACACATTTTTATTTTAAAATTTTAGTTTCAGGTCAAAATGAATTTTCTATACATTTTTTCTTCAAAGGTTTTCAAATTTCAGGACAAAAGAAATTCTCTACACATTTTGTCTAAAATTTCAAAATGATTTTCAATTCAAAATCTAGCTTTCAAATCTCAAAAGTTTCTAATCAAAATCCATCCTAAGCTTTTTTCATTCTAATCAAAGTTTTCTAAAACTTTTTTCTCTAAAAGGCTTTCTTCTCAATTCTCAAGTTTTCAACCTTCCAAAATTCTTGTCAAAGCCCAAAGTTTCCAAAGTCAAAATCCATGTTTAGTCAAATTTCCATTTTCAAAATTCTTCTTAAGTTTTTCGTCCTATAACTTTAAAGTCCCTCGAGTTTCTCGGAGCCTTCTCTGGCAAAAAGGCCCCGCCCTTAATGGTTTTATATCTTTTTCCTTCAAAAAGATTTTTTTCCAAAATGTTTTCCAACCCTTTTTCTAAATTTCTAAAAATTTCGGCAGACTTTCGTTGAAAAATGGTCCCTACAACACCCACAACATCAGCACAAAACACAAACCATGCACCTCACAACATCACAATCATATAACATCAACACCCGCACACACTTGTCAAATTTTTCGATTTTTCAAAAACCTTGTTTTATTTTTCAATAAATCAATGGTTTTGAAACTTATCCTAAAATTTCTTAGAATCATTTCAAATGCTTCCTAAAATATTCCCAAATCCTTCTAGATTTTAAACTCTAATTATTTCATCAATTTCTTTAATTTTCTTAATTTTTTAAGTATTTTTCTATTTTTCAAAAAATTAAAAATTCACTGAGTTTTCAAAAAATCACGAAACTTCACACGGCTATTAAACATATTTTTTTAAGGTACGTAGTATAAAAATCTGGCCGAAAAACTCGATACCCAAAGCTGTAGGGAGAAATTCTCAATTCCTGTAGAAACCCTCTTTACATAAACACGTAAAATCACTCAAATTCAATCAAACAATCATCAAAATGCAAAAATAATTTCATCAAAGTGTTCAAAACATATCAAAATATGAATTTTCACTATTCACATTATTCAAACGGAATTCTACACATCAAAATCAATATAAAATCAAAAACTCACCTCTTGGAGTTCTCCGGTGAAATTTTCTCTTCCGATAACAGTGTCTACTTCCAGCAATCCCCCGGGGTCCTTAAGAAGCACTCCTTTAACATCTAAGTCGTTCTCCTCACAAAACCTTCCACACTTTTAGAAAATCTCACAACCCTGCAAGTGTTCGAACTAGAAAATTTTCTAATTTTGTTCTGAAGCCTGGTCCCACTGCTAATGGCGCCAAGGCAATTTTAAGCTAGGCGCCATTACTAGTGGCTCCAGTGTCAAACTTCGGACAGTTTTGCCCTTTTTTCCAGCCAAAACTTGATTTCAAAGGCCTTTTGGGCCCGACATCCGTTTCCAAACTCTAATTTTCAAAAATTTTCTAAGTCCATCCCTCCAATCCCCTCACGGTCAACATGAGACTCTTACTCTACGTTTTTTGTCTTCGACAAACAAAGACAGAAAAAGAGGGGCAGCTGTAAGCACCCCATTTTTGTCTACTCGGCAGTCTCCAGTCTGTCTAGACTTAAGTTCAAGTCAATACGGACATATTTCAATTTAAATTAGTTTTCCAAACTTAAATTAGTCAATCCATCACTTTGCGGGCTCATTGGGCCTAATAGAGGCAAAATGACCAAAATACCCTTGGGGGCATTGTTCGGTCCAATTCCAATAGGCATGTCTTTTTTAAGACGGTAAGTTCCCGTTTTAATCTCAAATCCAATTTCAAGTCCAATTCCAATTTCAATTAAATCTGGCATGCCTTTCGAGAAAGTTGATTACTCAAGGTGGTAAGACCATCTAATTTGGCACATTTTTTAAGAAAAATCTTTGGAGCGGTAAGTCCCTTCAAACCCATGGACTGGGACGAGACCCCAAGTCCCCGAGATAGTAAAACGGTCCACCTTTGGCTCCTGCTTGCCCGCCAATGAAGAAATGTCAATTTCGGCATATCTTTCGAAAAAGTTAATTTCTCAGGCACTAAGTCCACCTAGCAAGTTCCCGAGCTCAAGCAATCTCTGGAATGATCTCGACCCGTTAAAGTAACGGAAGTACTCGTAAACATTGTAACTGTCAGAGTGGCGGAAACACTCGTAAAGAGGTCGATATAGGGAATTGCCAGCAAACCCCTGTGTCAGAGATTTCCAAGTGGGCAAAAATGGGGTGCTTACAGTTGCCCCTCTTTTTTTGTCTTTGCTTGTCGAAGGCAAAAAATGGTAAGGTAAGTGTCCCATGTTGATCGTGTGGCGATCAAAGGGATGGAATTTAGAAATTTTTTAAGACTGGAATTTGAAATTAGTAGATTAGCCCAATGAGGCATTTGAAATTGGATTTTGGTGGGTAAAAGGGTGAAGATGCGTAGAATTTTGCTTGTAGCGCCATTACAGGTTTAAAAGAAGCCTGAGAATAAAAACCAGAAAAACCTCTTACGGGTTTGTTCGAGCTTTCTAGATGTTGAGAGCCTTTGTCGAGTTTTTTGCATGGAGGGACACCTGAGCATTGAAGGGGTGAGTTTAGAGGACACCAAAGAGTTGCTAAAAGTAGTTACCGTCGTTGAAACTGTTGTTGGAGAAGAAGATTTTGTCAAAGAACTTCAAGAGGTGAGTTTTTTGTTTTTTGTTGATTTTGAAGTGTAGAACTCCGTTTGAGTCGTGTAAATAGTTGAAATTGATGTTCTGATATGCTTTGAACACTTTGGTGATATTATTTATGCGTTTTGATGCTCATTTGGTTGAGTTTGAGTGTTTTTTCAAGTTTATGTAAAGTGAGTTTCTGCAGGAATTAAAACTTTGTTCATACAGCTTTGGGTATTGGGTTTTTTAGCTAGATGTTTGCACCATATGCCCTAAAAAAATGTGTTGAACTACGGTATAAAGTTTCGTGATTTTTTAAAAACTTTTTGAAAATTTAATTTTTCAAAAAATATAAAAAATGCTTAGAAAATAGAGAAAATGAAGAAATTGATGGAATTGCTTGAGTTTAATTTTTAGAAAAATATGAGAATATTCTAGAAAATATTTGAAGTGGCTTTGAAAGATTTTTGATAATTTTAAAAACCCTTGAAATTTTTGAAAAATAGAACATGGGTTTAAAAATTTAAAAATCTTGAGAACGTGCCGAATTGTATTATTTGTATTAGTGATATGTGATTGTGACGCCATGGGATGCATGGCTTGTGTTCCGTTATTGAGTCTTGGGCATTGAAGGGACTATTTATAAACGAGATTCTGTCAAAAATTTTCAAAATTAGGAAAAAAGTTAGAAAATTTTTGAGATAAAATCTTTTTGAAGGAAAAAAATATAAAACCTTTGAGGGTGGAGCCTTTTTGGTAGAGAAAACCTTGAGAAACTCGGGGGTCTCTAGAACAGAACTTTTTGAAGGAAAAGCTTAAAAAATCCTTTGGAAATGGACTTTCAATAAAACTTTTGAAAGAAAAGTTTTAAAAACCGTTGAGAATTGATTTTGAAGGAAAAGTTTAGAAATAAGAAACCTTTGAATTGATTTTGGAAATAAACTTTTGGAGAAAAAAGTTTAAGAAACTTTTGAGCATTGATTTTGAAAATAAACTTTTGAAGGAAAAAGATTAGGAAACCTTTGAATTAATTTTGAAAATAAACTTTTGAAGGAGAAAAAGAAAGTTTAGGGAATCTTCGAATTGTTTTGGAAAATAAACTTTTGAAGGAAAAAGTTTAGAAAACCTTCGAAAATTTGATTTTGAAAATAAACTTCTGAAGAAAAAAGTTTAGGAAACCTTTGAAAATTGACTAGAATAGATTCTACTGGGAGTAAGGGAATGAGACTTGTGTCATTCCTTCTTTTCTTTGTTTTCTTTTTTTTTTTTTTATTCCTCTTTGTGTTTTGCACTGCATATACCGTATGTTGATGTTTTTTAACCTTAATTTGACTTTTAGGATGGCCGATGCTGGCGATGATGGTTCTGAGCAGAGACATCAGTCCGAATAGGGGCTCGCACGGATTCCATTGGTAGTTCTAGCCATTCTAGAGGCAATCGCAGGTCAGCTGGCATGACATCCTCTAGTTAGAGTGGGAGGGGGAGTATGCCTCCAGTTAATGATTTTTCTCTGTAAGCACCCTATTTTTGCCCGCTTGGCAATCTCCGGCTCAACTAAACTCACATTTAAACCGATACAGACACATTCAAGCCCAGACCGACTTTCTAGACTCAATCTAGTCAATCAATCGCTTCGCGGGCTCGTCGGGTCCAATAGAGGCTAAATGGCCAAAATACCGTTAGAGCATTGCTCGATTTAATTCTAGTTAGCATGTCTTTTTAAAGACAGTAAGTCCTTATTTCAATCTAAAATTTCAATTCCAATCCAAACCAATCAAACCAAATTCGGCATGTCTTTCGAGAAAGTTGATCTCTCAGATGGTAAGTCCATCCAGCATGACACATTTTTTGAAAAAACTCCTTGAAACAGTAAGTCCCTTCAAACCTATCAACTGGGATGGAACCCAAGTCCCCGAGATAGTAGAATGGTTCAATTTTAGCACCTGCTATCCCGCAAATGTAGAATTTCTACTATCCGGTACGTCAATCAAGAAAGTATCTAAGGCCCCGAGACGATAAGGCCATCCAGTAGCTTCCTGAGATCAGGGAGTCTCTGGAATAAATGCACACCATCAACGGAGACACTAAAAAATATTGCAACCGTCAGAGTGACGGAAACACTCATTAACAGGTTGACATTGGGAATTACCAAAAAACCCTCTATGTCACAGGACCGAACATGCCTCTTGGCTGCGATACATTTACCAAAGAACGAAATACCTTTGGAAACCAACTCGTCACACGCCGTCAAAGTGGCGGAAACACTCAAAACTCGGGTCATCACTAGTGCTTGCTAGCCCATTTGGTGAGAAATGACAAAACTGCCCCTCAGGCCCTTTTGGTATGCTTCTCAAGAAAGTACCTAAATCCTCAGAGTGGTAAGTCCACCCTTCTAAGATTTTTTCAAAGACAATCTAGCACGTTCAAATGCTTTCCAGTCGCTTACGGATCAATTCCAAGAGCATTTGGTCAAAATGACTATTATGCCCTTAAGTATCCGATCGCCTTCGGGAACCACACCGGCTCTGGGTATCAAACCGGTTACCTTCTGAGGATGCTTCCAATAGAATTCCTAACCTTCTAATACCTTTTCAGACCATTCTGAATCCATTTCGGTAAGCCCGATGCAAAATGACCGTTTTGCCTCTAGTGGGCCGATCGCTTTCTCCAATCATACCGACTTTGGCTATCAAACTGGAAATCTCTTGGAACACTCTTCATGGTGTTTTCTATCCTTCAAGTCTTCCCATGGATCACTTCGGGCTAATCCCAGTATTTCTCCAGTTCAAATGACCATTTTATCCCTAGTGGGCCGATCAACCTTTTTAACTATTCCAACATTGTTTCTCAAGCCCGTTACCTCCAGGACATTCTTTTAAGGGTTCTTGCTCATTCTCGGCCGAGTCTGGTTACTTAAAACTTTTCAGATCATTCTCGAACTTTCTGGAGTCACTTCTAGTGGAGTTAGGCTAAAAATTGCATGGTAATCGTTGGGACAGGCGCCCAAATTTTCTGCATTGCATCACAAGGGTCAAAGATCTGTTTCTTGCTGCCTTAACAGTATTCCAAATAGGCTGGCATCCCTCTAATAATGCCAGTTCCTGTTCGGTTTGCCTATAAATATAGACTCTCCCCCTGGGTATTTTGGGTCCACAAAATCAATACAGAAACTCTACCTCTCTAAAAACAAAGCTCGAATTCTCTCAAAACCCTAATTCTCTCAAGCCTCTTCAAACCCTAGCCTCCATACACTCAAACCCTAACTTCTATACACCTCATACACTCAAATATAAGCCTCTAAATATCCATTGAAGGTCAAGTGCTGCATCTTCAAAGCTCTTAAGGTTTAAATAAAGCAAAGCAAATAAAGCAAGAACAAAACAAGGTAGGTTTTTTATTTAGTTTATGCAATCCCCCTTCTCTCTTCTCTCTCTTTACCCATTTGGGTTTTTTTCTATTTTAATCTCTATCTTCTACCTTCTTTTTTTGCATGCTTGAAATAAGGAACTCCTCGGTTCATGCCTAGAAAAAATTGTTGAGGGTCATCGTGCTAGGGGCTTGCTTCAAACTCAACCTAAAATGGTGTGGGTTTGGCCCCCTTGATTATATGGTGTCGCCTAACCTTGTATGTTCACGATCCTATTGCATTGCGCTTATGATATTCATACATTCATTTAAAATTGCATTCAAAATTGTTTTCAAACTTACATCAAAGTTCTCTTTTAAAACTTGCATTCATAATCTCCTTCTTCCAAACTTGTTTTCAAAATCATAATCCTAGGATGATTCTAGTCATTCCATAGTTAGAGTTGTTTCATGAAAGTGTTATATTCAATGTGATCATCAAGGTCCAAACTTTGGGTTTAAACCCTCAATTGTTTTTATCAAAACAACAATCTTAAGATGATTCTAGTCATTCTATGGTTAGGGTTGTTTTAGGAAAGTGTTACATTCAATGTGATCATTATGGTCCATATTTCAAATCGAAGTTGTTATCGAAAGCATAGCCTTAGAATAGTTCTAATATTTTCATAGTTAGAATCATTTTAGGAAAGTGAGATATTCAAGAGACTTGCAAAAGTCCATATTCAAAACCTCTTTCTAAATAATTTTGCAAATCTACTTCCTAAAAACTCTTTTCAAAGATCTACTTTCTAAAAACTCTTTTTTTTGAAGTCCAAGTCAAAACTCTAGAATTCATGATTAGAAAACCCTAATTCCTTTCTTAAAATCATAACTTCCTATTTTGTCTTAAATTGCAGGTTTCCAAAAACTTTTTTTCTACATAAAATCACAGATTTTCAAATCCAAGATTTTCAAAACTCAACCTTTCCAATTCCATGTCAAATCAAATCTTTCAATTTAGGAAATCAAATCCAATCTTCCAATTTAGGAAACCAAATCAAATCCTCCAATTTTGAAAACAAAATCAAATCATCTATTTTTATAAATAAAATCCAATTTTCAACTTTAGGAAATAGAAAACAAATTTTTCCTAATTTCAATCTGTCCAAATTTCAAATCTTTCTAAGTTCAAATCTTTCTAAATTTAAAACTTTTCAAATTCAAATCTTTCCGAAATCAATTCTTTCCCAAAAAAGAAACTTTCCAAAATCAAATCTTTCCTAAAATGAAACTTTCCTAATTTGGAACTTTCGTAATTTAAAATTTTTCTAATTTGGGATTTTTCTAATTCAAATCTTTCTAAAATCCAATATTTCTAAACTTTAACTTACTAAATTCTTCTAAATCAAATATTCAAGTCAAATCCTTTCTAAGTTCTTTCAAATCAAATATTTAAGTCAAATCTCTTCCAATCTTTCCAAGTCAAGTGTTTCTAAATCAAATCAAACCATTTCTAATCTTTTTTAAATCCCATCTCCCGTAATTCTAAGTTTTTTAAAATCAAAACTTTCTATAATCAAACCTTTCTATTTCAAGTACATGGTTTCAACCCTAGGTTACATAGACCCTAAGAGGCCAAACCCTAGTTCAACCCTAACCCTAAAGTTAGGAAGTTTCAACTCTTTTCAAAAACTCTAGTCTAAACCAAGATGGTTTTCAAACTCCAAATCAAGTCAAGATGACTTCAAAGTTCAACTCAATCTTTCCAAATCAAGTCCAAAGTCAATTCCAAGTTCTATTTCAAAATCAAAGTTCAATTTTAAATCAAAGTCCATTCCAAATCAAAGTTCAATTTCCAATCAGAGTTCCACAACCTTTTTCAAACTTCAAATCCCCTTTTCAAGATTATTTTCAAAATCAAATCATTTTCTTGCACTTACATATCATGCATCACATAATTCTTTACAAAGTGGATATAATTGGACATTGAATAATTGAAGATTCTAAATCAGTGAATTTAGGGTGAAAAGATATGTAGGGTACCGCAAGGGCAGGATAGAGTGATGGTCTTAGGATATCTTCCTTCCACGTAACTAACCTTCGAACCTATAACCACTATTTTTATAGACAAAAAATAGAGTTATTTTCAAAAATGGCTTAAATCTCTCCGAAAGTTGCCAAACAACCTATTTTCTCCAAAAAAAACCTCCCTTGAGAAAGTTTTCCAAAACCTTTTCAAAAATTTAAAATTTAATTTTCAGATTGCACTTAGTTTTAGGTGACCTAACTCATCTTAACAAAGTTAGGTGGCGAATTTAAATCTCTTCCAAAAGCCCTTATTCAAATCAATTTTCAATTCAAACTTAGTCACACTCATCCTTCTAGAAAGATGAGTTCAAACGAGAGAGTACTATGTTTTTCTTACTTGTCTTCTCGAGTGTGAAAAATCAAGGCGCGACATCCTCCAGTCGAAGTAATTTTTGAAGGAGAGATGAATGTTAAGGATGAGGCACCGGGCCTTAGAGACCGCGTGGCTGGTTATAGGAGGGCCTCTACTAGATGGAGGTAGATATTTGCAGATTTGGGGGATCTAGAGGTACCAGACATTTTTCTATTAGAGGACTTAGCCTATCATCTGAGTGTATATTCTCAGCAGCACTTGCCACCTCCCCATGTACATACATCATTTAAAGGGGCCATCCACCAGGCATTTAGTACTAAGTAGCGGGCTGTATCATCCTACTGCACCTTTCTAGCAGAGATTGGGTTCAGGGCATTCACGGGATTATAGGCAAACTGCATGAACTGCCATTTAGTATTGGCACTAATCAAGAGATGGTTCGGCGAGACAGGGACCTTCCATTTTGTGAGCTTTGAGCTGGGTCCTACCCCATTAGACTAGGCCATTATCACGGAGCTTTCTTTTATTGGCTGTCAGATTACCCTACAACCAGTTAGTAGAGCCAAGGCTTATACTCTGTTGGACTTACCACCTCCTGACTGCTCGGCTTTTCCTATGTCCTAGCTTAGTCAAGACAAGAGTACCTTCTCTGCTGAGCCATCACCTGAGCAGCAAGACATTATGAATCGACGACTGGTTCTATACATTATTTTTATTGCTTTTGCAATAACAATAAGTCGATTATCCCTTTCAAACTGGTAGCTGACTTAGGGGTCTTATCAGAGCTGGACTGGGGGTCTTTTTCTTTTGGTTGCTTCCTCAGATCCATACGAGTTTGGACTTCCTCCTGCTGGGGTAGTGTGACTAGGTTTTGGCCCTTTTTGGTCTGGTGGAGTTATAAGTACTTACTATTTCACCATCTAAAGGTAGTAGAGGCTGACCTTTATCCCCGGGCTTTGAGATGGGCTCGTATCAGGTGGCCCATCGATTTGAAATTACTGACTTCGTGACGATATAGGTAAACCTGGAGTTAAAAGAGGCGAGAGATATGACCTAGCGGCCTTTTGTGAGATCGGTTCACTAAGAGGCAGTCAGGTATTTGGTCCCAATGTCTCTGTCGAGGACTTCCTTTCTCAGTGATGAGTCTTAGGAGTCTTATTTGGGAGACCGGCATTAGCGCCAGTTCCATAAGGAGTTTCGGTTGGTTAGGGATCTACCTGAGTATATGTTTGGAGTTTTGGGTGAGGGGATCCTTATTCTGTACCAGGAGCATTATCCGGGTGCTGGGTTTTTACTTCCTCTAAAGATTGACAACTGTAAGCATCCCATTTTTGACCGCTCGGCAGTCTACACTCCGCCCAGAATTGTGTTCAAGTCATTGTGGGTGTATTCCAATCGAAACCAACTTTCTAAGTCCAAATCCCGACTATCCATCGCTTCGCGGGCCCGCCAGGCCCAAATAGAGGCAAAATGCCCTTAGAGGCATTGTTCTTTCCAACTCCAACTCCAACCCCTCTATCGAGACAGTTGATTTCTTGAGACGGCAAATCTACTCCAATCAGGCGCATCTTTCCAAAGACGGTAAACCCCCTTTCCAATTCTAATCCCTCTCTCGAGACAGTTTATTCCTCGAGATGGTTCCAAATCAGGCACATCTTTCCGAAGACGGTAAGTCCCCTTTCCAATCCCTCTCTCGAGACAGTTTATTCCTCGAGACGGTTCCAAATCAGGCACGTCTTTCCGAAGACGGTAAGTCCCCTTTTCAATCCCTTTCTCGAGACAGTTTATTCCTCGAGACGGTTCCAAATCAGGCACGTCTTTTCGAAGACTGTAAGTCCCCTTTCCAATCCCTCTCTCGAGACAGTTTAATCCTCGAGACGATCTGAGTAGCGAAAATACTCGCAAACATCACAACCGTCTGAGTAGCGAAAATACTCATAAATAGGTCGACATAGGGAATTGCCAACAAACCCCTGTGTCACGATGATCGCCATCAGAGTGGTGGAAACACTCAAAACCCAGGTCAACACCGGTGCCTGCTAGCCCACTTTGGTGAAAAATGACCAAACTGCCCCTTGGACCTTTTCCGAGACTTTCCGGTCAAGATCACCATTTTGCCCCTAGGCATCCAAACGCCTCGGGAACCACACCGGCTCTGGGTATCAAACCGGTAACCTTTTGAGATTACTTCTTATAGTATTCTCAACCTTCTTCTACCTTTCCGAATCATTCCGAGTCAGTTCTAGCAAACCAGGTGCGAAATGATTGTTTTGCCCCTGGTGGGCCGGTCTCCTTTTCTGACCACACCAGCTCTGGGTATCAAACCGGTAATCTTCTGAGACTACTTTTTGTAGTGTTCTCAACCTCCCTTTACCTTTTCAGATCATTCCGAGTCAGTTCCGGCAAACCCGGTACAAAATGACCGTTTTGCCCTTGGTGGGCCGATCTCCTTTTCCGATCACACCGGCTCTGGGTATCAAACCGGAAACCTTTGGGAACATTCTAAATAATGTTTCCAAATCCCAAATCTTCTTCTGGGACAGTCCGAGTCTGACCCAGTAGCTTCCTGATCCGATTAACCGTTTTCCCCCTAAAGGCCCAGTTAACCTTTCCAACACATCTTATCCTCATTTTTCAAGTCAAATACCTCCAGGAAATTGTTCTAAGTGTTCCTGCCCTTTTCCAACCTTCCAGGCCATTGCCGACCTCTTCAAATCATTCCCGAATTTTTCGGAGTCACTTCTAGTGAAGCCAGGCTAAAAATTGCATGGTAGTCACTAGTACAGGCGCCCAAATCTAGTCAAAGATATGTTGCTTGCTGACCTAAATACTTTCCTAACTGGCTGGCACCACTCCTAGTGGCGCCAAGAGCAATTTTGCCCTGGCGCCACTGCAACAGGCGCTAGTACATTCCTCTCTCTATAAATACAGAGCCTTCTCCAACGTGAAAGGGGTCAGCAAACTCAGTCTAAAAACATCAATATTCAATATACAGAGCTCGAACAATCCCTAAACCTTAGCCTCCCTAAGTTTTCCAAACCTTAGCCACCATACACTAAACCCTAGCCTTCTATACACTCATACACACCCCCATACACTTATACACTAGCCTCTAACCCTCTTTTGAAGACTTGAAGAGCTGCAATCTGAAGTTTGAAAATTGAAGACAACTCTTGAGGATTGAAGACGAAGATCAAGACGAAGATCGAAGACAAGCAAGGCGCGCAAAATAAACAAGACACAAGGTAGGCTTTTGTTTTACGTTTCTGCACTTCCCCCTCTCTCTTCTCTCTCCTAACCCACTTGGGTTTTCTCTATTTTGATCCCCCATCTCTTTCCCCCCTTTCTTTGCACGCTTAAAACAAGGGGACTCCCGGTCCATATGTAGGATTAGACTATCGGAGGGTCATCGTGTCGGGGGCTTTCCTTTAGGCTAACCGGAGACCACGTGGGTTCGGTCCCCTTGATTATGTGGTGAAACCTTAACCTTGTATGTTCACGACCCCAAACTTGCATTGTGCATATTATAATCTTGCATCTTCCAAAAATCGTTTTTAAACTCGTTTTTAAAATTTGCATTAAACTTGTTTTCAAAATTGCATCAAAATCTCTTTTTCAAAACATGTTTTCAAAACCACAATCCTAGGGTGATTCTAGTTTTTCCATAGCTAGGGTTGCTTTAGAAAAGTATTACATTTAAAATGACCAATATGGTCTACATTTTCAAATCTTGTTGTTTTCAAAACCGCTTTCCTAAAGTGGTCTAAGCCCTCTTATGGTTACAATTGTTTTAGGAAAGTGAGATATTTTTACACCTTCTAAAAACTCTCTTTTCAAAAGTCTCTCTTTCTAAAACCCTCTTTTTCAACGTGCTTTCTAAAAACTCTTCTTTCCAAAGTTGTTTTCAAAAACTCCCTCCAAAAATCTATTTTTCAAAACTTCTCTTTTTAAACTCCTTTCCAAAACGCTCTCCTCAAGGTCCACTTTCAAAAACATTCCCTAGGTTTCCTTCTTAGAAAAACATCTTCCTAAATCTCTTTCTTAAAAATCTCTTTCTAAAAAATTCCTCACTAGGATCTCTTTCAAAAAACTCTTTCTCCTCAAAATTCACTTTCTAAAAACACTCCCTAAATTTACTTTCCTAAAAACTCTCTCCTTCCAAAAATCTTTCTAAAAAACTCTCTTTCCAAATTCTTCCCTCTAGAAACTCCTCTCTAGGATTTCTTTCCAAAAACTTGTTTCCAAAAAACACACTTTCCAAAAAAATCCTTTTTCTTGATGCCCAAGTCAAGCCCTAGAACCCACAATTAGGAAACCCTAATTCTCTTTCCAAAAACATGGTTTTCAAACTTGCCTTAAAACCTAAGTTTCCAAAACCTCTTGTTTTCACATCAAAGCTATACACATTTCCAAAACCTCTTTTCTACGTCAAAACTATAGTTTCCCAAATCTAGGATTTCTAGAAACTTCCCTTTCCAAATCCTTGTCAAATTCAATCTTCTCTTAAGGAAACCAATCCAATCTTCCCATTTAGGAAACTAGATCCTATCCTCCATTTTTGGAAACAAAATCAAACCTTCCCTTTTAAAAACAAAATCCAATCCCTTCCTAATCCAAATCTTTCCTAATTCAACTCCTTCCTAAACTTCTCCTTTCCTAAACCTTAAGTTTCTAAAACTTGAACATAAAAATCTTTCCTAAATTTTAAAACTCAACTTCCACATCTTTCCTAATTCAACCCTTTCCTAATTCTACCCCTTTCCAAACCTTAACTTTCCAAATCCAAGTTTTCAAACCTTTCCTAAATTCAACCTTTTTCTAATCTCAAGATTTTCTAAAGCTAAAACTCTAAAACTTTCTAAATCCTAAACTTTCTAAATTCGAAACTTTCAAACTTTAAAATTTTCTAAGTTCTAAACTTTTCTAAACTTCAAATCTCTCAAAGTCTAAACCTTTTCTTATTCCAACCTTTCTTAATTCCACATCCTTTCCAAACTTTAACTCCCAAATCTAGATTTTCAAATCTTTCTAAAACTCAAATTTTGAATCTTTCAAAAATTCTAGAAGCTTTCTAAATTCAAATCTTTCCTAATTTAAAATCTTTCTAACAATTCTACACTTTCCAAATTCAAAACTTTCTTAACTTGAAACTTTCCAAATTCTAAACCTTTCTTAAACTAAACTTTCCTAATTCAAAACATTTTTAAATTCAACACTTTCCTATTTCAAAACCTTTCTTAAAACGAAACTTTTCAATTTTCAAAATTTCCCTATTTCAAAACATTCCAAATTCAAAACTTTCCTAATTCAAAACTTTCCTAAGTTGAAATTTTCTTAATTCAAAACTTTCCTAATTTCGAAACTTTCTTAATTTGAAAACTTTCCTAATTGAAAACTTTCCTAATTCGAAAATTTTCTAAATCGAACCTTTCCTAATTCAAAACTTTCCTAAATCGGACCTTTCCTAATTCTAAACCGTCCTAAATCGAAACTTTCCTAAATCGGACCTTTCCTAATTCGAAACCTTCCTAAATCGGATCTTTCTTAATTCGAACATTTCCTAAATTTAATCTTTTCTAAAACTCTTTTAAGTCAAGTCAAATTTTTCTTAAATCCTTCCGAGTCAAATCTTTCCTAAGTCTCTTCTCTTTCCAAAGTCTAGGTTTCCTAAACCTTCATCTTTCTAAAACAAGTCTAAATCTTTCTTCCAAGTTCTATCTTTTCAAATCAAAATCTAATCTTTTCAATTCCAAAATTCTAAATTCTAATTTCCAATCTTCTATTTTGAGTTCAAATCAAATCCAAATTCCAATTCAATCTCTTTCTTCTAATCAACTCTTCTATTTTCAATCGGACTCTTGTCCGAATTACGACTGACATGATTCCTCCAAAAGGATGCGTAGGCAACCCTCATGGGTGCAGTCACAACTTCTTTCAAATTTTAAATTTCTCCATATTTTTCAAATTTCAAATTCTACAATCTTTTTCAAATCTCCAATCTATTTTCAAATTTCCAATTTCAAATTTCTATTTCCCAAATCTCTCTATTTTTAATTTCCAAAACCTTCCTTCCAAATTCAAACTTCTATCTCTTTCTTTTCAAATCAAATCAAATCAAATTCTTCTTTTCAAATCTATTTCTAAATCAACTCTCTTCTATTGCACTTGCATATCATGCATCATGTTAGTTTCTTTTTAAACATTATTTTTCAAAGTGAATAGGATTGAACAATAGTTAGTTAAAGACTCTCATAGGTGAATCTAGGGTAGATTGACATGTAGGTACCGAAAGGGCGGGGTAGGGTGATGGTATAGTGTGTCTTCCCTACACGTAACCAACCTCCAAACTTAGGATCACTGTTTTCAAAGACCAAAAGGAGTTATTTTTCAAAAAGGGCTAAATATTTTCTAAAGGTTACCAAACAACCTATTTTTCTTAAAAACCCTCTCTTGAAATGACATTTTCGAAATTGTTTTCCAAAACCTTATGTGTAATTTTCGGATTATGCTTAGTTTTTAGGTGACCTAACTCACCTTAATCAAGTTAGGTGGCGACTCTGAATCTTTTTCAAAAGCCCTTTATTTAAATCTATTTTCAATTCAAACTTAGTCGCACTCATTCTTCTAGGAGGGTGAGTTCTAACAAGAGAGTACAGCATTTTTTCCGCTTGTGTGAGTATTCCTCGAGTGCAAAAAATCTGAGCGCGACAACAACGCCACACATTTTAGGGCTCACTCCATAAATGCCTTCACCCAATTCGAGGTTGTGGTCAGAGGTTATGCCGTGGGCTAAGAGGTAGTAGACTTGTGGCATCAGGCTGGGGGATATGTGCCTCAGGCTGAGTTTACTACCATGAAGGATTAGAGAGACTGGAACCAGACCTAGAGGGACCAATTCCAGATGGAAAGGGACTAGTATTAGGCTGAGGTGGTTGCTTTGACTGCAAAGTTGGCTAAGATGGGAGGTGGTGGGGTATGTTATCCTCTCTCTCTTTTTTATTTTGGCGTTGTTTAGTTATTCATCTGTTTTGCTAATTCAAGCTCTTCTTCCTTATAGGATGTTGGTGCTTCTAGTAGTCGGTCGCCTCCTCCTGAGTCGGGTTTTGGAGATTTTGACCCAGACATTGACTTTAACTTTGACGAGTGCTCCATGTCCTGGATATGTATTTTAGTTTTCTGTCAGTCCATTTTATTTGTAACCTTTAAACAGGATGGATGCTTATGATTTAGAGAGCCAAATATATCGAAAGATGCCTGAGCAGGGATACAGTTAGGACCATTATGATGTTGATGATGTATGTTAATTACATGTTTTAGATACGGTATTAAACTGCATTGGTAACTTCTGTTTCTACAGGGAGCTATATCCTATGTATGTGAAGATCATGCTGAAATTTTTATAAAAGTGCAAGCACATGTGAGGGATATTTGGTTAACAAAACGGATGAGGTGCTTTCGAGCTTTGCATCCTCGGAATAACAATCCTCTCTTTTTTAGCGGTTTGACCTCTCTTTTAGCTCAACCTTACCTTGATCGGATGATAATAACATTTCGTACCTTTCTCATTCTTCTGATCGACTCTGACTCTTTACTCGGGTTAGTGTCTGGGATTATTTGGCTTAAATTCTCAACCCTCGGAGGCTTAGCCAATAAATCACATGAACTTTGGCAAAGCGATAACCATCCAATTTTTCAATCCGAGGAGGCTTTGCTTTAGGACTGTAATGTAGGCTAAGTTATAAGATTTTGAGAATCAATGGAATATGCTGGCTCAAATTTAACATTGCTCTCATTAGGGTTTAGATCCACACCATTCTTGGTTGTTCTTCCGGTAGGGTTTTGTCCCCTAGTATCCTTCCTTAGCCTTAGCAACATGTCTGGCTCATTTGGATTAAATAATCCATTTTCCATAAGAGAGGACTTTATTAATGTTGCAATGTAAGCCACTGATGTCATAATTTTATTGCCTGCAAGTGCACAAATCGAATTGAAGTATAAGAATGTGAGTGCGAGGTCGATCCCACATGGACTTGTAAAATTTTAGAAAATAAATTAGAATAAATATAGTTCACCCTAACCTAGTTGAAAAATCTTGAGTTGAATCTAGCAATGAGCAATAATAACTAAATAACCAAATAAACAAGTAAACAATTAATTAGCAAATAATAATAAAGAGATGAGAGATATCAAATTAAAATGACTAAGGTTTTAGAATCCACACACATGCATTATAATAACTTTTTACATAATTCAAATTATTTTCCTAATTCACTTCACAATAACATCGTAATCAAACTTGTTATTATGGAAAATATAACATTAAAATCATCTTGATAAATAAACTAATATATATTCTTCCCAACCTTAATGTTCAAGATCAAAAATTCATATGTATCCATTCGGAAATAAATCACATAAGAAATCCAATACTTGAAATTATACCAATAAATAACAGGGCTAATAATTAATCCAACAATCTCAAATCATGAACAAAATTTATATCCAAAATTATTGACTTTAATTAAATCTAGGCAAGAGTATTAAACAACCAAAGCATGTGTTTAGAAAATAAATATAAATCACATGTTAAGTCATTACAAAACATGGAGTTTCATCCTCAACCCTAGTATAACAACTTAACCATTCATAGTTTTAACATCCATTGCAAGTTAGAAAAATAGAACATGAAACCTGGACACATAAAAATAATGAGGCTTGAAAGTTTGGTGTTCCAAATCTTTATCTTCTTCTTCTTCTCTTTCTTTCTTCTTCTTGGTTTTTTCCTCACTGTGTGGCTTGAGAGTTGATCAATGTAATCCCTTTTTTTATTTATTCCTTCCAGTTGGCCGCCACTCCCTTGACCGTATGACTAGGTAGGTTGTGGTTTCTTTTTTTTTATTTTATTCTTTTCCTTCTTTGCTTGTTGCCCACACTCCACACGTGCACAACTATATAGAGATATATATATCTCTTCTTCAAATATATATACAAATATATGAATCTTGCTCCACTTTGACTTTTTCTTTATTGGTTGATAGTCTTTCCTTCTAGTCTCCTTGTTTGAATAAAATTGTTAAAAAATTTAATTCCTTAAAGCACGTGTTTCCTATTTTGGCTGGGACTCTTCCTTTTTGCTCTTGTATCCAAATCTGCAATAAAAAAAATAATATAAGTAAATAAATAACAACGAAATAATATAATTAAAAGGTGAAAATATATAAATTATGTGACTTATCAGCCACGGTTCTAGGTTTTGGTAAAAAAAGGTAAAGGTTCGAACCTACTGCTTCTACTAGGCTTCCTTATTACCTAGGATCACCTTTAGATTTTCTCTCTTACTTTTTATTGCATGCTCTTTAAGATGGCATGAAATGAGTCGTCCTTTCTTGTGGCTTGCTTGTTGACCTTCTCATGGAAGTTTTTTTTTCTTTTTTGTGAGGTGAATACTTTTATAACTCCTTTCTCTCTGATATATTTTCTCCTAGTGTCTCATTCTAACCCATTGTGGGCAGTGATCCCTAGCTTGGGATTTCTTGGAAGAAATATGACTGGCTCAACAGATTTGACAATGGTTGCTTTTGATTGTATGGGAAATGAAATGGAGTTCTCTTTTCATTTTGAACCAGATTGCTTGATCCATAGAGCCTTCACGTTGCTTCAGCTTGATCGAAGATAAATGACATTCTTTTCCGAGTTCTTAGTTATCTGTTTACCCTAATGTGGGGGGATGGTTTTGGATCGGAATTGACAAGAAATCTTTTGCTTTCCGCGAGGCACTAGTGGGTTAAGTAATGAGAATAAACATTTTTTTTATTTTTTGTATTTTTAGAAAAATGAAAGATGGCTCCTCTTCCTTTTGATAGTCTGGCTACTCATCGCTTAGCTTTGGTATCTTGTAAGTGTTGCTTTTAGGGTGATCTCCTCACTCACTCTCATCTTCGAAAAAGTTGACCATTCGGCGAGTGGTTAACCCATGCTATCACACCCTTCAAGTTAGATCTTCCACAAGATAGAACGCACCCCTTTTTTAAAGCATTTCCATTCACTAGAATATGAGATAACAACATTTGAATGACAAACTATCTTTTTATTATTTTAACCAAAAATACAAGAGGTTCTTATTGAAATAAAAATGCAGGCATAAATTTAGAGACTGAAAGTAAAAGGGATAGAAAGAAACCGAGTGAATAAACTTTTCTCTTGTACTCTTTTTAAGAGAGCCCTTCTAGTAAGGTTTTGGAATGATGCCCACATCCTCGATGCTCCATCCATCATTGAGATATTTGGACCAAGCAAGGTAAGTAGGGGCTTCTTTTAGGGCTATGGGTGTGTTAACGGTGATGGTACAGTTATCAGCCTCAACGACTCTCTTGCCATCCTCTATTGCTCCTTCAGTTTCTTCAATAAATAGGTTGGCTAGTTAGCCTCCCTCTCGTTTAAATTGCTTTGCCTGGACCTTTGGCTCTTCCAGTCCCTAGGCCATGTCTTCATAGTTGAATTCAGTAACAGGCCAAGGGTTCTCCGATAGGTGGCGTTCAGCCGCGGCATACTTAGGGTACAAAAACTGGTCACCCCAACAATCAGCGAATTATATCTTTGGCAAGGACCCCCTCCAAAGTTATGGACTCCTCAACTGGCCAATCAGAAGGATCATATATTTTATTTGGATTGTGGAGATAGACCGAACATGGCAGGAATTCCTCCTCCCTGTTGCTTTCTTCATCGGTCTCCCAATCTCCATCATAATCTTCAACCACGATCTCATCCAATTCATCCTCTTCTTCTATTTCCTCTAGTATCAGGTTGACAGTGTGGTCTGGCAGAGGATTTGTGGTTACATTGGGAGCAGGAGTAGGGTTTACCGGTTATATATCAATGGTCTTGTTGTTTATTAGGTCTTGAATTTTGTGCTTGAGAGAAAAGCAACTTTTCGTGTCATGCCCTTGGCCACCCAAATGGTATTCACAAGTGAGGGCGCTATTAAAGATCGGAGGCAAAGGTCTTGGCAACGAATGGGCCGGTATAGGCTTCAGTATGTTATTTTTCCAGAGGTTATGGTAGGCCTCGGTTTGGGTGTGGGCTAAGGTATCAAAGGTGCCGATGTGTTAGACCGTCCTATTGAAGTTGGGTTGTGTTCCAACAGGTCCAAAGTTAGGTGCTTAAGCGAGCATGGTTAAAGTGGGTAAGAGTAAGATAAGATGTGACTAGAGTGGCGGACAGTATTGCGGTGGTTGAATGAGCAAGATGGCAAACACCTCACCTTCCTTCTTAATTACCCTCCTTGCAGTGGCCACCTTTTTGGCTATGTTGGCAGAACTTTATCCAGTTTTTGTATAGGGATCTGTAATCCTTCTCGTCTCGAGACCATTTTCTATCATTTTTCCTTGCATAATAAACTCAAAGAAAATTTTTCCTACACTTGTGCAAAGCTTTTCATAGTATATACCTTGGAAAGTATGCACGAATAGTTGCACATACTCCTTCTCTTCCAAAGGGGGATTGACTTGTGCTGCTACTTCTCTCCATCTAAGGGCATAGGTTTTGAAGCTTTCTTTCTCTCCCTTACTCATTATCATCAAAGACCATCGATCTAAAGTGAGATTTATGTTGTGATGATATTGAGCTTTGAATGTATTAACCAGTTTGATCCAAGTTGTGATCTTACTCAGGTCGAGTCGAGCAAACCATTGCAGGGTGGACCCAGTGAGACTATGTTGAAAAAGTTGCATGAGGAGCTTTGGATCATTCCAATGACCACTTAACACCCCAGTATAGAGGCGAAGGTGGGCTATGGGGTTGCCAGTGCCATTGTACTTCTGAAAATCGGACATTTTGAACTTAGCCGAACTTGGATGGTCTGGGAAGAAGCACAGCTCGTCATAGAAGACAAGCCCAAAAGTGTCATGGCCATGGAGGCTTCACAGTGAGTCTTCCAACCCTTGGATCTTCAAACTAAGAGGGTCTAAAGGAGCTCTTTTCACAGCGCGCCAGACCAATATACTTTCTTCTTCTTCGATGTTGGCCCCCTTGGAGTCCTTTTTGCTTTTCCTCATTGTGTCAAATTGAAGCACGATTCACGGGTTGGCAATTTTAGAGTCTTTGGGGAAGGTCGTGGATAATGATGGGGCTGAAGAAGCATCTTTTATTTCCATGGCTTGGACGAGCTTGAATATTTCGTCGATCTTGGTTCTCATCTCGTTGACTTCTTCTAGTGAGACTGGAGAGGTCTCATCAGAGTTGGCAGCCATTAGTAAAGCTCTTTGTCGGGTAATGATGGGGTCCCTAGTTGATTGTGAATCTTTATTAGGAGTACTGGTGTCTCTTTATGGTGTAATCTCTGTAAAAGAAAAAGAAAGGGAAAGAAAAACAAAGACACAAGCCACGAGTTAGTCTTTGATATTTAAAAACCTTTATGCAATGCATGCCTTAGGGGTGTCCCTTCTTGAGAGGGAGACTAAACATGATACATTTGGCTTACTTTTCAGAGATAAGGGGTTGCTCCTGTATACAGATACCTTACCGTTGACTGAGAACGTGCATTCATTCATTCATCCATTTGCAAAAAATAGAAAAGTACATTGAACTTTGAGTTTAAAATTCAAAAGAATCGAAGTACATTTTAATAAGGGAAGAGGGAACATTTTCCTTCGGACTTTCACCTATCTACTTTTACATTTGAAATCCTGAACTACTCTTGAGTCTTTGAATTCACCTTCTCTAAGTTTGATGTTGAGGAGGTCATTGAGAGACCTTGTTGTTTGGTTGCCTTTTGTCTTATTGGCAACCTTATCTCCATGAGCATAGAGGGATTAGGACCCCTCTTTATGGAATGAGTTGAAATGTATGCCATGAGCCCTTAAGGTTACATGGGAACCCCTTAGAATTTTAGTAGGTTTTATGCAAGGGAGAGTAAGCTTGGTGCCACTCTCTATGAGTTGATTATATGCATGAGAATACAATGACTTGAGTTATTTTGGAACTCTTGTTTTGAAATTGACATTCATGTCTTAAATTTGGCAGAGATTCAGCAATGCATAGTTTCTACATGAGCATGAGGTTGTGGGTTTACTAATGCTTTCTAAGAAGACTCAATTTTTAGATCTTCAAACCTAGGCCCACTCCCCGAGGTGGTGCCATAATCAATTGGTGATCTGAGCAGCGAAACCATCAAGAGGCTTTAGGCTAAGAAACTGACACAGCATCTGCCAACAACCAATATATGGGTCCCTCTTCTAACTAGAAGGGACGTAACTAGGTAAAGAATGCAAATATACAAATGTAAGTGCACGTGCATCATGTGTGTGTGTGTGAAATTTTAAAAAACGGAGAAAATGACCCAATAACTCTCATCCATCCTATTCATTCCATCTTATTCATTCATGACATACATGGTAGTTAATATGACATAAAATAAAATGTGAACAAAAGTCTACCTACAAAAGAAAATGCACAAAGTCAGTACCGTGATGGCAAACTTAATGGAAGATAGAATGATTGAATGTAGACTGAATGCAAGTGATGGCATGTTTTTTGAAAATAGCATTGCTGTGCGGGCGATCTGATGGAGCTTGTATTTGCAAAACTTGTTGAGTAGCTCTCTTGCTTTTGCTAGGTATTGTGCCATTCTATTATTCTTTGCCGCATATTCGCCCATGATCTGATTAACCACCAACTGGGAGTCTGAGTAGATCACTATCTTGACAATCATTAGCTCTAAAACTCGGCACAGGCCGGTGAGCAGAGCCTCATATTCTGACTCATTATTTGAGGCAGTAAACTCTAGCTTTATGGCCTACTCTAATGTCATGTCGTCTGGTGTGATTATGACTAAGCCTAATCCTGCCCCCTGTTATTGGATGCTCCGTTGACGAAGAGCTTCCAATGATCAACTATCTCCCATAGGTCCAAGGGGGATCGTGATTTGGTTAATCGACATCAGGTATCTGATTGGCTTCCTGTGACAATTTAACAAAAAATTCAACAATAAATTCAGCAAGTACTTAATCGTTTACTACCGATCTGGGTTGAAACTTGATGGCAAACTCTCCCAACTCCACTGCCCACTTTGCTAGTCTGCTTGAGAAATCTACTCTTTGGAGGAGTAGCTTAAGCTGATGATCCATAAGGACATTGATGGTATGGGCCCTTAAGTAGTGCACCAACTTGCGTGACGCCATTACTAATGTTAGGGCCAATTTCTCCAATGGTAGATATTTGCTCTATGGCCCTAGAAGAGTTTTGCTAATGTAGTAAACTGGCCTCTGCTACCTGTCTTACTGACAGAGTAGGACGGCTCTCACTGCGTACTATAATACTGCTAGGTAAAGGAAGAGCTCTTCATGTACGAGTGGCATAGAAAGTAGCGGTGGCTGGGCCAAATATTTTTTTTAAGTAGGCAAGAGCCCGGTCATAGTCAGGGCTCCAGTTGAATCGCTCTTATTGTTTCAAAAGTTAAAAAAATGGTCGGCACTTATCTGAAGATCGACTGATGAACCGGTTAAGAGCCGCTGCCATTCTAGTAAACTTCTGGACTTCTTTGATGTTCCTTAGGGCCTAGATGTTTTGGATGGCACTAATCTAATGAGGATCTGCTTCAATCCCTCGGTATGTGATCAAATCCAAGAAACTTCCCAGAGCTTACCCCGAATACACATTTAGAGGCATTCAGCATCACCTTGTAGTTTTTAAAGATGTCGAACACTCCCTTTAGATTGCCTACGTGTAATCCTCCAACCTTACTTTAACCACCATGTCATCAAGGTATACTTCTACAATGCTACCGATGTGTTCTTTGAACATTTTGATAACCAATCTCTGGTAGGTAGCACCAGTGTTCTTCAACCAAAGGGCATGACCTTGTACAAAAAATGCCCCTTGGGGTGATGAAGGCTTTCCCTTGGTCGTCTTCTTGGAGCGAGATCTGGTGATACCCGCAATAAGCATCTAGGAAGCTCATCCTTTCAAATCCAACTATTGCATCCATAAGATGGTCAATCTTTGGAAGAGGGAAATGGTCCTTGGGGTATGCTTTGTTCAGGTCGATGAAGTCGACACAAACCCTCCACTTGTCATTTTTCTTCTTCACCACCATTGTGTTGAGAGCTAGCGTGGGTAGTAGACTTCCCTTATTGCCCCTGCTTCAAGGAGCCTATTAACCTCTTTAATCACTACATCCACATGTTGAGTAGTTGTTTGTCTTCCCTTCTGGACCACAGGTCAGCTCTGTGGATCTACGTTAAGTTTGTGACAGGCTACTTGTGGGTCAATTCCTGGCATGTCGTAAGGTGTCCAAGCAAAGATTTCAATGTATTATGTTAGTAGAATAATCAAAGATTTCTCCTCAGTTTTGGACAAAGAAATGCTGAGCACGAAGTACTTTTCCTTGTCATGTTGATTTATATGAACTTTCTTAAGGTCCACAGTGGCCTTATTTTCTAGTAATAGCCCGACATCGTTAATCATGGGCATATCCTCATGGAGCTTCATAATTTGAACCTTGCCCGCTTTTTGCATTCGTGGCACTCACTGTCAAGAAGCACTGCTTAGTTGCCACTTGGTCTCCTCTTATCTCTCATATTCCTCCTGGGTCGGGAAGCGGATCAGCTGGTGGTAGGTAGATGGTATGGCATTCATGAGGTGTAGCCATGTCCGACCCATGATTGCATTGTAGGGGGGAGCACACGTTAACCACTAAGAACTCTGTCTGGATAACGATCCCTCCCACAATTACCGGGATTGTTACCTTTCCTAACAACCAGACCGGGTCAGAGCTGAATCCAATTAAAGGGTTCAAAGATGGTTGGAGATCGGAATCCTTCAATCCCAATTTTTTGAAAAGGTCGTAGTACATGACTTCGGAGGATCTTCCCTGATCAACCAGCATCCTTTTCACAGCGCAATCCCCCCAATCATAGTGTTACCACCAACGCGTCATTATGGGGCAGTTGTAATCTAACCAAGTCATCATCAATGAAGGTTATGGCTTCAGCACTACTACTGACCTTAGCCTTTTCGTTTAGAGGTTCCAATAGCATTACCTCCTTGAGATGCATAACCTTCTGGATCTTGGCTCGGTATTTGTAAGGATCTACTACTGCCGACTCTACCGATCCATAGAAGATATTAATTACCCGGGCTGGTTCTATTCATGCTTCCTTCTACGGGATGGCTTCCTGCTTTGTCTACTCAGCCTCCCGTTTCGTTTTCTCCCGGTCGATATACTGGTAAAATGACCAACCTTTGCCAATTCCTCCAAATGGTTTTTGAGAATTCGACAGGTTTTCTTCTGGTGCCCATTTTCCCTATGGTAAGAGCAGATCTTCCTCTGGTCTTGGGCGATGGGGTCTCCTCCCAACTTTGGGGTCACTTGAAGAACGGCTTATCCCATATCTGAGGCATAATCTTGTAAATCCGGTCCTTGAAAACTGTGTTGACCCCTTTTGCCCTTTTTTTGCCCCAGTAGTTGCTATTCTCCTCATGTCTGGGTTTCTTACTTTCACGCCTATCTTTCTTCTCAGTTTTCTCGCTAATCTTTCCTGTATCGACTGAGCAATATCTTCCTCCACCTGTGCATATTGTTTGATTCTTAGCATCAGGTCCTGTATCCGAGTGACTAGTTTCTTTATGAAGGATTACCTCAGCCAGTGCTCCCTAGGAAGGCTGATCTTGAACTATGCAATAGCCAACTGCTTGTTGCAATCCTCTATTTTATTGTAAGCCTCCCAGTAGTACCTTGCATACACCCTTAATCCCTCGTCATCCTTCTTTTGTAAGGTTAGCAAGTAATCCACCTCCTTAGGCTACTTGCTATTTACTATGAATCGGTTGGTGAATAGCTCCACAAGTGATCTCCAGTTTGTTACTGATTTGGATGGTAGCTTGTCGAACCATTATAGGGCCACCTCTCGTTGGCTTGATGGAAAAACTCGGTACATAAAAGACTTGTCCTCACTCCATAGGGCCATTATCTGTTTGTAGTACCGAACATGGGTAATGGGATCCGTCTTCCCATCATGAGTAAATTTTAGTGGGGTGAATTTCCTGGGAGTTCGGCGGGCCTCAATATCTTCTATAAAGGGGGTGGAAGCAATCTAGTCAAGGGCCTTTTTGGCAATATCCTGGGTTGTTCATCCCTTATGGTGCTTATCCCTGTTGTTTAGCCACTCGTTCAACCACTTGTCTCAATCCTGCTGCTCTGGATCGGCCCTTGCAGATCTCTTGCTGGTATCCAATTTCTCTGAGGCTGCCGATCTTCCCATCAGTCCTTGTAGTGCCCAATACTGGAAGCATAGCTCCCAGTTAAGCATGTGGTAGAGGGGCTCGTGTTTCTTGAATTCGTCCTGCTCCTTTTATGTCGACCTAGGGATCTATCAGGTACTTGTCCATCTCTTTTGGTAATCGCTTCCCTCATAGCTTCAACTATTGACTTGAGGTGGGTGATCTCTTCGTCCCATTGCTGGAGTTTTCGCTCGGCTGCTCGAGGTGATAAACTACTGGGTACATGACCACTGGAAGGTGATGGATTCAAGTTCCTATGATAGTTCCTTCAGAGATTCGGATTTCTGACATACTATGGAGCCTGTCGTAGACCCTCCTGTCTTCCCCACTGGTTGCCTCCAAGGACTTGTACCTCTTATCTAATCAAACGTCCTCCCGAAGTTCGAACTGAATCATCGTGACGACTTAACCAGTAAGTGTCATCATAACTACGAACATCATGACTGTCTTCTAGCTCTCTGTTGGTGGGATCGACTCCTCCTCTAAGAAAACTGATACTCATTGTTGTGTAGACCTTCCTTCAGACGATGCCAATTATAGGTGAAATTTTTTGGAAGGCCTGGTTGAACTCTCAAACTAAATTGACCAGTACAAACAATCTACAAGAGAAAAAGACAATGAGAATGCATCGATCCTCTTTGGGTCGGAGGCACTCCAATGATTAAGTTAGCAAGCTTAATCACAATGAATCAAATAAAGTATTAGGAGCTAGAACTCAAGTGAATGTACATTTCACCTTAGTGGTATGGGGTATTTATAGTCTTCGGAATGCCATAAACCCATAGAAAATTGTACTCTGTCTCCGCCTAGGAGTTAATCACTTTTGGATATTGTTTAGTGTCCTAATCCTTCTAGGAATGGACTTGCATATGTTCAGCCGACTTAGTCCTTGTTGGTTTGGGGCCTTCATTTGGACATTAGCGAGTTTGGGCATTTCTTAGCTTAGGTCGGCAACATGCTCTTACTTAGGCCCAATCTATTGTATTGGACATGATTATTTTGACCCACATGTATCTTATGAAAGGTATATTACATATTTCATCGCCTTTAAGAGATCAGCTATTTGAAAGCTACACTCCTTCAAGGTTATGAGTTTCGAAAAATATTTTTAGAAAAATGGGCTAGAAACTTGCCTTGTTTGAATATCTTACTTGATTTTGGACAACCCTAACCATAGAAGGCCTAGGGTTGTTTCAAAAATGTGATATTCGAAAATAGTTTTGAAAGAGGTTTTGAAAAATATTTAGGGTTTGGGAACCCTATTGTGAACCATATAGGTCCCATTTGATATATCACTTTCCTTAGGCAACCCTAAACATGAAGAAGGTTAGGGTCCCCTTAGAGTTGTGAGTTTTGAAAAAGATTTTGAAAACAGTTTTTGAAGATAGTAAGTGTCTAGCCATCTTAAATTGAGACAAGTTTGAGAGAACTTTGGAAATATGTTTTGAAAAGATCATTTGGGTTGAAAAGATGGTTTGAAAAGAGATTTAGAGTTAGAGTCTTGAAGCCACCTAACCTTGGTAGGGCAAACTAAGGTTAAGGTAACCTAAGGTTAGTTTAACCAAAGGTTGACCAACTAGGGTTTAGGTGACCTAGGTTAGGCAAACTAGGGTTTGGTAGACCTAGGGTTTTGGAAAGGTTTAATGCATGTACTTGAAAAAGGATTTTGAAAAATCTATGAGTTTAAGTGAGAAAAGGAAAGATATGATTTGAAATTGAAAAGGAAAATATTTGATTTGATGCTAAAAAAGAAAAGATTTGACTTTATTCCCAAAATAGAAATATTTGATTTTGTTCCCAAAATTAAAGATTTGATTTTGTTTTCAAAAATAGAATATTTGATTTTGTTTCCAAAAATGAAAAATTTTGTTTCCAAAATGAAAAATTTTGATTTTGTTTCCAAAATGGAATGATTTGAAAAATCTATAATTTTATATGAAATCTTTTGTATGAAAAACTTATGATTTTATGTGACACTTTTTGAAGACAACTTAAGAGAGTTATACAATTTTTGAAAACATAATGCAACAATGACTTGAAAAACCATTTGTGAAGCGACTTGAATTCAATGAATGCGAGAATGGAGTTTAAGGGACAAAACTAAGGTTTCCTAAAGCATGAACTTTGAGAGCTTCAAGAAAACAACTCTTAGACCAATTTCTGGAAAACTCTTTGAAAGTGAAGTTTAAAGAGGTTTAAAAATTGAGTTTTGCAAGAGGTATTTTAGGGTTTAAAACCCTATTGTGACCCTTGGAGGCCTCTTTGAATATACTACTTTCCTAAACCAACCCTAACCATGAAAAAATTAAAATCACTTTCAGGTCGTGATTTTGAAAGCAAATTAAGGCTTGAAACCCTAATATGGACCTTGGTGGTCACTTTGAATATATCACTTTCTTAGAAAAACCCTAACCACAAAGAGGTTAGAATCATCCTAGGATTATGAGTTTAGAAGCAAAGTAATTGTAACTAATACATGAACATGACAATTATAACAATGCAAGGGTCATGAACATACAATATTTAAGGTTTCACCACATAATCAAGAGGGCCCAAGATCACACCATCACAAGGAAGACCATAGGAAGATCCCCAACCGGTGACCTCCCCAAGACTTTCCCTAGGTATGAACCCAAGATCCTTTTGTTTCAAGCATGCAAGAAAAGGAGGTAAAAGATGATAATCAAAATAGAGAATAGTCTAAGTGGACTAAGAGGGAGAAGTGAGAGAAGGGGAGAGCATAAAGGTTAAAGAGAAACCCTACCTTATCTTCACTTCTTCTTCAACCTTCAATGGTGACTTTGCCTTGAACTTGAGAGAGGCCTTCAAGAGCTTTGAAGGGGCTGGAGTTGGCCTTTAATCGAGTTTGGAGGCTAAGGTTAGAGGTGTATAAGTTAGAGTTTGAGTGTATAGGGCTAGGGAGGTCCAAACCCTTAGAGAGATTAGGATTTTGTGGAATTTCGGGGGCTATAGAGAGTTTGGCAAAGTTTCTTTATGATTTTCAGGACCTAGAATATGCTGGGAGGTGGCCTGTATTTATAGGCAAAGCCAGACGAGGTGGTGCTGGTGCCTAGCCAAAATTTGGCTAAGCGCCACTTAAGCCATTTTTTGGCCAGGCACCTCTTTAGTATAGAAGTGATTTCAAAGATTTGATTCAACTTTAGACCACAAGACAAAGATTTGGGTGCCACTTTTAGCGGCTTCTAGCCATTTTTTGGCCTGGCTCCACTACAAGTGGCTTTGGTTCGATTTGAAAAACTACCGGGTTGCAGAGTATGGCTGGTAAATAGATAAGGGCACTCGGGAGTGTCTTGGGAGTTTTCGATTTGATACCTAGAGTAGGTATGGTTGAAAATGATGACCGGCCTGCCAAGGGAAAAATGGTTATTTGAACCGGGAAACACCTGAAAGGTCCTGGAATGGACCTAGACGGAATTTGGAGATTGGGGATACTCGTGGGATTTCCTCAAAGGTTTACTGGTTTGATACCCAGAGCCGGTGTGGTTGACGAAGGCGATTGGGTGCACAGGGGCAAAATGGTCATTTTAACTAGAAGTCATCAAAATTGTTCCAGAATTAGTTTGAATGGCACTCTGAGTATGCTAGGTTGTCTGAGGATAGTCCTGGAAGGAGTGGACTTACCGTTCTAAAGATTTAAGTACTTTCTCAAATAGTATGCCGAATGGGGACCACCAAGGGCAATATGGACATTTTTTTATCAAAACAGGCTAGTAAGCGTTAGTGTTGATCGGTCTGGATTTAGAATGGACTTTTCATCTCGAGAAATTTGTATCCTCTCAGATGTGCTGATAGGGACTTATCATTTTGAGGAATTTTATATCTTTTCAGTGAACGTGCCAAGTCGAATTGGACCAAAGCATGCTTCATGGGTATTTTGGTCATTTGGCTTCAAGTGGGCCTGACGGGCCCGAGAAGTGACCGGTTAACTAGACTGAAGTCGAGAAAGCTAGTTTGGGTTGGAATGCGTTGTGATACTTGAATATGAGTCCGGTCGGACCGGAGATAGCCAAGCGGACAAAAATGGAGTATTTACAAGGACTAACCTGAAGAATGTCACGAGAGACATTCTTAGATAATTTGCCTTATCAATCTCAACATTGTTATCAAAGAGGTGTGCATATGTGGTGATATCAAACCTTGCATTACAAAAGACTTTGCATTACAAAAGGCATTACATTTCATGAGGCATTACTCATTAGTGTTGGTGACAGGTGTATGATTAATTATCATTGAAAAGTGGATTATCTATTGGTGATTGATTCGGTATTTATCTATCATTCATTCTTTATGAGTTTGATTATCTTAGTGAGCATGTTGATATAAAGCTCACGCCCACACAGGTTGTTTTATAGGAATAGGAGTTGATGCTAGTCCACTACCATTGGTGTTGAGTTGGAGAGCTTGAAGAGTTCTGTTAGTTGAGTCATAGTCTTGTCCATGTTGTATATTTTGGAGAAAAATGTTTTGGAATTTGTTTACATTTTTACCTTATAAATGTTTTGAGAGTTTGTTTTGATAGCTCTCTTATGTATGTTTGGTGATAATGGGATGATTTATAATGTTAATAATATTTGTAAATATTTTATAAGATGTATTTCTTCGAGTTTGTTATTGAATGACGTTCGCAGGTAGGTGACCTGTACAATCACACTCATTCTAATAAGTTGTTAATGACAATAATTATTCTATTGATTACATGTAAAACAATAATTCATATATTCATACGTTGTGTCTATATAACTAAACATGCGTGAATCATATCTGTTAGAAATATTCTATAAATATATTTATCGTATCACGCTCATTGCACTGATGCTATTTTATTTAAAAAATAGTGTTTATCTTCAACTTTGTTCTCTCTTAGATAGCACTTACATTACACTTTCCATATTATTATATTTTAAAACTGTCATCCTGTAGGTGCAATAAAGATTTGCCCATTCTATTCACTTATTGCTGTTCAATTAAGTTACATCTTTATACACAAAGTCTTAAAAAATACAAACCTATAAAATATGGAGGCTTAATGGAACAAGAATTTTTAACCTGTTAAACTCTCTATATAATGTAACCCTACACACAATATAAATATGTATAATTACCTAAATTTATTTTATTATCTTCCTACATCCTTCTCACATCCACCCCTCCAACACAACTATCCAACTCTCACCATCAATCTAGTTTATTTTTAAGTTTGTATGACATTTTCTTTTCTTTTCTTCTTTTCTTTCTTTGGTAATATTTAGTTTCTTAATTTCATTTACTATACCCTCAATTGCTATTTAAACAAGGATAAAAACTATCAAGCATATTAAAAAATTATGTCTACTCTACATTTATCAAAATGTTTTGTATCTCATTAAAAAAATATATTTTTCATACTTTAATCAGCCAGATTGATTTTCCTTTAAATCTAAGATGAAATTCGTCTAATTTGAATATTTTTAAAATTTTCCTCATTAAATTCTCATGTGTCTTAAAGATATAATATTTCATTAGAAAACAAAGTTTATTAATTGATGAGGGGCACAACTGGCCAGCTAAATTGATTATATAAATGGTGTATAAGTAATATATATATATATATATATATATATATTTAATAAAACAGGTCGGATTTTGAAAATGTCCTAGTGACATAATGTATCCAACGGATGAGGTTTGTTTCTTAACTTGATCCTACAGCTTTGATCAAGTTTAATCGGATGTCTCTCTTTCAAAATCTCGCCCAAATTGGGTTCACTGTTTGAAAATACCACATCACTCCATCACGAATGAGGTAGTGGGGAGCAGGTGTACAAATAAATTTTTGGGGGAGGGGAGACGTCAGAAAAGCTGCCAGGCGTGAGATCAATTTCTATTTTTTGGATTTTTAAAATGTGTCAGAGCATCCAACAGCTAAGAATTTTGTAAGGTGATTTTGTTTCTCTCTCTCTTCATTCTCAACCAATAGGATGATAGGGCAATTTGAAGGTCAGAGGACAGGTCTGCGCAAACAATTTGAATTTCGTAAAAGCTACTTTTTTTTTTTTGTCCTTTCTCTTTCATAATCTCCCTTTGTTGTCTCTCTCTCTCTCTCAAATTCCCATGAGAACCCAACACCTTTCTCTCTCTCTCTCTCTCTCTCTCTCTCTCTCTCTCTGTGAAAACAACACCTCTCTACCTTCTTCTTTTCTCAGTTCGGCCGCCACTCCTGACACACCCTTCTCGATCTCTATACACACGGGCTCTTCTCAATCTCTATACACACGGGCTCTTCTCGATCTCTATACGTATGGGCTGAAGCCCTCTAGCCCCATCTTCTTATAGCAAACATGGCCATGGTGAGGAATGTCTTGCCCCCATCTGCATTGGTTTTTTTTTTTTGTCAACATAACTCTAGGTGTTGAAATTTTAGGTGATTGTTCTGCTAAAATCATTCAAAACATGGTGTGGGTACGCTGATTTCTCTCCTATTCTCTGTACATACATTAGTCTTGCTTTGAATTTGCACTTTTTGTTCAATATTTTTCATTCTCTCTCACTGAATTGGTCTCTTACCGAATCAAACTACTTCCTCTCTCAAAAAATCTTTGGTGATCTCCTCTCTCAACTCCACTGGTAAGTTGTTCCTCTCTTTCTTTCTCTCAATTTGTGCTTTGATTTAAGTTGTAACTTGATATTTTTCCTTTTACATTTTATTGTTTGGAACACATAATGAACTACCACTCTCCTGCTCTACGGTCTAGCTTAATGCTTTGGTAATCTCTCTCTGCTCCCTGTACTTTTCTTCAGTGTATTTGTTTTTATTTAAGATTTACATCTTACCTTTACTTTTGGTTCGGGTTTGCTCCTTTTGTTTGCTTTATGCCTTTGAGTTATTATGTTGCCTCACACGATTTGATTATGTGTTTCCTTTGTTAAGGGCTACTACACATTAATCATTCATTTACTAACAACTATTTCAATGTCTTGACATGTCAATGTTGCTTGAAATAGAAATAGTGTTTTCTTTTTTTCTTTTTTTTTTTTTTTTTGGTGAAAGGAAGAGAAAGGGGATAAAAGTTGTTATAGTGCTTTCCCCGCTTAGTGAAGTTGCAATGGTTTTAACTTGGAGTGATGAAATTACCCAAGCTGTCTTATAAAATACAATTAAAGGAAGAAAAGAAAAAAAAAAATGGTTGCAAAGTCGTGGTTTCAGCTAAGTATATGATATTATTGCTTGGTTTAGAGATATACTTCAATTTCATAACTTTTTGCAATGAATCCTATGCTTATTTATAAAAATGGCATCATTGGGCAGAAATTTGAAATCACAGGCGTGAAAAGGCAAAACAGGGCAAAGGTGCAGAGAAGGTCTTATGAAACGGTATACTCTTTACACTTTTCGTTCAAAACTTACAGAGGGCAATGCAAAATGATGAAATTTTGAATTTTTGGCTGACATGGTTAAATTGTTTTGTTTCACTATATCAATTTGATATCTTTCATTTTGATCGTTGTTTTCACTCATAAGTGGGTCTTAGTTCACTCAGGATTAATTTATTTATTTTTTTTCATTTCATTTGATATGGTGTGAAAATTAATATGTAAAGTGAGAAAAAGGTTAATTTTTGTTTGGGTTTTGTTCATTTGTTACATGGTATACCAGTGCAATTTGTATCAGCAGTTACTGTGGACTTTCTCACTAAATTGGATTGGGAAGTGGGGTATGGATTCTCTGAAGTTGATGGAATTTCTTATAATAAGTTGAGAATATTTGTTTTCATTTTTATGTTTTAAATTTTACTTTTGTTTTGCTTTCCTTCAGTATCTGTGCAAATGGGGAAAAGGGAAAATGCAAATAAAATAAAACAGATATTTTGTTTTCTTACTGTGTTATTTCTATTGGTGTTTGAAACTTGCATGCACATTGATGAGTTATTAAAAGTTGGTTTTTTTAATTTTTTTTTTTTTTTTGAGGTGGAGTTTGGTTCTTTAGTTTATGTTGCTAATATGAATGACTTCTAGCTTTAAACGGTTGAAATTGACTACTGTTGGCTAGAAAAAATTATTGTACAAGGCTAGACAGTTTACTGTGTTGCTGCCCTTATTGGTGAAGGGATGCCCCTAGATAATACACATGTTTTAAAATGAGGAGTGTGAATTTTTATTTATTTATTGCCGCCCATGTCAAAAGGTAGGATTTTTATTTTGTTATGATTATGACCACTTTTTTATTTCAGTAGCGTTGACTTTGTCAACCTAACTCTCTTTATTTTTCAAGTAGAGATCACAACTATTGAGTAGTAAAAGATGTTGTAAATAAAAAGACTTGATGAGTTATAAAGAGAGGAAGAGAAAAGAATGACAATGGAGAATTTCAAAGGAATAACCCACAATATTATAGTTTTGAGGAATACACATTTCTCATTATGTGGTTAGCAAATTCACTCGAATTTTGTTGGTGAGTGCTGTAGGCACGGGTCATTCCAAGTATATATATATGGTCTCTCAAGCATAGTTTTTTGGCATGAATATAAACCTGTAAAACTGGAATTATTTTCTAATTTAGTTTACACCTAATTTGAGTAAGTTCAATGACGGTGAATATATAACGATAGTCCCATTTAACATTTTTACTAATTTAATACATTGCAAGTAAACGTAACCAAAAATAAATAAATACATAAAAAAAAATGCCCGTGAATTGTTAATCATATTTGCTAATTCGATATAACATTTATTAAAACTAATCAGTGAACTAACATCTTGATCAGTTGATGTCCAATTCTAATAATTGTGAACACAATATTGATTTGTAAACGTTCTGTTTCATTTTAATATTAACAAAATAATCCCCGATTATTAAATAATTCAAGAGTTATATTGAAGGTAAATATATAATTTTACTTGCCTTCTAAAAACCACCACTAACACAAATTTAAAACAGTTCAACCCCACTTTTATGGAAAAAAAAAAAAAAAAACTAGTGATCAAGTAGTACTGAGTACTTAGTGGTAATCTCTATTAAATGGTGATACATGATGTGTCATTACATCAACAACCTGAGTTTGTGGAGTAGTGGAGAGATTTGTAAAAAAAAATACCACTTGGCAAAATCTAATAAGAGGTCTCTTTAAAAGTTTTTTCGCTACTCTACAAACTCAGATTGTTAATATATTCACACATCACATATCATAATTTAATAGAAATTACTACCAAGTACTCAATATTACTTGACTACTGGGCTATTTTTTTTACTTTTATACATAGTTATCATTACATAGGTGGTGATTTATGTGTATATAAACACTCACCGTCTAGTAGCATTGCAATAGAACTCCATGGCTAAAACGGAAAGACAGTCGTCCTTTTCATTTTCGGAACCACAAAGAGGGGAACTCACTGCTCTTATATGGATAGCATTGTTATATTAGAAAATTGTAGTTATTTTTTATTTAATAAAACAACATTCTGTAATTTAACCATTTCGTTGTGTTTAGCTAAGTTTCTAAAAATAGTTTTCTATTATATTCATTGGTTCATTGTTTTCATTTTTCAAGAAATTAGTTTAAAATCAGTTTTCAATTTTAACTAAATGTTTAGAAACCAATAGAATATTAGATATTTTTGTTCTTTATTTTTATTTTGTTTTCCAATACGACATACACAAGGGAAGCTGTTCTAAAAAAATATAACATTCAAAAAAGATATTTTAAAAACTTTTTTCTTTTGTAAGTTAGAATTTATTTTTTGAAAACTACATTGATACTCAACAATTGGAAATTCTATGGTACATTTGTGGTTTTTACGGTACTGATATTGTGAACGACACCAAAATCTATCCAATTGATAAATAAGTTATTCTTAGTGACAGTTAAGATCTATTCCAGTGCCAAGTTATTCTTTTGGCAAGTAGGATCAATCGTAGTGGTAAGTTACTTTTTGTTACTATTATGCAAAACCACTGTTTGTTAGAGTGAAAAAGTTACTTAACACTTAAACTGATCTTTTTTTTTTTTTTTTACAAAGTAAAAAAAGTTAGAAATGGCGATCAGTATAGTAATCTCCCTTAAATGTGACCATAGCGGTTTTCAGCCGCTATAAAATATTCAATTTGAGCCATAACTACTAACTCAAAAAAAACAAGCCCGTCACCGTAATTCTACCAAAATACAAATAACATTCAGCTCATTCTCGATAATATTTGGTTCACGCAACTAATATCGCAAGTGAGTTCGAACTTTAGACTAAACCCCACTAACCACTAAGGCTGATTTCAATTATGGTATCATTACCTAATCTTACTTAGACTTAATCTACTAATCACTTGGAGTGATCTTGGTTACAATTTTATAGTCACCCTGTTTGGTGTAGCTTATTTAAGCACTTATGAAATAGTTTATTTTTGTTTTTAATAATTTTTTTAATTAAAATTTAATTTTTTTATTGTTCAAAAAGAGTCACTAAAATAAAAATAAAAAAGTTATTTCAATATAGTTGTCCAGCAAAATTAAATTCTGATTAAGAAAAGTAACAAAATAAGCCATTTTCCACACAGGCACAAATAGAAAGATATTTTTGCGGATTGGAAAAGGGGTTTTGGGTTTTAGCGGCTACCACCCCCACTAGGGTTTCCATCTACATTTCCCCCCGTGACCACACAGACTCCACCCCTGGACCACTGTATTCCGCCTTCTCCCGAAAGCACTCCCGGCCGTGATGGGCGGGACGTCGAGGTTCATCATGTTGCTAGCTACTCCCTTCCCTTTCCTCCTCCACTGCCCCCGCCCCTCCCTCCTCCGCCTCGCTCGCCACTCCCGCTTTTCATCCTCATCACCATCGTCTTCTCTTGCTCCTCTCTCTGCCTCTCCTCACCGTCTCACTCTCTCCCCCGCTTCTCGTCCTCAATTGCGCGTCCCAGTCAAAGCCTCCCAGCAGATTCACACCGAAACCAGCACCGTCGGAGAGGACAGAGACTCCCTCGGGTTCTCCCCCAACCCTCCGGCTGGGCACCCCTGGCCTGAGTGGTCCAAACTCATTGATACTATCTCTGCTGGTGGGTATTTTGATCGTTGGAAACTCTCCACAGCCGAGGGACAAGCAATTCGGGAGGATGAGTTTGTGGCGTATGAGGAACTGTCAGATGACTTTGTCCGTGCCTCGAGTGCTTGTTTGGCTTTCGCCCATGACCGATCAGATCTTTTGGGGTGGGTTTGTTGTCTCCTCCATGTCTCCGTAGTTTCTTTCTGATGCTATTTGGGTCCGTTCAGTTAAACTCTCTTTGCTCTTTTTGTTGGGTACAGGTCGTTTTCGAGGAGAGATATTGGGGTGATTGTGGAAAATGGTACAGCATTTCTTTTCAAAAGTGCTCTGGATACTGCAAGGAGGATGAGGGCATTTCTAGGCATCGGCGCAGGCAACGTAAGCTTAATGATTGTTTGTTTGCCGGAGAAACACTGCTTTAAAAACGTGCACATTTTTTGTTTTTTTGGTATCTCTTGGAATATGTGCTGAGCTTGTAGAAAAATTTGAACCAAACAGTTTTAATGGATCTTTGTAGTTCCAATGTAATAGCTTTGATAAAAAAAAATGGTCATTTGTTATTAGTACAAATGAGTTTCATTCTGACTTAGGTTTGTGCCCATTCGGGATTGTAATTATATTCTGTGTTTCTTGCTGTAAGTTGAAGCCATTTTGCAAAAAAAGAGGTAAGCAGCAAAATGGTGGAACATTAAGGTTGCTGCAAAAAGAGGCCATTTAAAGTGAAACATACACAAAATATAAAAGATGTAGATAGAGCTGTGTGATTGGTGAGAAGAACAAGGAAAAAACTGTATCTGTAGCTATTATGGCACTAGTTCGTGAAGAGATTGAGAAGTGGAGGCAGTGATTTTAGACAATATTGGGGTAGTATCAGTGCTGGAATTTGGAAGAAGTGGTGTTGATGTGGTGGTGGTGTTGTGAGATTGTTGGGGCTGGGATGGGAGGAGTTGTTTTGCGATATGCAAGTAAGATAATGGAAATGGCTTCTGCCTAGTAGTAATACTATCTAAGAAGAACGGACATGGTCACTGACACATGCATGCCGAGATGATGATTTTTAAAAATTGCAAGACATGACACAACGGGAACATAGCGATATATATTTTAATATGTCTAATATAAGAATATTTTACTCAAAGATAGTGAAAAATTGAAAGATAACACTAATTAAAATTTATAACACGTATGTTACTTCATGCTTCTTAGAATACCTGTGTCCATGCTTCTTAGAATACCAGTTTCTTAGTACTAATAGGCTAAGGGGGTTGGGCTTTAATTGGTGGAACATGATACGCAAGTTTGGAATGCCACCTTAATTGATTTTTGTCTTTCTTTTCACTCCGTTTTTCTTTGCTTTTTTCTTTGTTCCCTTTTTATATTTATTTTGTAAGAGGGAAGGGATTTGATATCACAGAATACTGCCAAGCATATGATATTAAAAAATAAAATACCACAAAAAAGCACCAGATTGTAATATGAGATTGAATAGTTATTTTGGTGTGTCTGGTGTAGTGTAATATCCAAGGTCTTTGTATAAACATCTAGATTAAGCACTGGTATAGGTATAGACATGATGTGACAGATAGTACTTGTAGCTTTTAGTCAAATTCCATTTAGGAAACTAATTGTCAAACTGTTCCATAAACACTTTGGATTGAAGGAGCTCTCTTGTGAGTTCAGTTTGATGGGAATTGTTATATTATGAAACCAAAATATGCAACTCAAGGGAAGACCAAAGAGTTGAAGGATTTTGAAAGATGATTTCTCTCATACATGAAACAATCAGAAAAAGTCACCAATAGGTTGCGGCATAAGGGTAAAGTTAGGAATTTATTGATTGGATAATTTTGTGAGTTAGTTGATATATAAGAATGCAGTCTGTGGGTTTCAGGTACTTGTTGTTCACTGTTCAGTTCCTGCTGCTTCATGCAAGCTTTAACAATACCATCACTCTCTCTTGGAACTTTGAGCAATTAAGACATTTTAATTTGCTTTGTGCAGTACATGAATATTTTTGAATCTTATTATTTTTGCTGTAAATAAACTTAATTTTTTTGAAAACACAAATAGGAACCATATGTTTTATACTTTTCTAAGCAACCTCCTTTAGGATCCCAAATATACCAAGTTATTCTGTATCTTAGCAAAAGACCAGAAGTTTTTAGTCTACATTTGTATAAATTTATAAGTCTAAGCTAAAACATATGGTCATCAATTATTAAATAAAACAAGAATTAGTAACCTGTTTTGTTTCTACAAACTCTAATTTTATTTCACATTTAGGCATTGGAATCTGACAAAGCTCACACAATTGATCTGATGAAGTATCTATTGAGTTATGCAAGCAATCCTAATGTTTCTTCAGAAAGAAGTAATTTATACGGAGGAGAGCTTGTTGAATCATCTGTTCGGAATCTGTTGAGTGAGATGGCTAGATTGGGCTGTGGAGTTCCAGCACCGGACCCTTCTGCCTCGGTGCAACATCAGTTCCCAGATAGATATGGACCTCCTCCAAGGCCTCTTGGACAGAAAATTGAGATGAAGAGAGGTGATTGGATATGCCCCAGGTATTTTCTGTCCTCTTTTTTGTTTTTCCTTCTTCCAATCAATTCCTTTCCTTTGTTCAATTTTCCAGCAAAATAGTATCATTATCAGAGTTGCCTGACTTTTGGTTTATAAAAAATTGCTTGTTAATGTTGTCCAATTGCTTGTATATTGCCGCAATTAGCAACCTGGATAGGCACATGTATGTGAATTTAATGTGTGCTAGCGGCAACAGCACTGGTCACTGGTGGACCCAGGATTTCTGTTTGGGAAGAAGAGAAAAAGGAAGAGAGAAAGGAAGAGAAAGGAATCAATACATTATATTGTATTCGAAATATTCAAAAATCTATAGGTGGTAATGGAAAATTTGGGTACTTTGTGGGGCCAATACACTATATTGTATTCTAAATATCTAAAAATCCATAGGGGTTAAAGAAAAATTTTAAAACTTTGTTTTTTGGTTTTTTTTTTTTGGGGGGGGGGGGGGCGCTTGGCATAAGCATGTGATTAATCTTCGCTTAAGCTTACTACAGCAGGACCAGCTTGGAAATGGACGTTCTTTTTTATGGCAGCGACGTGGTATCCTCTTTCGTGTTGTATCTTCTAATTATAAACTGTATTGAGCAGGTGCAGTTTCATGAACTTTGCAAGGAACTTTAAATGTCTTGAATGTGAGGAGGCAAGACCTAAGCGGCAGTTGACTGGTGGGGAATGGGAGTGTCCTCAGTGAGTATTGCTTCCTTTTTATACTTAACTAGTGGGTGCATTTTATTTCATAGGGCAAATGGTGAATTCACCCTTTTCTTTTCCTTCTCAAGATGTGATTTCTTTAACTATGGGAGAAACCTAGTATGCATAAGGTGCGATTGCAAAAGACCTGGAGAGAATTCATTTGGCACTACTAACTCCAGCTCAGGTTTGGAATATGGTAATAGGGTCTATGCAAATAAGCCAGATATTGACAGCAGACTGGCTGCCAATGAAGAGAAGGCACAGCGGTGGTTTAGTAAGGTTTCTCAACTGGACAGCACCTCTGATTTGAGCAGTGCTGCAGTGGATGAAGATTTTCCTGAAATCATGCCTTTGAGAAAAGGAGTAAACAGGTTTGTTGTAAGCACAAGGAAGACTCCATTGGAGCGAAGGCTGGCTAATTCTCAATATCAAAGAAATTTGGGCAATACTGGTTCTCCAGAGCGTAATGATAATCAAACTGGCAGTGTGAACTCACCAATCAGCCGGAGTTTGGATGAGATTCTTGGTCACACGTCTGCCATTTCTGATACAGATAAGAAGAATGTTGCTGATGGACAAAATGCTGTAGCAGAGAGTTCTCCTTCAATTTCTAGTTCAGCTTCTCCACGGCATGGGCACCCCAAGGGGAGCAATTCCAGCTTTGTTCCATTTGTGCCTTTACCTGATGATATGTTTGCTAAAAAACCTCAGAAGATGGAGGACAGTGAGAAGGTGGTGACAGAAAGCATTGAATCTGTCTCTTTGAAGGCCCATGAGCAAACAAGCACTGTTTCTGTGGGCAGTGAGTCTGGAAAATCAGTAGACAGTTTTCAGTTATCTGAAAAGCAATCAAATCAGACTGAGAGCCAGGATAAGGAAAAAGAACAGGCTGAAAAGTCAGAGAGATGGTTTAAGAAGGTAGCAGAGCTGCATGATGTCAAGGACTTGGCAAGTTCAATTTCAGATGAAGACTTCCCGGAGATCATGCCAATGCGCAAGGGAGAAAATCGTTTTGTAGTTAGCAAGAAAAAAGATCGGTCGCTAACTTCTCCTATGTACAAAAGGAGGATGGCCATGGAGCAAGGAAGTAGTACCAATTTTGTCCCTTTTGTCCCATTCCCACCTGACTACTTTGCTAAAAAGGATAAACAGCAGCTAGATGGGGCAGATTCAATTGTAAAAGCTACAGGTAAAATTTCTTCGGGTTCTATCATACCAGAGAACTCAGATGTTAATAGACCTGAGGTGTCTGATATCAATCATGTGCAAAGAATGGAAAAACACTCTAGCACAGGAAGTTTGAATTTTGAACCTTCTGGAGAGAACTTAAATGAGAGAAAGACTGGCATTACTTATGGGTCCCCAATCAGTGGAAACACAATGCAGAATTCCTTTAATTCCCAGAGTAATAGCCAGGATGGTTGGATGACTGGATTTTCTGGAAAAGAGAGTAGAATTGAGAGCACAAATTTGACAGGGAATTCACCCCAACAGCCTGAAAATCAGAATGTTAGGAGTGGCTGGACAGGAAAGAGCTTGGAGGGCTCAGCAGTACAGGAGCCTGATCCTTTGGACATGTCAGAAGAGGCCAAGGCACAAAGGTGGTTCAGGCGCGTTGCCCAGATCAAAGACATCTCTGAACTGAGTAATATCCCTGATGAAGACTTCCCATCAATAATGCCGATGCGGAAAGGGGTGAACAGGTTTGTGGTGAGCAAGAGAAAAACACCTCTAGAAAGAAGGTTGACATCTCCACAGTACAGGAAGAATCTTCCAATAGTGAGCTCCGATCCAGTGAAGAAGGAAAATGAAAATAGCTGAAAAGCATTGAAGGATTTATTCTGTGCAAGCTTCATTTGACTGTCTCCAAAACTTGTTCCCTGTAATTCTTTTTAAGAAAATGAAAGAGCCCCAAGTAAGACATTGTACTCTCTCACCCCTCACCCCTCTCCCCTCTCCCCTCTCCTCTTTTGCCCAATCATTTCCTCGGCCGCATTTGTATCATAATTACCACATTTTCAGTTGTGCGACTTGTGGGTGCGTCTTGCTCATTGCTCATCAACGTGTAGCTGTTATTTTTGCAACTGCAAAGTTTGATTGTTAGTTATAAATTTTTCTTCATTTTTTGGTTATTGCTACTCTAGTTTTTTTTGGGGCTCTCAATAGATGAAACACCTCATATTCTATTATAGATATAGATGTGTCTCTTTCTTTTGTATGAATTTAGGGGTGTGGGTACATGTGTTCATATTTCCAACATGCAGGCTAGGTCGTGGCCTCACCTTTGCCATGTCACTATTATCCCTTGTAAGCTGACATGTGGACCAATTAGCCACCTTGATGTTTCTTAATTCCATTTTCAGGGGTCGAGTTATACTGGCTGAGGCTAAAATATGCAGTACCTACTTCGGAAGGTAAAGGTTTCCTATGCTGACCAATGCACTTAGAATGTGCCCATTTCCCGAATTCGCTGACTAACGTTGGGTATCACGGAAAAGCGTGACAGAGAACACAAGTAACTGCAAGACAAAATCGTAAGGGGTGGAAGACAAAATTGTAAGGGTGGGCTAGTGGTAGACTTATTTTTACGCTGAATATGGGTTTTTAAGTTTAATTCTTTCTCACACTTCTTTTGATTGGTCATCACTCATGCATTACATGGAAGTATGAGATTTATATAGTTGATGTGGACAGTGGTTCTACATGAGTTCGAGAGAATAGTCGGCCGAATGCCTGTACACTCTGTACCAACAAAAAAAAAATCTGCAAGAAAATTTAGGCATTTTAGCATATAAATCAAACTTGCAACTTCACTTTTATTATGAGAATTTTGGTATAAAATTTTGGAACTAATTAATGAGTCCACATTTATCTTCCAAATACAAGGGAGAAAAAAAAGAAAACAAAGAGAAATTATTTCAAAAGACCTAAAAAATAGAGATAGTAGAGAATAAGTACATTGAATTTCATATTGATATAAAACAATATAACAAATTTAATTAACTATATTAGAAACTAAGAACCCATTAAACTTAATTGTTTCCCTTAAATTAAGTTAATGTAAAATTATTAGATACAAAAGACCAATTTGAAAAAGAAGGGAAACAAACTTGTAGTAGAAATAAGACGGTACTCTTATGCAAGACCAACAAGAGAGGGTTTATTTTAAATTGCTTCTCTCACATCAATGTAGTAGTCACATGTGTACTAATTAGCAAATATGATTCTTGGATAAATAAATTTAGATTAAAAAGCCAATTTATATGACATGGCCATTAAAATTGATCTGAAAAAAAGTTTATGATAAAATTAAGTGGCTCTTCATATTCTTTCCTAACATAATTCTATCACTTTTCTCTTCAAAATCACATTATTCATAAGAATACAAATTCAACAATTTGGTCCAATGAGAGACTTATACCATATAAGAAAAAGAAAAGAAAGATTTCTAATTTTTAATTTCGAAGACTTGAACGGGTGAAAAAGGTAGAATAATTTATTTGTTTTTATTATTGAAGTCTTATTAATCTCTTTAACTACTACATATAGCATAGCAACATTTTTTTTTATCCCGAAACCCCCTGTCGCCCCTCCCACCGGTCTATGCCTACAAACCAAGACTAGAGAGTGAATAATAGCAATTCCACCTAACGACACCGTCATAAAGAGCTTTCAAATGTTATAAATACTTGGTTCTCTTACAAACATTATTTAAAAACAAAGTTAAAAAAACAAACACAGCCATGGGCATAAGTATGCCAAACAAGACTTCAGCTTAAGTAATAAAAAACTTATTTCTGCGGTGTCTACAAAAAGGTAATAAGAAAAATCAATTTCTTTCACTTAATGCTGATAAGTTTTAATATTTTATGTACCTCGCCTGGAGTCCGCAACTAATTTTGTTTTTTCTTTTATCAAGGTTATCAACTAGTAATTTTTTTAATTAAGAAAAAGTGCTCTTAATTATGTATATGGGCAAACTATAATAAAAAAATTTCGGTTTTTTGTTTTTTTTTTTGACAATTAAGAGACACCTCTTATTGTAACATTCCTTATTTTTTTTTGAGAAGGTGACTCTGCACATTGTCAAAAATTTAAAGGGGTACTTGAGTAAGTTATCACACACACACACACACACACACACACATATATATATATAGTGGCAGAACCAAAAAATTCATTCATGGGATACTTGTTGATCATAATAAAATTATTTTTTGGTATAATCAACAATATGACTCTTGACTTCTATACATGTGTATAATGTATACAAATTTACATATATAAATGGATTTTAAAGCAAAATAAATATTTCAAGGAGCATTTATAAATTTTTAGGAGGTTAAAATTAAAAAAAGATATTTAAAATTGTAGGTGAAAATAAAATATTTGAGAATTTGAAGGGTCACTTATAAATTTTTTAGGGACTATATTGAAAATAAATTAAAAAATTATAGATAAAAGTATAATTTTTAAAATTTTAAGAGGGCACTATGCTCTCTGAGCACTGTGTGCCTCCGCCCCGTAGAGAGACATATATGTATACATTTCTATATTAAATTTACTGTTTTTTCACTGTTTTTCTTCTTTTTTTTAATAAGAACATATTGCCGTAGATGGTCATAGAACTGTAGAAGGCAGCTTATTGTGCCGCCCACAGTTTTTTGTTTTTTCTGGAAAACGCCCACAGCATGTCTTGTTTGCCCATAGAATTGAAAATATGTAACATTTTCGTCGACTTAGAGATATGATAAACAAAGACAAACTTTATTGCAAGGGTATTGGTCAGTTTTGTTACAAACTTGCGTGACAGGTCCGATATATCTATATTGTTTGTATCAAATTATTCAACTATTTTTTTTTTTTTTTGTCTTTATTAGTGTTTGTTCAATTAAAATTCAAAATTTTACCTATCTTATGAGTTATTTAGTTTTTGCTTTTTTTTTTTTTATAAAAAAAACTAAAACTCTGTAGAAAAAAAGCTAGCATAAACCATCAATAATCCAAGCGAGAAAACACTATAAATTTGCTAAATTTCTTACAAACTGGAAATGACTACTATACAATATAATGAATACATGATTTTTTTTTTTTATTACAAAACAAAGGCTTAAGGGTTTTTGTAATGAATTATTAATTAATAAAAAATAAAAAAAGCTAAGGATCTTCTTCCATTCATTGGTGTTGCTCGCACCGGTTTCAGAACTAACACTGAATCAAAAAGTACTTTTAACCATATTATCAACAGGAGAAGGTAGGGTTGGTGGTAGGTGGGAAACAAGATAGATCACCCTTTTGTACGTCTAACCCCTCCATCAACATCTTCACCTAATCCCTTCTATCAAGCCCCTCCTCTCATCTTTCCTTCCTTTGCTCTCTGCTGTGAGCATACACCACACCAAATTCTCTTTTTTGGTAGGGTATCCTCACAAGATTCAAAGCAAACTGCACATCAGCAAACAACCCATTTTCTCACCAACCCAACCCAGCCCAGCCCAGCCCAGCACTTGATTGTGTTCTGGTTCACTCATTTATTATTGATAAAAAGATCTGAAACCTTCCCCAAAATACAAAAGCAATGGATTTCTTAGAAACATTTGATATCCAGATCCTGGGTGTTGCTGTTGCCCTTCTTGCCATTGTTGCTGCCGCCGCCTACTTCTTTTCCTCAAAGAACGCAAAAGGTCTGAATGACACTATATATGTATGTCTGCGTGTTAATGGGTTTTCAGAATTTCTGGCTAATTCTTATAACCCATAAAGACCGTTGTCTATTAAACAAGAATCTTAAGAATTGTATTCTTGGGTGGCAGACTTTATTGCATGTACATCCCAATTTTCGCATTAGTTTGTTTTTCTATATTCATCACTGGGTTACCAATTTGTGTATTTATTTAATCATATATGGGGTGTGCTTAATAGGGTGCTTGGATGCTGAGAACTTCAAGGAATTCAAGCTTGTGAAGAAAACACAGCTCAGCCATAATGTGGCAAAGTTCAGATTTGGACTTCCTACACCTACTTCAGTTTTGGGCCTTCCTATCGGACAACATATAAGCTGCAGGTACAGTTGATGGAATTAATGCGCATAGGCTATATTTCTCGTACTATATGGACTGTCAAATCTTTGCTCGATTGTAAATTCAAATATTGGTTCTGCTGTTCATTTTTCATTTTTTTTTCTCCTGTTTTTCTTTTTCTTTCCTTTCCCCCCTCCTTACCAGTTGATTGTTATTTACTTTATCAAAACAGGGGTAAGGACAGCCAAGTTGAAGAGGTTATTAAACCTTACACCCCAGTTACTTTGGACTCTGATATTGGACACTTCGAATTAGTCATAAAGGTATTAGCATAACACACTTTGTTCTTAGATGTGGGTTTGTAGGATTTGTTTAGTCCATAGTTGAAGTTCTACTTTAATTTCTCTTTTAATTGGCTTTATGATCTTGTGCATAAATAGATGTATCCACAAGGAAGGATGTCACATCATTTCCGGGAAATGCGTGTTGGTGAATATCTATCTGTGAAGGGACCAAAGGTGTGTGCTCCCATCTTTAGTGTTGATTGCTGCAAACTTTTCTGTTCTACTGCATGCTTGTTGCTAGAAGTCGAGTTCTGCATGCTCCAGAAGGCAGAGGATTTGTGCCATTCTAGCTTATTTACTGGTATAATCAGAAATTTTCATTCCATTTAGACAGGACTGCTGGAAAGAATTAATAGTGATCCTTCAGATAGATAAATGCTGTTATTCATTCTACATTGTATCTGGGCATACTACGACTGAATATTTTCATTGTTTTACAAATTTATTGCTGTTTAGTTGTATTGCATAATATCGGGTCCGGACATTTGTATTGAATTTTGTGTATGCACTAAATATGCTTCTTTATTTACATGGAAAGCCTTTTTGACAGTTTGATAAATGACATGCCCAAGTGCATGCAGCCATGTACTTACATGGGCCCTTTAATTGTTGTCCTACTCTATGACATGGGTTTGCACAAATCCTTCTTGCTAGAGACTTCCATATAAGTTGAATTCGTGTTTACCAAACCTATGGCCCAGCAAAGTGCATTTTGCAAAACAGAAACTCTTTTCTTATTTTTCCCCATAATCAAGGCTTATTTTTGGTATTTAGCATAAAACATTGTGCTATAGTGAAGTAATAGCTTTTGTACTTAGCTTTATATCTCCCATTTTTTTTTTTTTTTTTAGTAGGGGGAGGTTTTCATATCCAATTTAAATAATGATTGTTGTAACAATTTTTCATATAGAAATTAGTCATTTCTTTTTGGTGATAATTCTTTGCGCAAAATTTGTCCACAATCTTTTGAAAAAGTTATGAAATTAAGCTTCTCATATAAGTTCCTATTTTTGATACATAAGCAGACTATAGCAAAGGCAAAGAAAAAGCCAATGGCGAAACAACTATCTAACCTCCTAAAAAGAGATGATTCCCAAATTACTGAAAGCAGAATCTCAATAGAAAAAAGAATAAGAAACAAGCCACCCGTTTAGTTTTGAGACTAATAACTCTTCATCCTTTATTCTTGAAATTTCTCTAAATTTGAAACAAGTTATTATATTTTCTTGTTTGCACACTTTCTACATACCCAAATTGTCATACCTTATTGGTTAAGGTGGTTCCCCCAAACCTGTTGCTTTGTCCTTTTAGTGTTTGTTTTTCTGCCAAAAATCCATCTGCCGGTGTTGGGCAAAGATGTTATTGGTTTCGTTAACTTGAATTTTTCTTGAAAATAATCAGGTTTGACTAGCACGAACATGTAATTGATAGACTGGCTATTATAGTATATAATTGGTAAGGGGCAGTACTTAACCAAAAAAAAAAAAAAAAGGTTGGGTAAAGAGCAATTAGTGGAACATAATAGAGTTAATATACTGAGGTTGGGTTTGGAAGACACATGTTTATGTACAACTTTTTAATCCATCTTTGATAGTTAGGCATTCCAGGTTACTATTTGTTTTTGCACGGGCCAAGCAGAAATCTTGCAAGCATTTACTAATTTGGCTCTTAAAGGAAAATCTCGTCTGCTTGGGGCTGCATCTGCATCCATGCTCAATTGTATGTCGATAATTCTTTGGGCAATAATATTGCCCTAGTATTTTGTCACTTCCATTGCCATTCAATGGAGATGACTGTGCATCTTCCTTAGGAACTGGGGTTGCAACCAAAACATGTTTGGAGAAATTGGGGTAGCAGCCAATACATCTTTGGTGGTGATTGTTCCCTACTGTTATGGGTACCTTTAGACAGTATTTTTTGGTCAGTCCAAAATTTTTGTTGAACTCAGGAGCTTTTCACTAATTTTGACAGTGATTCTCTTATTGTTCATCAATTTTGAACTATCTTTGACTGAGAATAATTATTGATTCCCCCTTTTTGTTTATTTGTATGAACCTTACTTTGTTGATGGAGATTGACTTTTTTGTAGTCAACTTTGGGTTAGATAGTGTAGCTGAATGGCTAAGAAGCACGGACACGGACACGGACACGGACACGAACACGCCACACAACAATTTTCAAAAAATGCAGAATACAACACTGAGGGAACATTGCAAAAAAATTTATATTTATATATCATATGTATGAATATTTTACTTAAAGTTAATGAAAAAATTGCAAGATGACACCAATCAAAATTAGAGACCATGTATTCCACAGCTTAAACGTCAAATTAGATACAAATCCACATTGTTTTTGTTTTATAATGGGATCTCAAGTTATTTTCTTCAATTTTGCAGCGTATTTCATGTGTGCTTGAGCAATGGACACATGTGTCCCTCAATTGACTGAACCTTGTCTAGTTCTAAAAAAATAAATAAATAATAGGACACGTTTGGAGGTGTGTCTGACTCATTAGAGGAGTGTCCAACAAGTGTCCTGTTCGACACGGGCACAAAATCTTCTTAAAGTGTCTATGCTTCTTAGCTGGATGCTTTGGTTAGAGTGACTGGTAACTACCATTCTAAAAACCACTTGTTAAGCGACATACAAGGATATATAAATTTGTGTCATGTAACTTCTGCATAGAGCTATGTTGATAGTGAACATTCCACCTCAAGTATCTTCCTTGTTTTGCTGCTAATTTTATTTGCTTATTTGATGAAAATACTATATGCAGCTGGTTTCATTTGGACCATCCAAGGAAAATATTGACTCTCTCTCTCTGTCTCTCTCTCTTCTGTCTGTGTCTTTCACTCTCGCACCACAACAGCTACTTGATCACTCTATCAACAGCATGTCCTAAAAATATAGTTGAGCAGTTCAAATTAATTGTAGTCTGGATTTGATGTCACTACCACATAATAAAGTAGTGTATGTTTGACTTTGTTTATGGCATTCAGTCCGTCCTGAACTGTCGAGAAGTCCACCTACCACCCATTAAGAGTTCCTATAAATGTGGTTACTTTTTGGGTCTTGGACTACATTTTTTTAACATGCTTTTGAGATTAACAAAAGTGTTTTTGATTTTTCAGTATTTGCTTGGAAAAGTTGAAGTTATTATGCTTCATTTATATCTTTTCTCCAGATGATGGGTTGAGTATCAAAGATCCCAGGAGATTTAAAATGCAATAAGTGAACTAGAGCTCTTGAAGATTGGCAATATTCCTTCTATATATATATATATATGTATATATATTTCTTGATATAAAAAGCTTCTCTGGGGTGGTTGCAAAGCAGTGTTGGGTGATAAAAAAGGCCTTGTATCTGTAACTTCATCACTGTAGTCTGCCAAGCAACTTTTATTTTTTATTTTTTATTGTAAGGTAATAGAAATTTAGTTATTTATGCAAATTGTCCTATTTTTTGAAAAGCAGGTGAATGGTGAATCTATCATGTATTCTTTTATATATATTCCTTAGAAATGCCACTGTTAACTGTTAACTGTTAAGTTAATGGTTTTCAAACTTAACTAATTCGGATTCATATCCTTATGATATAAATAATATATGCATTGGTTTATTGATGCTTCATAGATATGAAGTTACTACTGCCATGAAGGTGCTCATAGTGGGACAGTCTTAATGTTCCAGGGACGTTTTAGGTATCAACCTGGCCAAGTGAGAGCTTTTGGAATGCTTGCTGGGGGCTCTGGAATTACTCCAATGTTCCAGGTATGTATATGAGAATCTAGTACATGTATTTTGAATAAATTATTAAGATCTCTGCTTCTATTTTAGACTCTTGTCTTTTAAAGGGTTTTGATGTTACTATATTACTTTATTTCTGTATGGTTCTGTTCTGTTTTCACTTTAGGTTGCTAGAGCTATTTTAGAAAACCCGAAGGACAAGACAAAGGTGCATCTCATTTATGCTAATGTTTCGTTCGAGGACATTCTTCTAAAGGTAATTCTATTTTCTCTCTTTATGTTAATATGGGACACATGAGTGCTTGCTTGTTTGGGGAGTCCTCAATCTGCTAGAGGAATGAAAGCTTTAGTCTCAGAATGGGTTGATTGATTGCCTAAGTTGGCCAAAAACATATTGACCCTGCTTTGAGAAGCAGAATTCATGTTTCCATCCAAGATGGGAATTTTCTTCTAGGTATCAACTGGTGCTTAGGTTTCAGATGCAGGTTTTCTTTACTACCCCGGTGTTGGGAGTTCAGGCTAGGTGCGGCCTTTGTGACTAGGCTTCTTGAGGTGTTGCTTAGGTGATGCTTCTGTTAAAATCTGAGCTTCTGTTTTCTAGCTATTTGTAACCATTAAATAGAAAGAAATGGCAGTTGTGAATAGTACAGGAAAAAGTATGAACTAGTTGTGTACTTGAATTGGAACTTCAATCTCTTGCCTTCTAAATTCAAAAAGAAAGATATGCAACAGAAAGATAAGTACCTTTTAACTGAATAGCTTAATTTAACATAAACACTTTTGACAGTTAAAAGTTGAATTGAATATGAACAAATGGCTGAATAATTTCACTTGCCAAGATATCTTACTTTAGAGTACAGTGTACATTCACTGCTGAGATTACTATGTTTTATGACATTAGGGAAATCTTTGTAAATTCCTTTATAAACCAGATTTTGTATATACAAAAATTCTATAAAGAGAACCCTAATGTTCTCTCATTACCTCTTCTCAAAACTTTTGTCCTCTTTCTTCCCTTCTATTCTCTCTTCCTTTATTCTTCCTTTGCTTCTTGTTACTCTTGAACACACCAGAAAAACCACTGTGTTGTGTTACCATCTGTAGGTTTAAGTGTTCAACTCTCCTCCATACAAGGACCCTTAGGCGACTCACCACTCCTCCGTACCGCTCCTCCTCCTCACGCTTAGCTCCACGTGGCAGCCTACTAAGGCGACATATGCACCAAGTCAGCTCATTTACCGAGGATAGCGCGAAGAGCGCCTCCTCTGAGCCAAGACATCGAGAAGCCCTCGCCTATAGGTGACCTCGAGATACCTACTCCACGACGTTCACCTATGGCCTTGTGCTTGGCACTTCCTAGCACGACCATGGAACTTTTCTGCTGAGCATATCTTCATACTTAGCACAATTCTTCACATAAGCGTATCTCCATAACCTAGGTTAGGAGCAGTACCTAAGGACCTTCGCGCTGGACTACAAGGAGAACAAGTGGATTGAAAGTTAGAATTGAGGATTTGTCAAGGGGCCTCACCCTTCCAGCCAATCTTAGAGAGAGAGAGATCTCCAAGCAAACGATGAGCGCATTTAATGCTTGAACCGCTTAAATCACTGTCACCTACAGAGATGCGGAGTTGACATTCAAAACGTCGATCTTCAAGAAGCCCTTAGATTGAGTAGCCAATCAACAAGGAGCTTTGTCACAGGTCTGAAGAGCCAATCATCAAAGATCTCGACGGTTGAAGAACTAATCATGGAGAACCTCCCTCGCCTATATAAAGAGAACTCCCTTCTCTATCGACAAAACATTCATTCCACATTGAATGCTCACCCCCAACCTTTTAGAATCTCTTGAAGTCTCTCTAACTCTTTGGAACACTGTCACTCTCTCTCTTCCTAGGACCGCTTCAACTCTCTCTTTTCCACCTCCGGTGGTCCTCCGCCTAGACAACGCCTTCCGTAACTTCTCAAAGGGTCACCTTCTATAGGTTTGACCACTCACCCCTCACACCACTCCACACACACCATCCTATGTACCTGTTTCAAAGATATAGAGGGTAATGGATGGACAACTATGCTTCACCCAAGAATTCTTCATAGAGAAAATTATGTTGATCAAGTGATAAGAGTACATGGCAAAATATATTCTTAGTTATTCAGATTGTCTATAATTATGTTTATATTTTTGAGCAAATTATAGTGCGGTTGGTTTTCGGATTGTGTTTCAGAATTCTAATGATCCACAAGACAAGTTTGGGCAGTTTTGAACTCAACCAGCTTAACCTGGTTGAGTAAGAGATGCATTCTCTTACCCTCTAAAGTTTGAACTTGTGGTGTACTTGCATTGGAACTTCAATCCCTTACCCTCTTAATTCATAAAGCAAGATATGCAACAGAAAGATAAATGCTTTCAACTAAATAGCTTAATTTAACATGAACACTTTGACAGTTAAAAGTTGAATTGAATATGAACAAATACCCTAGCAACAGAGATGTAGCAGTGTGGGATTACCTTGTTTGCGATAGTGGTCACATTTTTTGGGACATTGCTTTTAGAAGGGAGTTTAATGACTGGGAAGTGGAGGAGTTGGTTGATCTTTTGGGTATTCTTTACAGCTTTTCTCCGAAAGAAGACGACTAATTCTTTTCTGTGGAAAGGAATTTGGGCTTCCAAGGCTTCTTCCAAGGTTTCTTTCCTTGCTTGGACAGTATCCCATGGTAAGGTCCTCACCATTGACAACCTCATTATAAGGCAGCAGATTCATGTCAATTGGTGTTGTATGTGTAAGGTAGATGGGGAATCAGTAGATCACCTACTTATTCACTGTTGTGTGGCCTTGGAGATCTAGGATTTGATTTTGGGCTGGTTTGGTATTGAGTGGGTTTTTCCCAAGCAAGTGGTAAGTCTTTTGCTCTCTTGGAGTTGTGCTAGAGTTTGGATGAGAAGGGAAAAGGCATGGCTTTTGGCGCCTTTGGCCTTGATGTGGATTATTTGGTGTGAACGAAATAGAAGAACTTTCGAGGGAATTGAAACCTCTACTGTGCAGAGTAAAAGTAGATTCTTGACTATACTGTATAGTTGGTTAAAGGGCTATGTAGACCCTTCTTTGAACCAATTCTTAGATTTTGTAGAGTTTTGTGAGTAATCTTTTTGTATAGACGGCTAAGGCCATTTTTAGTTTCTTGCTATAAGGGTGGCACTTCCTTTGTGCCAGCTTCTTTTTTATAATATCTCTACTTATCAAAAAATAATTTCACGTGCCAAGATATCCTACTTTAGAGGTCAGTGTACATTCACAATTGAGATGATGTTACTTAGTAATTACTATGGTTTATGACATTAGGGCAATCTTTGTAAATTCCTTCATAAACCAGTTTTGTTATATAGTAAAATTCTATAAAGAGAACCCTAATGTTCTCTCATTGCCTCTTGCCAAGACTTTTCTCCTCTTTCTTCCCTTCTATTCTCTCTTTCTTTCTTCTTCCTTTCCTTCTTGTTACTCTGCATCACACCAGAAAAACCACTCTGTTGTGTTATCATCCTATGTAACTGTTTCTAAGATATGGAGGGTAATGGATGGACAAACTCTGTGTCACCCAAGAATTCTTCATAGGGAAAGCTAGGCTGATCAAGTGATAAGAGTAAAGACATGGCAAAATATATTCTCAGTTGTTCAGATTGTCTATAATTAAGGCTATATTTTTGAGCAAATTATAGGTGGGTTGGTTTCTGGATTGTGTTTCTGTATTCTAAGGATACACAGGACAAGCTTGGGCAGAGTTGAACTCAACCAGCATAACCTGACCTAAATTGATGAGATTAGGAGCCATCTAGTTGAGGGCTTTTCTTGCAAGATGTGCTAAACATCATTACAGTGCTTAAGCATCTGTGTAGTGAGGTGTCATTTCTACTTTGACTCCATGTGGCTCCTAGGTTCGTGTGTGTCACTTAGTTGTGGGCTAGCCATGACCACCTCAGGCTTAATTGCTGTGACAAGTGGTTCAAGTTGGCAAGGAAATGCCTTCCTAGTGTGTCATTAACATTGCTTCAGTGATAAATAGGTCTTCACATTAGGAGTGGATAAAAACTGGATAGGCAAGCATGAACTTGTACTAAAACAAAGTTTACAGCAGCTTTCTCCTCCCCTTGGAGAACTAATATATGATTTTGATAGAGCCAGGGAAGTGACTTAAATTAACAATTAGGTGCTTATCTAAGAGCAATAAAGTTGCCTCTGTTATATGTTTGGTTGGCACTTCATGATCATTGCGATTCACTAGCTTAATTGGTGGAAATAGTAATTCATTCTTCATTTGAATTTATCATGTTATATGTTTTAGGCTTCCTTGTGAGATTTTGCATTTAAATGGCTAATTTGAAGCATAGATGGATCATCAACTAAATGAAAGGTAAACATTATCAAAGTGACTAACATCACTTCGATTTGGCATTTGTGCATTGAGGGAGCAGATGTAATGTCTTTATTGGCTATGAGCATACAAAAGCAGAGTTATAAAAGTAGCAACCATTTTGCAACCATTTTGCAATCTTCTCTAATTTTTGAAACAAACTATATAAATGAGGGAAATCTATTGTTTGGTAGATGCCAAAGTTTTATGAAGGTTGATGTTTATAAGGCTTCTCTAGTTATAAGAAAGATTAAATATTAGCCTAGAAAATCATGAATTATTATTATTTTTCATATATGTAAAGAAAATTGAATTAGGAAGGTGCCTTAAAAGACAGCGCAACCCTGTACTTGAAATACCACAATAGAGTGGCCCTTAGCGCAGCTGTGGGGTTGCTACATTGCGACTTGGGCATCACAGCTCTAAAACACGGTAATGGCCACATCACTCGTGAGGGTAATGCTATATACAGCTAACCCTCTCCAAACCCCATAGTGAGGGGAGCATCCTGGATCCTATCACAAAATATTTGTCTCTTTTTTAAAGGATGCTTACAGGTCGTATTTCTCATTCAAAGTATTGTTCTTCTAGAAGAACATTATGCTTTATTATAATCAACAATTCTTAAATTAATCCAAGTGTTCCGAGTCGCTGACATTTGAGATTGAGTAGCCCTCCAAGTTAAACAACAAAAGAATGCTGAAATTAAACAAGTTAATGTAAGTTAACTCCTTGGATGGGAGATTCAAAGAATCCACTTGGTTTCTGTAAAGAACAAGAGTAAAGAAAAAGTCAATCCTGCAGATTGGGTAAAATGCAAGCAAAAATATATTATGGGTCTCTAATTTTCTCCTGGAAAGAACAGCAGGATTGTATCACCAAACCTCTCTCTACCCCGCTTTGTTCCACTGTCTTGGCACCACCATCACCATGCAACACCAATTTTAGCATCCATCACCAATTCACCATCTTCTTGTTATCATTGATACAGTCTTTTCTCCACCACTACCCTTCCTTTTTTATCAGCTGTCGCTACCTTCTTGCTGTTACCTTGCTTCATAATAATTGTATTTTTACCTTCATCTCATCCCTGCTCAATCAAATATGAAAAGTAAGCATTTATTTTCTCCCCACTCCCCTGCCCCCTCTTTTGTGTTTCCTTTTTCCGGGTACAACTGCATGAAATGTTTCTTGTCTTCCAGCCATCCAATTTTCTTCCATGCCAGGAACAAAATTTCCATTTGTTGCTATCAAAAAGGCCAAAACGTTTCTGTTTTTAAAGGGACCGAAATTAAATACTAGTGGAATAGCGAAACTCTATTGTTTCCATCAAAACACACTGGAACATGAAAAAATACACAAAAACGCAATGCTATATACCAAAACAATAAGTTGTATCAAGACAAATTTATGACTTTTTATAAATATTGTATGATTTTTATTGGGAAAAATATAGAAAAGTGTATTTTACTTTATTAATACTTGTTACTTTTGAAATGTCGTTGAAATATCCCGAAACATTTTCAAAATTCCGTTTCTGAACCAACCGAAACAATTTGTCAAAATGAAATTTTGATCCTTGCTTTCATGACTCCAGCTTCAAAACATCTGTGCTAGTTGGATCGATTGGATTTTATGCTATTTCCCACTTCATGTGAAAACCAAAAGAAAAAATTGGTAACAAATGTTTTAGCTATCATTGATGTTTAAATGCATTTTGCAAGTTGTAGATTGCTTGAAGTATACCACTCTTCTAAAGCCTTGCAACTCCATTTATATTAAGCATGCCTATTCATTTTCTTCATGAGTGAGAGTTGATTAAATTTCTCCTTGAAAGAGACCTCTTAGGCTACCATACATGCATGTAAAGGAACTCTTAGGACAACAATAAAAAATAAATTAATGCTCCATCTTCTTGTTTGGACAATTGACAAATAGGAAGGAAAACCTGAAATTTTTAATGGCCATTACATTCTTCTTCAAGGGATATGACTATTGAAGTTCTCATTCTGATGAAATTTTGAACCACTGAGCTTGAAGGATATATTCTAACCTCTCCTATTTAAGCATAAAAATTACGTATAAATCTATATTGTTTTTTATTTTACAATTGGATACCTATTTTTTTCTCTTCAAACTTGCAACGTGTTCAATGTGTGTATAAGTGATGAACATTTGTGTTCCTCAGGTGTCCAAACCATTGCCGATTCTAAATTTTTAAAAAAATAATGGGACACGTGTCTTACTTGTGTTGTTCAGTGTCAGTGTCTGATATGTGTCCATGTACCTTCTTGGAAATGTCCGTGCATATTAAGTTTCAAGGATTTGGAAGTTCTTTGAAAACTTCTCGTCATCTTTGGAATGTCAGCAATGACAATGAATTAAAGATGATTATTAAACTTTTTCTTTTCCTTTCTTCTTTGAATCTATTATTATTATTATTATTTCATTTTAACTATTTTTGAAAGGGTTGAGTACTTGTCTGTTGTCATATTGGTTTCAAGGGTAGCCCAGAACAGCCTTTAAACAGTTTTGTTTAGAAACTATGAACCCTCAAAGTTTCTTAGTTAGTGAGCTAACTAAATGACTTGGTTTATTTGAAACACCATCTAAGAAGCATAGATATGAATGATATGGACAAGCCAACTTGATAATTTTAAAAAAAATAAGACATGACATGGCAAGGACATAACTACAAATAAATATTTATTTTACATATGCAGAAAAATAACAATCATTTCTTCATTTTTAACATTACAAATGCATTTATATTTTATTATATCAAAACAATATAAATCCTTTTCCACATTCTACATATTTGAAAAGAAGTATGAACAAAAAGTTCTAATATCTCTTTTAGAAAGATCTATTCATAAACAAGTTAGAAGATTTGGTCATAGAATTCCTAAATTAAAAAGTTTAGGGGAGGGAGTAAGTAAATACAAATTACGTTATTTTTATGTTATCATTGGATCTCAACTTATTTTCTTCAAATGTTTCTTGTGTTCTTAAGCGATGGACATGTGTGTCCTTATGTGGTCGAAGCGTGTTTCGTTAAAAAATTAAAAAACAATAATAGGACACATTTGGATGCTTGTCTGACCTATGGCGAGAAGTGTTTGACGAGTATTGGTAATCAACATTGACACAATACCTTCTTAGACGCGTTCATATTTTTTAGGCACTACTTTTAAAGGTTAATTAAAAAAAATTATAAGATCTATGAAACCATATGTGGTCAATGACTCAGTTGGTTAATGGTAAGCTAAAATTTACTTGGCTATCTATTTTTGCTTAGCTACCCTGGTGTCACGAGCTGCACTTCAAGGCTGAGCTCATGCTTTCATTTTTCAGTGTCGTGTCAATTCTACCATGTTTGTACATATTGTATAAATTTTAGAGATGTAGGTTTGGTGTCGGATGCACGTGTAGATTTTCTCTTGTCAAGGTGTGCGGCATCCAAGTTTGTCGTGTCCTATCCCTATCGAGGAGAGGTGTTGTAATTTTTTCGAAGGGCTAAAAAATTAGTTTAGGGTCATGTATATATGTATATTAAAGGGTTTTGTCAAATTTCTTGTATATATTTTTGTAGACCCATTATGACTCCTCAAAAGGGGGTCACGTTTGCTTGTATCAGTTTTGAAATAGCTCAAAAAGTATATATAGGGAAGGATAGTAAGGTGAGTCCAAGTCCCTAACTTGTTGGTTATTAGCTAACTAAACTCCCTACCTAATTGTAATCTGGAATTATTTTGTACATGCAATAAAAGTGATCTTGTTGCTTGCAAATTGTGTGTCATTTGTCTCGGTTATTGCTTTAAATGTTCTTAGCTTGTTACTTCCAATTTGCTCACTTGTGCTCCTTTGGGTGTGTGTATTGGCTTTAATTTGCGAGGTGCCCCTTTGCCTAACTTGTCTGGTGGCGCCCAAGACAAGTGTCACGCAATCTTGCTCACTTAAAAGTGTTGGTCCGTGACATTTGGTATCAGAGCGATGGTTAGTGGGAAGGCTACAATGAGATAGTGGTTGTTCCTATGCTCCACAACGGACCGTGGGAATGTAGTTGGTGCAGTTTAACTACAAAATGAAAGAAAGCAATGAATGAGCAAAGGATGGTGACTCAAGCACGGAGAGTGCATGCCCGTGGGCTCGGTGGATGGAATGCCACGGTGGCTATAAGGCAAGACAATGCCCATCAAGAAGTGTGGTGGACAAGCCTAAGAGGACGGGCAAGACTCGGGAGGCTCCAACGGTTGTGTCATAGTGTTGACACTTCCCTAGATAGTGTGTGGCAAAGGGGGCAATGAAGCAACAGTGCGCCAAACATAAGTTGAAGAAGTGCAAGGGCTAAGCCACGTGCCTACGTGTGCTAAAGACGGGAAGTGAGACCAAAGCATCGGTGGGAGACATATCGCATGCAAATGCTAAGTTCTTGTGCCAGCTTGTCGATGGAGGTACAAAGGATGCCAAAGAGGATGAGAATGCATATAAAGCTATAGAGTGCATATCCAAGAGAGCCACAGAGGTGGAGGACGACGCACATGGAGTAACCGTTGGGCCTATGCAAAAATGCCAAGACAAAAGGAGTTCAAGTGGAACTCAAGTGGTTATTCTTTCCCGAAACTAGTAAAGGGGCTGGTGGGCCTAATGAAGCTTAGTGCACATCGTGTCAATCGGGTAATAATGTCAAGTAAGTTCTTTGCACATTGATTGACGCGGGAGATATGTCCATGAGGGACTAATTGTTCTACTTCTTGGAAGAGCCTGCAACGAGGGCGTGGGTGCCCAAAAATGCAATGGAATGCCTTGAAGGTTATGTCTTTGAGCCACAACAGCCTGGAAGGTGTGAACCAGTAAGGGTGTGGGAAATGGAAAGTCTCAAGTCTTCGGCAAACCCAAGAGTGAGGGAGCCACATCAAGAATCTTCTTAAGTGCACGGCAAACTTAACAGTGGGGGAGCCATAAGTGCCGGCAAGCCCAAGAGTGGGGGAGTCAATATCAGGTTATCTTTCAAAGAAGACAAATGGAACAACTTTAAGGGCACGAGAAGGACTTCTATCAAGAGAAGGCAAGCATAGGAGTCCCATTTCTTGTCACCCATGCAACGGACCGCATGGCGTGCAAGTGTTGAAATTGGAAGCGGAGTCAAGGATCGTAAAGAGTAATGGTTGGCCAGTGAGCCACACCTAATGGGGTATTTCCTTACTCCAACTTAGGCAAAGGTGCCAATGAAGGGATTTGACTTCAAAACTACCGAAGGACCATGCAAAGCTCATGTGAATTTAATGTTTTGCCTCGGTTGAGTTCGGGGTGCATTGTCATTGGTGGAGTATCTTATAGCAATTGCAGTATGGCAATGAAGTGAAGGGTTGTTAAGGGGACAGTTGGCTGGCGAGTCACATCTTACGAGATGCCACTTTGTTACCATTAGAGCGGTGGTGCCCAAAACAGTTTTGAGAACTCCTGATGCATGTTTGCTTGTTGTCGATAGGTTAGATTCATCAGACTCATAAAGCTAAGAATGGCAAGAAGGGAGATGTTCTAGCCTAGACACATGGAAGTGGTGTTGGACTCCAAGTCTAGAGTGACAAGGGCGTTAACACCAAATCAAGGCCGTATCGACGGGACCGAGAAGCCTTGGAAGAGATTCCTTTAGCCAGTTCAACGTGGGAATATCAGTGGCATGTTCAATTCAATCCCAACATCAAAGATTGCTCACGAAGGAGCATGTTCGGTGGTGCACACGGACTAGTTGCAGCTATCTTTGGGTTGGACTTCAAGAGAAAGATCATGATCGCCTTGGATTGGTGATTGCCATGTTGCCATTCCATTCCTTGTGCAACGGATTGCACAAGTTACACATTGTTCGCGTTATTCCCACTAACAAGGTTGGAAGTTTGTTTTTAACCACGAGATAGATGGAGGCCAACAGGGAAGAAGGCCGCGACTCGAGTTTCAAGTTGGAGACCTAGTGCTAGTGAAGTTGACGCCTAAACAACTCAGATTCCTTCACAACTGCGACAGACGCTTAGTGCGAAAGTACAAGGGACCTGTTCTAGTTGTAGCCAAGATTAGGAAGACGTCTTATGGAGTCGAGCCTCCAGCCTGGATGAAAGTACACTCAGTATTCAACGTGAGTTGTCTCAAGCCCTACCATGCGGATTAGGAAGATTCAACTCGCAACATTTCCACAATAGCAGCCATCAACGCCAAGGCACCAGTGCCAAAACAAGTTGAAGAAATTCTTGCCGACAGAGTGGTCAAGGCAAGGCGCCCACCCCTAGAGTACTTAGTGAAGTGGAAGGATCTTAGAGACGAGGAGATCAGCTGGGAGAAGGCGGAAGACTTGCAACCGTTCATGGACAAGATCGAGTACATTGCTTCAAAGTCTATGAGGACGTCGACTACATAAGTGGGGGAGAGTGTCACGAGCTGCACTTCAAGGCTGGACCCATGCCCTTATTTTTCAGTCTCGTGCCAACTTTATCATGTCTGTACATATTGTATAGATTCTAGAGATGTAGGTTTGGTGTCGGATGCACGCGTAGATTTTTTCTTGTCAAGGTGTGCGGCATCCAAACTTGTCGTGTCCTAACCCTATCGAGGAGAGGTGTTGTAATTTTTTTGAAGGACTAGAAAATTAGTTTAGGGTCATGTATATATGTATGTGAAAGAATTTTGTCAAATTCTTTGTATATATTTTTGTAGACCTATTATGACTCCTCAAAAGGGAGTTACGTTTGCTTGTATCAATTTTGAAATCGCTCAAAAAGCATATATAAGATAGGATAGTAAGGTGAGTTCAAGTCCCTAGCTTGTTGGTTGTTGGCTAACTAAACTCCCCACCTAATTGTAGTCTGGAATTGCTTTGTACATGCAATAAAAGTGGTCTTATTGCCTGCAAATTATCTGCCATTTGCCTCGGTTATTGCTTTAAACGTTCTTAGCTTGTTACTTCCAATTTGCTCATTTGTGCACCTTTGGGTGTGTGTGCTGGCTTTAATTTGCGAGGTGCCCCTTTGACTGACTTGTCTGGTGCTGCCCAAGATAAGTGCCACACGGTCTTGCTTACCTAAAAGTGTCGTTCCGTGACACATGGCCATGCATTTGCCTTTCCGGCACCTTGTACAGCCCTTGAATTGAATTGTTCTGTTTCTATATTTGGTTCTTAGAACTTTGACCTTGAACTACAAGAATGAATGTAAATTGTGTACATGTCAAATGGTGTCCTAGGATTAGTAGACAATTTGAGATGATTGGTTGTTTTTTGTTTGCCAAACTCTAAACTGTTTTTTTAAGACATTGGATCGATCACTCTCTCAGTTTTGTTTTATTGTCAATTGCCAAGAGAATCGTGAAAATAGTTTTCTGTAATCATCCAATCATTTTGGTTACTGGTATAGCCCATTTGTTTGATGGGTCCAATAGGTTAACGATCTCTCGGCATATTGGATGCGCCGCATCATGGTATGCCGCATTGTAATCATTATGATTGTATGTTTTGGTATTGAGGTCAGATACAAGGTATTTTCATGTTAAAAGATTCTAGATTTCTTTTTTCTTTTCTTTTTTTTTTGTTTTGTTGATAACTGAAAAGATTCTTGATTTCTGAATGGAACATTGAAGTTTACATTTGTACCTAAAGGCTATTTTTTCATTAAGGTAGAATCATTTTGCTTCATATATAATATGCATAATATGCAAACTGGATTTACAATGAATAATGCATGAAATAAATATTGTAGCGATATTAGTCAAAATTATCACAAACACAGGGAGAGGGAAGGGGGAAGGGAGAATGGTGCATTGTGGCACTATGTTTAGCTAACAATCTTGAGAATGGAATGGGAGAGTAACAGGCATGTACTTTGTTACGTAGAGTTTATTTGAACATACTTTTAGCTGCCTTCAGTTCATGTAATAGTTTTCAATATAACATATTCCATGTCTTGGCTGTTTCTGGAAATCATAGGGAGGATTGCCGTTGGTACATAGTGTTGCACCATACAAAGGGGCTAGTGGTGTGACTTGTAATAAGTAATGCAATTCATCAAGATATCAATGTCAATGAAAATTGAATGAATGAATTCACATTCTGGATATCTGCAGGAAGAATTGGATGGCCTTGCTGCTAACTATCCTGATCGTTTCCAAATTTACTATGTGCTGAATCAGGTCAGTCACCATTCTTGTGTGGCATCTCTAGACTTGTTTTGTTTTCCTTTTCCTTTTGCATCTCTCTCTCTCTCTGTGTTGTGGTTAAAATATCACACTTACCAAAATGATTGCTGTAGTTTCTTAGGAATTAAATTGTCACCCTTCTAGTTTTTCTGTTGCCTTGTCTAATAATACCATGGGAACATGCTAGTGTTATACAGTGCCTTGACATGAAAATAAGCAATGTCAGGAGTTCCTTGTAGGGAGCATATTTGAGAAGCTAATCAGTGTTATTAACGTTGTTTATGTAGCTTAGTCAATGAACACGCACGGTTTTGTGAATATGTTTTTTCGCAAGCAAGAGAATATCAAATTATATTGCATAAAGTGTTCAAAAACATGGATATACAGACAATAAACCAAAAAGCATAAACCAGAACCAAAATTTGCACACGGGCAACTCCAAAACTCTGATAGTGGTGATAGAGTCTTAGGAAAAAACAAACAGAAAGCGAACAGACAACTCCAAAACTTGCAGCAACACACCAAAGGAGCTTCATCCTGGATAAAATCAAAAGCCATATCATCATGCCAATATGCCTTTGATGCAGTTGTAAGGTGTTTTTGTATTGTGGGTAAGATTACATACCTGCAGGATAGGTCCCACTCTTATATTTTGCTGAAACTTTGATGCAAATGTGAGCTTATATGCATATAGGTAGACCGATTTCTGATTTTGTCTCTACTGATGAGCTAATGGCCTGCTTAAATACTTCTGCAGCCTCCGGAAGTATGGAATGGTGGTGTTGGGTTTGTATCCAAGGAAATGATTCAAACCCACTGCCCTGCACCGGCACCTGATATTCAGGTATATATACATTTGCTTCTCTTTGAACGCTTGGAAAGGTCGTCTATGTTTTACATTTTCGAGTGAAGGGAAAAAAAAAACTAAAATAACTAACCAAAAAACACTGATACTCGTGCCAGATCCTGAGGTGTGGCCCTCCACCCATGAACAAGGCCATGGCTGCTCACCTTGAGGCTCTCAGGTATGCACCGGAGATGCAGTTCCAGTTCTGATCCTCTTGTGGGGGTCTTTGTCTCCTATTCAGGCATTATTTGGCCCCTTCATTGGTTGAGCAAAGACAGTTTTGTTATGTACGTTGTATCTGTAAGGCTACTCTCATGCAGTGGAGCAACTGTATCCTTTCTTGCTACTTAACCACTTCAATAAAGGATTTTCCCTGAATCTAAATTGCCCATCACCTTAGACCATCTTTTTGCTTTGTGCTTTTGTTCTTGAGTGAAGGGAAGAAATTTATTTCATGAAAATGGATCAGCATATATATGGATTAAAGCAAATCGACGTAGGTAAACTGTAAACAAAACACCCAAAACAGTAAGGTCATCTAAATGATTCTTGTTTTCTTATTTCTGTCATTAAATACTATCTCATTTTATTTTCCCTCTTTCGAAATATTCTTGTTCATTTTACATTTGGATTCGACAAGAGAAAAGAAAAATGAAAGGGTAATGAAATTATTTGTACATATTAATTTTTTATAGGTAACCAGTTGAAATTATTAATTATTTTTTGGATAAATATCTATTTATCTTCTTCTTATATTTTAATCTAAAAAAAGAAAAAAATTTAAATTTCTCTGACTTCATTTTCTTTTCCAAGCTTTTTACTTTTCACGAATCAACATCCAAACATAGCTCTGAACTTTAGATTAAGCATAATTCCAGCCCAATGGATGATGCTATAGATTTTAGTATGTTTATCTTCTAGATTCATTATCGTGGCAAGGGCAGTTGAATTCTTGAAATGAAGGTTGAGAGATTAATCAGATGCCAATTGCTTAATAGAGGAGAGAGTAGACGATATATGTAACAACATATATAATTAAAAATGCTACCTTTGAGCTCTCCCTAAGCTCCAAGTGGAAATCTGGTGGGGTGAGGTTATACTGGGTGGAGTCTTGGACTTGAATCATCCTGCATTCAAGCCCAACAAATGCAAAAGAAAAGGTTGAAAAAAATAAAAATAAAATTGACAAGCATGAAATAGTATTATGGGATGGGGTTATTAGGGTTCGAACCTAGGCCTACTGAGCGAAATATAACAATTCTAACTATTGCACCAAGTTTTAAAACTCAATGTTCAGCAAAAAAACAAAAAAGAAAAAAAAAGTTTTAAAACTCAAATATTGTATGTTTTGGGTTATACTATCTACAAATGTAATGTGTCATTTCATATTATTTTGATTTGTCTTTGTGAATTTAAAAGTTTAGGAAATTGAAGTAAGAAATTTGATTTATTTTTTAAATTTTTTTAAAGATTTTTTTTTTTTTTACAATTCCTCTGTTTGGGCTATTGGTATGCTCATAGATGACCACATGCTCTACTTGGTCCTTGTGACTGAGTTGACAAAATCTGCAGATGTGTGATCCAATGTTACAGCTAAGCTTTGCCCTTGTTAGTTTACAATCTGCAGATGTGTGCTAGTTTTGTTGCTTTCCCAACAAGTAAGATGATTTTATAAAAGATTTGCAATATGCATGCATACTACCATTAATACAAACAAAGCTTTCACCCACTTTTGTAGCCTAATTTCCTGTATTGATGATGATTTTGCTTTTATGCAAACATCAAAATGTGACAATTTCTATCAGCAAGGTTAGCCGTGAATTTACTTGGTTGAGTAATGTTATAATACTTTTCTTATTATTAGCACTATTTTTTGGGTACCAAAATAAACTAAATTTAGTATTGACTACTAATTTAGTCATGTTGATGTAGTTCTATGGGAAGGCAATAAATATGAGGATCGGATGGGTAGAGCTTCTCATCACCAGCAAGTGCATACCAGTGTTTTGAATGGACCCTTCTCACCTGCTCTCTCTTTGGAGACGGATAGAATGGGTGCTACATCTATTATCTATTATATAGTAGTTTTTGTTATTGTCTGTTCGACCCAAAAAAAAAAAAAAAAGAATTTTAGATGTTTACCTTTTTTTGGAGTTAGAGAGTACTTTTGACTGACTACTCTCTCAAGTATGTACAAAGTCATCGTCCACATGAATGATATAAGTTTTATGTATTGCATAAATGATGATTGATCGCAAGATTTGCGACGGAGAATCGAGCTTGAAATCTCAGCTTAGTGTCACTAAGATAGCAATGGATCGGAGCGGGGCGGGGCGGAACGGGGCGGGACGGGGGTGGGGATTTCCATTCCCGCGTCTATCCCCGCAAGAGGATTAATTTGGACCTCCGTTCACGCCTTCATAGGTACAAGTCTGCTTCTATCCTCGTCTCCGTCTCTGTCTCTGCCCCGTCCCTGCTCCCAGTCCGCTTTTTTTGTTTTTTTGGTACAAAGGAAACAAATAACACAAAATAAGAAAAAAAAGAAAAAAAGAAACTAAGGTATTAGAAATATTAATAGTCTCAGGGTCTTCACTTCATAGTAAGATGAAATTAACTTTAAAATATTTTGAGTTGTATATACATCAAAATGGTGTTATTGTATTGTCAAATGAAACTAAAACTTAAAATAATAAATTAAAAGCTCATCTAACAAACAACATTAAAAAACTATTGAACATAAGTTAGATGCCAATTAACACAAAGCTTAATGATGGTATCACTAGCATATTAAACACTAGAATAAACTTTAAATGGCCTATATAAAAAAATAAAAAAATAAATACTAAAAACGGGGAGGGGAAGGGCGGGAGAAAAACTTAGTTCATCCCCGCCTTTATTCCCGCATAAATTTTTATTTCAACCTCTATCTCTGCCTTTATTTTTATTTTGTATCCTTCATCTTTGCCTCAAACGGGATGAATTTAGTCGAGCCTTCACTTTTTTCTAGTATATTGCCATCCCTAAGTGTCACGGATCGATACTTTTTAATAATGTACTAGGCTGTATAACGCTTATCTCGGGCAGCACCTAACAAGCCAAACAAGGAATAGCTTGCAAAATGCCCCCACACACACACCCAAAATGCAGAAGTAGGCCACAACCGAAAGCAGTAAGTACGCTTTGAAAGCAATAACGGCACTTTTATTAAAGGAGTAAAAACAATTTTAGACTGAGTAGCTTTGTAATTATACAATCCACAAGCTAGCAACTGGGGACTTACATTGCTTACCCTCCTTTTAAGCTATTTTAAAAGTGGCATAAGAAAACATCCAATGTGTTTAAATAGTCACAATAGATTTATAAAAATAATTACAAAAAATTTATTCAACCTATTGGGATACACTTAGATATGACTCTAAACTAATTTTTTAGCCTTTAAAAAAAAAAATACAACATGACTCGTCGATAGGGCTACGACACAATAAACTCTGGCTTGACACCTTTTGTCAAGAAAAATCTACTGAGCGTGCATGATTTAACTCTTAAATTTTTAGATTCTATATAATATATACAGACAAATTTAGATTAGCACGAAACAAAAAAAATAAAAGCATGAGCCTGATTTTGAAGTTTAGCTTGTGATACCTTGCATGAGTACTAACTGACCAGAACAATCCGAACAATCCTTTGTGGTTCATTTTTGGATGTTTACTTACTTTTGTATGATCATCCTCACATTGACCGGACCCCTGGACTAATTGCTTATTTATGTCCAAGCGTCCGGTGGGTAAATAAGTTTAGAAAAATACTATTCTTTCATAATTTATGTATAAAATTTTATACTAAAATGATGTGGCGATGAAAGTTTTATAATAAACAAATATCTTGATGAGTTTTTTATTATAAAGTGATAGGCTCACAACTTAATCACATTATTTTGGTGATAAATTCTTTATAAATTTTTTAATTATATAACATTAGCCATAATTTTAAATGCTGAACCTAAGCAAAGCAAAGCAACTAAAGTTAAAATTGGTGATTTTTGAAAACTACGCTTGACCAACTGTTGAAAACCGACATTGGAACCAGCGCATTTGCCATTTGGAACCTAAACAATTCACACATAATCAACAAAGAATATCATTTTGCTCCATATACATGTGTATATGTATTTGGAATTTTTGCCCTCTTTGTTTATATATTTTTATTTTCATGCACTCCTTATTATTGTTCCTTCGTTCTCATTTGTACCTTCATTTCAAATAAACTATTTCATATATTTTTCTAATTTATCCTTATGCCACCCGTTATAACTCTTATATTTTTTTAGTGATTTTAATGCCCCCTTTTCTTTATATCTTATTTTGTTAATTAAAGTTGTGAACTTTAACTCAAAAGAGATAAAGAAAAAAATTAGTCTTTTTTTAGCCACTGGAGTTACATTTATCACTTTACATCCCTAATATTGACTTCATGAAGACGTACATGCTTTAAATTTTATTTGAGCCCCTATTTTACTATTGACTTAATAAGTTATACAAAAATAAATTATGATTTTATAAAGCCATTTAATTTCAATAGGATAAAAAAGCAGGGCTTATAGAGCAATTTGAGTCTCTACCCGGACAACGGGGAAAAAAAGAAAATAGCAATTAGAGAAAATGAGACCATGAAAATGATAGAATATGTTTTCTCGCATTTTTGCTTCAAATTTTCGTAGGCATTTGCAAAGGGTAGACTTAGGCTAGAGAAAAGTATGAAAGGGTATTTGATTTTTGAATGGAGCATAAATGAGAGGGAAAGGGTAATATTGAGGAGTGCTAAAACTAAGATGACAAAAATAAATTTACATGAAGCAAAGAGAGCGAAAATGAGGTTTTCCCTATGTATTTTTTTACATTGCTTTCTTGATCCCATTGCCGTGTTCATCTGTCAATATATAAAGCCATAAAAATAATCATTTGCGTGTGTGTATATATATATATATCATGCATAGTTGCATACATGATAAGTTGAGTGGTTTGAACTGCTCAACCGCTAATCAACCTCTTTTGCACTTCAACCTTCAAATTGGCTTGGAAATATACAAAGACTTCATCAGCTCACCAACCCATTAGTAAGTTCTTCTAATTCTAACCCACAAACACCCGATTCGTGTATTTCAATTCAGTTATGAAAATGTAGAAATAAATCCATGATCAAGTCACAAATTTCTCTTCAATTTTCCTATATTTATCTGGATAGATATTTTCGTAAAAAGAATAAGTCTTCATTAGTTTAAAATTATATTTTGAAAGATTTTAATGTTGTAAATCATACCCCACTTAACTGTTGAAAGCCATAATTATTATTTTTATTTGTTATTTTTACTAAAATGCATGCCATCGCAATTGAATATTTATACTTGGGTGTTTTTTCTTCTATTTATTTACCCTAGGTATATTCCATAGAATATTGAGTGAAATTATTTTCAAATATTCTCCATATTGTCTCTCATCATTCTCAAATTACTTCCCAAACTAAAATTTCTAAAATTCCTACTCCTTAATTTGTAATTTTGGATTGAAATCTGTCTTCATAATTTCTTTACATGCATCCTGTTTTCTTACTCCATATTCACTTGCTAATATCCAATATTTTTAAATAACTTTAAATCTCCAATTTATTTAGGAGCTGAGTAATTATTTCCGTCCCAAATTACTATTGGATCACTTTCCAATATCAAGTGGGTGTGTTTGGGTTTAGGGTCTTCTTTGGGTCAGGTTGTTCTCATGCCAAATCTCCAATATCTGATAGCAAAAGAACAGAAGTATCATTTTCATCTCTATCAAAAGTAAAACAAAAAACAAAAATGGTTTACAAATAATAAAAAAAAAGTATAGTTTTTGTTTTGCACATGATGTGACTAAATTGAGATCAATCACCCACTAAAATGATTATTAATCCCAAAAATGCCACTATCATATTATTTTGATCAATAATTTTATCATAAAAATTGAGAAAGAATAATTTTTTTCAAAAAAAAAAAAAACTTTCACTTTTGTTGGATTTTATTTATTTATTTATTTGTATAGATAATTTTAGTTATAATTGTAATTGGGAAAAAAAATCTGTCACTTTTGTTGGATTTTGTTCATTTATTTATCTATTTCTGTTCATAATTTTAGTTGTAATTGTAATAAAACAATACAACTAATCATGGTTGAGTTTGAGTTAAGCTGTAATTATATGAGCAACACTACTAAAATAGCATAATCCAGAGAGAGAGAGAGAGAGGAAAAACCCCTTTCACACCAACACCTCAAGATGTTCTGAGCAAAGCGACGAGCCCGCTTCCACAGATAGACCCTATTTCCCCGCTACACGAAAAGCCTGAGAGAGAGAGAGAGAGAGAGAGAGAACAAACTGTGTGTGTTTGGTCCGTTGTCTGTCGTCTACGGTACGAATCACAGCATTCTGGTGAACAAATCCTTCCCCTTTCCCTTCCCTTTCCTATTCTGTTCATCACATCAACCTCCTTTTAATCTGTTACTCGCTCCCTTTCTCTCAGCTTTTTCTGGATATTTGGTTGAAATTGGATTCAAATTCATCTGGGTTTGCATTCTTTCACATTGGTGATTGTTTTAGAAATGGGTTTTTTCTGTTTCATCGCATCAACCTCTCATTTATCTCTCCCTTCCGTCTCTTTCTGAATGTTGGTTTTTTAAGATTGGATTCCAGTTCATCTGGGTTTGCATTCTTTCACACCAATGTCGAGAGAGAATTCGGTATGATTCAGGATGGTTAGTATTGAAAGATTCACGGAGTCTATACGGCTATTTTGATACTCTTTGCTGCATTTCGAGATTAATTGAGTCCAGAGGTTCTCTTTCTGTCTCTTGGGTGTTCAAGCTACTAAGGTTCCAATACTTCTATGAGCTGTTTTAGTTAATTCATGAGCAGCGAATGAATAGCTGGTTTCTGGTTTTGTCCATGCGATCTTCGTGGTTAGCTGTGGGATTTATTAGAGTGTTATTCTTTCTGCTTAATTGCATGTGTTCTTCACCTTTCGTATTTGTTTCTTTCATGTCTCTTCTCTAATCAGCAAATGAACGGTGGTGGTCAGTGTGTCTTTTGGATAATCATCGAGATTAATCTTCTGTCACTAGTAGTTCCTTATACGTCTTTGGATTAGTCATGGTTAATCAGACCTAGATATGACATTTGACCACAAATTCTAGTGATTTTGGGATTAGTAGTGCAATGGCTGAGAGAAATGCATCCTTCATCAGGCAGAAGAAATCATTGTTTTGTTTGTTTTCAATTACATCCATTCTCTTCATATTATCTTGGTTATTTGTGTTGCGTTCCACTGGCCATCTTTACTTTATTGATCGTAAGTTGTTACCAAATCCCAAGCTTTTTGTTACATTTGACCATGGGAATTCTGCACCACAGAGTCATAGTGATAATAACTCGGTCATTCTTGAGGAAGAAGTAGAAGCACCGCGAAAAAATAATTTCGTGAAATGCAATCCTAATGTTCTCAAGGTTTTCATGTATGATTTACCCCCAGAGTTCCATTTCGAGCTCTTAGATTGGAAGCCTAAGGGGAAAGGTGTTTGGCCTGATATTCGAAACAAACTCCCTGAATATCCTGGGGGGTTAAACTTACAGCACAGTATAGAGTATTGGCTTACACTGGATCTCCTATCATCAGAATTCGCTGACCCTACTAATGCTCGTAGTGCAATAAGAGTCCACAATTCAAGTGAAGCTGATGTTATATTTGTCCCTTTCTTTTCTTCTTTAAGCTATAACCGGTATTCTAGGGTGAAACCACACCAAAAGAGAAGCATTAACTACTTGCTTCAAGAAAAGTTGGTCAGGTTTTTGACAGCTCAAGAGGAATGGAAGAGGTCCGGGGGATGTGACCATATAGTTCTAGCCCACCACCCAAATAGCCTCTTAGATGCAAGGATGAAGCTCTGGCCTGCAACATACATACTTTCAGATTTTGGAAGGTACCCACCGAACATAGCTAATGTTGACAAAGACGTGATTGCGCCTTACAAACATGTCATCAAAACCTTCGTGAATGATTCATCTGATTTTGATAGCCGTCCAACTTTGCTCTATTTCCAAGGATCCATATACAGAAAAGATGTACGTGACCTTATTTCCTTAATCTCTATTTCCTTAACCTACGTATTGTTTATTTAACTTGAGTTGCTCCTTCTCTTTTTTCCATGTCATACTTATTATATCTGCTTATAGTGATTTTGTGTTTGCCTGTTATTATTGTATCTTGATAAAGTAAATTTACAATCTTCATGTCATAATGAAAGCTTTCAAGTCATAAATGCTAGTTATGTACTTGTCCCCTTTCCAATTCATTGCCTTTTCTTATAATGCTAAGTTGCAAGCTCTAGATGAGAGTATTTAGAAAGGGCTGCAATATGAGAAATGATGTATACAAAATAAATAGGGTTAATTACACCAGTGCTCCTTGTAGTTTGTCCTTAATCTTAATTTGGTCCCTATAGTTCTAATTGTAACAATTTTACTCCTTTAGTTTATAATTGGTTGCTAATAAGTCAAATTGATAACATCGGTTAAGAATTTGGACGGAAAGAGTACTGTGCAAGGCACGTGATATAATTATGAAGTTAATTGCCTATTTTGCCCCTTATTTGGGTTATGCCAATTCTGTGCATAACTCTCCTTCTCTCTTCACTCTTCTCTCTCTCCCATCATTTTCTCCTGGCAATGGCAGAAAAGGGGAGAGACTTAGCAAAAGAGAAATCAACCACCGACCACCCCTTCCATTGTCGAACAACCACTCCGCCTCCATCTCTAGCCACCCATAAAACCCACTACCACTAACACTCTCTCACACCCTCTCTTCTGAAGCTTCCACTTTCTCACTGTAAAAACTCTATGGACAACCACTCCCAAAATGGCCATAGGCTCACCTAAGAGACCCATCTCTGCACAGCCACCCCCACCACCATACGTAGTACCACCTTTCTACCTCACCATGGCAGCAGACGCTGCACACCCATGGCCATGGCCATGGCCAATCATATCATAACAGCCCATCTTCTCTTTGGAAGCAGAGACGAAACTAATCTGTTTTGTCAGTTTGCAGGTCAAAATTAAATCATTCACAAATGGGATTGACTCCAAAAATCGAATATACATTAAGAAAAAAGTTTTTGTGTTTCTTAAATTTGATTTGGTTTTTTCCTTAGTATCTGGATAAATGATTAGATATTGGAAAACAAAATGAGAGTTTGAGATTGGGTTTGCAAGAGCAGAGAAAGCAACAAATCACATTACTTTTGAGTAAATACGAAGTGTCGACACTGGTTGTACTGAAACATGACGAAATAGCAAAAGCAATGAACAGAATTCTGGAGCTTGAAGACTTCTTGACAAAGGCATCTTTTCATTTCTTGGTTTCATTGCTCTTCCTTTTTGTGATTTAATTTTTCTCACCGTATTAGATTGATTTGATAATTCATCCCGGACATTACTAGGCAGTGCTAAATTTTACAATGAAGGGATTGAAACCTACCTGAGATACTAATCGAGGGTCACCTTTTTTTTTGTTTCATAGCATCACCTAGTGTTCTCTCCTACCCTTACTCAGCCAAGAAACTTGCACCCTCTCTCTCTAAAAACTAGTGCACCACTCTCCCTCCATTGCCTGGGTCGAACCTATTGCACTTCTCTCTCTCTCTCTCTCTCTCTCTCTCTCTCTCTCTCTCTCTCTCTCTATTTTTTCAGTTTTTTCTCTTCCTTTTCTTTCCCTTTTTCTCCTCACTTCTCTTCCTCTTCCTCTTCCTCCCTGTTTTGCTTTGTTTGTAGTTTGTACAGTCTTTCATGTATATATATACACATATACAACTGAGATGTATATATCATATACATCATATATATAGCCAAGATAGGTAGCACAGGCACAATGCATGCTTAGTTTTGGGTAGAAAAGGATATGCTTTTACCATTACGCCCCTCAATGGCAATGCTTCAGTATACTTAGCAACTCACTGGGGAATTGTCCAAATTGAAGTCTTGATTTAGTTGCGTTTGTGGGTAAGTGAGACCAAGAACGTCATACCTTACCTATTGTGTATCTTTAATCTTGAATATTATGGAAATACTCTTACAGTAAGTAGTTTAAGATTTGTTACTATCTTCTCCACCCCTGAACTTCACCATGTGCCTCCCCTATTTGGTTTGTGGGTGTATGGGATTATGAGATCCCAAAATAACTCGCCTAAAAAAGGTTTCATCCACATATGCAAGTCTTAGGTCTGATGTTTGAACAACACAGGTCATAGTGTCATATTGACATCGAACAGGGCCCAACTTCATGGCTGTGAGTTGTGGCCAAGATTTGCAAAGATGCTTTTCGGATTGTCAAGGAACAGAGAAGGTCGTGTGTTGTGGGAATCCTGAAAAGGATTATAACAGCATTCCAGGAGTTTGTTGAGGATGAAGGTTATGTGGTTGGGGATGGTTAGGGGGTTTCTTTTGTGAATGACATCTGATACGAGAGGATGCCTCTAAAGTAGGTGTTTCTGGCCTTTTTCTGCGTTGTGATTGACAAGGATTCAAGGTTTCACATCTCTTGGAGGGAAAGCGGTGTTGCCTTAGAGCCCTCCCTCACTATGTGAAGAACCCTTTCAAGATTAGGCAGTGGCATTGACTGAGGACTTCTTGGAGAAGTCATAATACTAAGCTAATTGGGTTTGGATGCTGATTACAATATTATGCGGAGAGGCAGCCGTCTATACTTGAAGAAGCCTTTGCTGATTAGACAGTGGCATTGACTGAAGAATTACTGGAGAAGCCATATGACACTAAGGTACTTGAGATTGGATGCTAATTACAATATCATTGGGGAGCCAATCACGTTGAGATTGTACAAAGAGTGATTCTTTGATGCAATGGTTGAGATTGTGGTTGTTCCACTGATGCAATTGTTTGAGCAGATAATTATGAATAGGAGGGGCTTACGAGCTTATTGAACCATCCCCCTTCTAACTAAGTCCTATTTTATTGTCCTTTGAGGGAGCATAATAGGAGAATCACTTGTAGTCACTAGTACATGGAAACTTCCTGCTTGTAACTTCTGCCATATGATGCCCCTTTTGCTACCATGAGTCAGATTGTGTGGGAGAAGGGAAATTTAGGGAAAGATATCTTATACTTACTGCTTTGTTGTTGGCATTCGGCATTTAATTGGAATCTCAACCGCAAGAAACAAGATTGACTTTGATTGAGAGAGTCTTGAGTCATGGACTAGGTTGCAAATGAAAATGTGAATCATTGGGTATGCATATACTTTTCATTTTAAGTTTGTTTTTGAGTTGAGGATGTTAGCTGCTTCTTTCTTGTTAAGATGAATGGATGAACCAGGTAATTTGTTGGTGCTTGTGAACATGTGCAAGTCACATGACAATTTTTCATCCACTTTCTTAATGAGTTGCTAACAAAAGGTGTTGATTGGTACAAATTGATAGTTCAAGGTGCTAATGTGTCACATTTTAGAGTTTAGGGGGGTTTAGTGATACTGAGTCATAGGTCAAGGGTGTTTTTTGTAATTACCTCTATATGCATGTAAAAATATATATTTATTTGTTGTCGTGTTCTAGCCATGTCGTGTCCTGATTTTTTTGAAAATTGCCCATTTCTGTTCATCCGTATCATGTCATAGCTGTGTCTAATGTCTGTATCTGTGCTTAGGTTGTAATCATTGGTAAGATATATCTCTATTGTTTATTTAGTTTAATTCTATGATAACAAATGCTTTCTACTTTGTGGTCTTTTTTGCAATTCACCATACCTATTCATAAAATTCTATGTGAATCTATTCATGGGATTTTGGAAGCATTTCTTTCTATATGTTAAAATAAGTATGCTTTTTTTTTTTTTAATTTTAAAATTTCTCTGGTTCTTAACTCATTAGTTTCGCATCTTCAGGGTGGTTTTGCTCGGCAAGAGTTGTTCTATCTTCTAAAAGATGAAATAGATGTACATTTCTCATTTGGAAGTATCCAAAAAGATGGAATCCATACAGCTACCCAGGGAATGCACTCCTCCAAGTTCTGTCTCAACATAGCAGGTGACACTCCCTCATCAAACCGCCTCTTCGATGCCATTGCTAGCCACTGTGTCCCTGTTATCATCAGTGATGACATTGAGCTCCCCTATGAAGATGTCTTGGACTACTCCGAGTTCTGCATATTTGTCCGTACATCAGATGCCATCAAGGAAAAATTCCTCATCAACCTTATGAGGAGCATTGGGAGAGAAGAGTGGACCCGAATGTGGGTGAGGCTGAAAGAGGTTGAAAATTTCTTCGAGTTTCAGTACCCGTCAAAGGAGGGTGATGCTGTTCAAATGATATGGCAGGCTGTGGCACGTAAGGTTCCGGCTATAAGAATGAAGATACACAGGTCTAGGCGATTCTCTCGTTACAATGCTACTAGAGATAGAGGGCTAAGATCAGCTAAATTACCAATCAACTTTGCCGAGTGAGGAAAATCTATATTCTCTTAGGCCGGAAAGTTTTGGAGCTCTCTGTACGAGACAAAAATTAACTGCCCGTTATTTGGTAGGTGAGACAAAATCTACGACACAGCTTGAGGAAGGTGAAACTGCAGTAAATTCTCCTGCAGATTTTTGAGCAAAAGTTGAGTGTTTGTAAACAAGGGATGGAGAGGAAAAGGAAGGAAGAAAGATATTTTTTAGGCATTTAGGTGTCAAATAGCTAGAAATATTTGAATGTTATGTGTTGATTCATTCATTCATTTATTTATTTGTTGTTGTTTTCTCCTTTCAGCTGCTCTAGTATAAGATTGTAAAAAAACTCTTTAAGGGTTGTCTGGTGGTCAAGGCTTGAGCGGGTTTGCTCCCTTTAAGATTTAAGTTAGAAACTTTTTAGGTGCTATCAAGTTATTGGGGCCACTTTCCTTTACTTAAATGCTTAAGAAAAATTTTCGTGTGCTGCCCATTGGAAATGGAGGTGAGTTATGAAATGGAAAACTCTGAATATGGTGCATTGGTTTCAGAATTTCATCCAGATGCCTTCAAAACCTTTACTTAAATCCTCAGAAATTTTTTCGTGTGCTGTCCATTGGAAATGGAGGTGAGTTATGAAATAGAAAACTTTGAATATGGTGCATTGGTTTTAGAATTTCATCCAAAGTTTGTTCACAGCTATATAAAGGGTAATTATAGTATACCTACTTGTGGTTTGAGTGAAAATTACATAGTTTAAAAGTGAATGCAGAATTCCTTGTGATTTGAACTTTTTTACAAAATGGATGGTATCGTGACAGATTTGGTAAAATAATAAAAATGCTGTTGTGAAGATTAACCCTTTATTTGAACAGAAAAGAAAAAAATTATCTTTTTGATAGTCTATTTTAAAAATAAAATGACAAAAATACTCATGTGACACAATGGCGTTAATTTTGTATTTTTGATGGTCCATTTTGGAAATATAAAATAACAAATATGTTTTTATGATACAATTACAGTTAATTTTAACAATTTTTGTCCGTTTTACAAATAAATCCAAATAAAAGAGATTATGTGTTCACTTTTGAATTATAGAGGTCATAATTTTCGTCAAACCATAAAGGTAAGCATAATTATATTAGAAATAAATTTTGCATCTTTTTATTTGGAACTGCACATCAATTTGCAGTACAAATATAAATTATATCATCAAGAAACAAACTATGTATATTTTGCAAGTGCATATACATAAGCTGTTTAAACTAATCCTCCCAACCAACAAAAAGAAACAAAAATAAAAGAAAGCAGAAAAAAAGAAGAAAACACTGGTATGCTATATTGATTATTTTTTGGGTGATGCTATAACACCAAAATATTTATATATAATTTATATACAAAACTATATAGTAAAATGAGAGTCTTTTATTTTAAAATAGAATATCCATCTTCATGACTCTTAATTATAAAAGAAAAATGCTAGTATTAGCTAGTGCCTATTTGGATAAGCGCCGACTGATGGGCACTGACTGATGCTAGAGGTGTTCATTAAAAAAATGTTACTGTCACGTCATTTGGATAATTTTTTTCATATAATTTTTTGAAATAATACCTTTTTTCTTATTTGTATCTTAATAATGTTCCTAGTAAGGTAAAGAGTCTAGTCTAGACTGTCTAGAGGAGGCGTAGCAATCTGGGATTCAACCTCCTAATCTCTGCCCAAACTTGACTCATTTTTAAGGAGTTGGGTTAAAACTTTTATTATCAAACAAATGGTTGGGTTTCAAACCTGTTCATCGGTTGTTGGGTTTGGTTGATCCTCAGGCTTTACTTGTTATTACATTGTATTAGTTTAGAAGTCGTCGTCAATGACTGTCTGTACAAAAATTTTAATTTTTTTGCCCTAATTTGTGTGTCGTTACAAAGTTATGCGAGTGGAATAAACTGGGTTAAGACATGAAGTGTGTAGTCTTATTATTTTGCCCTGAACAAACATTACATGAATTACACGCGTAGTCATTTCGTCTATTTATGAGACGAACTAGATCAATTGCACAGATTTTTGTCATTTCGTCTATTTCTGAGACAAATTAGATCGATTGCACAGATTTTCTTAAATTGAAAGGTAAATTTGTTACAATTGCAACATCAGAGATCAAAATGAAATCAATGTAAAATTACAGAGACTTTATTGTAATTTAATATTTAATACGAGATAGAGATGGTTGTTTAACTTTTGTGCCCTCATAAAACGGCACACGTAGTGCACGTGGGTTCATTCCGTCTATTTGTGAGACGGCCGTTTAAAATTGGACCAATTGTATAGATTTTTGTAAATCGACGGTTTTATTTGTTATAATTGAAACAAAAGGGATCAAATTGAAACAAAGGTGAAACCATTACTGTAATTTTCCCATATTAATATCTTTTATAGCATTAAGTCATGAAGCGTAATGGATTTTACTTTTTAATGCATTATTTTAGCATGTATAAGTATTCAAAAGCATCAATATCAATTGAAGGACAATTATATTTAAGAAATTTAAAAAATATAAACTAATAGGGATAAATGGCTGGCTTTGGGTATAGATAAATTAACAAGGGTTAGGTTTGGGCTTGAATCATAGTCACTAGAAAACTCTCACGAAATTTTAAAGAAATTCTAAGAAATGTTTCTGAGACATTTTAAGAATTCTAGTCCAATTTAAATAAATTTGTCAAAAACTCTTAAAAATTTAAGAGAAATTTTTTAAAAACGTGCTTTTCATAGTTTATATTGATTTTTATGTTGTCAAATCTTATTTTTTTAATAATAATAAATAATCATTCTAAAAATTCTATAGATATATTTAGAGTTAGAATTTTAATTGATCATGAAAATAGTATAATTCTTTATATTGTAGTTTTTAAGGCTTTTAATACATTTTTTCACAAATATCCCTCTTCATTCTTATATAACCTATCTTTTTCCATTTATTATAACATTTTAAAATATGTTTCACGTTTTCACTTTCTGCATCATTAATTTTTGGCTTCCGTTTTTCATATTGGCAATTGTATTAAATTTCATATTCATTCGGTAAATGGGTTGGATTTTAATCCACAAATATTATTACTATAGATACTCAAACCAGCCTAACCCGACTGACTCATCACCGCGCGCCCCTACTCACACTTCACATTCTAATTTCTGATTTTGGCCACAGATTTCTACTTGAAATAACGATTGTTACAATATCAATTAATTTTTTTAACATGTCATAATTACAAAAAATCAATTAACTAAATAATTACTTTTAGAAAATTTGAACCTGATATATTTTTTTGGTAGCCATTAACTGGTATTTTTAGTTTAAGACAAATAAACTAATAAGGATAAATGGGTTAAATGGATGACTTGGGGTTTATGTAATTTAAGATGGGTCGGTTTTGCGTTTAAACATCATGATCCTTTACTAAAATGGGGTTGGATTTGGATCAGACAAACATTGTTGTTAGTTGTTACCAAATATCAAGCTGCCCATTTAACCAAAAATTTTTTTAATAAATATTTTTTATTTAAAAATAATATTAAATAATATAAAATCTAATATAAATTATATTATTTTATAAGTATTTTGGGTCGGGCCAAGCCAGACCGGGTCCAGTTTTAAACACAATTTTTAAGCTTGTCTATTAACATAACTAGGCCTAAAAAATTTTAAAATTCTATAAATAATAAATAGACTTAGGCAGGGCAAGAGGGCTATTGGCTCTATAGCCACCACTTTCCCACGCTGTTCTAACTATTGTTTCTTGTCATGGCTTTCTAACTTGAAATAACGATGGTTCATCAACTTTGATGCGGGAAACAGATTTTGAAGGCCATGGGGTAATTGTAGAGGTGCCAATGCGCCGGGTCAGGCAAGGTTCAAATTGGCCCTGCTGTGGACAACAATGTGGCCTGGCCCAGCTTTCGGCCTAAACCTTTTATTCTAGGGCCGGCCTAAAGAGATAATACAAAGTTTTGGAGCCCACGAAATCCAGCTTAGAAAGTTATTGCAAAGAATTTACAAACAACCTCTATAAAATTCGATTGATAGCTCATGCGGCGTTAGCGTGTCTCCTCGAGTACCAATTTAGGGGTTCACAAATTGGACCATATAAAAATAAATTCAATCGCGAATTAAATAATTTGTGTGTTTGGTTATAAGAAAGAATCGCCTCAAAGTTTTTTTAAAATTTACTTTCTTTGTAGTAATTTATATTCGTTTCTTTCTTTTAGAACATAAAGTTCCCTAATCTAAAAAATTATCCTAATAGGTCCAATGTGCATATATCTTGCGTGCAATAACACATGCATGTCTATGTGACTTTGCGTGCATGAAATTCTCAAATTGGACCGAGTTAGGGAAAACTCAAGGATTCTTCCCCAGCCAAGGCCTATAGTTTTTGGGTTAGGTGGGCTTGATGGGTCCATCAGGCCATTGGCTAACCCTGACCATCGTTCATAAAATGCATGAAATTTACTCATGTAAAAGCTGTGACTTTGCATAAACTCAAGAGAGTAGTTGACTGAAGCATAGTTATTAAAACTAAACAAGTCAAGGCAATGGTTCAACCAGTTATACAATAAATAACAAAAATATATTTAAATAAAAATAATAGTTAAAAAAATATTAATGAGTTAAATGATATTTACTTTCATACAGTGACTCAAACCAAATATAAAAAATAAATATTTATAAGAAATAAATAACTTTAAGAACATACAAGATGACTTTTTTCCTTCCAACACTACAAGAAATGTGACTTTTAAAAGCAGTAATATTAACGACGAGCAAAAAATTGCCATTACAGATGTTTAATAACAGCAAAAAATTACCGCTGTTATACAAGTTTATTAACGGTGGTATATACTTGCCATTGCAAAAAAAAAAAAAAAAAAAAAAAAACTGAACTCTAAAACGGGAGATTAATTAAATAGAACTCTTATTCGCTGTTTTTGAGGAATCGTCGTTAAAGCCATAAACCTAAACGACGTCGTCCTATTTACAGCTCCTTAAATTTGTACTCCATCCGTCAAATGACATCACATTTGTTTCCCTCCATCTATGATAAAACCTCACGCCCTCCAAAAAGTATTTCCCCCAAAATTGGCGTCAGTCCCAATGCAATGCAACCCAGTGCTCTCTTCTACTCTACAATCCCACTACTTCTCTTTGATTCACCTAAATCCACAGCATAGAATCTTGGAATTTCACGACTACAAGTGAAGTTGTTCTTCGGGTCCAACGACTGGAAACTTTCAAAAGCAAAATCATCCTCGAACGTAATAAGATCACTCAGTAGGAGAAGAACCCAAAATCGTCCTCGAACCCAAAATCGTCCTCGAACCCAAAATCATCCAAGACGCCAAGTAGCTTCTTGATATGCTTAGCAGCGGTCGTTCTTGTCGTTTTGCTTAATCTTTGCTACAACAACAACAAGCGTAAGGAGAAGAACCCAAAGGCTGTCATACTCCTTGAGAAAAAGCATTGGCCGAGGCCGCCGAATAAGCCCTATTGCTTCACAATCGCTGAGATTCAATTAGCAACTCGGTGCTTCAGCGAATTACAAGAACTGGAAAGCAACAAGAGAGGCGTTACATATAAAGGTACAATCTCAATTGCCTCTCCAACTATGGTAAACTCTTTACACATACCTCTATTGCTTCTCTCTTCTTTTGCTTCTTTAAAAACATTTTCTTGAGAAAATTGCTCGATTAAATTGCTTTATTTTCTCGAGAAAATCATAGTGATTCTCAGAGAATATCACGACCCACATTGTATATGTTCTTTGACGGTTTATTATGTTAGAGAGTGATGGCCATGTGAGTCGGAACCTGGCACCAAAAAACATTGTGGAAGCCAAGTTTTCGGAGGGCTTGAGAGTCCTTGCGGTTGATGACAATATGGTCTGCCTCAAACAGATTGCTAGCAGCCAATTTTTTTTTTTGGAGGATTTGAAGTCTTTGCTCCCTTGTTGTTGTGGACTGTTAGAGACTTGACAATTTAGAATTTCAAGTATATTAGATGGTCTTTTGATGTTCTGAAATTTTTTGTTATGTGATTTGTGTGGTTTGGGGTCCTTTTTGATAAAGTATTTCTCATTAGTTATCTTCATACGATGCTCAAAATTTTATTTTCTTTTGGTTACCATTACTGGATTATTATAATAGAGTTTTAGCGATTTCAGTTGATATAAGACACTCAATGGCTAGTTGATGTCTAATCTTTATGTTGTTGTTTTCAACTAACCTGTGACCGTCTAGCTCTTAAGCTCTCCAATTAGCTACTAGGTAACACTTATTTTTCCATTTATTTAAAGAAATCACTATGGAAGAATAAGATAAAGTATCCCAAGTTGACTAAATTTGACCCTGCAAATTGTTATAAGATGTTTTAGAAAGCATATGAGCAGTTTTATTTATTTATTTTTATGAACTATGCTATTGGTAAATTGCAAGTGGTTTGTTATTTTATTTAGTTTGTACTTTGGGTCAGTTACCCCCTAATTGGGATTATATGGTTGAATTAACATACACATGGAATAAATCTTTAGGCCAAAAATATTTTATTTTCCAACTTATTGGAATATACATTTAGAAGTATAATCTTAATGAAATGTAGAGATTTGGTTAAAGGGATGAATGATGGGTTATGCCTTCATGTTAAAACAAGTAAATTGATAGTACCCAAAGTAGATACACAAAGTGTCAATGTACTGGAATCCCCTTACAAATCTAATATTAGATTCTTGGTGATAGTTCTACTTATTTGAAGTAAAAATCTAATTGGCAACTTGAAGAAGGTTATGACTGACTTTGAGTGAAATTTCTTTTTCAATTGAGATATCCTCTTATTTTTTTTTAGGGTCAATTCAAAACAAAGGTATCCTTTCATGTTGTTTTGTTTGGACACATCTTTTTCATTCTTTGAATGCATCACTTTATTTTCCCATTTAATATTTACTTCTGAGGATGGTAGTTTTCTATGATTGAATACTCACATCTGCAGCCACTAATTGAAACTAGCATGGTTGGTGTTTTGGGTGAAAAGACAGTAAACATTTCTCTCTCTCTCTCTCTCTCTCTCTCTCTCTCTCTCTCTCTCACACACACACACACACACACACACACACACACACACACACACACACTCTTAGTATAAATCACAACTAAATCAGCTTGGTTATTTAAATAGGCACGCTTACCATTAAAGTACAAAGCCTGGCGCTCTAGCTAGGATGAACTAGCTGTGTGTTGGGTGCCATTGTGTGGGTTCATTCTACGAAAGGGAGGAACACATTTTAATTACTTATTTGAAATTTTAAATGGTCCTTATCTTATGCAAACCAACATTTTTGAACTTCATAAATCATACAATTTTGATCTCCTTGATTTAATTAGTCTCAAATGCTTTCCATGTGCTCTCTCTCTCTCTCTCTGGTCCATCAATTTTAGTCCTTTCTTTTTTTATATCTACAACATTTTATTTATCTGGTGTCAAGTAAAACAGAAAAAATTGCACTTGCTGAGCTTACTATTATATGATGTATGGTATCTTATGCATCCAAGCATGAGCACGTAATAGTTTCTTCTCTTTTAGATATGCAATTTTATGGCATTTTTCTTATTTTTTTATTTAAATTTCACATAGATGTTATGTCTTTGTGCGTGTACAAATTGCTATGGTACTTATCATGGAGTCCATGGTCTTTGTGGACGAAGCTACACCTTTCATGCATCATAAGAGAAACCAATGTCTATGGTAATTGAGAACACCAACATGATTTTCTTTGCTTGAAATATTGAAGTTCACTTTATTTAGCATACGGTTATAGTTATTGAGTTGTTCTCCAATACATAAGCTATATTTATAGGCTCGTGAGATGGGCTATTAGCTCAGTGTTAGAGCATCACTTAAGTTGTTATTGGATTTGCATTGTACACTCTGTTTGTCATAGTATTGTCATACACATGCTATCTTGCAACTCAATATATTTATCTCATTTCAATTTTTTTACTTATTTTTTCTCCTTATGATATCCAATAGAGAGAGTTACAAAAGCATTTACTTGGCAGTCCATAATATCATTTTTTACAAGGTATTCTTTATTTTGCTATCATGAGTGATGTATTTATTATTTCTTGAATTCTCTTAGCCCATGATTTTCATTCGTGGACTGATTAATTATAAAAGCATTATAACTGACTTCTTCAACTAAGACTGAATTTGTTCAGATTTGCCATTTTCTGTTAATGAGTTATCATTGGTAAAATTTTCACCATCAACAATTTTAGTTTCGAATGTGTTGGTGTCTTTTATTTTCTAAGCATTCTAATTCCAAGTGTAGGATTAAAGCTAAGAAGTTCATGACCTTGTGTAACTTTTACTAGGAGTTTTGGTGACCCTTGAAGTAGCAATGCTAGATTTGTTGTCTACCAGTAGTACAAATCAATAATTGCAGGCCATTAAAGTAGGGAGGAGAGGTAACCATTGGTGCACATGTTATTAAAATTGAATGCTATCATAATTGCAAGCCATTAAACTAGGTGTTCAAGAATTTCATTCTTTAATTCTTTTTGTGATTACTTGGACTTATTTTCCTTTCTAAATGATCATTATATCTAATCTCCAGTACAAGCTTAGTATAAAAGGGTTTCCTTTTAACCTTGACTACCTAGTATAGTCTCGGAATTGCAGATTTTCCAGTCATCTATATAATAAAGCAGCTCAATTTTTTCAAAATGTCCAAGAGACATAGTTTGATCAGACGGCTGGCATCAATTTTATCGTTGGTTACATGGTTCAGATCATATCTCAGCTCTTCTCTTACACCTTCCACTTTGCCCAATAATGTCAAATTTGTTGTGGGATCGTGCTTAGAGGCTGAAATTAATTCAAGCTTGAATCCCGAAGGGTCAGGTTTTTGGTCTTTTACATCCTGGTTAGGTGCTTTGTTAAGAAAGTAAAAGAAGGGTCTTCTCACATAAATGCAAACTAGAGAGAACGAATACCAAGAAAACTCCATGGTCATAACCTTTCTCCTCACTTTCTTTTTTCTGCATTTTCTTCTCTAAACTCAACATGGCTGAGGACCACCACGGCCTCCCTCCTCCCCTTCCTCTCTCATGAAGCCCCATAAATGGCTCACACATCTCTCACACACACTCTCTATAAAACCTCTCATCTCTTTTAGCCCAACCACCTAGGGTAGATCTACTTTCAAAAACAGAGAGTAGAGAGATACAGAAGTTGACCACCATTTCCTTCCTTTCTTACCTGTGGTCACCATGGCATAACCAGGGCTGCAATACCAACCACGCCTCACGGCCACCACTTCCTCACCATTACACCACATCCTCAGGGCTGCACTCTGATATACTCTTTTTAAAACCTCTCTCTCTCTCTCTCTCTCTATAGAGACCCATCTCCTCCGATGTGCTGAACGTTTTCTTTTTTTGTGATTTTAATTTGCTTTTGGTTTGATGTATGTTTTTTTTTTTTTTTTTTTCCTTTAATAGGTGAGATTTTGATATGCATATAGGTGGATGAGAAAGCATTGAATGCTTTGATGAAAAAAATTGGTTTTACTATATTGCATTATCTATACACACTTAGTAAGTGAGACACTAGTTTTTGAAAGAATAGGTGTTATCAGGTGTAGGAGTGAGAGTGACAAAGAGAATGAGTGGTTTTCTCATCAAATCCCTTTTGGTTTTTGGCCATTGTTACATACATGCACATTGTATCATCTTATATTACATTTCAAGTTCTGAGAGGCTTTTTGTGTGGTTAAGATCAAAAGTGAAGAGGAAGAAAATGGGGAAAGAAAGAGAAGAAAGGAAGAGAAGGCTAGGTTCTGAGCAATGCGGACTAACTTTCACTTCCTCTTTGTATTTCTTATTCCACTTCTTCATGTTTTTTGGCAAACAATTTGACAAATAAAAAAATTATTATTGTGTAAGTTTTTCTTTTTTTTTTATATTTGTTTTTGTACTTTTTCTAGTTTTAGAGCATCCTCCTATTAGAACTGGTCTATATTTTTTCTGATGCCTTCACTTTTATCCCATGGTTGTATCATGTACTCCTGTGGTGTATGCCTTTATTTTTTGATGCCTTCACTTTTGTGGTTCAAATTTTGAAATTAGATTTGTATGCCTCCTCTCTCTCTCTCTCTCTCTCTCTCTCTCTCTCTCTCTCTCTCTCTGTCTCTCTCTCGCCTTCTTCCTCCTCCATGGCAGAATTGCAACACGGCCATCATGTTTCTCCTTGCCTTCTTTCTCCTTTACTCCTGTGGTTTCTAATTTATAATTTTCTTTGGTAATTGTTTGTGAATTTTTTTGACATACAGGTACTGTGGAGGACCATGTTTACTATGTTAGGTGTGAATTGGTGGGGATGTAGAGAGAGATCAAGAAGAACTTAATGAGTTTTTGAAACAACTGATGGGTGGGTAATAGGCTGTGTTTGGAGTGGGGATACTAGAGAAATCATATTTCGAGAATTCTTGGGGTTGCTTTGTTTTGTTCCCATTTTTTTGTGTGTATCTATATGTATCTGTATCAGTTTTTTTTTTATGCTGTGGGGTTTGTTTGCATTTGGGTTTGTTTGCATTTGGGTTTGTTTTTATGCTGCATTTATGCTCCTTTTTCTCTCTTTCTCTTCCTCACTGGCCAATCCACCAATCACCAACGTGAGTGAAACTTTTGGAAAGACATAAAGAGAAATTATATGTTTCTACAGAAGCTTGTTTTACATTATGAGTTTGCTTCAACTTTAGCATTTGGTTTTTTCTTTTTTTTTTTGTATATGTTGTGATTAGTGCTACTGTAAAATGGTACATCGTGGTGAAGTTTGTATTTGGTTGAATAGGCTTTGTTAGATCACTAAAATTGTGGGATCATTAAAATCAAAATTTGTAGTCAGATTTTAGCTACTTATTATTTAATAGCATTGTCTTTGTCAATCTCCTTTTTTTTTTTTTTTTTTTTAACTTTTGCAGTTAATTGGCTATTTGTGTTGTTCAAGCCAAAGATCAACTCGAACCCGAATTATCAGATTACATCTTTTATTTTTATTTGTTTTAATTCTCATGTAATGTAAAGCATGTGTATTTCAGTTTTAGTTTTAATTTTTGTTATTTTCTTTATCTCTTGTGAGGTTTGCCTGGGTCTTCTTTCTTTAATCCAGTCTAACAAAATTTATCATTTAAAAATTTATTATATGTGAATAAATAGGTCTAAATTTTATTGGGGATAACCATAGGCATGGGTTATCCCTAGTTCCTGATAAGTTGTCTTTATTATATTCATAGCATATTCTTTTGACCATGATTAATATACAATCTTTTGTTCCTAGTAGTGAAGAGTTGTGATTATTGTAGATGTTCATATGCTCTATCATTGTTTGTTGTTATACTTGTTAATAACTAATTACACGTAACAGTTTAGGTGAGAGCTGACCAGTGTAAGTACTCCATTTTTGCCCACTTGGCAATCTCTGGTTCGACCGGATCCAGTTTTCAAACATCACAATACATGCAAGCCCAATACGGGTTTTTCAAACTCCAATCCAATCAACTAGTTACTTCCCGAACTCACAAGGCCCAATCAAAGCCATAAACATCATGCCCCAAGGCATTCCAGACATTTTTCTGAGATCGGACAGTCTCGGGAATCAACCCCATCTAGGTAGCTTTTCAAGATGGGGCGATCTCGGGGGCCAACACTTTATCAAATTCCAGACGATTCACTTCTGGCACCTGCTAGCCCACCAATGTAGAATGTCCGTCATTTGGTAGTTTTTGACAAACGACGGACATTCTGGCACCTTACTCCGTAGTTTCCGGTTTACGCATTTCTCAAATCGTTTGACAATGCATTATAACTAGGAAATTGGGGGATCTCTCACTAGCTTATTTTAAGATGGTATGACCTTGGAGCCTCTTGATTATGTGGTGTAGCCTAAAGCTTTGTATGAATTCATGACCCTCTTGCATATTGCTATCTTGTTCATATTTTGTGTGCTTGGCTTTATTTTTATGTTATAACCATGTTTTCCAAAACTTACACTATTCTCATTTTTATGTCATTCTCAAGCTCAATATTTTCTTCAAAGTGGTTCTAAGAGTTGGTTCCTTAAAGCTTAGAATGAGACTCTAAGAAATCATGCCTTAAAAGATCCCCCCATTAATCCCTAACTCACATTTTTGCATCATTACACTCCAATTTGCATAAAAATAGTTTTCAAACTTTCTAATTTCTAAAGTTTCTATTCTCTCAAGTTTAGTGATTAGAATGGTCCCATGGAACCCTCTCTTGAATGGTTTCCCTTTACATTGGCAATAGGAATCCTAACTTGTCAGAATGGTTTCTTTTAAAAATGGTTTTCAAAATCTCCTTAAAAATGGTTTTCAAGAGTTCATTCTCTCCATTTTTGCATTAAAAATAATTTTCCAAAAAGTTGCCATTATTGTGTTAATTCTTAAACTTCCTACTTTTCTCAAGACAAAGGTTATAATGGTCCTAAGGAAACCTTCTCCGAAATGGTTTTCAAGCACCAGCCATATAAACAATGTTCTTGGCTAGAGTCAAATTTTCATGGAAATGATCTTCAAAAGGGTTGTCTATCAAAGTTCTTTGCATGACATGATTCGTTTTCCAAAACTCTTTTAAAAAATGCATAAAACCATCTTTCAAAACCATCTTCCAATTCAACTCTAGGTTAACTTGACCCTAGTTGTCCAACCCTGGGTTAACTTAATCTAAGTTAGTTAACCCTAGGTCACCTTAACCCTAGGTTAACCTAACCCTAGTTACTTAACCTTAGGTTACCTTAACATTAGGTCAATCCAACCCAAGTTAGTTAACCCTAGGTCACCTTACCCCTAGGTCAATCTAACCTAAGTTAGTTAACCCTGGGTCACCTTAACTTTATGTTAATCCAATCTAAGTTAGTTAGGCTAACCCAATCTAGGCTAGTATGTTTCAATGTTCTAACTCAAGGACCCTTTGAAATGATCTTTTAATTTAAAGATTATTCTCATAACTTATTTTTCAAAAACCTCATACTCTTTTAAGATTTCAAAAATTAACTCCAAAACCTCTTCAAATACTCCTACACTCTATCTTTAAGAAAGGTCTCCATTTTTCAAAAATTATTTTCAAAATGTTTTAAAAAACTCACAACCCTAGAGTTGTCTCCAACCCTTTATGGTTAGGGATCTCAAAGGAAAGTGATACATTAAGAACAACCTTCAAGGTTGTCCATATTAGGGTTTCAAAAACTGCTTTCAAAAGCTTCTCTAAGACAAGTTTATTAAAACACTTCAAAACCCTACCTTCAAGGTTTTCAAAACCAGATATCAAAACTCTCTTGAGTTATTTCAAAAGCACTTCCCAAAATTCCCTTGAGTTGTTTTAAAAATATTTCAAAACATTTCAAAATCCGATTTCAAGAGTTTTAAAGATCTATTTCAAGACACTCCAATATCTTTTTTCAAAGATCTCAAAGCATCTTCAAATATTCCAAAGGCCCTAATGCGCCTATTTTTCATCGGACTCTTGCCCAAACTACGAATGACTTGATTCTCGCCAAATGAGATACGTAGACAACCTAATATGGTGCGGTCATAACTCTTATTTCAACCCAAGTCCTTTTTCAAAACCCTCTATCGATTCAAGATCCTTGTTTTAAAATCCCTCAAAACTTCTATGTTTTCAAACGTTTTTCCTCCAGACTTGCATTATGCATCATTTATCCAAAAAGTGATGATTAAATCCTATTTTCTAAATTCTAAAGTGGATAATAAGTGGATAATGGTAACCGATTATTCTAGTAAGTGAACAAAAGGGTGAGTAGACATGTAGGTAACGAAAGGGCGGGATAGGGTGATGATCTTTGGATATCTTCCCTACACGTAACCAACCCTTGGACCCTAGATTTCTGTTTTCGAAAGACCAAAATGGAGTTATTTTTAAAAAGGGCTTAAGTCTTTTCAAAGGTTGCCAAACAACTTGTATTCTTAAAAACCCTCTCTTAAGGAAGTTTTCAAAACATTTTGAAAAACCTTAAATTTAATCTTCGGATTATGCTTAGCTTTAGATGACCTAACTTATCTTAATCAAGTTAGGTGGTAACTCTTATTTTTCTAAAAAAAAAAACCCTTAATCGAACCAATTTCAACTTCAAACCTAGTCGCACTTGTTCTTCTAGGAGAATGAGTTTTAATGACAGAATTTCGTGTTTTTTTTTAGCCGAAAGGACTCGGTCAAAAACAGGGACGCGACAACCAAGATAATGGATAAGAGTTGGATTCAGATAAGGAATAGGCTAGACTCTGCATATATACAAAGGACAGAAATGTTCATTGAGTTTGCTTATGCTAATAAGTCCCCAGAATCGAAGATATATTGTCTATATAAAAGATGCTATAACCTTAGATATCAAACATGAGATGGGGTAAAAGAGCACCTCATTATACGTGGGTTTGATACTAGTTATAAGAGATGGACAATTCATAGGAGCCATTAACTCCATCATTTGGTGGAAGTAAAGTCAATGTAAATCAAGAATCTAATGTTATAGATGATATGGTTGGTTTGGTACATGATGCATTTGGAATTTCGAGGCAAGATGGTGGCTTTAACGACAACCAAAGACATGAAAGTACACGACTGGGGCCTAATGAGGAGACAGAAAAGTTTTTTAAATTATTAAAAGATGCAGAGCGTGAGTTGTAACCAAATTGCAAAAAGTTCACAACTCTTTCTTTTGTTGTTTGCTTGTTACACATAAAGGTGCTTAATTGATGGACTGATAAATTATTTGATATGTTGATTGAGCTATTAAAGGAGGCATTTCCTAAGGGTAAAACCTTGCCAAAGTTGTATTATGAAGTAAAAAAGTTCAATAAGGCCTTAAGCTTTAGTTACAACAAAATTGATGCATATCCTAAGGATTGCATGTTGTACTGGAAAGACAAAAAAGGGCTTGATAAGTGTGATGTTTGTGGTAGTTCGAGATATAAAGAATGTAAAGTTTATTTAGATGATGAAACACCTAAAGTAACACAAATTCCTGCTAAACAAGTAAGGCATTTCCCTTTGAAGCCAAGGCTCTAAAGGTTGTTCATGTCATTGGAAATTGTTTCACTAATGAAATGGCACGCTGACGAATGCAATGATGATGGTATATTAAGACATCTAGCTAATTCACTTGCTTGGAAAACTTTTGATGAACAACATGAAGAATTTGCTGGGGATAGCTGGAACGTTAAACTTGGGTTAGCAGCTAATGGTTTTAACCCATTTAGAACAATGAGCATTGGTCATAGCACTCGACCAGTTGTGTTGATGCTATACAATTTACCACCTTAGTTGTGCATGAAGCAACCATATTTTATGTTGTGTTTGCTTATCGATGGTCCTAGTGGGCCTGAAAATGATATTGATATATATTTGTAACCTTTAATTGATGAAGTGAATGACTTGTGGACTGAAGGCATACTTGTGATGTAGCAAGCGACTAGATGTTTACTATGCATACAGCTTTATTGTGGATGATAAGTGATTTTCCCGCATATGCTATTTTATCTGGATGGAGCACAAAAGGAGCATTAGCTTGTCCTTACTGTAATAAAGAGACTCATTCTCAATGGTTGAAACACGACCAAAAGTATTATTATACGACCACTGGCAGTTCTTAGATCAAGGACATAAGTTTCAAGGAGATGCAATATGTTTTGATGAAGGTATTGAAATAGAGGAAATGCCACCTTAATTATCTGGGCTTGACATTTTTAAACAGGTGGAATTAATTGAAAACCAATTTAGAAAGGGTATGGCAAGAAGGTGTTGGTCCAAAAGGCAAGAGGGGGGGTGAATTGAGTTTTTCGAAGATTAATACTAGTTAAGATTAATTAAAATTAATTTAAGCAATGTAACAGTGATCAATCTATATGCAATGTAATGTAATCAATAGAAATAAAGAAAACAGAGCAATAGAAGAGAGACACAGATTTATCGAGGTTCAACTACAAATTGTGCTTTACGTCCTCACCCCAAGACCTCTTTGAAGTCTTCTTCCACTATGTAATCACCTATTACAAATGAGCTACTGATTGACAAAGTGCTTAGCTCATTATACACAAGAACTCCTCATCGAGCTCTTCAACCTCTAAGTGGTTTTGTCCAAGTTCCACTCAAACTTACAAGAGTTTTGCTTTCACAAGAGAACTCTTAAACTCTCAATTTCAAGTGTATAAAAGTATACAAGTAACTAACACACTCTCTAGCAAGAGTAGATATTACAATCTGAGCTCACAGATGAAGACAGGAAGAATATTAAGGGTTTTCAATGAATCAGTCAGTTTAATCTTGTTTTGTCTTCAATCATTCTTATAAATGCAATTGGAAGCTTATATATATAGCCCTGTATTGATTCCATCCGTTAGAGGTTGTTGGGCATCATTAATGCACGTTCAGTCTGTTATAACGTTAAGAAAAATAGCCGTTATATCCATGGAGTCGGCTTCAGGTTTGTGGAGTCAACACTTTCTGCTTCTACATTTACTAGATGTTGTTCACTGACTTCATGAGTCGCTCTTCATATCAATGAGGAGACTCTTTGTTAATTCTGTCTTCATATCTTTGACTTCTGTTGTCATGAGGCAACTCTTCATCTTTAGGAGTCCGCTCTTTGTTCATTCAATCTTCATCCTTTTACTTCTGTTGTCATGAGGCGGCTCTTTGTCTTCATGTGTCTGCTCATTGATTATGTCATCTTCGAGCCTTTGCGTATGTCTCCATGAGGCAACTCTTTATTTTAATGAGTCCACTCTTTGTCTATTTGGTCTCTAGGCTTTTTGCTTCTGTGATCAAGAGGCGACTCTTTATTTCTCATGAGTCCGCACATTGTTCATTTTGTCTTTAAGCTTTTTGCTTCTGTAATCAAGAGGCGACTCCTCATTTTCATGAGTCTCTTCATTGTCCAGAAAACTGCTTTCTAACTTCTAATAATCTAGCTCATCTCAGCACTGAAATAAGATTTTCAAGGAGTATTTCTTTGGGGTATAATGATCAATTAAATCTCTTTAACTCATCAGAGTTAACTTCTTATCAATTTGGATTGAATCAATCATTGGATATTGATCTTCTCTTGACTCTCAAACTGTTAGAGCTTCATTAGATCAATGTTCATATTTTCTTCTTCATTTGCAAAGCTTTCTTCTTTCATTGTAGAACACTATCTTTCAATACCAAGCTTCTTCAATTGCTTAGAGCTTCACAGGTTTCATTTCTGATTTCTTCTCTTTGATAACAATTCTTCTTTCTTCTTTAAAGTCATTTCAAAGAGACTTTTGCAGGTTTGATGAAATCTCTTCATACATCTAGTCTTCATTGATTCTTTATATTATAGAAGAATTTTTCACTTGGAATCCAGGTATAGATCAGACAATCATTGTGAGCCATCTTCTCAGCAACTTCAATCACATTGTCTTGAATTGATCTTTGCATACTAGATGAAGTCATCTCTTGAGCATTTTCAATCTCTTCAATAATCAATTCCTCATCAACTGATCTTTGCACTTCTTCAACTAATCTTTGCATATTCTGATGAAGTCTTCAATTTATCTTGAGTGTAAATCAATCTTCATTGAAACTATGTATACTTGATAAAAGCTTTATTTGAACACCTTCAATCTCTTCGAATGTAGAACATTTGTTTGAAGTAGAGATAGGCATCACTCCTTTGTTTGGTTCATTGCATAGCGCTTGAATTTGTTGTGCTTTCTCTTTGACATGCATTAGACTTAAGATTGAACTTTAAGTCTAAATTATGAAGTTTGTTAATCTGCATACTAAGTAGATTCATTAGTAAAATAACACAAGGTTTAGTTATCATCAAAATCAACATAGGAATCAACCTTGAGTCAACATGGGTCAACTTTGAGTCAACAATCTCCCCCTTTTTGATGATGACAAAACTTTTGCAAAATAAGTTCATATAAGATTAAATGAAATGAATAAAGTTGAATATCATATCAATAAAGAAACTCCCCCTTTGCTTTGTAATTCAGCAAATGATGCTTAGATGATAAAAACATTTCAAAAACAGTTTCAGGGAGTTTTTGTCAGTGAAATCAAAGACATTTTGAGATAAATGATTCATGTTACTCCCCATGAGAATATGTTCTATATATGTCAAAAAGTACTCATTTCATTTCATTTTCATTTAATGCCAATACAATAAATAATTCATGTTTATTTTAGTAAATTCCATTTCTTGTCCAAATCGGGTTCCCTAATTTTGAATAAATACTTTTCCCTCATAATTTATCAAATTCTTCTTATCAATATTTCTCCAATTCTTAGTGATGTTTAACTCATTTTTCAACAAACATGCTTTGTACAATTTTGTAATACAATTTTCATTTCAAAATTCTTCTCCCCCTTTTTGTCAATTCATCAAAAAGAGAAATAGAATGAGAATAATACAAATTGAGTGAGAATGATAGACAGGTAAAATAGCAAAAGAAAAATATGAAGAGCAGAATAGATTGTATACATAGGGAATCGAACAAACAAGTTATCAGAGCAATCACATTTGAGACCAGAACGGAATTAGATTTCATTGAATGAAACATTAAGATTACAAAGAGTTAGATTCATTGATTGAACCATTTAGATTACAAAAGAAATTATCACAGTTATCATTTCCATAAACACTATTCCAAAATCAAGACAAAACATTCAGTCAAAGTAACAAAACAAAAAAAAATGTTATAACCGGACCATAAGAGTGACAGAACTATGAGTATTCAGGATGATGAGAAGGATGTAGGAGGAGTTTTAAGGAGATGGAGAAGGAGAAGGAGAGGGTGAGAGAGCAACATGATCTAAAGCAGTGTTGAATGGACCAAAAAATGGTCTAGACCTCAAACCATATGGCCTCCTTTGCATAAATCTAGAGGCTGAGGTAGATGGTTTGGCTTTCTTTGCTAGAACAGCCTTTTCCTTTGGTGCAGCATCCTCAGATTCTTCCTCAGAGACATCATCTGCAGGCTCATCCTCCTTAGTTTCCAGGTCTGTGTTCTCCAAATCTTTCTCTGCTTCCTTCTCTTGCTCCTCCTTATTTCTTTCTTCAGGTTCTGTTTCTGTTTCTCTTTCTTCTTCACCCACTGAAATTTCTTGAGCCCTTTTCAGTTGCACCACGTCTTTCTTAAGGTTTTTCAATTGAAGCAACCCTTTATTAAGTTTGTGGTCCATGCTCTGAAGCATGTCCATCATGCTTCCCAAAAGTGCATCAACAGAGGAGGCATCAAGGGTTTAGGCTAAAGGTTTTCGAGGGCCAGAGGCAGATGCTCTTTTCTGTGAAGAGCTGGCAGGGGCAACTTTGTTTGGCCTTGGAACCCAATGGCCATTGATTTTCTTATATCCCATTCGGCTCAAAGTGTACTTGTTGTATTCATCTTTGTAAGAATCCGCCTTTCGGTAGTTTACTCCCAAGAGATTGACTTGAAAGTGTTTGAAAATCTTGGTTAGCAACATTCCATAGGGCAGGTTCTTGGAGGCGGTGGTAGCAATATTGGCCGTGTTGGAGAGAATGTAGTAGATCAATTCTAGTGTTCGTGAGAAAGGCCCATAAGAAAAATAGGTCCTTCTTAGTTACACGCTCAAAACCATCAACTTTGAGTAAGAAAATGGTTGTTACGAAATGGTTGACTAGTCTTAATTCAACAGGGAAGTTATTGGCTATGGGTTGAGTGGATTCGGGCATGTCATGACCAAAGAGAACTCTAAGTTGTTTTTTTCAACTATTGTTTTCAAAATATATTTCCCCACCATAACCTGTTCCCATAATTTCTACCAGAGTCCTTTCATTCAGAGTGATTTTCACTTCATTCACAAAGCTAGTAATCATGTTGCTTCTAACTTTCTTTATCAGATTAAAGTAGAAATGTGCAACTAATTTTGGGTATACATTCTCTCTGATTGTAGTGTAAGGTTCCCACCCTAGATTCTCAAGGATATGGGAAAAATCAAAGTTCTCAGTTTTAAAGAAGACATGATCTATCCAGTGTCCATTCAAAACTTTACACAGACTGAAAATATTCAAGTACCTTTCCTCTGCCAATGCGTCTTTGAAATGTGTGGTATCCCATCCAGGTTATTCTTCAGGAGCCCTTTCCTCTGAATCTCTGATGACTGGTCCAACCCTTTTTCGCTTCTGAGTACGTGAAGAGGGTTTATTAGGGCTTTCTTGTCCACATTTGATTTTAGGAGCCATTGTGGGAGAAAGGAGGGTTGAGTTTGGTGAGAATAGAAAGTAGATCGATTAGGGTTTATAAGAAATTTGAGATGAAGAAATGCGATGGTTGAGAGTAACGGTTAGGTTTTGGAGCAAACAAGGGAGCGGGAGAGAAAAAGAGTGAGAGTGAATGATTGAGAGGGAAATTTCGAATGTTTGTAAAGTGGGCTTCGTCAAATTATATAGGCCCGAAGTAAGAGGCGACTCATGAACTAAATGAGCTGACACATGCCTTGTTAATGAAATGATTTAAGTTTACTGTCGTAACGAGCCGACTCTATGAAATAAAGTGTCGACTCTTTCACCCAGACTGAGCATGTGAATCATAAGGATTTCATAAAATGATCTTTTTCAAATTTTGAGATAACGATTGTCTTAATATAATCATATAATGTGTCATGAATTCAAGAAAAGCATTTCATATGAATGATAAATACATTTAAACATTCAAAGCACAAATTTCACTCAAATCAAACATATTTTAGGATAAAGGATCACTCATCCCTAATTCTCTTCTAATTATACAAAAACGATCTTCACTTAATGGTTTAGTAAAGATATCAACTAATTGCAAATCAGTGCACACTAAGTCAAGTTCTATATCACATTTTTGTACATGATCACGTATAAAGTGATATCTGATTTCAATGTGTTTTGTGCGAGAGTGTTGAATAGGATTTTTAGTCAGGTTTATTGCACTAGTATTGTCACATCTAATAGGAATGTGATCAAACAAGATTCCATAATCTTCCAATTGTTGTTTGATCCACAACACTTGTGCACAACTCCCAGCTGCTACATATTTAGCCTCAGCTGTAGAGAGAGCAACTGAATTTTGTTTCTTGCTACACCAAGATACAATCATATTGCCTAAGAGTTGGCAAGAGCCACTTGTACTCTTCCTATCAACTTTATTCCCCGCATAGTCAGCGTCAGTAAGCATTCAAATTGAAACATGTATTTCTTGGATACCATAATCTAAGATTTGGTGTGTGCTTAAGATAACGAAAGATTCTTTTTACAGCAATTACATGAGATTCTTTAAGATTAGATTGAAAGCGAGCACATAAGTAAATACTAAACATTATGTCAGGTTTACTAGCAGTTAGACACAATAGAGAGCCTATCATGCTTCTATAAAGCTTAGTATCTACTAACTTACCTTTCTCATCGCTATCCAATTTAGTTGTAGTACTCATTGGAGTACTTATAGGCTTTGCATCTTTCATGCAAAACTTTTTGATTAAGTCCTTGATGTACTTGGCTTGGTTGATAAAGATGCCTTCCTTTGATTGCTTGATTTGATGTCCGAGAAAGTAGTTAAGCTCTCCCATCATGCTCATCTCGAATTTTCCTTACATACACTTAGCAAATTCTTCGCAAAGCAATTCAGAATTATGAGGGTGACCAAGTAGGCTATGGTTTAAAGAAAGGGAAATTGGTCCGCCTTAATAACATTGAATGGAAACAGGCACATAGATATCTGCTAGCCAACTCTAGTGCAATTGCTCCATTTCGAGAGTGAGAAACCTACTAAATAGATTATTCAATTTTATTTTTAATCATATATATAATGTATCACATTTGTTGTTAACTATGTAGGAGACATAATCAAGTCCTTAAATCTGATAATCCTCGCTTGAGTGAGCATGATCTTTTGAGAAAGCACAATGAAAATTTTCCTGGCTAGTTTAGAGTAAGTTTATACATACATATAATAGTACTATGAAAAATTTCACGTCATTCAAACTGTTATCTTTTGTACCTAATAAATGCGTCAAAGGTTACACGAGGGTATGTTATAAATGGGTTCAGGTTTCACACTAAGTGACGTGAGGTGAGAAGAAACACCTAGCATAGTGGAAAATTATTGACAAAAAAGACACAAAGTTATGCTAGTTCAAGAGACAAACATTCATTTACAGGAGATGTCACTTTCTATGGTGTTAACAGATATCATTGAGTTGCACTATTTGAATGACTTCAAGTTTATGTTATTAGAATGCAATTGGGTTGATAATAATGTGGGAAAGAAGCAAGATGAGTTTAAATTTACTCTTATGAGTTTCAAACATTTTTTGTATAAACAAAACTGATTGACTGATGAACCATTCATCCTTGCATCCCAAGCATAACAGGTTTGGTATGTACAAGACCCTGCTGATGAAGATTGGCATATAGTTGTGAAGATGACCCCAAGAGATTTGTATGATATGCATAAGACAAAATCTGTAGAAGATGCAATAACATGTCCCCAGGTTAAGCCATTCAGTGGTCAATAATTAGATAATACCACATACACTCATGAGGAGGATGTGACTTAGGTTAGGCCTGATGTGAACGAAACAACAATCTATATTAATGGAGCTGATGATGGTGGTGATGTGAATGACAGTGGTGATAGGGAGAAGGATTTGGATGATAGTGATAATGAGGAAGACGATTGGGATGACAGTGATGATAAGGAGGAAGATGTGGATGAGAATGGTTATGATGATGATAATAATGATAATGATAATGATGATTAGTAAATTTTTTTCTAGATAATCTCTTGTTTTCTTATATTTGACAGATGTAAGAATTGAGAGCATCTTGGAATCCTTATTTGATTAATGAAAGCTTATTTATTAGATTTTGTCCGGTATGTGCTATATTGTTATAAAATTGTTTCATCTCTATTTATGGTGTTAATCTCCTATTTTATTTTTCATATCTTTGTATCTATTTAATAAGTATTTAAAAGAACAATTTAATGTGAATAGGTCACTATTGGATGAAAGAGAACACGTTGGCCGAATGGATCCATGGCTTCTACTTTGCAGCCACAACCTACACCTAGTCAAACACATCTATTACTACTCAGCCCCCTACTGTCCCTACCCAAACTCATCCATAACCACAGCCGCAATTGCAACCACAACCACAATAGCAACCGCGCGGCTACAGCCACAGCCACAACCACAATTGTAGCCACAACCTACTTGTAGGAATGTTACTCCAAATCAGTGGAGGGTTCGTGTTGAGTTTTTGGGCAGTCTTATAGCAAAGGTATTCATGGGGATTCTTTCCATATTATTTAAGCCATTATTATTGTTCGAAATTATTAGTAGTATTACTATTACTATGCCTAATAATAGCATTCATTTTTTTGCATTAAAAAAATAATTATATAATAGGAACATAGCAATACCAATCGCGCAAATCGTGAGAAACAAATAATGTGTTATACGAGTGGTAGAAAGGCCCATTGTCGAGTATAGGATGATGTATTTGACTAGCATATATGGACAAATTTAGTTGAATGTACATTATAAACAAAAAAAAAAAAACATTGTTATATGCATTTTTTTTGTTCTTTTTAATGAAGTTTGCCAAACAAATTGGGGAAGAACCAGATCGAATAAAGGTGTACATAAAAACACATACCAAGAAGAACGGAGCTCTAATTGATCAAGTAGCTGCTGAAGCCATGGTAAATGTAATATAGTGATGAATTATGGATGTAATATAGTAATGAATTCAATAATTCAGTATATACTTATTAATATCTTGATTAATGTTCTATTTTCTATATTTAGTCTCGTTTTGATGAGCTATTATCCCAGTGCCTGAGGCTTCACAAATCCCAACTTTTCGAGAAGCAGCATTCACAGATGTATTAGGGCTAGATGGGCATGGTCATGTGCATACATATGGATTAGGTCCTTATCCATCTCAAGTGTTTGGGACTAGATATAATCAACCTCAGAAGCAGCATGTTGACATGAATAGATTACGTGCAGAGGTCCAACAAGAGGTATTTACGGAGTTTCATGACAAATTTACTCTTTTGGAATGCAAGTATGAAAAATTACAGGCTCATGTAGAAACTATGGGATATCCAATGCCTGAATATTTAGATGCACAACTAATACCTGCACATTCTGGACAGGTAACAATTATAAATTACAATAATGATTGATTATTCATGTTATGAAAGAGAATGATTGATTTATATTATCTTATCACTTTCTTTAGTGAGTTTCCATGGTAGAAATCACTATATATATATATAGCAAATAAGAGAGGGTTCATTACCTGCCCCCAATGTTGACCCCAAAGAAACACGCAATGGTTGCACCTCTAGTGATCTCATTTTTAGCAACTAAGATAGTTCCATACCAGAAAGCCAAAGCCCATGTTGAATAAATGACTAAATATATGACTCCCATTCATGCACCTTTGGCAAAGCCAATCTTTACTCCAAAGGGAATTGATTTCTCCAACATCTCTGCATATCTTGTAGTCAAATGATCCTTTGCTACAAAAGAAAATACAGTTCCAATCAAACTGATGCCTTGTTCTGCAAAGCTACCAACTTTCCGATAAGAAATCTTTGAAGACAGCACCAAAAATTCTCAAAAAATAGGTAGAATCAGGTGAACACAAAAATAATGTCTATAAATTTAACCATTTTTTTTTGCTATTTTGAGTGCATTTTACCTTTTATTTTGTTGCTAGACCAACATATACGGCCTTATAGGCAATACCAATAAACATGGTTAATAGGGTATGACAATCTATTAACACTCAAGTGTCGGTGTAGTGAATCAGTAAATAAAATTTGATAAGACCAGAGTCGATCCACAACGAACAGTTATCAAAACATGCAAAGATGGTGTTAGAATTCACTCACGGTATACTTAGATACCGACTAAGCCATGCTAAACACCGTAGCATTGCAATGGCTTCAGTTGGAACCTAAGCCAACTTGTTTGAATTTCACCATGAACAGTATTGATGAGATCTAGACAATTAGTGTGAAAAAAAATCAAATTAACCAAAGTTTGGGAGATTTGATGGTTAAAGAACGAAACTTTAGTTAAATTAAACAAAACAGTCTTGAATCCAATTAATCCGATCACCCGATTCACCTAAAATTTCAACAAAGTTTTTGTAACTCAAATCATTGGCTTCGTCTTGAACATTTAATTTGGAAGATTAAGCTATTAGAACAAAAAATTCAATAATAATTAAATCTAGAATAATAAAATTAAAGCCATACATTCATACCAACAATTTATGCAATAACTATACCAAACTAAGATTTGTGCATAAAAATTACCAAACTTAATCAAGAATATAAGTTTTTTCAAAGATCTAGAATTTAATTACCAAGAATTGAAAGATTGTAAAGATAAAATAATGAAAACTCAATTACCTTCGTTGATATTTTAAGATCCTCAGATGATCTTTACAATTGGTTTCAAGAATAAAACTAGTTAATCATAGTATTGAAAAGAAAAGATATGGCTTGAAAAATAAAATGACTTCATAAATAAAAGGATTATTATAGCAGAATAACAACAAAAAAAAGATTGAAAGGAAAAATTAATTAAGTGAAAAGCTGCTAGCAAATTAACTAGAAATCTACCTTTAAGAAAGAAAATAATTGAATGGAGCTCTCTCTTGCTTTTTTTTTTTTTTTTTTTTTTTTTTTTTCTGTCCTTTTGAAGTTCTCTCCCTCCAGCCCCTTCTGCTCTCCTTCTCTTTTTATAGCCGAGAGAAGGAGATCATTTTTTTTGTTCATATTATTTTCTATTTCTTCCTTTCCTCCTTTTTTTCCCTCATCTTATTCTTTTCTTTCTTCTTTTCCTTTTGACAACTTCCTTCTTTTCTTTTTTTTTCTTTTGTTAGTTGGCGGCCGCCTTTGTGTCATTGTCAGCAACTCTTCAATGATATAAAGTATAAGATATAATATATATATATATATATATATAATATACACACCCACTTATATGGATAATATACATCACCTTGCTTCATTTTGCTTGGTTTTATTTTCAAATCTGCTCAAGGTGTGTAAAACATAAAAAATATTAAATATACTTAAAAATGATAAATAACACATAAATAATAACTAACATTAGCCGATAATTAGGAACTCCAATTGTACTTTTTTAGAGTGCAATCACACCCCCCAACTAAGTTTTTAGTAGTCCCTAGCAAAATAAATAAACACACTTAAAGATAAAAAAATATGCTCTACTTTCGTAGAGACCACGAGTGCATTTAGCACATGCACTAATCCTTTAAACTCTTAGGTTACCCTTAGTGGACGAGTGGTGTCTTGTGAGGGTTACCAATGATAGTACCCACAAACATCAAATGTGGTCTGCAAGTGAGGATAAGGAGAAAAAAAATTAGATGTATCAAAACACAAGCATATTCTGTATATCCTACTTGTTAATACACAAGAAAGATAATGTCTTAAAATAACATATGAGAGACTTTTATGTGCATGTGATCATTACATGATAAGAAAAATATTACAACATAAAATTACATATACATCTTTTAAGCTTTGATTCAACTTTACTCGGTATTCTCTCAGAAAGAAAGAACATAAACATCTCACATCGGTTGTTCTTGCAAAATAGTAAATGTAATGAAAAATCAAAACAAACAACCATAAAGAAAATGATGTAAATATATAAAGTGAGAGACGAGTTAGCGTAGCTCCATGAAAGAATACTCAATGTTAAAATCACACAAAAAACTGATAAGTGAATTTTCTATAAAGTGAATGAGCAAATAATATACACATCAAATTCTCGAGGACTTTGTTTCTGTTGTAACTTGGTCATGAGGTATAAGGTAAGAAGAAAAAAAAGGATAAATGGCTTAAAACATGTGTGATTAGGGTACGAATTGATCAATGAATACATACCTTCAATTTTCTTATTTCATTTGATTAGATAGGATTTTTGTTTGTTTGTTTTTTTTTTTTTGTTTTAACAACCAACCTCTTATTATTCCTCTTTTTTCTTTCGTATTTCCCTTTCTTCTTTGTTTTTTATTTTCTTTCTTTAGTTGCTAAATTATTTTTTTTTCATATTTCAAATAGATCACCACATTTCTCAATTCAACTTGCACAAGTGAAAATACTTGTGTTTTCCTATTTAGGGACAAAAATTTAGCAATAATATATGTAAGAAGAGACAAAGAAATATGATTCAAGATGGTTCCAAGGAAAATATTTCAACAAAGAAATTTGTGACTCAAAAGATTAGAGATGACCTCGATTCATTTTTGAAAGTGCACAATAGCTCAATATTATAAGAATTTAACATATTCAATTACCGTAGCAATTTAAACAATTGAGTCAAATATAAATATAATGGAGCTATTGAAAGAGTGATGTGGAAAAAATTCATCAAGTGTAAATGTAAATACTCCGAAAGGGGTGATTAGCTATAAAGCTCACTTAGTAAAAAAATCTTTATTTTTGTAAGGATGATTATATAATATGTAAAAATACTAAACTTATCATGATATGATAATAAGAAATATAAAATAGTCTCTTTCTACGTGTTAAGATAAAAGCTTGCAATTGTATTAAAAAAAAGTTTAAAACAAAAATTATGTTAAGTTGAATGAAAACATGTTTCAACAAATCCCCAAAACCCAAATTTGCTTTTCACATGAATTGTACAAAATTATAAAAGATACGCAAATTTCTTTTGTAGATCTCAAGTGCATTTAAATTGTATAGTTCTTGACCTTAAGCATGCTTTTGTTTTTTTTGTTTTTATTTTTTTATTTTTTTTGAGAAAATAAAAAATATTTACAAAATAAATGTTAGTCATATTTACAAATAAAGATAAACATGCAAATAAGACATCTAAACATAACACACTCTATAAAGAATAATCATTACAAAGTCAAGTCAAACTTTTGATATAAAAATCAAGATAGTCTATCGTTCCAAGGCGTCTCAATGCTTCAGCATTTAACCGCCTTTTAATAATATCTAAGTAAACCATTTGATTCCCTAACATTAGTCAGTTACTCCTTTGCAATTTTTATCCAAACACGTGTGTCTAACACAACGGTAACACCTATTTAGTCTCTTTGGTCTTCTCTTACTCGCCAGAGTATTACGACTAGTAAGAGGTTGAGATTGTTCCTCTTGGAGCTCAACTCTCCTCACCATCTTTGCACGACGAATTATCTCACTCTTAATACCACATGGAAATATCTACAAAATACAACATGCAAATGTAAGCACTCGACCATTTATATAAGAAGACATGATACTATCCAGTTCTATAACGTCTGCTGGTCAAAAAGACAAAACTATAGAAATCAAAATAAATAATAGAAAATGACTAACCAAAAAAACAGAAAAACAAACGTGGCTCTCCCCCCCCCAACTAGATAATAGCCATGACCGCGAGGCGAAAATGGAAGGGAAAGGGTGAGAGACAAATATGGGGGGAAAGAAAGGTACCTTCCCTCCAAATAAAGATAAACTAGTTACCAAATCAAATAAATAGACTAAACTAACTGTACAAACTGATTAAGTTTTGCATCTACTCAAGCAATGTGGATTCATAAGATCCATACTTTCAATCAAACTCACAATTTTCTCCAATTAGGGCTTCAGTCTTTGTCAATTGACTTTAAAAACATTCCCATTACTGGAATCCTCAATTTCTACCGCTCCGTGTGGTGACACATCTCTTACTAGATAAGATTTAGATTACTTACTCTTTAATTTGCCCAGAAATAAGTGTAACCGGGAATTGTAAAGTAATAATTTTTGACTGACATGAAAAGACTTACGAAGGATGTGTTGGTTATAAAATATTTTCATCTTAGCCTTAGAGATCTTTGCATTCTTATAGGCATCATTTCAGAGTTACTCAACTTCATTGAGTTGTAGCTTCCTAATTTGGCCGGCTGCATCTATGTTCTCATTAAATTGGTAAATGAACCAATAGGCTTTGTGCTCAATTTCCACCAGAAGGTGACATGATTTTCCATACACAAGCCTGTAAGGAGAAGCACCTAACACAATTTTGTAAGTAGTTCTATAAGCCAGAGTGTATCCACTAACCTTAAGGACCAGTCCTTACGGTTAGGTTTAACAATTTTCTCAAGAATGTACTTAATCTCTCGGTTAGTTAACTCAACTTAGTCTCTAGTTTGGGGATAATAAGGTGTACTAATCTTGTGAATGACCCCATACTTTCGCATTCATATTTTAACGGGTATATTACAAAAGTGAGTACAACCATCACTAATGATAGCACAAGGCATATCAAAGCGAGAAAAGATATTTTCCTTTAAGAAATTGACTATAATGCGGTGATCATTGGTACGAGAAGCAACGACCTTCATCCATTTAGACACATAGTCAATGACCATAAGAATGTAAAGGAATCCAAACGAACTAGGTAATGGTCCCAAGAAATCAATACCCCAACAATCAAATATCTCAAGAGTGAGAATATGATTGAGGGGTCATCATGTGTCTTCTAGTTAGACTTCCTAGTCGTTGACATCTATTATATGATGTACAAAAAGTGTGAACATCACGAAACATGGTGGGCCAATATAAGCCAAACTATAGAATTTTTGCAACCGTCTTTTTTGAACTAAAATGCCCACCATAAGCATAGGAGTGACAGAACTCCTTGACAGATTGAAACTTATTGTTGGGGATACACTGCCAAATTATCTGATCGGGACAATACTTGAATAAGTACGGATAATCCCAGAAGAAATACCTCACATTTTTAGAGAATTTTTGTTTATCTAAGTAAGACCAGTGTGATGGTAACTTTCCAGTAGCCAAAATGTTGGCTATGTCAACTAACCATAGAACAGTTGCTTGAGAAAGTGCTTGGATTTGAAAAAGATGCTCATCTGAAAAATACTCATTAATAGAGGGAGTATTTTTGGCCTCCCCATCAGTAGGGAGTCGTGACAAATGGTTAGCAACAACATTCTCTACCCTTTTTTTTTTTTTTTATCTCAAATTTCAATATAAATTCTTGTAACAAAAGAATTCAATGGATGAGATGTGGCTTTGCATCAGCCTTTGTAAGCAAGTACTTTAGTGCAGAATGGATAGTATATATGATGAGTAATGACCCCAACAAGTGCGACTAAAATTTATCTAATGCAAAAATAACAGTAAGGAGTTCCTTTTCAGTTGTGGTATAGTTCAATTGGGCTTCATTCAAAGTTTTGCTTGCATAATAGATAACATAGGTTTTCTTGTCCACTCCCTACCCCAAAACTGCTCCTACAGCATAATCACTAGCATCACACATCAACTCGAAAGGTGATGACCAATCGGGTGACTGAATGATATATGCAGTTGTCAACATCTCTTTAAGTTTGTCAAAAGCTTTTTGGCATTCAGATGTCCATTCAAATGAAACTTCTTTTGACAATAGATGACACAGTAGAGGAGAGATGACACTAAATCCTGCTATGAATCGTCGGTAGAAACTAGCATGCCCAAGAAAAGATTTAATGTCTTTCACAGTTCTAGGAGTAAGTAGTTTTTGGATCAGTTCAACTTTGGTTTTATCTACCTCAATCCCCTTGCTAGACACGATGTGCCCAAGCACTATACCTTGTGTCACTATAATGTGACACTTTTCCCAGTTTAGGACAAGGTTACTCTTTTCACATCTTTCTAACACTTTCTCGAGGTGTTCCAAACAACTATTATAGGTATCTCTGTACACAAAAAAATTATCCATGAAAACCTCTAAGAATCTCTCTACCATGTCACTAAAGATACTCATCATGTACTTTTGAAAGGTGGCCGGTGTATTGCACATGCCAAAAGACAATCTTTTGTAAGCATAAGTACCAAAAGTACATGTGAAAGTCATTTTATCCTAATCTTCTAGGGCAATTTCAATTTGATTGTACCTATAATACCCATCTAGAAAACAATAAAAGGCCTATCCTACCACTCCTTCTAAGACTTGGTCTAAGAATGAGAGTGGGAAGTGGTCTTTTCTAGTAATAACATTTAGTCGACAGTAGTCAATACACATGCGCCACCAAGTTTGAATCCTAGTGGGTACTAGTTCATTTTTCTCATTTTGAATTACCGTGACTCCAGATTTCATAGGAGCAACTTGGGTTAGACTAACCCACTTTGAATCAGAGATGAGGTATATGATAGCCACATTGAGAAGCTTCAGTACTTCTCCTCTCACAACTTCTTTTATGTTGGGATTTAAACGTCTTTGCATTTAACTCACCGATTTAGACTCTTCCTCAAAATATATGCAATTTGTGCATACAAGAGAAGTAATACTGTGAAGGTCTACAATGGTCCAACCTAAGGCTTTTCTATTATTCTTTAACACTTTCACAAGACGCTTTTCTTGGCCTTTTGACAGGCAAGAGGGTATAATAACAGGATAAGACTCACCTTCACAAGGAATATATACTTCAATGTAGATGGTAAAAGATTTTTTTTTTGGAGTGGGTGCTTTTTATTTAGAAAGGACAGACTTTATGACACTAGGAATTAGAGGCTCAAATGATGGGGTCCAGTGACCCACTTGCATACATTGTTATCACTTTATCCTTCCACAAATTGTGTCTCTCGACTTGACATAGTCATAATCTAACCGGTCATGTGGCTTGCTTGAAACAAGAGCTTTTTTAATAGGATCCTTAAAAAATTCATTCTCAAAGTACTCTTGCATAATAGACTCAATGCTGTCTACTTTTTTGATATCCTCATACTCTTTCGGTTGTTTTATAACTGAAAAGATATTCATCTCGACAGTCATATTCCCAAATAACAACTTTAACAACCCATTTCTACAATAGATTACGGCATTACACGTGACTAGGAATGGTCATCCTAAGATAACAAGAATTTGGGAATGAGCATTAACACTCTCAATCGGTTGTGTATCTAACAGAAGGAAATTCATTGGATAGTAAAACTTATCTATTTGAATGAAAACATCCTCCACAATACCCTTAAGAATCTTAATAGATCTGTCAGTTAGTTACAAGGTAACACGTGTAGGGCGCAACTCACCTAATCCAAGTTGTTGATAAACTGAATAAGGAAGTAGATTGATGCTTGTTCCTAGATCAAGAAGGGCTCGATCTATCTTGTTTCCCCTATGGTGCATGAAATAGTGGATAGTCGCGGTCCTTATACTTCGATGGGGACTTATATTACAAAATTGTACTTTGGCTTTCACTCAAAAAAGTTGTTTCTTTGACATACAACTTCATTTTTACAGTATACAAGTCCTTCAAGAATTTGGCATACGAGGGAATTTGCTCAATAACATCTAAGATTGGAATGTTGATCTTGACTTCCTTAAGCACTTTATAAATTTTAGAATTTAGAAGCTCATGTTTTGGTTTGACCAATCTATAAGGATACGGGGCATATTTCATAACATCAATGCCCTCATCTTCAGATGGTTTAGTTGGCTCTTAAACTGGCTTAACTTTCTTTTTCTCTTTCTCACTCTCATCTTTTTCTCTTTCTTGTTCTATCACATCTCCATTTCATTCATCACTAACCTTAAGAGTTTCCTTTTTAGGTGGAATGGTTTTATCAATAATTTTTCTGCTCCTCAGAGTTATGATGGATTGAACTTGTTCATGACTGGATTGAGGATCAGTCCTTGCTTCAGTCATGTTTACTTGCTTTGTGAGATTTGAATTTGGTTGCGGTTAAGATAAAAATCTCCTCGACACTTGTTGAGTTAAAGCTCATGTCAAGTTAGACATTTGCTTTGCTATGTCCTCAGCATCTTAGTGTGTTGGTCTAACACCTTGTCCTGCCTATCCACCCTATTATTGACTCCTGTCACATCATTTGTCAATTGATGAACATTATCTTCTAAATGTCTCCTATGAGGGGATTGATATGTATTAGGTTAGGGTTGGAAATGCATTGATTGTTAAGTTTGAACAGGTTAGAATTGGAAGGGTTGAGGGTTTTTAGGCCTTCCTTGAAATGCTTGAGGATTCGAAGGACCCTTATTCCTCGACCCAAAGTTTGGGTGATTTCACTATCTAGGGTTATATGTGTTCGAGAAAGGGTTTCCCCCAACTCATTGGTCACTATATATATCCTGATATTGGCCAATCGCATTAGCTTGGCCATGCAAGGACTACTTGAAACCTGGTATAATTGGATATGCAGTAGTTTTATGTTCCATTATACCACACATTAAACAACTCTCTTCCTTAAGAAACTCATCTTCACAACATTGCCTTTACTTGTCTCTATGGCTTCTAACTTTCAAGTAAGTGCAGCTGTTCTAGTATTCAGATCATCCACTTGATTAAGCTAAAATGTTACCCTAGGCTTAGACTCATGATTTTGGGTCCCAGTTGTGGCCCAATCTCTAACCAAATTTGCTAAGTAATCAGATAAGTCATACGCTTCAGATAAGTCTTTGTCATACAAAGTCCCTATGCACATAGACTCAACGAATTACTTTAATTGTGGAGTCAATAATAAATAGAAAGTATTTATGATATGCCAATTGGTGAAACCATGATGTGGACAAACACTCAACATATCTTTGAATCTCTCCCAATATTGGAAGAATGATTTATTAGACATAGGGGCAAATTGAGAGATTTGGAGATGAATTGCCTCAGTTTTATGCTCAGGGAAAAATATTTTCAAGAATTCTATTTGAAGATCTTACTAAGAACGAATAGACCTAGGCCTCAATGAATTGAACCATGTCTTGGCCTTGTCTTTGAGAGAAAACGGGAAGAGTTTCAAAAGTACTACTTCTCCTGGATAAGAATTATCGAAAAATATAGAGCATACGTCCTCGAAATCTTTAATATGTTGATATGCTTTTTCAAAATCTAAACCTGGGAATAGATTTATCAGTTGGATCATTCCCATCTTTAAAGTCATCATTGCGTGATGCACATGAAGAATAATGCAAGAAGTAGGAGCTTGTCTAGCAGGATTCAGATAATCCCTAAGAGATCTATGGGGAGAATCACCATGTACACTCCCAGTTTCAGGTCCATTATTTGGATTTGGCAGGTTGGGATTCATGACTCGCCTCCGTAATGCGGTATTCCTACAAATGGAGTTAGCACCCCGCAAGAATACGGGGGTCGCGATGAAGTATAAACTAGTAATCCGGTATCGTTCTCTCTTAAGGGACCTAGCCAAATATAGACTCTAGCACTCAACTTACACTAACCTAACCTAGGATTGATTTGCAATTATGTTGGGAATTAGATTTAACGTAAAAAAGAAAAATAAGAGGACCGAAAATATTTTGGGTTTTGATGATGGTTTTGAATTACTAACCTATTACAATGAAATTAAAAACAATTAACACTAGACAATTAAAGTAAAGCGCAAATGAAAATAAAATTAAAGCAATTAAAGGGGAATTGGGCTCAAAAGATCCAATCACTCAATTTCATCCAAGGTTTCTAATGGGGTTTATAACTCAAATCAAACACAACATTTAAGTGTGTTTGATTCGGAGAATTTAGCTTTGAAAACCGATTATTCTCAAGTAATTGAAATAAGATACATATTCGATGGGGAATCAAAAGTTAATACCATCGATTCAACTTAGTCAATACCAAATTTGTGGTTTGTGCATTGATTAGCCAAACATAGTCAATAACCTAGATTTTCTAAGGCATCTTCAATCAATTTTTGGGAATAAATTTCTAGAAATTGTGAAGTTTTTGTCTAGTTAAGGGTCCTAAATTAATACCATCGATTTGGGTGATCAAAATTTCCAAACTTAGTCAATAATTCAAGTTTTCTAAAATTTCACATCTAATTACTAGAAATTCGAATTCTAGGAAAATATGACAATTAATTCATGAGACACCTCCATTGAATTCCTTGGATTATTTGGGTGATTTTCACATTTAAATCCAATTTAAATTACTAGCTACTTGAATACATCATAAAAACTTGTAAAAATGAAAAGAGAAGCATAAAGAGATTTAAATCTAAAATTAACTATAATAATAGGACTGTTTGGTTATAAGAAAAATGAGAAAAAATGCAAGAAAGTGTAAAAAAGTGAAAGAAAATACAATACAATGAAGAAAATTATAAGTTTTATACCTATATTAACATTACAAAGCTAAATCTAAGCTAAAAGTGAAGAAAAATGGAAAAGTCTAACCTTGGAGAGCTTCTCCCGCCGCCCCTTGTTCCAAAGAAACCTTAACTACTCAAAAACTATATAAAAAACCCTAAAAAATGCCGCTTCGGACGCAAAAAACACAATCTGGATGAACAGTAACCGTCCGAATACAGTCCGAACGGTCCGTTCGATGCCCGTTTGAAGTCCGTTCAAACGGTGAACAGTAACCGTCCGAACGGTGAACAGTACTCGTTCGGACGGATACTATTCATACAGTTCAGCTACAGAAATTTCAAAACTTGATTTGGCCACCCTAGAGTTTGATTCAGCCAATGCACATTAGATATAAAGTTGTAGAGCTTGAAGTCTTCTTTCCAATGACGTAAAAATCAGCTCAATCAGATATCAGAGTAAAAAGTTATGGCCAAAATACCGAGACAAATCTGAATTTTCATGCACAAATTATTCGCCTTGAACTCGCTTTGATTATTCTTGATTTCTTTTCACCTTTATTAGCTTATATAACCTACAAAACACATACAAAATATACTCAAACAAATATCTAACTAAAATAAGATAATTAATTACAATATAAGTCTAATAAAGTACAAATTAAGGGCTTATGATTACACTTTTATGGTGTAATCAATTCACAGGTGGTTGACAAGCAAATTCTTCCGCCATTGGGATAGAACTAAGCCCTTGGTAAACTAACTGAATGTTTAGAGCAGAAGTCCTAAATGAGAAAACAGTACGGAAGATGAGAGAAAGATCATTAGAAGAGTCAATGCTGACTAATTGTCCATGCACATCCCTAATGAAATATTTTAAAAAAGTGTATGTACCGTACGAAGACATAAATTAACCATTTTCGAAATATCAATATAAAAAAACACTAAAAAGAGAATAAAAAGGGAAAAAAGAAAATTCCTACACACAAAAATAACAAATATATATATATATATATATATATGAAACTATATGGTTACCATATTGAGCGGTATCAATCTAAATAGGCAGTGAATCAACTCAAAAGGTAAACCACAAAAAAAAAATAAATAAATAAAAAGATCTGAAATAAAGTAAGAAAAGAAAATGTTAGAATGGTAACCAACGTTGAATATCCAATAAATAAAAGAAAATATTAAATAGTTAGTAAGTTAGATGAGTTAGATGAAAAATAAAAATAGTAAATATGATAATCAACTTGAATGACTTCGTCTAATAGTAAGCGAGTATGGCAACCAAAGAGTTAATCACAAAGAAAATAAAAAAAGAATTAAATATATACAAACATACAAATTAACAATAGAATGAAGTAGTAAGTCAGCATAGACCACTGATCAATTAGTATACACTTTCTAATTCCTTCGTAAAGGTAGAGAAGCAATTAATTGTCCTTAAATCCGAAAACGTATTACTTTTTTTATTATAATTTTTGAATTTATTTTTATTTTTCGTTTTTGAATTATTTATTTATTTTTTTTGCATGATTTTATTAAAGTCATTCCCCGGCAATGACGCCATAATACTTGACTACACCTAGCATATGACAATCTATTAATACCCAAGTATAGGTGCGGCGAAGTAGTAAATAAAATTCGGTAAGACTGGAGTCGATTCACAAGGAATAGTTATCAAAACATGCAAAGTTGGTGTTAGAATTCATCCACAGTAAAAACTTAGATACCGGCTAAGCCATGCTAAACATCATAGCATTGCAATGACTTTAGTTGGAACCTAAGTTAAACTGTTTGAATTCCACCATGAACAATACCGATGAGATCTGGATGATTGGTGTAAAAAAAAAATTCAAATAGTAACCAAAATAAAATAGTTTGTTTTGGGAGGTTCGATGGTTGAAGAACGAGACTTTAATTAAATTAAATAAAACAATCTTGGATCCAATTGATCAAATCACCTAATTCACCAAAAATTCCAACGGAGGTTTTTTTAACTCAAATCGTTGACTTCGTCTTGAGCCTTTAATTCGGAAGATTAATCTATTAGAACGAAAATTCAATAATAAATAAATCTAGAATAATAAAATTAAAGCCATAGATTCATACCATCGATTTGTATAATAACTATATTAAATTAAGATTTGTGCACAAAAATTACTAAACTTGGTCAAAAATATAAATTTTTTTGAAAGATCTGGAATTTAATTAGCAAGAATTAAAATATTGTAAAGATAAAACAATGAAGACTAAATTACCTTCGTTGATATTCTAAGATCCTCAGATAATCTTTATAATTGGTTCTAAGAATAAAACTAAATAATCTTAGTATTGAAAATAAAAGATATGACTTGAAAAATAAAATGACTTTACAAATAAAAGGATTATTATAGTAGAATAATAGCAAATAAAAAACTGAAAGAAAAAATTAATTAAGTGAAAAGCTACTAGCAAACTAATTGAAAATTTACTCCTGAGAAAGAAAATAATTGAATGGAGCTTCCTTTGGATTTTTTTTTTCTTGAATTTCTCTCCTTCCATCCCCTTATGCTCTCCTTCTATCTTTATAGCTGAGAGAAGGAGAGCATATTTTTTGTTTATATTATTTTCTCTTTCCTCCTTCTTTCCCTCCTTGTTTTTTTGCTTTCGTTCTTCTTTTTCTTTTGACAGCTTTCTTCTTTTATTCTTTTTCTTTTGTCAGTTGTCGGCCGCCCTCGTGTCATTGTTGGTAGCTCCTCAATGATATCTATCTATATATATATATATATATATAAAGTATAATATGTTATATAATACATAAAGTATAACATATAATATATAAAGTAAAAGATATATATTATAATATATATAAAGTATAAGATAATATATATATATATATATATAAAAATGTAATATACACACCCACTCATATAAATAATATACACCATCTTACTTCATTTTACTTGGTTTGATCTTCAAATTTGTTCAAGGCGTGTAAAACATGAAAAATACTAAATTTATATAAAAATAATAAATAACACATATATAATAACTAGCATTAGCCGATAATTATGGACTCCAATTATATTTTTTTATAGTGCAATCAGGGTGACTGCAAAAACCTAGAGAAACCTTCCACGACCTTAAAAAACCAACTGCATAACCACAAATGGCTTTTGTAATGGTAGAAGAAATTGTTTAGTAGATCTTCAGGACTACGGTGCTTTCAGAGATTGCTGTTATGCTTTTTTTAACTATACCTCTATTGCTAAGTAATAGTGTGCACCTTTTGGACTTTGTGCTTAGTGCCGCATTATCGGTTTAAGTTGCATAGCTTTGTCATTTAAGTTACATGGCCTTGCCATAGTAAGAACATCTAGAATACTCTCAGTAGAAGTCATTTTGACAACATTTAGATCACATCTCAAAATTTAAAGTTCGAGGACTCGCTTGAACTCGATTAATAATATACAAACCAATAGAGCTTGATGCAAATGATGCTAAAAGTTTGATTTGTACCCAGTCTTCGCCTTGTTAACCTTGAATACTAGGGATAAGCACCGGTGAATAGCCTTTTTTTTTTTTTTTTTAATGTTGAGCAGAGCTTGAGCTAGCTTACTATCATTTGCATTCATGATTGAAGTGGATTTTATTTGATTACAAGCGTCTTTGTCAAATGAATTCTTGGTTTCTCTAGTATATGTCTTCAAGAAATAAAATGGGTCTGGGAACTTTGCTTGTGGACAACTTAGGACTAATTAAGTTCAATGGACAATTTATCATATATGAATTTTTTCATTGCAATAGGTTCCGAACGCCTCAAGTTCTTACCATGAAAATGATGACCCAATAATTGAACCGCATGATGTGAGGTAGTGTGGACACTATTTATAAATATTTGAGTTCAGCAGTGGTATTGGAGGAGGAACTTTATACTTTAGTGTTTAAATTATAGTTTTTTAGTTTTTTCATGTGATTATTTTTATATAAGTCTCACTTATTTGAATTTAGTTCTTTATGAAGGTTGGAACTAAAATCCATTTATTCAATTCTAAAGTGCCAAAAGAAGTTGTGGTAGAAGGCATTGTTATTTCTAAGGACCGATGTAAAGAAGTAGGCAGAGTGCAGCTAGGGTCGGGTTTTTGGAAAGTACATATTGAGAAGGCCATAAAATCTCGTCAATATTTAATGATACCTCATGAATGTATCAACATAATTGGAGATTCTGTTAACAAATGTGTAGCTTGGCCTTCTAATGATGTATAGTGTAGTACAACATTGCATATTTTGTCTTCTTTCTAATGCTTAATACTGTTAGTAGCTAAATTTATGATTTTCTTAGTAATTTGTTCTTTGTGTGCAGATTGAGAGGAGACAGATGCACATGTAGGGATTCACATGTGGGATAGTCGTTTTTTATGGCCTATTGAACTTTTGTAGTGATTCACGTTTTGGAGTGATTGATTTTGACTTGTATATGGGTTTTGCTTTGGAACTTATCAAGTTGGTGTGTATTGACTTATTTTGGTACATTGATATTTTTGGTTGTGAAAAAACTTTAACTTTTTACATTGGATGTTAGACAATTTTTTAAAACATTTTTGTGTTGTGTATGGATTTTGCACATTGATTACAGTATTGAATGGATGACACATGCAGTTTAATTTTTTGAGACTTAATTAGTGTGGTTAGTCATATATATATATATATATATATGGATATGTATGTTTCTATAGGACAAGTCACAGGGTATAATATAAAATTTTAGCGCTAAATGTAGATAATAAATATTGATCTTTAGCAGGGGTAATAAAAAACTGCCATGAAAGATAACATTATAGGAATAAAATGAAAGTTTTTAATGGCAGTAGTACAAAATTGCCATTAATATTAAATATCATAAATAACAGTTAAATTCCAACAAGAACAACAGTTAAACCGACCATCGCTAATAGTATATGTTAAAAATGACGATCAATCAACAACATTAACGGCAGTTATGACTACCACAAGTAATACTATTATCTATAAAAGCGGTATAAAACAGCCGCAAAAGGCATACTTTACCACTAGTTATACTATTATCTATAAAAGCGGTATAAAACAACCGCAAAATGTATACTTTAGCGATAGTACTGTGGAACCGTTGTTTAACGAATTTAAATGTCAATATCAATTGTGGCGGGTTAAGACTGCCTTAGAATCACTGTTTTTGTTTCCTAGCTATAGCTTAACCGCCGTATTATTTTTCCTGACACCTACCTAGGCAGTAGTTGTCTTTTTCGTTATAAAACTACCATTATACACTTTGGAGGTGGTAGATGTACTCTTTGCTGGCGGTAATGAACAGCCGTAAAAGTCCAATTTTCTTGTAGTGCAAATTTAATATTCTTTAATCTAATGCCCATTGGTACTTTTTTCCTCTCTTTTTTTTTTCTTTTTCTCTTTCCTTTTTTTTTGGTTTTAGTTGAAATTTTTTACTTATTGATTCTTTTTTTTATTAATCAAAAGACCACAAAAGATATATTTCCAACAAACATATGGTTTTAAATCATGTGCAATTTGGGCTATTTTGAATTTTTTTTTAAAAAAATCATTCGGTTCATTATATATTGGCCGGTTCTTTTAGTTTAACCCGGTTCATATGTATTTTTAATAAATTAGTTAAACTAGACCGGTTCAAAGTCTCCCGATTCAACTACTTGCACCGACTGTCCGGTTCGATTTTGATAACTGAATACCTTGTGAAAAAAAAAAAGGCATGGATTAAATACCTACTTGATTTCTCATTAACAACATCATGTTTTACAATATATCCATCCTTATATCAGTGATTTTTAGAGTCACGATATATCTTTTTGTGAGATTACTCTCTCTCTCTCTCTCTTTCATTACTGCTTTTATTTATTCTAAAGAGAAGTTCTCTCTCCAATTGGTCCAATAGGCACCGTCCGAGCATAAGGATTAGTTCTTTCTTGTTCATTTAAGAAGCATGCATGAAGAGAATTGCAAAGTCATTCAATATACCAGAAAAGTTATTTATGAGGGGTTATTTGTTAACTAGTTTGGTTGGAGAAACCTGCAGGATTCATTTAAAAAAAAAAAAAAGCCTCTCTTATGCTTAGTCGAGATTTAATTATCCTAATTTTCATTTCTTTTCTATACAAAAAAGTCACAAATTTTGTTAATACATCACGGCATGATAGTTTAATTTCCTAATAATAAAAATTTGCTCTAAGAAAATCTAAAAAAAATAAATTTATTTATGGCTGTCAATGGATTGATCCAGATTTGCATGCAACATGTTGCACCTCAATTTTGGACTCCGAAAAAGTTTTTATACGAAAATGAAGTCAAAAAAATAAAAACTTATTGAAAACGATGGATTTCAAGTTTTAATACTTACGAAACGGCCTTCATTGTGAAAATAGGTGTCTTCACCTAACATTGAGTTGTGGTGCGTTAGGTCATCTTAAAACAAGTTTTTATAAAATAATATTTTTGTTATTTTAGAAAACATAGGAATTAATTTTCTTTTGACGAAAGATGCCCTTTTTGACGTGTTGGGTAAAACAAACCAAGATTGAGTATGATTACAAGTAGAGAAAATGTTAGGCACCCTACATTGTCCAAAAATTGGTACCTTATATCTTTTTACTTTTCCATACGTTTTAAGTGCATTTTTGGTTTAGAAAATATGCAGTTTTTGTGTTCAGGCAAGTGAGAAAAAATTTAATTTTACCAAAGAAAATGCTTAATTATCAAAATAAGATTTTGAAAGGAGGTTTGAAAAGAGATGAAAATGCCATGTTGAACCTTCAAATACACGAGAATAATTTTTCATTTGAAATTTAAGAATGACTGAAAAATATTATTTTCAAACCTTGAGATTTTAGAAAATTGATTATACTTGTTAGAAAAATACCATTTTTCTCACTGTCATTGTAGGGCATGATTTTCCTAGACTATTTCACAACCTAAAATTTGGGAAACTAAGAAAATATTATTTTTAGGTCTAAAGTTGATGATGACCGAAAAATAATATTTTCAACCTCGATTTTGGAAATTGATTTAGAAAATAGGTGAAAATAGCATTTTCAACCAAAGGTTATAAAAATGGTCAGAAATATTTTGAATTCCGGAATTGGACAATAGAAAATAGTACTTTTAATCTAAATTGGTAAAATGGTTGAAAACTAATATTTTCAACCTTTTGACGAAACAAAGGTTGGAAAATACCATTTAACAACTTGAAATTTGGAAATCGATTTTTGTACAAAAGTGATAGAAAATATTAATTCTCAGTTGAACTATTTTGGAAAGTGATTTTGATGATTGAAAAATAATATTTTTTACCAGCTGAGAGCCTTCAAAGTAGATTTTGATTTCTGAAAAGAGGTTGAAAAATAGCATTTCAACTAATCAAAGTTTTGACAATTGATTTTAGTTTCTAAAAAGGGTTGGAACATAACATTCTTGCCAATACATATCTTAAAGATTATTGATATTGACAGTGGATAGAAAATGGGTCGTAAAATTATATGTTCCATTTGAACGGAATTATGACGATGGTTATGGAAACTAGTTGGAAAGTACAATTTTAAAAACTAATACTCTATGAAAGGGTCAAAAAGCAAGATTTCCTTATCCCAAAACAGATTTTTAACGACAGTGAGGAGCCCAATCTTGAATTTTAGAAGGGTTGTAGATTACGTGAAAGTGACTCAATTATTTTACTTGAGACCTTAATTATACGAAAACAAAGACATTATTAACGTTTGTTTCTAGATTTTTACAAATAAAAAAATAAAAAAAAGGGCCTTTACGAATGATTATTTTTCTAATTTTTAGTAAAATACAGGATCACCGTTGAGGTTTTAACAGTAACAAGAACAACCCTTGAAGTTTCTACTATGTAGTAATATTCTTTACTTTATAGGACAACGTGCAACTTAAATTTTAATATTACAAATTGTCCTTACTCCACATAGTTATGAAGAAGTAAATGCAGAAATGAGTACGTGTGTCGACAAATAATTCCGATAGATGAGAAGTGTTATTTTAAAATTTTAAGAAGTTGTAATTTTAGAAACTTTACCCTCATCCTTAATGGATTCATTATGATATTTTTCATACTAACACTAGGGTTGCATTTGGATACGGTACCACACAACCTTTAATTCAAGAAAAATGCTATGCATAAATCAATTTCTTGCCCATTTTCTTAATGAACCTAGTTAATTGAAATTCTTCTATGAATGATTCTACTTGTACAAGTATCTTGACAAAATACATCTATCATATCTCTGTTTAATCCATAATTAGTCAAATATGGGATGACAAAATAATGATATGCAATACGTATGGATTTAATACTACTTTTTACAAAAAAATATGGTAGAAAAATTTGGTAAAAAATACGAGAATGCCAAAAATACGAATATATAATTATAAAAGTATCATACAAATATTAGTTAAAAAGTCAGGATAAAAAATATGGTAACATTTACAAGTAATTTCTTTTTGTACATGTTAGTAGGTAGTATCTTTATCTCATATATATCAATTTTTTAAAACATATTATTAACAAACAGCTAAATTAAAGTGCTAGATAAATAAATTTTATTTTTCTTATTTTCTTCTTTTAATACCTGATATAAGAATATGTTAATTTATTAATTTTAATTTTCAATTTAATATTTTGACCATTAATAAGAAGTTATAGAAAAAATATTTTTAATAATTTAAGCATATCAGCCATTCAAAAAACTATCACAAATATATATGATATGATACTAATAAAGGACACTCAAATCATGAGCTATATAAGTTTTTTCTACAATTGAAAAAGTCGAATGAATTTAATGATTAGTAATTATACTATTATAATTATATATTAAGTATAGAATCGATAATGTGCTAAGATTATATTAGATTATATCATAATTTTTAATCAAGTTTTTTTGTGGAGTATAATACATGTACTATACAGCCCAACTCAAAAAAACAAATATTTTTTTATTTCAGTTCTAAATGAAAAATAGAAGTTTTTTTTATTTATACATATAAACGGGTATTATACGCCAAAAGTACAAGTATTTACCAACTAGGGTTCAATCATCTATTTTAAAATTATCTTTCATCTTTCATTGTTTAGCTTCCTATAATTTTATAAAGTTTAACTTTAAATTCCTTTATTTTAAATCCACTCATTCAAATAGAGCTTAAGAGATTGTACTATAAAACCAGCCATTGTGTTCCAGTATATATTGGAAATAATTCTCTGTTTGTGTAAGTAGCTTTTGGATTATTTGCTCCATTTTTTTTTTTTTGTTTTTATGGTAAAAAAGTCAAAAGTAACCATAAAAGCCCATATAGTAAAATGAAATTTAAATTTTAGTTGGCAAAAAACTACAAGAGACAGAAAAAAGTTATTTAAATAAGTTCCTTAGTAATAGAGGTGCTGGCTGTGGTTGCAATATAAATATATACATATATATATATATATATATATATAGTGCCGCAAAAGTTGACGGTAGACTGGGGGAGGATGGTATGATGTATATGTTATCTCCAATGTGTGGGTAAGCGTTGCAGTAATCAAAATATTATAAGGAGATGAACTTACGGAAACTGGAAATTATTAAATTTTTAGAAAAAAATTAAAACTAGTATTTAACACTATGTTCTTAAGATAAATTTATCTCCATAATGTTGCTAATGGTTAATGAACTTTTGCCTTTTAAGATACAATTATCAATTCATATATAGATGCACTACTGTAATTTATGTGCTTGGCGAACTCAAAATCGTGTTGTACTCTTTCTATGCAATAAATTTTTTTTTAAAAAAATGTACATGAAATGCAGAAAACGTATAATATATATAGACACTGATATTTGTTTAGAAAAGTCACTAACCAAACAATGTCATCTAATGTCACAACTATTCAATTTTAATGCTAAATTTAAATTTGAATGATTATAAAAAATAATACTGCATTTGGTTATGTGGAACACTTTGTAGTCAATTTCTAATTCACTCCTTTATGGCTCAAAATTATTTATTGCAAACCACTTTTAAAGAAGTGAAGGAAGGAACTTTTCCAAGCTTGGAACGTCGAGAAGGAGCATATCAATACGTGACACCAATACAAACAAGAAAATGCACACAACCACCCCCCCGGATGCACACTTGGCAATGTTATTCTCCAAGGATCCACTTATATTTTAAAATGATAGACCCATATTACTTGCATCATGCTGCATAAAAATTTTATATATATTTTGTGTTATGTAATATCGAAACGAAACAAGCCATGTTATTCTATATGAAAATTTTGGATAACTCTCTCATTTGACAATTGACGGTCTTTTAAGGTTGAAAATTGATATTATATCATTTCTTTTCATTCAGGATAACAATTTAATAAAAGAGTTCAGTGTAATAAAAAAAAAAGGCTGCAAAAGACAAAAGATCCACCTAAAGAGTAATTATTCGCTCTATCTATAAAAAGAAAAAAAAGAATAATTATTTAGGGTGATTACTGTCACACCACGTTATTATACTGATATAGTGTGATATTCTATTCAAATCGTAACACGTTCCGAAGTTGAGAATTTTAAATTTAGAAACTCACCCATTCAACTACAGTAATACTTATAATTTCTCAAAAATTATTGTTTCTCTCTAAACAATTATACATGTCACTCTCTAAAAAATTATACATGTGACATCACATGAATAGACCACCACACGATATAAGCACAATGACGTGATATGATGGTTACGTTGGATAATTTCTCCATCTCAACCCCCAAGGTAAGAATATTGAGAGGGCTTGTTTATTTAGCTTTTAACTTTTCTGTAGACATTTTTTCACCGAACATTAATTTTTTTATGAACTTTTAGTTTAAACTTTTGACTTTTTTTGTTGAAAGAAAAAACTAAAAACTAGTAAAATGCTAAAATAAAAGAGCCCATGAAGAGCTGATTCAAATGACGCGGATGAACGTAGAGATGGGAAGAAAGGACTAAGCCAAATCAATTGCTATTAGTACTCTCCCAATTTAACAGGGGCTTGTAAATTCTTCTTCAAATTTGTACTTTCTTTTTCACAACTTGTGCTTTTATTGTATTACTTGTTCTATGTAATGAAATAGATAACATTCAAAATTATGTAGGATTATACACTAATATTTTTTTCTGGCTCTCTCTATGATAAATTTGAACCGATACAAAATTTTAGGAAAGGTAGCATTTTGAACACCTTGCAGGATGATGAAGGGAGAGTATACTTGATCTTTAATTGATGCAAAGGCCAGTTTAGAGTTCAATCAAGTAATTGAGTTTGACAGGGGAATGGGTACATCCCTTAACATTTTGGTGACCAATTCAATGCCCTAAAAGTTGGTTCTATAATTGTGATTCAAAAGTGTAATTATTATATCTTAATTAGTTATTTATTAGACCTAGATTAGGATTATATTTATATTTTTCTCTTTATTTTGTTACAAACTTAATTTATTTCATTGTAAATAGGATTCTCAAGCAAAAGAGGAGAAATCGGGCAAAAATATAAAGGGGCATTTCAACCGCTTTAAAGGCATTCGAACGTAGTGCGAATGAGTTCGAACAAAGCCACAAGGCGTTTGAACAGATGTCCAGGCATTAGAAATTACTAAGAGCAGAAAACCTGTCAGAATCAGATGAGAAAGGCATCAGATACAAATGGTGGCACGGCCACTCGAACGATGCGCGGGGCTTCAGTTTTTCAATGCCAATATAAGCTGGGATTGAGCCTTGTTTTGGGGATTAGTTAGTTTTTACGAGTTTTAGGATTTCTTTGAGAGCTTTAGGAGTAGATTAGAGTAGAACTTTATAACTTAACTTTTCCATAATTTTTTTAATTCCTGTAATCAAACTCAATAGCTTTTAATACATTTCAAAACATACTTTCGCGTATCTATTATGGAGTTGAGTAGCTAATTCTCATCTTAGGATTAATTGTGAAAATCGATTGAAAATCTCGGATGAACAATGAAGGTAACTAGTGTTTCAATGATTTTTTCTTCTTCTTAATTCTTTGGGATCAAATCCTAGATATTTATAAAAATTTAGATGTTTTATTATACTTGGTAATATCTATGCACAAACCTTAATTTGGCATATTTATTGCACAAGTTAATGGTATGCATTTAAGATTCTAAACCTGATTTATTCTAGGTATGATTGTTAAAGAATAACAGTTTTTATTACTATATCTTCCGAATCAAAGACTTACGACGCAATCAACGATTTGATTTATCAAAAACCTTCATTGGAATTTAAGGTAAACCAATTGATAGGAACAAATAGTTTCGAGACTTCTTTTTTTGTTAATTCTAAATCGTTTTTCGTAGTTTGACTCGGATTAATAAAACTCTTTCCCAAAACTATTTTCTTTTTATTTTATAAGAGTGCTCCAGTAGAGTTTTTTAAGCAAGGTAAGTTTTTCTGAATGCGCTAACCCTTTTCCCTGTGGATCGACCTTAAATTTCATCAAGTTGTTACTACATTGTGGCAATGCACTTACGGTTTTATCGCACGTTTCTAGAGCAATCAATTTTTGGCGCCATTGCTGGAAAAATTTTGGCAATTGGCTTTGGTGGACGAGCTTGAGATTTAATTTCGACAAAAACACTTCACCATCATTTTACAACTGTGAAGAGACTTAATAGCTCACTTCGGTAACTTTGTTCCATCCTTTATTTTTGAACAAATTTTTTTATTATTTTTATTTTTATTTTAGTTAGGTTGGAGTGGTGCTATTTGTTAAGTGGTGGTATATTTTGGAGTCTTGGAGGATAGGTTGGTTTGAACTTGTTGAATTGGTGGTTTGTTAAGTAGAGACTTGGAGGTTAAATTTAGATTATTTATGGATAATTATTTGAGCATGCATCGTATGAGGGATAAGCCTGCCACCCCTCATCGATCTCTTAGAAACTACATAAATGCTACTAATTCCAACCCTATTCATACATGGTACAATAACCAAATCTTTATCCACCTACTTACCATCTGAGGTATTGCTATCAAGCTCCATTCCAATACTATGAACCACCATCACAATATTACCATTCACCATTGATCGCTCCCTAAAAGGGTGATACTTAACCGCAAGTGAACGACCGCAATGTAGTAATAATTTCTCGTAAGTACGAGGTCGATCCCACAAGGAAAATGGTTTACGTGAATAGGAAAACTTACCGTGGATTAAAAATCTTAGGAAAAACACTCCAATAAACAAAAATCTGATTTTAGATTGAGAAAAGATTTTTTTATCTAATTTAAACTAAGAAATGAAGAAAAAGTCTCGGGGTCAATCGATCCAATCAATTGCGTCTCTTGAAATTTCAAAGGAGATAATTTAATAACTCAACTCCTTCGACTACGTCATGAGTCTCAGATTCGGAAGATTTTGCAATAAAACCAAGTGTTCTTCAAAACTTCAACTTCTAGAATAAATTGAGTTGTTAGAATCAAGGACGAGTACCATCGATTCGTGCAGCGCATATACTGAACCCAACTCACGCATAAATGTTACAAGGCAGCGTATATACTGAGTGTGGTGTTCACGCATAAGCGTTACTGAACATAATCAAACATCCAGGTTTTCGAAGGTTTCTAGAACGAAGAAGATGAAGAGAGAAAAACTAGAAGATTTAACTTTAAAACCAAAAACATACGTTATTCGTTCATCCAAGATATTCAATTAATTTTCACAATTGATCCCAAGATGGAATTTAGCTACTCATCATAATCATAAATACACCAAGTTGTATGTAAATATATTAACAGATTGAGTAATCTAATTACAAAAATTGAAGACTGAATGAAAACTCTGAATAAACTACTCTAATCTACTCTTAAAACTACTCCTAAAACCCCAGAAAAACGTCAACCCTAAAAATATATTACATATCCCTTAATAATAACAACAATCCCAGCTTAAATAGGCAGCAGAAATAATAGGAAACCCCGCCGCACTGTTCGAACGGCCTGGCCCACCGTTCGAACGCCTAGTTGACTGTTTGAACGGTCTTCTAACGCCCTTCGGGCAGCCTTCTATGCTCTCTGAATATATCAAATGCACTTCGAACTTGGTTTTGGCGTGACACCGTTCAACGTACTGTTCAAACTCCTATGTATACCGTTTGAACGCACTTGAGGACCGTTCGTATGCACTTCGAATGCCGAATCCATTTTAGTGTGAATTTGTCCTTTTTAAGGCTAAATTCCTGGAAACATACATAAAATTAAGTTAGTGACGAATTAAGACTAAAATAACACAATTAAACATAATATAAAATTAATAATTAGCTAATTAAGACATGTAGATTGCACTTTTAGAGTACAATCACACCCCCCAACTAAGCATTTGCTAGTCCCTAGCAAAATATTAAAACTAAGAACCTATCTCCACTTTCATGAGAGTCACGAGTACATTTAACATATGCACCAAGCCTTTAAACCCCTAGATTACCCCTAGTAGACTAGTGGTGTCTCGTGAGAGCTTACAGTGATGAATACCCACAAACATCTATCCATGTAATGTCAATATGATATCAAAGAACATGAAACATGTATTAACCTCATTCAAGTCAAGTCTCAATCCAGCTAGATCATGCGTCATTGCAAGCTAAAGGCATAAAGCATCGAAGAAGTAGAATACATTGAAGTGTACTACCAATGGCATATAACTCTAATGTCTCAAACTCATGCAACTATGTCCTTTATGCTTTGATCCAAGTCTCATAAGGTATACACTCAACTTTGAACAAGAACACATGGGGTCTCTTAATGGAAAGCTCATTTTAGGAGTAAATATACAAGACATACAAGTAGAGCAATTCCGAATAAAAAACTGATAAATTGTAAGTGTATCGACTTGGCATAGCTTCATGAAAGAATATTTGCTTGTTTAAGCACAATTAGAGAATTGACCTTGATGACTTATACACAATTGAATTAAAGATTCATGTAATTTCGGATATTGCGGCTATATGAATAGTGAATGAAAGAAGAGCCATTAAAGAGGATAGAAAGTGGTAATAAATTTCAACATATGCATGCGCATTACACATGATGATCAATGAACATTCACTTTCAAACTTCCAACCTCTGAATAACTTTCGAACTTTTTCCATCTTCCTTCACTTCTTTTTCATTTAAATCTTTTTTTTCTTTTTAACTCCGTTTCATCGTTTCTTTTCTTTTCTTTACTTTTCAACTCCATACACTTTCAACTTCACAAATATATAAGCAATGCACCAACTCCAGAATTTAGCATTGACAAAATTTTAAGCTCATGTGTATACAAATATCGAGAAAGAAATATGAACATGAATAGCTCAATGGAATGAAATGACCTCCACTCTTATAATCTGAAATTCACATGAAATCAAAACTTCAATAGTGTATAAGATATCAATAACTCCAACTAATACTCAACATGTAAACCAAAATCAAGTATAGTGAAGCTATTCAATGAATGAAGATCAATAACTTAACCTTGAGTAAATGTAAATCACTCTCAAAAGGTGATAAATAGGCTCTAAAGCTCACAAGGTATAAAATCTTCACCTTATAAGGACATGCATGCACAAGAGAGAAACATAAAAATATCATATAACATACTAGTGCACAACAATGTAAACTCTCTCTTATAATGATTTTATGACAAAAACTTACAATGCATCACAATATCTAAGGTGAATCAATCATCAACTCAAACTTAGTCCAATGCATGACTCAAAGTATCCTCGACATCATAAGCGCATTGACTTGAATATAGATATGGTTCCCCAAGATAATCTCCAACACTTCCAATCATAACAATAAACATAACGAGTATGTGACAAAGTGTGAGAAATACAAACCAAAGTACCGAACCATATGATATATCAAACCTTTACCGAAGACTTCCAAGTGTCCAAAAGGTAGATTAGTCATGAACTAATACCTGAAAATTACTCAATAAAGAATAACAAGTTTTGATAGAATATAACTATTTTTGATTTTTTTTAATTGTTAAACAAAAAGAACAAAACAAAACAAAACAAAACAAAAAGACTAACAGGCTCCCTTCTTCCCCCCAACTAGAATGATGCAATGTCCTCAATGCATTAAACAAAGAGAACAAAGCATGGAATGCAATTAAATGGTGGAAGAAGAGAAAATAGGGTGGCTAATGCACCCTAAGAACAAAGAAAAATCAAAGGAGGTAAGCTGCAGAAAATCAAGGGGATTACTGAATTTTCGGGTGTGTGCAGACAGTTTTGACACTCTTCAGTAAAACAGCCATATCTCTCTCCACAGGAAAGCAAATCATGCTCCATTTTTTTATTTATTGGAAAGTAGATTCATACCATCCATATAAGATTTGCATGCTAATTCACTTTAAGTAGATTCAGATTTCACTGTAAAGTTGGCTAGAAAATAGGGTATGCACTTTATTTTTGTGAAACTGGACAACCCTTTTGTTTTGCCTAAAGCACCCCCAACTTAGAATGAGAAAACAAACTAAGAAAACAAATATAAAAAAAATTACTCCTATTCCTACGCAAATGAGAGAAAATAAAATAAACTAAGAAAACAAAGAAACAAAGCAACTACTCCTATTCCTATCCAATTTTTAGAGAGAATCACCCAATGCCACAAAATGAGAATTTTTCATCATCCCACATCCCCAACTTAGAGATTTTTCAATAGTTCATGCAAAAATAAGAATAGACAATAGCCACTTGTTTGATGAACTCTAGGATATAACATGAAAGCACATAAAGGTAAAAAGGGTCATGGTATGTAGGAAATAAAGAATGATCATGCACAAATGTGCCAATAAAGTTTATGCCATGAAGTGCTTGACCCTCCCCTTCTTTTTGGTCAGCCATTGGAATGATGTTTAGTTTCAATGTTCGGACAAAGAGCTCCAAAGGCTCCGGTAGAATAAGACTAGGTACTAGAGGAGTAAAAGTAAGGATAACATAATCCCTAGACAAGGTAGGAATGACCTCTAGACCATTAACACCCTCTTTAACATGCAAATTTCCAACATTTAGACCAAAATCATCCTTAAGGGTAGACTCATCACTGCTCTTCTCTTCTTGTTTGGAGTCCCTAATCTTGGGCTCCTCTCCCTCACTCTCTATTGTTCCTTCTTCCTTCACCTTTTCTATAGGTATCACTTCCCTCAGTTTAGACACCTCAGGAAGAATAAGTACCTCTTCTTCAACCTCAACCTCATCCTCATCATCATCCACCCTAAGAACGTCTTCTCTTGATTTAGACACTGCGGGAATGTGGATGTTCTCTATTTTATGATCAGTCTTAAGGGCGATAACAGAGAGACCTTGTTCATGACTACTCATATATGGAATTGGGAACATCTCATATGTAGGATCATCTCAAGGTTGAGCCGGAAGCTCTTCCTTCTCGTGATCCATTGGCTCTTATGTTAACAGTGCCAACTGTTGAGTTAGGTCATCTAATTCCTTACGAATTTGTGCAAGAGTGTCAGCTTGTACCTCTGTATTAGTATTCCTGAACCCCGAGGACATACCCGTGTGATATGGCATGTAAGATGACTGTATGTTCTCTTGATTCTCTACAAAAGGTTGATAAGATAATGAATGATATGTCTCGTAAAACATGTAAAGTGAAGTAAAAAGTGTATATGAATCATAAGCATATGGTGAAGACGAAGGTGGTGCATGGTAGTACGGTTGTTGTGGTGATTGTTGAAAGAAGCATATAGTGAAGCTTGAGAGCTCCACTTTGAATAGTTTGGAGGTGGATAATAGTCTTGTGGTTGTGCCGTGTCTAAATCAGGACATGTAGCAATAAAATTCCAAGGATAATCCATGATTAAAATATATGCAAGACCAACCAATAAGTATATGAAAACAACTTATCCTCCCAATCCCACAACAATAATGCACAAACCCAATGTAACCAAAAAATAAAAAATAAGTGCTCAAAAATAATAGATGGAACGAAGTTACCTAAACGAGCTATTAAGTTCCCTCGTGTTTGTAGAATGATGGTGAAGTGTTTCCTCCAAAATAGAATCTCCAAGACTCATCCACCAACGTAAAACACAGCTTCCCCGGCAACGGCGGTAAAAACTTGATCGCTCCCTAAAAGAGTGATACTTAATCGTAAGTGCACGGCCGCAATGTAGTAATAATTTCTCATAAGTACGAGGTCAATCCCACAAGGAAGATGGTTTATGTGAATAGGAAAACTTACCGTGGATTAAAAATCTTAGAAAAAACACTCCAATAAACAAAAATTTGATTTTAGGTTGAGAAAAGATTTTTTTATCTAATTTAAACTAAGAAATAAAGAAAAAGTCCTGGAGTCAATCGATCCAATCAATTGCGTCTTTTAAAATTTCAAATGAGATAATTTAATAACTCAAATCCTTCGACTACGTTGCGAGTCTCGGATTCAGAAGATTTAGAGATAAAACCAAATGTTCTTCAAAACTTCAACTTCTAGAATAAATCGGGTTGTTAGAATCAAGGACGAGTATCATTGATTCGTGCAGCGCATATACTGAACCCAACTCACGCATAAACGTTACAAGACAGCGTATATACTGAGTGTGGTATTCACGCATAAGCGTTATCGAATATAATCAAACATCCAGGTTTTCGAAGATTTCTAGAACGAAGAAGATGAAGAGAGAAAAACTAGAAGATTTAACTTTAAAACCAAAAACATACCTTATTCGTTCATCCAAGATATTCAATTAATCTTTACAATTGATCTCAAGATGGAATCCAGCTACTCATCATAATCATAGATACGCCAAGTTCTATGTAAATATATTAAAAGACTGAGTAATCTGATTACAGAAATTGAAGACTGAATGAAAACTTTGAATAAACTACTCTAATCTACTCCTAAAACTACTCCTAAAACCCTAGAAAAATGTCAACCCTAAAAATATAGTATATATCCCCTAATAATAACAACAATCCCAGCTTAAATAGGCAGCAAAAATAATAGGGAACCCCGCCACACCATTCGAACGGCCTGACCCACCATTCGAACGCCTGTTGACTGTTTGAACGGTCTTCTAACGCCCTTTGAACGGCCTTTTATGTTGAAATCTATTACCACTTTCTATCCTCTTTAATGGCTCTTCATTCATTTACTATTCATATGGCCGCAATATCCAGAATTACATGAATCTTTAATTCAATTGTGTATAAGTCATCAATGTCAATTATCTAATTGTGCTTGAACAGTAAATATTCTTTCACGAAGCTATGCCAAGTCGATATATTTACAATTTATCCGTTTTTTATTCGGAATTGTTCTACTTGCATGTCTTGTATATTTACTCTTAAAATGAGTTTTCCATCGAGAGACCCTGTGTATTCATGTTTAAAGTTGAGTGTATGCCTTGTGAGACTTAGGTTGAAGCATAAAGGACATAATTGTATGAGTTTAAGACATTAGAGTTATATGCCATTGGTAGTACACTTCAATGTATTCTATTTCTTCGATACTTTATGCCTTTACCTTGCGATGACTCATGATCTAGGTGGATTGAGACTTGACTTAAATGAGGCTAATACATGTTTCATGTTCTTTGATATCGTATTGACATTGCGTGGATAGATGTTTGTGGGTATTCATTACTGTAAGCCCTCACGAGACACCACTCGTCCACTAGGGATAACCTAGGGGTTTAAAAGCTTGGTGCATATGCTAAATACACTCGTGACTCCCATGAAAGTAGAGATATGTTTTTAGTTTTAGTGTTTTGCTAGGGACTAGCAAAAGCTTAGTTGGGGGGTGTGATTGTACTCTAAAAATACAATTTACATGCTTTAATCAGTTATTTGTTAGCCTTAGAATAGGTTTAATTATGTTGTTTTAGTCATAATTTGTTACTAACTTAGTTTTATGTATGTTTTTAGGAATTCGGGCTTAAAAGAGATTAATTCGCGCTGAAACAGAACAAGCGTTCGAAGGGCGTTCGAACGGTATGCAGAAGCGTTCGAACAGTATGTCAAACGGTGTCACGTCAAGATCAGGTTCGAAGTGCATTCGATAGATTCAGAGAACAAGTTTTCCCGTTCGAAGAGCATTCGAACAGTTGTCCGTGGCGTTTGAACGGTGGCCCTAGCATTCGAACGGTTTTGAGCTTTAATGGAATGATTTCGAATGCAATTTAATCATAGGTTTCAAGAGGTTGCTACCAAGGTACAAGCTGCTGAAGCTGTGGTACAAGCTGCTGAAGCATGTAGAACTGAAACTTTGGAAGCCCATATCTTGCAAACTAAAAAGGCTATTCAGGCCCACAATATGTCAATTTCATATAACTTTTCGATATCTACAACTTTTGTGAAGGGACCCAGCCCACCTGAGCACTCAGTAGTAACCGTCCGTACGACTGACAACGAGATTTATATATTGACTCACTTTTTAGTTGGAGATAGTAGAGTAAGTAGTAGAATAGATTTAAGTTTTCTATGTATTGAAGGGGGAAATTAGGGTTAACATTTTTCTAGGGTTTTAGGAATAGTTTTAAGAGTAGATTAGGGTAGTTTATTCATACTTTTCATTCAGTTTTCAATTCCTGTAATCAGATTACCCAGTCTTTCAATGTATTTTCAATACAACTTTGCATATCTATGCTTATAATGAGTAGTTAGATTTTATCTTGAGATTAATTGTGAAGATCAATTGAATATCTTAGATGAACGAAGAATGTATGTTCTTGGTTTTAAAGTTAAATCTTCTGGTTTTCTTTCTTCTTCTTCTTCGTTCTAGAAACCTTCGAAAACCTGAACGTCCTATTATGTTCGGTAATGCTTATGCGTGAATACCACACTCAGTATATACGCTGCCTTATAATTTTTATGCGTGAGTTGGGTTCATTATATGCACTGCACGAATCGATGATGCATGTCCTTGATTCTAACAACCTGATTTATTCTAGAAGTTTAAGTTTTGAATAACTCTTGGTTTTATTGTTAAATCTTCCGAATTCGAGACTTGCGACGTAGTCGAAAGATTTGAGTTATTAAACTATCTCCTTCAGAATTTCAAGAGACGCAATTGATTGGATCGATTGACCCCAGGACTTTTTCTTTATTTCTTAGTTTAAATTAGATAATAAACCTTTTTTCAACCTAAAATCAGTTTTTGTTTATTGGAGTGTTTTTCCTAAGATTTTTAATCCATGGTAAGTTTTCCTATTTACGTAAACCATCTTCCTTGTGGGATCGACCTCGTATTTACGAGAAATTATTATTACATCACAGTCGTGCACTTGCGGTTAAGTATCACCGTTTTAGGGAACGATCAAGTTTTGAAAAGACTGAGTAATCTAATTACAGAAATTGAAGATTGAATGAAAACTCTAAATAAACTACTCTAATCTACTCCTAAAACCTTAAAAAAATGTCAACCCTAGAAATATAGTATATATCCCCTAATAATAACAACAATCCCAGTTTAAATAGGCAACAAAAATAATAGGAAACCCCGCCACACCGTTTGAACGGCCTGACCCACCGTTCGAACGCCTATGTATACCGTTTGAATGCCCTTGAGGACCGTTTGAACACACTTCGAACGCCGAATCCATTTTAGCGTGAATTTATCCTTTTTAAGCCTGAATTTCTGAAAACATACATAAAACTAAATTAGTGACGAATTAAGACTAAAATAACACAATTAAACATAATATAAAATTAACAATTAGCTAATTAAGACATGTAATTACACTTTTAGAGTACAATCAACCATCTCCTCCATGGACATGATCTGCACTAAATTCCAGCTACTTTAGAGGAGCTCTGAATAGAGGCATAATGGCATGCATTGAAGAATGGAAGAATTAGGTTGAGAAAAGGACTTTGCTAGAAACTGGATTTTGCTTTCAGCCATAAAATTTTCAGCTACTTTGGGGACTTGTGGACTTTGTTATTGTACTTTTAAGCCCATTTGATGATGCCCAATTGTATGAATCTTGTGTATTCGTCATATCTTGGTCTGTACGACTGTACTAGTTTATGGGTTGAATTAATTCATAATTTTATACCAATCTAGTTCAAATGACAAGTCTTTGTAGCTAAAGATTTTAGTGCATGCCCACGAGGTTTGTGACTTGACTTTGGTGTAAAATCGATATAGTTTAATTCATAATGTAAGCCAACTAACTTTGAAGATTTGCCTCACTTTCTAGGAAAAGAAAATGAAGTAACAATGGCGTTTTGACCTATATTTGGTCAGTTGATATGATAAAGATTAACCTATAAAGCATGCAATATCGTGGATGAAAACAGTATATTTCCTTGCAGTACCCTTAATAGCTCCAAAACTAAATTGAAGTTACTTGAAAATTATATAGCTTCATTGAATTAGTTTACATGGCATTTGGCAGTGTAATAATAAAAAGTGATGGTAACAATTTGTTCTTTGTTCTTTTTACTTGGGTTGTTGTGGAACTCCTAAAGTAAAGTACCAGACCATCTTATTGCTTTTATTTTGTTTTTCCAAAGTTGCCAGAGCAGATTTTCCAAAATAGGTCACTTGACTATATTTGATAATAAGGGAAATTAGCAATTCCAAATTTGGAGATTACGAGGTACAAGCGAAACAAGCCAAGCGTAACTACAAATTGTTTTGCTGTTTCATTCACAATAGTATTAGCATGTAAAAGCCCACAAACAAGATGCTGTACCATGTAGCTTTGTACAGACTGAGAAGAGGTCAATTAAGACATTCTCGCACAAGAGATGAAGCTGCATTAGCACTTACATGTAGTCAGAAGTGGGCAAGGGTTCCGCACATTACTGAACAAGGAAGATCGAGCAATGAAGTTTTTTTTTTTTTTAAATTTTTTTATTATAACTTCAATTTCTTTAAGAAACAGAAGAAATAAACGACACACCTTTGATATCCCCATTAACAACTCAACCTATTTGACTAATCACATAAATAAATTATATGTCAAAAACTTAGATAAGAGACAATTAAGAAATATTATTAGTGCTTATGTTCTCCACTACGAAAAGATAATCTCATAGGATGAAAATTATTGGAGGAGATAGATGAGCCATTTCAAGGTATAAAAAATAATTATTAATCAGGATTTAAAACTTCCAAGGGAACAATGAACTAAAAAGAAGTAATAGCGTATATGAGGGTTTTTTAGGAGGAGATTAGGCTATATAAAACTTATATTAAAGATCAACTAGAACCATTACTATATAAAAGAAGGTTATCTGTATCATTCTTGAAATTTTCTTTTTTCTACTTAAGCCTTCTAACTTTTAAAAGGGAGTAATACTTTAATATAGCTGAAAAAAATTAAGGGTTAGCTATAATAATTTTACCACCTTAAACCATTTGAACTAAAAATCATTACATTTGCACCCTTAAACCATAGAATTCAAAGTTACAAGCTCGTGTTGATTAAAATAACACATTAAATGATTATGATTATGAAAGGTCATAAGCTCCCTCAAAGTACTAAGAAAATGACATGAATCATCTAAAGAACCTTTTTTTTTTTTTTTTTTGGTTATGACTACCAATTATTGCTTCTGTTAATATCAAGAGCATTTTTGAGAATACACACTTGTTAACTAATGACAAAAAAATAACTTGTCTTCTATTTGACTAGACATTTCTACAAGAAAAAAGAGTATTTGCAATGGAATTTTTTGCGACGGCTCCTGTGCCATCGCAAATAGAGTCATTTGCGATGGCAATAATCCCATCGCAAAAATGATTATTTGTGACGGCTCTATTATGATAGCATCCATTCCCGTCGCAAAAGGATATTTAAAACGATGTCATTTTCTGAGTTAAATACGGCTCCTTTTCTATGAAAATAACTTTTGCGACGGGACTAGGCAATAGACTCTTTGTATTTAAATTCGTTCTGCACTTGTATGGCTATGTTTTAAAACCAGGTAACAAATAGAAAATTGGGTAGATTTAACTTCTACATGAATTTAACTTTTATGAATAGTGAAAACTTTACTAGACAATAGACTTTAGACAGGTTTTCATAAACTTCATTTTTATTGGAAATAGCTTTACCAAATATAAGAGTTGTGACATTATTTTTTCTTTTTTTCCTTAGATTTTTCAAACATTAGTTTTTCAAGCCGTTAGGGTACTAAAACTCTCAAATGGCCCCAGAAGTCCCTCAAACTTGACACATAGTAAGGTTTAGATATGAGTCACTTGTGAAAACAAACGGCACGATCAATGGACTCCTAGAGTAAGAGTTGTGATATTTTTTCTTAACTTTTTCAAAAACCATTGTCTTGAGCCGTTAAGGTACTAAACCCCCCCCCCCCCCCCCCCCCCCAAGGGCCTCAGAAGTCCCTCAAACTTGACACGCAGCAAGGTCTCGACATGAGTGATGTGTGGGAACAAATGGCACGGTCGTTGAACTCCCAGGGTGAGAGTTGTCACGTTTTTTTACTTAACCTTTAAAAACAACATTGTTCTCCAAGCCGTTTGGGTACTAAAATCTCGAAACGACCTCAGGAGTTTATCAAACTTGACACATAGGAAGGTTTAGGCACGAGTGATGTGTAAGAATAAACGGCATGGTCGCCGGACTCCCGAGTTGAGAGTTGTCACGTTTTATCACTTAACCTTTAAAAAAAACATTATTTTTCCAGCCGTTTGGGTGCTAAAATACCGAAACAGCCTCGGGAGTACGTCAAACTTGACACGTAGGAAGGTTTAGGCATGAGTGACGTGTGGGAACAAACGGCAAGGTCATCGGACTCCTGAGTTGAGAGTAGTCACGTTTTTTCACTTAACCTTTTTAAAAAAAACATTGTTTTTTGAGCCGTTTGGATACTAAAATCCCGAAACGACCTCGAAAGTTCGTCAAACTTGACACGTAGGAAGGTTTAGGCACGAGTGACATGTGGGAACAAACGGCACGGTTGCCGGACTCTCGAGTTGGGAGTTGTCACGTTTTTTTACTTAACCATTAAAAAAAGACATTATTTTTCGAGCCATTTGAGTGCTAAAATGCCAAAACGGCCTCGGGAGTCCGTCAAACTTGACACATAGGAAGGTTTAGGCATAAGTGGCGTGTGGAAATAAATGGCACGATCGTCGGACTCCCGAGTTGAGAGTAGTCGCATTTTTTCACTTAACTTTTAAAAAAAACATTATTTTCCGAGCCGTTTGGGTACTAAAATCCCAAACGGCCTCAGAAATTTATCAAACTTGACACGTAGGAAGATTTAGGCACGAGTGACATTTGAGAACAAATGGCACGATCGCCGGACTCCCGAGTTAAGAGTTGTCACGTTTTATCACTTAACCTTTAAAAAAAAACATTATTTTTTGAACCGTTTAGGTACTAAAATGTTAAAATGGCCTCAGAAGTTCGTCAAATTTGATACGTAGGAAGGTTTAGGCACGAGTGACGTGTGGGAACAAATGCCACTGTCGTCAGACTCCCGAGTTGAGAGTTGTCACATTTTTTCACTTAATCTTTAAAAAAAAAACATTGTTTGTCGAGTCGTTTTTGTACTAAAATTTCGAAACGACCTCAGGAGTTCATCAAACTTGACACGTAGGAAGGTTTAAGCACGAGTAACGTGTGGAAATAAACGGCACGGTTACCGGACTCCTGGGTTGAGAGTTGTCATGTTTTATCACTTAACCTTTAAAAAAAAATTGTTTTCCAAGCCGTTTGGATACTAAAATACCGAACTGGCCTCGGGAGTCCGTCAAACTTGGCACCTAGGAAGGTTTAGGCACGAGTGACGTGTGGGAACAAACGGCATGGTCACTGGACTCCCAGGTTGAAAGTTGTCACGTTTTATCACTTAATCTTAAAAAAAAAAAAAAACATTGTTTTCCGAGCTGTTTGGATACTAAAATGCTGAAACGGCCTCGGGAGTCCGTCAAACTTGACACATAGGAAGGTTTAGGCATGAGTGATGTGTGAGAACAAACGGCACAGTCGTCGAACTTCCGAGTTAAGAGTAGTCACGTTTTTCCACTTAACCTTTAAAAAAAAATATTGTTTTCCGAGCTGTTCGGGTACTAAAATACCGAAATGGCCTCGGAAGTCCGTCAAACTTGACACGTAGGAAGGTTTAGACATGAGTGACATGTGAAAATAAACGGCACTGTTGCTGGACTCTCGAGTTGAGATTTGTCACGTTTTTTCACTTAACCTTTAAAAAAAAAATTATTTTTGGATCTGTTTTGGTACTAAAATCCCGAAACGGCCTTGGGAGTTCGTCAAACTTGACATGTAGAAACGTTTAGGCATGAGTGACTTGTGGGAATAAACAACATGATTGTCGAACTCCCGAGTTAAGAGTTTTCACGATTTTTCACTTCACCTAAAAAAAATATGTATTTTTTTCGAAGCCGTTTGGGTACTAAAATGCCGAAATGACCTCGGAAGTCTGTCAAACTTTACACATAAGAAGGTTTAGGCACAAATAACATGTGGGAATAAACGGCACGATTGACGGACTCCTAGAGTGAGAGTTGTCACATTTTCACTTAACTTTATATGAAAAACAATGTCTTCCGTGCCTTTTGAATACTAGAATCCTGAATCTTTTTTTCAGTAAGCCTATTTATTTATATACATATTTGTTCACTATCTCTAATATGTTCATTATTTTATCTAATATTTATATTTTTTTTTCAGGTTATTCGCAACGAATAGATTGATCTATGGTGTTTATATGTTAGCATATTTTGTGATAGACTTAAAACTCCTCTTTGGTTTATGGATTATGGATTTGTAATGTTATTTTACGAGACATTATATATATATATATATATATTTTTTTATGAATTTTAATGTGAGAATGATTTGTAATGTTATGCATATTTATAAATATTTGGATTTGAATGAATGCTTTAATTTTGTTATTCGTATAATGTTAATTGTACATTTCATGAGGTGAAAAAAAGCTACAAAAATATTCACCAATTTAATATGAGATTTTTTTTGTTTAAAAAGTATTAGTGACGGTTACATAATCGTCGGTAAAAGTGCCATCAGTCTGCATAATGTGTAAATGAATTGGCCTTTTGCGACGGTTACGTACTGTCGCTAAATCTATGAATTGCATGGGTTCAGGTTGTCGCTAATGATGGTAGTGATTGATTATTTGTAACGGCACTAACCTGTCGCTAATAGTTTATTAGTGTCGGCCTTGCAACGGTCGCAAATACTATTAGTTCAACGACTAGTATTTGCGACGGGATTTTGCCATTGCAAAAGGTGACCCTTGCCGTCACTTGGCAGTCGCAAATAGTATTTGCGACGCTTGTAGATTCGTCGCCAGAAATGCCATCACACGGCAGACGCAATTGAGTATTTGCGACGGCATCATAGGCTTTTGCGACGGCATGCCGCCGTCACAAATACTACAATTTTTAGTAGTAGATTAAACGTGCAGACTAATTTGTCCCGTTAACATTGTCCATGCAAACTTAAAAATGATAATAGTTTATGGGGTGAAAATATAATGATTGTTAGTTAACACGTAAAATAATACTAAGTCATAATTGATGGGCCAAAGTGCTCTTAAAATGTTGGATTATATTAGCTACTTTTTACTAGCTGAAAGACTTAAGTAAATAAAATTAAAGTTCAACAAAAACATTAAAATGTAAGACAAAGTTGAAGGGATAAAATAATTATTTATCCTAAAAAAAGTATAACATGAAGAACAAGGTAGTTTGGTATACAAAGCTGAGCTGCGTTTACGTACAAACATGAATGTAACTACAAGGGACCTAAGTGAACTCCATTTTCAGAACAAGGAAAGTTTACACTTAAAGAAGGACAATGAAATAGTTTTGGATGATTAAACGTCAAGAGTTTGTTGGCGTTAGATTTGGGTGCAGTACTCCAGATGTATAGCACCAAATTATTGCACATGTGGCAGCCAATAATTGGCTACCTATCGATAAATTACATAATTATGTTCGAGATTCAGAACTCATTTCAGGAAAAAACTATATAAGTAGCTAGAGGTAACTGGGTCTTAAGGGGCATGGTAGGCTAATTAGATGGCTCACTAATCAAGAACCTAATGGCCTAAGTCAGTGGCTCCGCACTCAACTATTTCAATAATCGGCTTTCTTAAATTATTCGAGGTAACTGGAACATTGAAGTTTTAATCCCAATGTGGTCCGAGTTGGGGTAGCTTATATTCTTCCCTCCTTTGAAGTTTGATCTCCTTAAACAGTGAGAGTTGTCATTATTATTTCTTTTTTTATTTTGGTTTTTACATTGTATTTTTCTTAGTATATAGAAATACCCATTTCCTCTATTCCAACAGCCGCGCCTCCCCCCCGCCCCCCCCAACCCAAAAAAATAAAAAATAAAAAATAAAAGCTTCCAAAAGCACATTGATTGTCTATAAAGAACCAGCCTCGGCCAGCTCAAGTTCTAAATAAATTTTTGAAGGATAACTTTCTTAAGATACAATGAAGTGAGCAATGAGCATCCCTTCATAGTTCATCCCTCTCGGTTCTTTTTATCGTTATATACATATGGACTAATTCATTCTTGCGCGACAAAAATGGTCCCGGATCTGATTTATACTTGCATATTCTCATCTATTAAGAGTAGTTTTTGTTGTTAGGGGGGAAAACTTTTTCAGAAGATTTTCAAGATGCAACATATAATTTTAGTTAAATTTTAAACACAAATCAAAATAAAACATAATATTAATAAAAATTCAATGAATAACAAAAATACACTCATATAGAAAATAGAAAAGCTGGTCTCTAAATATTATGAAGTGTAATATCCTTGTCCTAAAATAACAGTGTGTTTCTATGCAAGTGAAGGTGCTAACAAATATCAACTACACCAAGATCCAATGCAGTTGCCCACAGTTGTCTCATTGGGAGACACATCTGTTAGAAGAATTAAAAATAATCCTAGCATGAAACATTCCAATATTGGTTGCCCATGAAATATAGTATAAAATATGTAAAGACACTATAAAAAAAAATAGTCTTCATTAGAACAACGTATCTCATGTGTGTCTCTCAAATAATGCTAACTGAGCCTTTATTAAAGCTCTATTAAAAATCTTATGTAAATGTAACTTACAAAGTGTGTAATGTGTTGAAAAGTAAAATGAAAAGAGGTAAAATTGACTATCTAGAAGGCCACCATTGTTGAAGAATCATCATTGTTGAAGGATCACCATTGTTGAAAAGTAGCCCACCATAGATGAAGGAAATTGTTTCTTTCACATTCTCTATTCACACTATGTATTCACATTTGGCTTGTATCTATAAATAGGGAGTGCACTTTGTGGCATTGTTTCAATTCAAGAAGAAGGACAAGAAGTGAGTTAGAGAAATAAATAAAGAGGGACAGTTCTCTTTAAAATTTAGAGTTGAATAAAAGAGTGATTCTTGGTTGTGTTTGACACCTCTGAGTGCTTATAATTTAATTACCACAAGTGATTAAACCTTCTCATCCGCCTAATAGTGGCATCAGAGCCAAGTAAAAATATGCTCTGTGGTTGCCTTTCGAGGGATCTTCCACATCAGAACTCCTAAAGTTTAATTACTTCCTCCTCTCCGGCCACCACTCCAACCATCCTTTGGCCGTCTCTCCATCTAACTTCCCGCGACCGTCCAAATTCAAACTCCAAAGTACTGTTTTGAGATATTCAAAACCAAATGGCAAACGGGACTACACATATGCTCATTCCAAAGATGATGAAGGAAAACTACGACAATTGGTGCATCCAAATGAAAGATGTACTAGGCGCTCGATATGTCATGGATATCGTGGAAGATGGGTATAAGGAAGCCAAATCTAAAGAAGCCGAGGTATCCATGTCTAATGCTCAGCGAACAATCCTTCGTACCGACCAAAAGAAGGACTACAAAGCCAAGTCCATCATCTACCAGGGCCTTGATGAGGCCACATTCGAAATCATTGCCTCCGCCAAGACATCCAAAGAAGTCTGAGAGACTCTCCACCAAACATACAAGGGTGTTGACAAAGTGAAGAGTATTCACCTCCAAACGCTATGCGATGAATTCGAATCCCTACAAATGAAGTCTGCTAAGTCCATTGTCGAGTATTATACCCGCGTAATGGTAGTTGCGAACCAGCTAAGGAGAAATGGAAAGATTCTCGCAGACATGAGAATATGTGAGAAGATTTACGATCTTTGGATCCAAAATTTGACTACATTGCCGTCACTCTAGAAAAAAACTAAAGATTTGGAGACCATATCAGTAGAAGAGCTTGTAGGTTCGCTACAAGCCCATGAGTAAAAGGTCAACAAGGGAAGTAACAACAAAGCACTAGAGTAGGGCCTATAATCAAAACTATCTTTGACCAATGGGAGATACGAGCAACGAGGGACGTCATATCGAGGATGAGGGCGAGGTCGAAGATCTCATAGAATAGGATTCGGATATTCTGAATCCAGAGGTGGAGGTAGACGCGAACAAAGATCCAATAGAGGAGGACGTGGACAACAGAACAATGTCCCCTAGAGGAAGAGGACGTGAAAGAAGAGGCGGTTACAATAACTGTCAAAATATTGACAAAAGCAACATCGAGTGCTATAATTGCCATAAGTTTGGGCACTATAGCAACAAGTGTTAGTCAAGACCACCGACAAAGAAGGCTAGTGAGGAGGCTAATCTGACAGAAGTCGAACCAATTGCCAGGGAATCGTTGATGCTGATGGCACACAGCTCAACCCAGGACCAAGTTGTTTGGTACCTCTTCTCTAGAGCCAACAACCACATGACTGGCAGAAAGAACTTATTCATTGAACTTGATGAGAAAGTTCAAGGAGAGATATCATTTGGCAATCTTTATAAAGTTCTAGTCCGAGGGAGAGGCAATGTTCTAATCATGCGAAAGGGTGGAGATCACGCTTTCATCTCCAATGTCTACTATGTACTGGACATGAAGACCAACATCTTGAGCCAAGAACAACTCGTGGAGAAAGGTTACCAGATTAGCCTTAGAAACAAGCAAATGTTAATCTCAGGCACTCGAGAGAAGCTGGTCATTCGAGTCACTATAGCAAAAAATTGAATGTTCTCTCTCGTCATCCATCACAACATACCAAAGTGTCTAAGTACGAGAAGATGGGAAGCAAGAAGATGGTGTACGGCTTAACTAACATTTACCATCCGAATTGGATATGTGAGAGTTGTGTTCTGTGCAAGCGACACATAAACAACTTTGGAAAGTAAGCTAACTGGAGATCTACCACGCCACTCCAGCTAGTGCACACAGACACATGTGGTCCTTTGAAATGGACAGAATCAATACTTTCTTATCTTCACCGATGACTACAGTAGGAAGACTTGGGTCTACTTCCTGAAAAGGAAGTCAGAGGCGTTCGACAGATTCAAAGAGTTTAAAGCTCTTGTGGAGAAGTAAAGTGGCTACCACCACATCAAGTCACTCCAATCAGATTAAGGAGGAGAGTATACAGTAGAAGTTTTTTAGGAATTCCTTAGACAACAAGGAATTCAAAATTCGTTCACACAAGTCTACACTCCCCAGTTGAATGGTGTAGTTGAAAGGAGGAACCGCAGCATCCTCAACATGGATAGAAACATATTAAAGGATAAAAATATGCCTAAAAGATTCTGGGCAGAAGCAGTGTTGTGTGCGGTCTATATGCTCAATAGGTGTCTTACCAAGAGTCTTGCTACAAAGACACCACACGAAACTTAGAGTACTCACAAGCCTAGTGTGAGTCATCTCAAAGTGTTTGGCTTCATAGCCTACACCAAGATCCCGAAAGTAAGAAGGATAAAGTTAGACGACAAAGGAAAGAAGTGTATTCTTGTTGCATATAACGATAGAACAATGGGATATCATCTGTATAATCCCACCACCAAGAAAGTTATTGTTAGCCAGGATGTCATTTTTGAAGAAAATGAATCCTGGAATTGGAACCAGATTAAAGCCTCTAGAGATGTAGAATTGACACTTGAGGAAGAAGAGCCCGCATAAGCAAGAGAAGTGGTTATCGAGCCACAAGTACTTAGAGATTAGCAGACACCTCCACATGATTTTCACTCACCATGGAGGAATGAAGCTCCATCACTAATCGAGCATGAACTTTTAGATATGAGGCCTAGAGGAGCTTGTACCCTAGCTAATTTGTATGAAAATATAAAACCGATGGAAGAGTATGTTACTCTATACTGTCTGCTGCTTATTAGTGATCCAGTTAGCTTTGAGGAAGCTAACGAAGAAGGCAAATGGAGAAGAGCAGTGGAAGAGGAGATTCAATCCATTGAGAAGAACAGAACTTGGGAGTTGATTAGTCTCCTGAAAGTCGAAAGACCATTGGTGTGAAATGTGTCTACAAGACCAAGAGGAATGCCTAAGGAGAAGTCCAGAGATACAATGCGAGACTTGTCACCAAAGGCTATAAGTAGAAGGAATGAATCAACTATGGTGAAGTCTTTGCCTCAATTGCCCGACTTGAGACCATCAGATTGTTGATTTCACTAGCTACACAAAATAGATTAAAGATTTACCAGTTAAATGTGAAATTAGCATTTCTGAATGGCTTTCTTGAAAAAGAAATCTATATTGATCAGCCACCTGGATACGTAAAGAAAGGCAAAGAAGATAGAGTGTATAAGTTAAAAAAAGGCACTTTATGGCTTGAAACAAGCTCCCCATGCCTGGAATATGAGGATCGATAATTATTTCCAAGCAAATGGTTTTGAGAAGTGTCCATATGACCATGCCCTATATATGAAGATGGAGACAGACAACAGCATGCTGATTGCTTGCCTATATGTTGATGATTTGATCTTTACCGACAATAATCCAGTGATGTTTGATGCTTTTAAAAGGAGCATGGTCAAAGAGTTTGAGATGACGGATATAGACCAAATGGCTCATTTTCTTAGCATAGAAGTTGTGCAAAGTGAGAAGAGAATCTTCATCTCCCAAAGCAACTGTGCAAAAGAGATCTTAAAGAAGTTTGGGATGAAAAACTGTAGCTTTGTGACAACTCCGGTTGAAACAGGATTAGAGTTGAGAAAGAACAAGCAAGGAGATATTGATCCTACCTATTTCAAGAGCTTGTTTGGAAGCTTGAGATACTTGACTTGTACCAGACCGGATATACTCTATGGAGTTAGACTAGTCAGCTGGTACATAAAGACTCCTGACCAGTCCCATCTGAATGCAGCGAAAAGGATACTTCGCTATGTTAAGAGTATCATTAGTGATGGTATGTTCTATTCATCAACTGGAGATTGCAAACTTATTGGCTATTCAGATAGCGATTAAGGGAGAGATCTTGATGAAAGAAAGAGCACGACTGGATTCATATACTTTATAGGAGATACATCATTTACATGGTCATCAAAGAAGCAACACATTGTAACACTGCCATCATGCGAAGCTGAGTATGTTGCTGACAGCTCAACTTTTGTTATGGTATCTGGATCAAAAATGTCCAGAAATACTTGAAATTTCCACAAGATGATCCTACAAAGATCTACATCGACAATCGTTCATTGATTGCTCTTGCAACGAATCTAGTCTTTCGAGAGAGAAACAAGCATATTGATACTCTGTATCATTTCATCAGGGAGCATGTCAAGAACAAGGAAGTAGAATTAATTTCTTACAAGACTTATGATCAGATAGCTGATATTTTCATAAAGCTTCTCAAGCATGATAACTTTGCAAGACTAAAGACGATACTCGAAATGACAAAGGCAGGAGAGTTAAGTTTAAGGGAGGATGTTGAAAAGTAAAATGAAAAGAGGTAAACTTGACCATCTAGAACGCCACCATCGTTAAAGAACCATCATTGTTGAAGGAACCACCATTATTGAAAAGTAGCCCACCATGGATGAAGGAAGTTGTTCCTTTCATATTCTCCATTCATACTATGTATTAACACTTGGCTTGTATCTATAAATAGGGAGTGCCCTTTGTGGCATTGTATCAATTCAAGAAGAAAGAGGAGAAATGAGTTAAAGAGAGAAATAAAGAGGGAGAGTTCTCTTTTAAAATTTAGAGTTGAATAAATTGTGATTCTTTGTTGTGTTTTATACCTTTGAATATTTATAATTCAATCACCACAAGAGGTTGAACATTCTCCTCCGCCTAACATAATGATCCAAATGTAATGACCATAAAATTATGCAACAAATGGGTCAAATAAAACTCTTTATGCAAAAAAAACAAAAACAAAAAAACTCTTTATAACAAACCCAAAATGAGTACAGATATTGTAAGTGAAAATAATAAAATTACAAAAGGAAGAGTTTCAAAACTTTTATAAAATTATTCCGAGAAAAAAGAGAGAAAAAGTAAAAATAAAAGTATCATATTCCACGTTGAAAGGAACATAGCATTATCAACTTGAAACCAACCAACCTTTTCATACCGAGGCCTTTATATACAGAGCTACCCCAAGGAGGTGCAGAAATGACTCTTCAACTCGTACGTACATTGTGTTATCTATAGCTATTTGCTACCCCATCCATGACAACCACTTCTGCGGCTTATAATTCTCGCCAATTTAACAAAAGACCCAAAATAAGTTCTAGCTCTGGCTTTGTTGAAGAACTAGTCCTCGGCCGACAAGACCAGAAAGCACCACAGAATGTGATCGTGACATGAAGCGCAAACAAGAACCCAAGAAGCTCTCGATTCCTTCTTTGTTGAAGGAAATGGTCGTGAGGTACAAGGAGTGCAGGAAGAACCATGCAGCAAATATCGGTGGGCATGCTGTGGATGGTTGTCGTGAATTTATGCCGGCCGGAGAAGAAAGAACTAGTGCAGGCTTCACCTGTGCCGCTTGTAGTTGCCATAGGAATTTTCATAAAAGGGAGGTCGAGAACGATTGCTACTGCGATTGTTCTTCCATATGTGTAACTCCAAAATAATTCATTTGATTGTTTTACTAATTATGTTGTCTTGTTGGCAGCTCAAGGGCATGAGGGTTACTTTTGTTGTTATTTTTATTGTGTGCCGCTTGTAGTTGCCATAGGAATTTTCATAAAAGGGAGGTCGAGAATGATTGCTACTGCGATTGTTCTTCCATATGTGTAACTCCAAAATAATTCATTTGATTGTTTTACTAATTATGTTGTCTTGTTGGCAGCTCAAGGGCATGAGGGTTACTTTTGTTGTTATTTTTATTGTTTGCGTGGGAAAATAAAATGTCTCATTATGAGAAATAAAAAATTAAAAAAACTGGTGGAGTAAGCTTCTTTAGATTTTTTGTCTGTCATTGAAGGTTACTCAAGGAGAACACAAGGAATCTGGAAGTATTTGCGCCGTAAGAGGGATTATATATATATTTATGTATTTGAATTCATGTTGTACAAGTTATATTTTCAGTTTATTGTGCTGAGTTTCGTACCTAGACTTAAATTAAAAATGGAAAATGATCTATTGGGGATCAAAAGCATACGAAAAACTGACGTATAATTAAATGTTCATCTCTTTAACTTATAGAAAGGCATATATCTCAACTTTTTCGATCATCATAATTCATGAAAAATTGATCCACACGAACCATATATTTTGTTCTAGCTTTTGCAATTTAATTTCTTTTGTTATTTTCTAATGTTCAAGAAATCAAAAGGTTTCATGAAGTTGAAGCCTTTGCAGAATGGGAGGATTCCGTCTCTATCTCTCTCTCTCCAAACATATACATATTTTGTGCGCAGATTACACATGTTATGTTCATAGAGTTCAAATTGAACATTGTTGATCTAAAAGCTTAAGGGTACGTGGATGCAGCTTGGGCATGCGCCATTTTATCCTCTTGCATCATGTCTTTCAATGGCATTTTTTCCATATGCTTTAATATTTAAATATGGATATTTAATCAATTATGAGATAAGAGGCATGTATTTCACAAGCACCTATTAACATTAAAGTATTTTTGTTTCTTTTATTTTTTGCTGCATTTATTAATGACTCTATTTTGTTGTGCTCTAAATATCATATATCAAGTCCCAGCTTTTGCAGAACAACCCCATTTTCTCCATATAGATTATGCCTGTAGTGTGGAATCCTGAACAACAACTGATTAGTTGAACAGTGGGATTTATCCAGGCTATGTTCCAGCAACAGAACAATCTCATTTCCTCCATATAGATTATGCCATTACTGATAACCATATCATATAGTCGAAATGTTCCATTTTTCTCTCTCTTATATTTGTTGATTATATAGTAGTTTGAATGGTTATTATATTAGTCTTCAGTTTTTTTTTTCTAGAAATTAACCCAAAAACACAAAGAAGAAAAGGAGGAATAGAACTAATACAAGCTTAATTTTTTTATTTTATTTGTCAGGTTCTGTCCTTTACTTGTTGCCTGAGGCATAGATTGTTCCATGTACATGTTTGGCATGTTTGGACCTTTTGTTTGGAATAACTAAACTCAAAGAGGGAAGGAGGAGGGGGGAAACTATAATCCCAAATGCAACTGTTGCTTTTTATTTTTGTTCTTGTAATATGAATATTCCGCAGCAGGACAAAATGACCAAACATAGTTTCCCTCCTGAAGGCTAGAATACATCTCTCTCTCTCTCTCCCTCTAATGTTCAGCGTGCTGGATGCACACTCATAAAAATACATGTGGCTGTTATATATCAACAAAATAATGAGCTTGTCATCCAATGTATATGTTCATTCTTGCAAATTTCTTTCACTCTACATGCTGTAATGTTTAACCTCATTACCATATCCAAGACGTTATCAAGGTACTGCAAGGCAATGTGCACGCGGATGTGTGTGATAACTCAATATTTTAAATATGTTTTGGATGTATACATTATATATCTAGTTAAAGAACTGGGAAGAAAAAGTAGCACCGACACTCACGATATTTTACATTACTAGACAAATGGACATGTCAAACAGATATGGCTTCAATATGTATCTTCACCCATTGTGAATATATATATATATATATATAATGAAATGTTCTGAGAACTGCAAAATTAATTCAAATTGTATGTTTGCACAAAACAACAGATTTTTCAAGTTCAAATACATGGACAAAAACAACAAAGCACATTGAAACAAAGCATGCCTGATATGTAAAATACAATACAAGCGTAGAGCTTTCATAGATGCTTAATTTACATCTAATTGCTTTAGGGCATTTTCAATCCAGCTTGTGTCTCTGTCTAGTGGCTGTAGTATTCGGGTCCTCTATGTAGACTTGATCAGTAATGTATGTATTAAGTTCACGAACTAAGGTCATTCAAAGAGATTTTCCTGGCTCTCTGGAGTCTAATGAAATATTTTAGCTAGACGACATGAACCGAGTCTTAAGGGTCCTATTTGAAAATAAATTTGTGTTGCCAGAGTTCTTGTGTGTAGATTGGTGTACTAAACAAACTTAAAAGAGTTAAAAGCTTGGGAACAAAAAATTTATAATACATTTCATTGGCATTTGTATTAGAAACGACTAAATCATTGATTGTTTTCTGTCAAACAGAAAATTAATTAAGCTTGTTTTTCACCAGCTTTTAGATGGCGTACCACCCAGCCTCTTGCTTGGTAACAAAAATATTGATAATGTATTTGTTAGGAACTTGATCAATACACCAAAAGACTCATGTTTGATGAAACGCATAACATCAATTCTTATATCCCATCCTATACTGGAATAGCCCAGCTTGTTAGGGATTTATACTAAAAGACATACTTTGTATAATGGTTTTAGTATTTATTAATAAATTAGTTATTTCATTTTAATGAGAATATGTATGAGCAATGTTTGCATTATGTTATTTATTTAATGATTATGCATCTGTGTCTTTTATTCTATATGGTAGATGATTTGGGGTGTAGAGTACGGCTTACACACAGAAAATCAGATCATCGGTTCTTATGGAATATAAGTTTATCGTTTACAGTCTTAGATGAAACTGGACACACGATCAATAGGACTGTAGCACAAGGTTTTAATAGGTCTGTCTTGACTATGGATAACGATATAGTTCCAACTCCTTGCACTAGTACACTTTGTGTGTATTGAACATGGTCGTATTGATGTAATTGTTTTTATACTGACTATATAAAACAATTAATACCTCATGATTATTATGAGTACTTATACTCTCAATCCTAATATAATAAATAAACACGTGCATGTAGTGTTTATTATTTTGATTCACAAAAAAGTGAGATTCTTTGCGAGTCAATAACATTACATGTATGGTGAATATTAATTATTGATGGAATCTACGTCCCAGTATAAAAATTGCTGATACCCCATTAAGGAAGTTTATAAGTTTTGATTATGTCAAACTTTACAAGTAGATTGTGAATTCGACATATCAAATAAGTTAAGTGGAAGATCTCAAGGAATTAAATAAGTGTATTAAATTTAATTGTTAGTAATTTAATTTAATAAACGGGTATCTGTAATCTTAACGTAAGGAAATAAATAAGCATTTAATAAAATGGAGCTCGAAATATAATTCTTAGTATGATGAGGATTGCAATTATAATTCATTAATGGTATAAATTATAATTTACATAAATAGGAATTAATTTTGATTGGATTATGAATCTTTATTTGCGTAGGAAGCCCTAGTTATACTAATATTATGATCCCTGCTATAGCCTCTATATATATGCATTCTAAGAGCATCTAGGGATACACTTGCTTATAATAGAAAGATACGCGTTTTTGTGAGGAAGAGAAACCCTAACAGCTGTGAGCCCACTCTCTCTAGAGTAAGGCGTATACAAGGGATGCAACAGAAGTCCATAGGTTGAGTTTGAGCAATTGATTCATGTTTGTTGTAGTTCTTTGCTGTTCGAGATCAAAGCAGAAGGACTTCAAAGTTCATACCTGGTGCTATTTGGGATGAAACCAAAGAGATCTCGAAGGTATGATTCTAATAACGTAGATTAGTCTCTACTAATCAGATCAGTTTTTTTGGTGTTATGCATATGCACTATAGTCGGGTAGTGAGAAATTCTGCAGTCCCCAGCACAGCCCATGTTTCATACCATAGGTTGGGCCCACTAGGATCATAATATGTCACCATGCTCTGCAGCTGATGTCCACAGCGTCCCATTTTTCCCAGCTGGGTGACTCTATGGATTCTTCTTTTTTAATAAACAGCAGCCCTCCCTAGGTTGCTCTTTTCAGTGACTCGAACTTAGGACATGGAGGCTGCTCTGATAAAAAATGTTAGGAACTTGACCAATACGCCAAAAGATCTATGTCTAATGAAACGCATGAGATCAATTCTCATATCTCATCTTATACCAAATAACCCAGCCTATATTGGGCCTACTAGGATTGCAATAGTATTCATGAAAGAAGGAAAAGAACTGTGGATATCCAAGATACTTGGACCCTGTTAAGTACTTGGGAAACGAGGAAGCTAGGAAGGCAATTAATTTGAAGACACGTAAAAAAGATGAAATAACAAATGTCCTCGAATTATGCATTGAACTTTCAAGTTCTATTGGAATTTATCCAAGTGTATGTCAACGATTAGATGAATATGGCGAGAGAAAAAGAGTGAAAATATTTTCCTAGCCTTCCAAACACCTCACCATAACACAACTTTCATGTTCTTCGTCTTCTTCTTCTTCTTCTTCTTCTTTTTTTGGGAAAAAATTAATTCTTTTATTATTTTTTCCTCTAATAGAAAAGAGAGAAGTGATTAATATCATAAGTGATAAATTATACTAGACGTCTATCTATTTAAGAGAGTCCATGTTTATATAAACTAAGAAAGTACCCATATTAGAAGTCTTATTGTCACCTTAGCCATGTTGAACTTGAACTCTTGATCTCAATAAATGAAATACTACTTATATATACCTACAATCATATGCTACTAAATTACCTATGGTATTGGCTCATGGAAATGTCATAGATTATAGCTCTCAATTTGACCTTGAAATGAAAGACAGCAAAGAACAGCGGTGAACCACAATTGGAGCTAATGGCTTTTCATTTATTCAATATTGCAATCCAACAATTTCAAGGATTCACAATTTCTCAGTGCATAAATGAGCTCATGTATAAAAATGTCAAATGAGCAAATTGCAACGGCCACAAAAAGGACATATTCCCATTATGTTGTACCTAGTAATTAATTGAAAGAGTGTGGCCTATCACAAAATAGAGTCATTTACTCATCAAAGGGTTTAATCTTAAACTTATATCAGTTTGGCTTATACATTTGTTAATTGCGCTAGACCAAAAAAGCTAAAATTATGGACACACAAAAACTCATACCTCTTAACCACCATACATTAACTTTAGATGATTTATTTAAACACTTGAAAGGAGCAACATTAATATCTCCAAAGTAAAACAATACTGACCCATTCAGCCATTCAGGTGGTGACTTCATGAGTCTCGGGTAGCTACATTAATACCCCATGTTCTGGGGTTGACTGCCATGAGTTGTCATATCTTTTAGATCTAATCACTAGCGAGTTGATTGTGGTGTTTGAGCTCTGGCGTTGGAAGGTTATTTTGTAGAACTATAGAAAAAATTCTCTTATTCATTAAGCTTTCTTGTACGTTGATTTTCCTATTTAATATAATATATATATACTTGAAGCACAGTCTTCTCCACTACATTCGCTTTGGCTGAAGTTAAGATAAGGGGAGTCTAGATTGAAATGTTGGAGTACTGAATTGAAAATCTAATGCAGGTGATATATATGCTTTAATATTCTCATTTAAACAAGCTGTTGTTTTGAAATATGAATTGTGTTCTTGTTCCTAAGGATGCAATGCATCATTATCATCGTTTATGTCACTTAGCCTAAATGAAAAAGTGAATTGGATTAATCTTTAGTATTGTTTACCTACAAATTGCAAAAAAAACATGCTCCCTTTTAAACAATTTTTGCCACGCCTAGTGGTACTACTTCTTAACTCGTAGTATAAAAAGGGACAAATAACAAGACAAGAGGAAGTGCATAGTGAGACCGAATGAGGCATTGAATATGGCGTTGAATAATGATAGATGATGCTCATCATAATGCTAAATGGGGTTATATATATAGTGTTGTATATATATGCATTAGTACTAGCAGATGCATAACAATGGCCAGACTAGTACTGGCCAAAATGCTACCTAAACCAACTATCCAAACATATATATTCTCGTCATCTCAAGATAGGATAAATGTTACGAAAGAAGTCTAGACATGGATGTCAAAATCAACAAAATAAAGGTTCAGTAAATAAGATAAAATAATTATAAAAAGAATTTGACGGTCGAAATGAAAAATAACAATATAACATCACCAAGAGGACTTCAACAAGAGGTGTAAGGGCCACCAGGGCTATACACTTCGTAATGTTAGGGTGGCGGTACCATTACCATGATTGAGGACTTTCTCAAGAGGACCACCAATTATGATATTGGTACCAATGATATATGGTTCCAGTGGTGCATCTAGAACAATGGTTAGACTAGTACTGGCCAAAATGTTGGCCAGAGTACCAATGTATGGTCCAAACAATATGCCATCTCAAGAATTTGTTTGACAATCTATACATGCATATATTTTGTGTGATCCTAATTCAGTTTTAGACAAAGAGTCAACAAATTAATGTCATATAAGCAGATGGTTATTCAACATTTTTGACAAGTGTGGCAAAATCATAGATGTTTTCATCCTTAACAAGCGTAGGAGGCTTAGCCAGTCCAAGTTTGGATTTGTGACATTTGCTAAGGAGGTTGACGCTGTTCACATCCATCTTTATAATGGAGTGTGGCTAATCCATTCTCAGTTTAGTGTTTTCAAAGCTAGACCTGTTTCCCACTCTAACACATTCTTATCTGCTGCTCACAAAAGAAACCATTCTCTCCTAAATCCACAACTAGCTAGGAGCAAGGATTTTGTCATCCCTTGTAATTTGCAAGCTCTAAGGGATACTAGATCATACAATGATGCGGTCACTAATATAAAAGCGCCAAAAATTCAAAACCATTCACAGCCTCCACAAGAAACAAAGGTGTGGTCAATTAAAGCTGAGGATGTGGATGAATCGTGGACTCAGAAGTGTGTGGCGGGTAATTTCAAGTGTCCTTACAATTTCCAAGGCATCAAGGTAGTCCCCTCTTCTAATGATTTCCCCACTTGTCAAGTCAAACCACTTGGCTACTCCAAGGTTCTTCTACAATTTGGTAGCATCGAAGATAAGCAATTTTTTATAAAGGGATATAGATCTTGGTGCGACAATTTTTTCGAAGTTACCTATGAATGGAGTTATAAGGAATTTAATCAGTACAAAAAAGTATGGTTGCATGTCCAAGGGATGCCTCTTCATGCTTAGAACAATAAAACTTTATCAAAATATGCGAAGAGTGGGGTTATGTGGTAATATTTGACCGTAATACTTTTGATAAAGTGGAGTTGGAGTTTGAAAGGGTCTTAATCAATACCAATCAGGTTTCTCCGATCTTAGGGTCATGTAATTTAAAGGTGGGAAAATTCACCCACACCATCAGTGTCTACGAAGCTAACTTTCAGAAGCTTCCATTGTGGGGAGACAAAGGAGTGATCAAATAACAAGTGGATGCTTCAATGTAGACTTCAGCTTAGGTTGACCCCAACTCCCCTACAGCTAACTCCTGGGGATTAGTTAATAGGGTCGAAGATTTAGATTTAGCTGGTTCATTAATGAAAATCTACAAGGACATCCCATCACTGCCAATGACTTTATGATAGCGGACACAACCACTACTGATGAAAATCTACAAGGACATCCCATCACTACCAATGACTCCACGATAGCAGTCATAGCCTCTCCAAACTCTATCTCCTCTACCCAATCTCCTTCTAAGCTATGTAGTGCTAAGTACAACCCTTTGAAACTTGTAGTTCCTAGCTCTAGTGGAGTGAGCCTTGTATTAGATCTTTGTGTTGATATGGGGATTTCAAGAGTCAATCTTCCTTTACCAAATGATACTGCTATCATTCCTAGCCTAGGTAATTTAGCAGTTCCTAAAATCATAAGGAAGCCTCCAAATTAGAAAAGGAAACAGAAGACGAGGACATTGTCCCAACTTGATTATAAAGGTAATGGTGGCAAATTACTGTCAGCTCTTAGATTGTCAAAGCCTAGGAGGGCCTCCACTTCTTCCATCCCTTCTCTACCTTCTCAAAACATCGTCAATAGAAATCCAGTCACAGTCAAGCAATTGGAATCCCAATTAAATTATGAAGCAGATAGTACATTGCAGTTAGGCAAAGCTCTTGGCATTCAATTTTAGGACAATGAAAGGGACATCCTTAAAGTGTTGGTTAATGTAGACTGGAAAGATATTGAAGCAAATAGTACAATTCATTGATAGCTTAGAGCATTTCAGGCCCTCTAGCTTCATATCCTTTGCATATAAGATTCTTGCTAAATTATTAGCCTAAGGAAGTCTTCCATAAGATTATTAGTGAGTCTCAAACTGCTTTCATAAATGGTAGACAAATCTTAGATGGTGTCCTTATAGCCAATGAGATTATTCACAGTTGGAAGTTATCCAAACAAGCAGGGGTGGTGTTGAAACTAGATTTTGAAAAGGTCTTTAACTCCCTAAATTGGAACTTCCTTTTGAACATGTTGAGCAACTTTAATTTTAGGGGGAAATGGTGCATATGGATAAAAGAATGCGTCTCCTCAAGAGCAATCTTAGTTCTTGTTAATTGTTCCCCTACTAAAGAATTTAGTATGTCCAAAGGCCTCAGGCAAGGGGACCCTCTATCCCATTTTCTCTTTAATATTGCAATGGAAGATCTTGATATTATGTTCCATAGAGGCATGGATTTAGGTCTCATTAAGGGCTTCTCAGTTGCTAATGGAGGGGTGAACATCCCACATCTGCAATTAGCAGATAATACCATTATTTTCTACAGTGGTGAGGAAGCTGAATTCATATGCATTAAAAGAATGCTAAGATGCCTAGAGCTGTGCTCTGATCTAAAGATCAACTTTCATAGGAGTTCGACATCTGGTGTTGGATTGGACGAAGTTGGTATGAGAGTTGTGGATGATATTTTCAGGTGTCCTATTGTTAAGCTCCCAGTCCAATATCTTGGTCTTCCATTGGGGGCAAATTCTAGGCTTATGAAGACTTGGGATGCTTTAATCACCAAAATGAAGGCTAAGTTAGCTTCATGGAAATCTAAATATCTTCCTATTCGAGGAAGACTAACACTCATTAAAGCCACAATTGCAAACTTGCCTATCTATTACCTCTCCCTGTTCAGTATGCCTCAAAAGGTTTATAGTGAACTGAAAAAGTTTCAAAGGAGGTTTATTTAGGGTGGTGATGAAACTAAAAAAGGCATTCACTGTGTGAGTAGGTCCCAAGTATCAAAGCCTAAATATGTTGGGGGATTAGGTGTCACCCCTCTAAGGCTGCAAAATGATTCCCTCTTAGCAAAGTGGTGGTGGAGATTCAGCTCTGAAAAATAGTCCTTTTGGAAAAGATTAGTTTCAACCAAATACTATGGGAACAGCTCTGCTTGGCTTCCATCCTCCTCAGTCAACTCTGTCTGCTCTCCCATTTGGAAAGAAATTTTGTCTATAAGTATAGGTCCCAGCCAGTCAAGTAGTATATTATTGAATTTCTTACAGATCCAGCTTGGTTATGGGCAAAACACCACATTTTAGTCTGACCATTGAATTGGTTCAAAGCCTCTAGCAAATCTATTTCTCAAACTCTACTCCATTTCTGTTATTAAAAAAGCCACTATGGCTGAGGTTACTCTTTAAAGCTCCAGTTCATCAGTTACCTGGAATTTGCCCTTTCAAAGGCCCCTTTTTGCTTGGGAAGCTTTTATCCTCCTTGAGTTGAGATCTTTAATCTCCTCTGTTGTTTTGATCCCATAAAAGTCAAATTCCATGAGGTGGTTTCCTGAGGAGAATGGGATCTTTTCTTGTCACTCTTTTAAAGAGTTAATGGTCCCAGAGGTTCAGGTCAATGTCTCAAGCCTTGCTCATTCTTTGGAAGATGGTTGCCCCTCCAAAAGCCCAAATCTTTATATGGTTGCCTTTGTGTAGGAAGGTGAAAACTAGAGCTTTGTTGATTTTAAGACGAATTTTACCTTCAAATCCTAAAGCATCATGTGCTTTCTGCAGTCTAGCAGAGGAATTCTCAGTTCTTATTCTTCTTCATTGTAGTGTATCATGGCGCATTTAGGTAGCCATTCTAAGATGGTGGGGTTTATTGTGGATTTGTCCTGCTGATATTGCAAGTCTAGTTGATTCGTGGTTGGGCAAGAAAGGTAAACGTCTTGAGAAGCTGATATGGGAAACCCTTCTCATATTAGTCCTTTTGAACATTTGGCTTGCTAGAAATGACACTGTCTTTAATGGCAAGAGCATTGTGTGGGAGGATGTAGTGGAAAAAGTGAAGCTTCAAGCGGCCTTTTGGGTGAAAGCTTCAATCTTTGGTTCTCCCTTTTCTATTTTAAAATTCATCTTTAATATTAGGGTAGTGAAAGGCTTATCCTATACTCTTTCAGGCATTGGTTAATTTCTCTTTAGCCTAGTTTTAGTTGGCTCCTTGGCCCTTTTTTCTGTTCTTCCTTTTGTTGGGTGTGGTGGGCTGCTAGCGCCTTTCTCTCCCCCCCCCCCCCCCCAACCTTCTGCTTTGGTTTGTCATTGCAGTGGAGGTTTAGGCCCTTTCTCACCTATTTTATCCCTTCAACGAATTTCTTTTGCTAATGTTATGCAAGAGGTGTTGAATGGCGGGCTAGACACAGATATGTCAAGCTAACAAAATAAGAGGTTTAGCTAATAAGATTACAAATATGAGTGTGGAAACTAATGAAAAATAACGTACAATATTTTTTTTATACTTTGAAATGAAAAATAGAGCAATGGCCTCAGTGGTTCCGGAGGGTCTTCCAAGATGATCAGCCTCTCACCTTGATAGTTACTGAAATTGTCCAGCTTATCAGCACTTTTGTTCCCTTCTCTTAGTACATGTAGGAGGTGCACTGGCACCTTTTAAGGACAAACTTTGAATATTTAATGAATGATCTGAATGATAAGGCTTCATCTATATCTTCAATAATTAGGTTCACAGCTTCCTCTAAGTCAGCCTCAGTCTCTACTTCCTAAAGCCCTTTTTCCAATATAATGGTTAGTCCTCTATAGATTTCCATAACTCTGCCATAAGGCATGTGCAATCATCCAGTTTCTTATATAGCCATGGACCTAATTGCTTCTATCATCTTTGAATAGGCCTCCAAATCCTATAGGTCCTAGGTTTTCTCTTTAGCTGTTATCCGTCTTTAGCTTTATGTGAAACCATAATCTCATAATTCCATAATTACCTAAGTTACATTTATTGCATGGTTATTAGTATGTAAATATTATATGGGCGCATATGTGTGTGGTATGTGACAAGTGGTAAGTTAGATGGTAAGTTGAGTGGTGAGTCATTAGTGAGTGTGTGCATAAGATACCTAAGGGTGTGAGATACACTCTTGTATCTATTTTGGCTTCTAGTCACAATAGAAGTCAAGAGGGAAGAGGGGGGCTTTTGGTGGAGAGAGAGAGAGAGGACAAGAGGGGGTCCAAGGCTAGTGGGGAGACAAAGAAAAAGAAAGAAAAGGAAAAAAATAGGAGAGAGATGAAATGGGAGGTTAGTGGGAAAGAAAAGGAAGGAAACAAATAGGAGAGAGATGAAGTGGGACATTAGTGGCAAAGAAAGAAAGGAAAAATACAAGAGAAAAGAAGAAAAAAAATAAAGGAGGTGAAGAGAGTTAGCTGCCATCATTCGAATAGAGGAGAGAGAGAGAGAGAGAGAAGAGAAAGAGAGAGGAGGAAGAAGAAGAAGAAAAAAAGGTCAAGGGTAGGCTTGTTGCATCTTGATTTCAAGATTTAAGGTAAGATCATCATGTTTTTGCTTGATCTATTTTATTTCTATAATTTAGTACATGCTAGTATGTTTGATGCCATGAGAAGAGGTGAAGCAAGATGATGGAAGAGAGGAGTGGTTGGGGGTTTCCATGGTGGAAGCCCAAAGTCTTCATATTTGTGACAAATTAGTTTAGCTAAGAATATTATTTGTAGTGGAATATTTGAACATTCAAATTTAGATTTATGATAGTAATTTGAGCTTTGATCTCACTGAAAACTATTGTATTTTCGAATTATGGTGAATTTTAGAAATTGGACTATTACTGTTAAAATCTATTACCCTGATCTGTGACTCCTACCTTGACAGAAATATTCGACCAAGTTAGAGTAGTTAAAACATAGTGAAAGTTTTACTATATTTATTAGAAATGTGGATGAGAGTATATATCAAATTTCAGGTCATTTTGATGTCATTTTTCTATGTTAAGAACCGCTCAAAAATAGACCTTTTGTAGCTAAATTCTCACTTCTACAGCACTACCCTATTTTATAAAATACTCCCTCCGTCCCAATTTCCTTGCTCTATTTGGAGAATCGAAATTTTAAGGAGACAAGGATGGGACATTAATTTTGTGCTGAGTTTCTAATTTTGCCCTTCCTTATTTTAATGCTTTCTAACTGTTGAATGGTGAAAAGTAAAGGTAAAACGGGAAAGTTGTATAAATTTCTTGTTCACTTTTGGAAATGGACAATTAATTTGGGACATCCAAAAAAGGAAAGAAGGACCAGCAATTTGGGACAGAGGGAGTAGCAAATAAATACTTAGGTTTGTTTACAAAATGTGACATTTGGTCTGGATACTTTCTGAGATTTCTAGTTTATGTTCCCTTAGTTTTGGAATATTTTGGTATAAACTCACGAAGTTGTGTCCATATTATGATGCTTGTGTCAATTTTGACATATTAGAGGACTTAGTGGATTTTGGCATTTTTAAGTCTATTTTCAAAGGATTATGTTTAAGGTGTATATTTGGTGTTGGAGTGTTATCTATGAATTATTTTTTTATGTTCAATATTTATTGATGAATTATACAATGCAGTTCCAAAACTAACATGCTTGTGATGATAGGAGCTAAAGGAGGTCAAGAACCTTCAATGTCAACTAAGGAGTAATTTTATCGGGCGTGTGTACGGTGACAGGTAGGAATATAGGATAGTCTTATTCATATTGAATGAATTGTTTGTTTTCTATATGTATGGCGAAGGCGAATGCATATGAGGTGTTAATGGTGTTCATATATGAGGTGAAATTGGTGTTTATACATAAAACAAGTTATGTGGAGACATTGGTGATTATAGATATATAAGGTAGCATTGCATACCATCCATATTGTATGCCTTGCACTGCACTAGAGAGACTTAACTATGGTGGATTAACCAAAGGCTTAGTCATGGTGGACTAACCCATGGGTGCCACGATGGGCATTCCTTGATAACGAGTCATCAATATATTGGGCCAACGCTATCTAAATCGCATGCACATTCAGATGTTTCATATATTGCATCACAAGATATCATTTAATGGTAGATTATCTATTGATAACTGATTCTGTGATTATGTATATAACGCACTATATCGTGAGCACGTTGACAATTAGTTCACACTCACACAAACTGTTTTGGTAGGTAACATGAAAATGACTGTTTGGTTCACTGTAGTCTTGATCTTAATCGCGATGGCATTCATATTAGTGTCAGGATGTCGTGTCTCGGAGCTTGGGAAAGCTCTTGTTGCTTTACTTTTAATTTCTTGTCATATTTGTATAAGACGTTGGAATTTGAATTATGTTTGTATTTTGCTTTATAGTAGCTTGAGTTTTATGAGGGTTTGTTATGTTTCTATATTTAAAAGACGTGTGTAAAGTTATGTGATAGTTTACTCTGATGTACTTTATATTTATGTATGGTTGGTCCATGGTTATATAAAGTAATGGTGTTTATTCTGTTGTGTTCTATTTTCGGATGTGGATTAAGATGTTGTTCGCAAGTTTAGTAACATGTGTGCTCACACATTACCTAATGTGACATTAATGATGTCTAATTGGGATGGGGGTTTGACAACTTGGTATTAGAGCTATGGTTTGTCTCAAAAATGTGTTTCAGAGCTTGGTTATGTATTAAAGCTATAGCGTGGAGTTGGTATCTAGAGTGTAGTAAACCGTAGGGTATTGTTGGTATTGGTTAGGTCGTTAAGGAGTGTGTGAACTATGTAGATATGGTGTACTTAAAATGTATGTTATTTTTGGTCTTTTGATGGAAAATACTTTTTTTGAAAAATATTTTCCTTACTTTCTGCCAAATCAAACAACGACAAATGAGTAAAATATTTTTCAAAAAAACATTTTACGTAAAATCAAACGGAGCCTAAAATGCGTTATAGCTTCAATTAATGCAAGATTAAAGATACAACTTTGTGTTGGGAAGACCAAGACGAGTTTGGATCCTATGTAGTCACATTCACTTTAACAAAATGTATAAAACTAATGAAAATCAAGTCCACCATAAAACTCGCCACCAAATCCACGTGCTGTAATTTCCAATCGGCGAATTAGTGACGAATTTGCCTCGAATCCGCAAGTTAGTGACAAATTTGCCTTGAATCCACAAATCAGTTCGCGAGTGTCACCCATTAATGACGAACTGTGTGACCTAGGTCTCACTACTTGTAGTCCCACAATATTGTGATTTTCCCCCAATCTAGTAAACAAATGAGATGTGTGCCCTTGTGGTGAATATGCACCTCTATAAGATCCCTTCATTAACAAAATAAGTAACTCAATATCAATAAGTAATAATAACTGGTAAAGAAAATACAATATGTTAAAATATGAAATGCAAATCTCAATATTTTCTTTTATTCTTTAGAAAATTGTTTATGGACAAGACAACAACCTTGGAGAGAATTACAAAGTAACATTTCATTCTTAGGATGTCTAAAAAATAAATCTAGAGTTTGCCCATTTTGGTAAGAGCTACAAAGTAATAGTGATTATTGTTTGTAGCATAAAAGACTGGAATACAGAAACTGATGCAAGGGTGCCTATGATTCATGAACACTTGGACACCACTTCAGTCTTAAACATCATGATGCAAAGCTTGACAAAGTATGCATGTGTACATATATATAGAACTTGCTCAGTTCATTTGTTTGGTCTAAAATCGACGCTTCCGTTTAAAATGATGTATCTCATTTTTGTTCGTTGTCTTTCCTTCGTCGAAGTTGAAGGCTTTCCCAGTATGGTGAGCTTCATTTTGACATTTTAAATGTATCTAAAACTATAAATAAAAAAAAAACGTGTATTTGGTGGTTAATATAAAATTAGCACTCTTAAATTGTTATTTCTTCCTTACTCCTTTCACTATGCAATGGGTCCTTGCTATAGGGGTCCTTAACACATCCACCTAAAGATCCACCTAGCAAAGCAGGGCACACTATTGTGTCAGGGCTTGGAACTCCAACACTCCCATGTATATATCCATTTCCCACTTACTTGAGTGGCCAAGTCAGCCTAGCTCACACTAAAACTTGAAATTGCAAAAACTAAACTAAAGATATTCGAGAAAGAAATGGGTGAAGGAACACTCATGTTGTTTGATTTGTTTGATGATGACAAACGAGATCTGAACTCTATTTATACTACTCCACTCTCTTAACTAATGGTGGAGATTTGTTTGATTCTACGGTGGAAGTTGAGCTTCTAGAGTAATCTCTTCAAATATATCTTACTAGATATACGTACAAGATTCTAGAACATTATACACTCTATAAGGCACCACATTATATATGCTTATAGAACTTTCCATACATTTATACAAGTTCCATAATGTAAAAGCTTTTAGAAGCCAAATATGTGTGTGTTTGTGTGTGTGTATAAACAGGGGTGGACCAACGCTTAGCTGAGTAACATTGGCCGCTTCCATTGAATTTTTTAAATAATAATAAAAAATATTTTTAAACCCGGCCTAATTAAAAATAAAATTTTCCCAACTAAATGTAATATCCATTTCAAAATTTTTTTAAGCCAATCCAAACTCTTATCCATCTAAAATACACTCAAAATGGCATAAGCCCTAAAAAATTCCCTCTCTGCTCAAAAATAAGTTGAGACGAAGAAGGATACTGTCTACCCATTAGTATATTTACTGATAAAGTTGGTACTGATCTTACCGGTTACAACTGTATGGGTTGAGAGCATTTTTTTTGTAATGAATATTATCAAAATTTTGCTATGTAATCGCATGGGAGAAGAGTGAATAGGGCTGGCTCAAGTATAAAGCCATCAAAGCAATCGTTTTAGGTCCCTAATTTTTTAAACCTACTTATTATAGTTAAAATTTTATATAATTTTGACCTTTTTTTTAAAAAAAAAAGTCTCAATCTAAATAAGAAAAAGGCTTATAAAAGAAAAGAAAGAAAAAATGGCATCAATCTAAATGAGAAAAGGCCCATAAGAAAAGAAAGAAAATGCCTACTTTAATGGAAAAAAAAAAAACCCCATAAGAGACAAAAGGTCCCAGTATAATTACTTGCACTTTTATAAATAAGAAAAATCAATGATCTAATCTATACAACTCTCTCTCCATCTAATGTATATGTATTTAGAAGTTTAAACCCTCACAACACACACACACACACACACACTCTCTCTCTCTCTCTCTCTCTCTCTCTCTCTCTCTCTCTCTCTCTCTCACACACACACACACACACACACATAGAAAAACAAAAGTACAAAAATAAAAGTTTCAAACTAAAAAATAAATTAATAAATTTTACCGATAACATCATCAAACGACTTGTTGACGTAATATTCTTGTATTTTTATATAGATTGATATTTGTTTGATTTTCTTTTGAACAAAGTGTAAATTTTTTTATTGTTTGTGGGTCTATAAGTAGAACTAAAAAGTAAATTATTCACTATTTTTGTTGAATCATCAATTTTGTACTATGCCAGTCGAATCATTCGATGAATACTTCACTAAAAATTAATTTTTATCAGATGGTTAATTCTATTGTGATTTAGAGAAAACTCTATTGAAAATAGAGAAAAATAAATAAATTAATAATTTTTCTTCTAAAAAAATAAAATTTTAAGATAAAAATTAACACTAGCATTAAAAATATAAAAAAAAAACCTCATTTAAAATTTTTGCTTTGGAAATATTATATTCCTCCACTGAAAAAAATTTATGGGTCCACCACTTTATATAAAGTTTTGACAGTGATGAAATTTTTACTCTCACATTTATGAGAAATAGTTAGCAACTTACCATTTATCTCTACAATATAATTTTCCTTATGATCTTTGAATTACATAAGACTTTGTGATGGTAACCACCTTAGCTAGTGGTAAGGCTTGAAACTACATTTAACTCATTGATTGTAGCCGAAAGAAACTAGTTTCTATCCCAATATTTACCCCCATTTGCTAGGGTTTGAATCGTAGTTCGACTAGAGTCACCGTATCAATAAATCAACAAATCCACAATGAATAATTAAAACATTTTGAGAGCACAACCATTGTTATACCTTAAATAATATATGAAAAGAGAGCTAACCACCTCTATCCACAACCCCTAATGGTGTCCAAGGCTCGACATTAAAGCCCGAAGGCTCACAAGGTACCCAAACTTCGAGAACAAACATGTTGTGTATATTCTTTATGGCTATGCAGTTGACCTAAACCTGTAATTACTTGACGTAATGTACGTTTTGTTACGAAATCTTCATTTGAGACATAGGCAATTGCTTTGATCCTTTGGAATGCACAAGTCGCTTATATATTCATTTGTAAAGCTCCGCTAGCAAATTGATTATAAAATAATTATAAAACACGGGTGATCACCCACTTTGGTAGCTCTTGGCCAGTTACGATTTTTAATCCGCGTAGAGTGGGTTTTGATTTGTGACAGGACCATGTAAATTTTATGTGCATATAACTTTTTATTTTGTACATGTGAATAGTGAGTGTGCTTGCGCGTGGCTGAATCCCAACATTTCCTTCTAAGTTAATGTTTCGAGAGTTTGTTCGAGGGTAGATCTCACAGATCAAGAATTGACACCACAAATATCGCAGATAATATAAGCCAGCCTACTAATTCCATCACAGGGTTGTTGTGTACGTACACACAGTCCCTCTGCCGACTGTGCAGTCAAATGCTGAAGTGTGGTAAACCTCGTGGTACCATGGAAAGAACTCTCATGGACCATCCAAATGATCTTTCATACGATATGAAGGAAGGAAAAATGTACTCAGTCCAATTTAATCAGTCTTCAGCATTTTAGGACACCATGAAGTTAAAGTTAACAATGTACCAGGATGAGTTGGACTCTGATGAGTAACCTTTGTGAATGCTCAGTTAATTTCGTTTTAATGGTAATTTAAGGATTGAACTGTTCTTCCACTTGGTGCTGGTGGTGGACAGGCTGGTTCACCAGCAGACCTCCTGAATGTGGTCACTGAAATTTGTGGCTATTCAATCCCCTCCTTTGAATGGTATTAAAGCTGTAATTTTAGCCACATTTGTTTTTGTTCCAAGGAAGATTAATTACTTTTCCACAACACCAAATGAAATATTACTTAATGCACAACCAATCTTATAACTAGCTAGGACAGTACCATAGAACAGCAAGATCAATTACGTCGAATGGTGTACTATTTATTTACTTCTCCCTCATAGAAATTAGTACCAAGTCCCCATTGTGTATTGATACCCATCCAAATATACAACATATATGCAATTGTTCTGTTATTGTCAACAGAATGAATAACGGAACAAAAAAATTCCTTTTTTTTTCACTCCCATTTTGTTTGAAGGACTAGGTCCTCAGATCCCTGCTATTAGCTATTACTTGGTCTCCCCCAAAGTAGGTATTTTCAAGGTGAGAGTAACCAGGGGAGTCTTGAAAACATTTTGATATATGGTATGAAATAAATGTAAGATCATAAAAGAAATATTCATTTTTTAAAATATATATTCTTTAATACAAGTTAAATATTGTGTTCAGGAGTGAGAATAATGGGGTGAATAAGAGAGGTTATCGGCTAAATTTTTAGAATTCTAATTACAAAGAGAAGCAGATTTATTCTATACTTAATAAGTAACAAAACACAATGGGGGGTTAACTCTACTTTCTATAATGTTCTAGATTCGGATAAAATCTATTAAAAAAATTATAAGCTATTTATTTTTATTTTTGTTCAGGATTTCGGGGGTTGACATGCTAATTTAGACAAGAAAATATCAAAAATTTTATGGCCACTTGCTAACCCTATTTCCCCTCGTCCCTGATCAGAATAGAACATATATTAACTTTTGCTCCTCTAATTTTTTTTCAATACAACGAAGCTACGCGGTGCCTATTATTATTTGATAAAGGGTTAGTTCCACGAGTTTTGCCTGTATTATGCGTAGAGCACGTGGAACTTTCTCACTTATCATACCAAGTTTTCCAAAATCACAATTTAATTTAGTTTCTTGTTCATGATATTTTCCATAATAGCTTGTATTGGAATGATCAGTTCCATACGTATATATAAGTTATTCTATATTTACGCATTGTATTTTCTTGACAATTCGGTCAATTTCAATGAGCAAATGATATAACACTAGAGACAAATGGCCAGCTTTTCCTTCACCGCGGGTCCATATATTTGGCCTAATTTGAAGGCCATAAAGGTGGTTACTTAATGCAGTAGACTTGTAGTAAGCAACCCACTTATTTTTCAATAGTATTAAAGAATAGATGTTGATTTGCGCGCAAAGAGAGAGAAAGAGAGAGAGAGAGAGAGAGAGAGAGAGGGTGTGAGGGGAGATTCACTAATTGGGTTTTCTAAGACATGACAGATTTTAAATTGCATTCAAAGCAGTGGGATCAAATAGTAATTGGACAATAACTTCGATTATACAGACTCTTCTAATGCTATTGTGGCCTTATAGTGAAGTGCCACGTGTCCCTTTTTTTATGCAATAAGTGTATTCTAGGTGTCTAACCTTGTATGGTGTTTTTGGTGGTCCCATAAATAATGTTTTTCCTTTTAGCAAATGGAGAGAGAGGTCTATTCATGAGGATCATAACCATAGGAGGTGGCTCTTATGTCACATGCCAACCCATGCATGTTACTTTTTAGCAATAGAGAAGGGGGCCTATTCATGAGGATCATAACCATGGGGGGTGGGTGCCTCTTACCTCCCATGCCAACCCTTGCATGTTAGGATATTAATGTGAGAAAGTGATGTAATCAAAATTATTTTAATGTAAGTAATAATTTTGTGACTACGCTTCCATATGCTCCATGGCAGATCTTTGCTTTGTTCAATATCCTTCCGAGCAGATTAGTGGTACATGAATGAGAGAGAGAGAGAGAGAGAGAGAGAGAGAGAGAGAGGAGAGATCATCAGAAAGTTTATGAATATATAGATATCATCAATTTAAATGGGTGGGACAAGGCCCTACTCATCCCGGTCCACTCCATTGAAATATGGTGTACGTTGAACTCGTACTATTCTATGTGTTGAAGGCCATAGTCCTAAATATGTATTGCGAACTATACAGGGTTTTGTATTTTTGTTTTTTGTTTTTTAAAGCTCTTTCTTGGATTTCTGCTGTGCAGGTTTCAAAACCTATTATTTGGATTTTTAGGGTTGTACACAGCTCATAGGTTTCGAAACCTATTAATTTCTTACATTGTCAACCGCACATGGCACATCAGGGTTACAAAATTGGTAGCTCTGCCATTTAAATGACACTGTAATGGGTATTCTAGTTATTGATCACATGACAGAGAGTGGCTACTTAGAACGACTACGCATGTCGTAATTAGTGATGAACATGAAAATTTTCAAGGTGCTTCTGAATTGAGGAGAGTTATCTACAAGAAAAAGCGAAGAGAGAGAGAGAGAGAGAGAGATGAAGCAGCTACACATCTCACATAAATGAGTCAAACACCTTATATGACAGGCAATAATTCATTCATTTTTTCAGCGAACTGAGTTCCTTTGAGTAAGCTCACGTGTCCTCTCTCTCTCTCTCTCTCTCTCTCTCTAAACACACACAAATATATATTTCAACGTTACTCAAAGTTTGTTAAAATTCTACTTTTGTTAACATAGTTCTTATGTCTTATAACAATATATCTATATATATATAACATAAAAAAGCATTTTGAAGTTCTGAGGGTCATAAAAGAAAAAAAAAAAAAAGCAACAGAAGTCAACATTATATGAATTGCAAGTCATGCAGTCTAATATGAACTGCATAGCTTGGTGATAATTTTATTGAAGTAAAATGTTATTCTTGCAAAATTTTTGTAATACCATTATGATTCGACACAGGGTACATAATTCTTCAATATTTTCTATTAAATTATAAGTTCAACCTAGAAAATGGTTACTCACTTCACGTTGCTGGCCACGTTATGAAACAATTATTCAATGAATATGAAACACATGTGGTCAACCTACAGAAATAGAGATATTAGACAATTGTTAGGCATGAAGTCTGACATATCTGTTTCTCATAGATTGTAAATATATAAGCTTGTACTTATGGAATAATTTTCCTACATTATGGGATGACTGTAGCATTTCCTTGAAATGGATGCACATATATAATCACTTTTTTTGGGTAAATATATAATGACCTTGTCTCTTCATTCCTTTCTTCTTTTTTCGCTCTTTGTTTTTTAAGTTAATATAAATCTAGGAGACTTGAAAACAAATTTAGGAATTTTATTTTTCTCCGTGAAAATGAGATTTAGTCACACCCACTTTTGCAAAAGGAGAAAAAAAGACGTATTTCCTCATGAATGAGCAAAATCACTTATTTGAGAATGTATTAGTCAAAGTGCTACTAGTCAAGTCTCCAAAGATGTTAAATTCTGTGGAAATTAGTAACAAATTTCCATTTCCAATATGTGATTGTACATTGCAGAGAAACGGTGTGATTGAATCCCACTTTTTCTTTTTTCTTTTATACAAAAGTGAGCGTGCCTGAATTTTATTTGCAAGAAAAGAACGTTTTTGAATCCCGTATTCAAGCCCTCTCATGACCCGAACATTATTTCTTCCAATTAATTTTTTTTTTTTTTTTAATGAAATCGTGATGGCCTTTCAATTTCGATATTTTAGGTGAAATGGACATTTCAGGCAATGTAACATGCCTTACTGTGATTGGTGTGGTAGATATGGAAAAGGCTCCACAGTACATAAAAGCAAAATCCAATCCCACATCCTGTGAAAGTTTATGCATGACATACAATATGGCCAGTTTCCCACACCGAAAGGTCATAGAGTTCACATGTTTCCCTCTCCTGTTATTGCAAAAAGAGAGCTTTGAAGCAATTATTTTCCATATTTGGTAGCAAGACTTTCGTGACACTATTCTATTCACTTGTATATGGCTATTCTTCCTCTTACTCTGAAAATATGTCTCACCCTAATAGCAAAGGCGCATACTTGTCTATGAAAACGATTTGAGTTTATATGTTACCGAAATTAATTTAGACCAAATGCGCTACCTTCGATATGATAAAAACTTCCACGAAAAAGTCCAAATTCACACACCGCACATCAAATGTCATGTAAATGCTGTGTTACATGAAGTCTAAATTTTTTTTTGTTATGTAAAGCAAAGGTTAGTTACCTTCAAGTTATGATATAGTCCTGTTGTTGGCTCTTGATTAAATGGGAGTTTTCAGTTTTAATTATTCTTCAACAATGTGGGTCATATGCCTGGATTTCGTCGGTTTGAATCTAACCTACATAGGTGAAGTAAACAAAGTGGTGTTTTGAACAACCAACTCATAGTTTAGTTCATTAAGTCAAGTGTTCATATACAAACAAATTAAAAACCAAAAAATATATATATATATTAATAATAATAATAATAATAATAAAGAAGAGAAAATGTGAAGATGAACAAACATTAGACCAAATAATTCATTCAGAAATATCATCACTTAAGTTACATCTTGCATAGAGATCCCAACTTTTTAGAACCCCAACAAAGATAACGATTAACCCCTAAAGAAATCAAACACTCGGTTTTTTTTTTTTTTTTTTTTGTTCATTTAATTTGTACCTAAAAACTCAGAAAGAGGTTTTAATTGATCAGAATATTGGAGGCAATTCCATCATTTCTTCCACTTGACCAGCACTTTCACCCAAGAGCCAATTTTCAAGAAACGATAATGGAGGATCGTTGTCGGACCTTTGCTTCCTCTCGTGGATAAGATGTGCCTTGTCATCTATGGCAACAGTTTGAGAGCCTTTGAGTGTAGAATCACATGAGGACTTGTCCCAAGCAATGCTGTTCAAGTTATCGAACGACAGAATAGATTCGAGCTCTTCATTTGACACTAAATGGCCACCTTCTTGCTCGGACTTGCTTGGCAGGTGGCTCTGAAGCAAAGCAGTCGCGGCAGAACAACTTCCAATGCTATTGTTTTCAAGGTTGCTGTTTTGGTGCAGTTTCTCTTGAGTTCCACTCAATGAAGCATTTGTCTTTGGGGAAGCTCTCATCCAACCTTCTAGGAGTCGCGATATATTTTCTGTGCTAGAGGCGTAGGTTGAAGAGGCCTGGTTCGACTTCAGCGTTGAGGCATGACTAGGGATATCAATACTCCTTTTGTCACTGAAGCTGTTGGATACAAACCGATGGGTAGCTGAATCTGATGCCATTTGAGGATCCAAAGCTGATTGAAATTTCTTCATCTTCTTCTTCAGGTGGGTGTTCCAATAATTCTTTATATCGTTGTCTGTTCTCTGCGGGAGGTATGAAGCTATGGCTGCCCATCTGCACCCAAGTTTCCGAACCCTTAAAGTGAAAATGATAAGAGCTTTCTATATATATATATATATATAACTAAATTAATTCTTTGGAGAGTTAGATTTAATCATTAGATACAGAATATAGATGGAGAACAAATGAGATGTTTGAAAATTACTTGTTACCCAATAAAGCTTGCAAGTGTATGATCATCCCTTCTTCATGAGGGGTGAAGTTGCCTCTCTTGATTCCGGGTCTGAGGTAATTAGTCCATCGAAGCCTGCAACTTTTGCTGCACCTTAATAACCCTTATCGAAAAAGAGATTGAATCGTGAGGATATGTGATCGGATGTAAATAAATCACAGGAATACAAATAGGGTTTTATTGACAGTGGCCTTAAAAAACTTTTTAGTAAGTAGAAACAAATAGAATCACAAAGAAATTGGGTTGTAGTTGCTGCAGTTACCGGTGTTTGTAGGGACTGATCTCCAATTTCCAGGGCCATGTTCTTGGATGTAGGAGACCAAGATGATGTCTTCTTCAGGGGTCCAAGGACCTTTCTTGATACCAACTTTATCACAGCAAGGAGGTCTCCCCATGGCTCTCTCTCTCTCTCTCTCTCTCTCTCTCTCTCTCTCTCTCTCTCTCTCTCTCTCTCTCTCTCTCTCTCTCTCTCTCTCTCTCTCTCTCTCTCTCTCTCTCTCTCTCTCTCTCTCTCTCTCTCTCTCTCTCTCTCTCTCTCTCTCTCTGCTTCTATTAGCCCCTTGAATAGTGACATGAACATGGGAGTGCTTTATGTATACAAGGTGACTGGGGAGGATTGGAAGCCCTTGTTCACCTACTGATCTACAATGCCCGAGTCACGTGCCCCTTTTTACAAACTTTTATTTTAACACTACTCAACACTGCAAACTAAGTAGAAGGAAATTAAAGTTGAATTTTCTTCTGTGACTTTCCCACTAGAGGTCACGTGCCACAGCAGCTCATCGACAAAAGTAGGAAACTTCGTAGTCCTAGTCTTTATTTCTCTTTCTCCTGACACTCTCACTTATATGGTTATACAGTGTTTACTTACGATGTGGTGTGTTTGTGTGTTGCTTCGTTTCCAAAAACAACAAAAAAAAAACAAAAAGTTACGTTGAGCATATCCAAAGTTGAGCCACACTGACGTCTCATTGGATAATATTTTCCTTTATCTGGTCCTAAAGTTTCATCAATGAGACAGAAAAAAAAAAAACCCAATACAAAGAAAATCCTAGTTCTTTAGGTTTCACCATATTAGTATATAATGAATTTTTAACCCGAGAATAATCGCATCATGACTGACCTATTGGGGACTCTTAGGTGGTTTGCTCTCTCTCTCTCTCTCTGTGTATATTATATATATAGGGTAAACTAAACTGATCCCCCTGAGATTTGATAAAAATCAAGATTGTACCCACTTTCTGACAATTCCACTTCCTACCACTATCAGAGTATTTTTTTGTTGAAGTCAACCATCCTTTCTCCCTCTACATACACATATATATATATATATTCAAAATAAATTCCCACAGCCGACCTCTCGGGTCAACAGCCATAACCTCTTCCCACCCCATGGTAGCCACCACCACCACCATCTCTCATCTCAGCCACCATACAAGTCTGAGGACCGCCATCAATGAGCCCCAACAACTCGTTCCTTCTTACTCTTTCTCTCTCCTCCTCCCTACTTTTACAATTTGCCTTCAAACCCAATCTCTCTCTCCCTCTCTCTCTCTCTCTCTCCCTCAACAACGCCACCACCATCGTATGGACACCACCAAACAAGAGCATCTATCATCAACCTACTAAACTACACAACCGCCCCAACCGGTCGCCCCTTCCCCCCTCTTTCTTCCACCTTCAATCACCAAGGAACAATCTATTTCCTCTCTGGTTGATGGTATATACATATAAAAATACTTATACACAATATATATGTGTAAGTTTAAACCCAGTTTGCGATTGTTGCGAGGTCGACTTTATGCTTTTGAGGGCACCTATGGTCGAGGGGGTAGCTGAGTTAAGGTCGGCAATGGCAGTTGGTGATGGGCTGGGGACAGGTTGTCGCTAGTGGTGGCGGGGTACCAGTAAATCTCCCCGACTGTTGTGGCCACATGAGTGTAGATATAGTCGTATGTTTATATTTTACATATATATATATATATAGAGAGAGAGAGAGAGAGAAAGAGAGAGAGAGCTTCCTCAATAATGAGTTTGGGAGATAGGCTGGTGTTAGCTAGCAAGAAAGGGAAGGATGAGGAAGGATATAGGGGTTCAATCGTCAGAATAGGGGTAGCATAGAGAGGAGACTGCAGAAACAAAGAAACGCAGTGAGGGAGGGGGTGTGGATGGTCTAGTGAAAGCTGGTCGTGGTCCGATATGAGGGTTGGGCAGTGTGGACAGTCGGGTACGGGGAATTGGGCACTGGGGGTGGTGGCTGGATGTGATAGGAGCGAGGAGGAGGTGGTGCCAGTGATTGGTGATGCTTGCAGTTAGAAGGTGTTTTGTAGTGAGGATGGTTGGGCACAAGGGGTAGTGGCCGGAGGTGATAGGAGTGAGAAGGTGTACTGGTGATTGATGACACGAGTAAAATAGAAATTTTAAAAATTGTAAAATAATGTAATTAACTAATTTCGTGATTCTTTCAATTAATTGTATTTTAAATTATTAAGAAGTCTATCACAATTCATTCATTCAACCATTAGTTAAGAAATAGTTGGATAATTCAAGAAAGTTAAAAGATTTTGAAGTGTTGTCAAGTTCACCTAAGTTAGCTTGTCGTGGCTTCAAGATTTAGAGAATAATCCTCTATCAGACAATTTTGCTTGCCTCTGCTTGACCTCACTTCAAGAAACAGAGAAAAATCTCTGATTGATCAATGTCGTTAGTGGTCGTCGCCGTGAAGTTCAACTTCACTAGATCTCGCATCCCCTTGTTACCACAAAGCGGGAGCAACTTTGCTCCAGTTGGGTTAAGTGCTGTCACTTCGGTCACTAACGTGTTTCAGTATTTTTTTGCCACGTAGCAACCGATCAAGGATTACATCTCATTGAATTCCTCTTCTTTTAATAGCTTTGCCGTTCCAAGTTTCAACTCTTCTTCTTTCGCTCTCTCTCCCCATCCCTCTCTTTGGTTCTACATATATTGTATTTTTTGTTATTTTTTTTCACTCAAAAGGTGTTCAGACAATTTTTTTCCATCCTAGATATATATACGCACATAATATATACATACACCCATAATATATATAGACACTTCTTCATATGAATACATACACAAACACGCATATATAAAGATATCTATGGGTAGTACATGCCTCTCTTCATTTCTTATTTTATACAATCGCTTCAAATTTTAAAAAACGCAAATCCTAAATCAATATTGATGAACAGAGCATAGCTTCTCAAAGAGAAATAGAGAGCATCCTAGGTTCAAAACCGTGTATTGCATGGTTTTGACATACCCATATAAGAGACACGACTTTGCAAGTTCTATTATGTGAGCAACCCCAAAGAAAACATCTAAGGAGTTCTCTAATCATATTAGATGCTCACAGTTGTTTCTTAGTATCAACGATATTCTTTACCATTGAAAAGTCGAAGCCTTGAAGGAGTTTAAGACTTGAAATCCTTACTAAAGGGGTTGTACAGTAATATAATACAATAATGGTGTATCAAAAAGTCAAACAAGTTTAAGTTAATCGAAGAATCAAGGAATCGATATTGAAAATTTAATTGTAAGTGATCTTGCATGTAACCATTCGACATTGGTTTTACTACTTGATTTTGCTTGACAGGTTGGTTGACAGATTGGACACGTGATTTTTTTTCAATTTGAATTTTTACACAAAATATCGTGCATCAATCGTATAATTTGTTTGCTTTACTTATCTTTATATACGCGATGAATGCATCTAGCCATAGTCGTGACTCGTGACTATCACACTACTGGACTAAAAGGATAAACCCTTTTTCAAAAAGTAATAACATGATATTACGATTTTATTGTTAAGAGAAATCAAAAATTATCGTCAACAGAGTGGAGTGGAACATTGAAATTACCATTTTTTGGGCCCAAAACGAGGCCGAGTTGTTTTGGGAAAACAAAAGATTACGTAGAGCTCGCCTCAAGCGTTCGGTCCATATTTGATTGGCTTCGATTAACTAACAATTATCCAAGGCATTAAGCCCATCTGCAAGCTGCATGAGGCATCTCATCAATCTGGAAATATTCAGAGTAAACAACCCAATGTGAACACACCAGATTGGGTCATCCATTAGGGCATAACAAAATCAGGAACCCAAATGTTTTGCATCCATCGCGCATCAATCATCTTCATCGAATCAAATGCTACCTTTCCCAGTTGAGAGACTGGATATGAAGGTTTAAGAAAATAAAGAAAGTTGCACCAGCAAATTACGAGCAAACTATTTATCATTACAACCGTAATAACAAACAGCTTTGTTATAACAAACGTAGACACTTAGTACAAAGTCTACCATCAAATAACGAATTTAACAAACTTTAACATAGCCGCCTCTCGAGCCTCGTGATCACATTGCACTCTAGTTCGTAATTAGTTCCTCCATATTACAGGCCATTGACAACTCTGAACCGGTATCCACCCGATATTATTGCCATTTAAGGATGCAACTTGCGCAGCTCAGCTGGATAGTTAAGATTGACCAGGGTTAGGTGAGTCATTTTGTTTCAACTGAGCTCTGTCCGGACTTGGCTCCAATCAATTCGTCATCTTACAGTTTGAAATGACCAGAAGGCTCTAACATCTGTGATTCACATAGACTTCGGCCACAAGCTCAGCATTTCCCTTTTAGGTACAGATTGAAGATCTCCACAAGATCGAAGAAACTCACCTTTGACTCATTGATGCCACATAAATACCATAACTTCCTAGAAGCACACATCCAGAAGTTCCGAGGGTCACAAGAAGACAGGAAAGAAATTGAAGTAGAAAACCAGTTTATCCCAGCAAGGAATGGGTCAGTTGGATGTTTGACCTGGTATTACGTTGGTTGCACAAACAATCATGTTAACAATGTCATTAATTTTTCGAATCGAAAACAGACAGAAACAACAATCTTCGGAAAAAAAAAAAAAATACATAATTACAAGGATTGTAAAACCGACTAGTGCAAAAATTAAAGGTTTCATGCCATGCTACACTTGAATGCTTCAACTGACCAGTTTATACATCAATTTCCTTAACAGAAAGGGCGTAATATAAAAATTAAAAATAATAACCCACAAATGGCAGAATAAAATTCTAAAAAAAAAATTATAAAATACTCAAGAAAGGACTTTTGAGTTTTGGCAAATGAAAATTTCAAATTACTGAACTTATTCTACTTCAATTAGTAACTAGAAATAGAAACAATTCAAATTGTTCCAAGCGACTTCATCATGTGCGCTCATTGGGCTGCCAAAGACACGTGTGTTTAAAAATTGCAGTCCAAACCCTCCTTTTTGGGGAAAGAGAGGCAAACACTGAGGGAGGGGAGAGAAGGGAGGGAGGATCCTCTATAAGTTCTTATTACTAGTATGTCACTATTAGTTGAGCAAAGAAGGTAACAGTAAAACATGGAAAAATCACTACCACCAAAATTCCACAAGAGTAAAAAACCAAGTTCACATATTTGGAACATTTAAATCTCCTTATCAAAACAAAGTTGACGGAAACAAAAGTACCATGTGATGCTGCAGAAAGATGCAGTAGACTCCTTTTTATATTATGAAACACAGCATTAATTAGAGCAATTTCCATGGGACATCTAACACAGCAACAAACCAACATGGAAAGTAGAATTCCAAGTTTCCAATTCAACACCCATCCGATTAAACACCACATGCTGTACAAATGCATTTTAAAACACAAAATCATTGAAACTTACATAGAAACCTTGGTTCCCTTTCCTTACAGCTTAAGCTTTTGGAATTAGTGGTGCTCTAACATTTAGAACTCTAGCTTTATGAGGTTTTGGGGTCAAGTCTCTTCGTTTGCATTTTTTCTCCATTTGAATTTTTCCTCTACATGTTCAGATGTTTGAATCTCAACAACTGGGTTCACAAGAGAGAAAGTGTTGGAGAGTTTTGCCCTTTCCTAACAGTTTAAGCTTTTGGAACAAGTTGTGCTCTAATATTAATGATCATCCCATTGTCCTCTCTCTCTCTCTCTCTCTCTCTCTCTCTCTCTCTCTCTCTCTCTGATTTTATCCACCCGGTGCCACTTGAATTCCGCATTATGTGACATGTTTTATTACAATTCACTATTGCCCTATATAATCTAGGAAACACAGACACTTCGCCAAAGCCCCAGTATGCCTGTCGGACACCACTAGGACACAGACAAGCATTGGATACGTGTCCCACACACTGTCAAACGTGTCCAATTTTTATTTCTTCGAACACTCTGTGGACACGGCTTGAACACGCGTGTCTGATTTTGAACACCTCGTGGACTCAGAGGCTCTATTACAAATTTTGAAAATAAAAGATGGGTATCTATTTTGTAATTTTAAAAACTTGAATCTCAATAAAAAAGACAAAAAAGTTTTATAATTTATAATTCTTTTATACTTTTATTTTCGCTCTAAGTTTATAATTTATAATTCTTTTATGTATAAAATTTTTGATTTTATTTTTGCTATAAATTTCTGCATAAAATTTTTGCTTTTTTTGTATAAAATTTTTGAATTACTTCTGCATTTTAGTATGACATCTATATAAACTTTTCTATTTTTGTTAATGATTTATAGTTCCATTTTATCTTGGTTCAATATTTTGCTAAATGATATCTTGGTTTACTTTTTATGAATTATGATCTTTATCATTTTTTTTGGAATGAGATGTTGATAATATGTTACGGAAGACATGGCTCTTTAATGTTAATTAGTGTTATCTTGTATTTTTATAAACTTTGAATAATATATTCATATATATGGCATATAAAAAACATATAAATTCATATATTTTTGTTGTCTTCCCGCCGCGTCGTGTCATGAATTTTTTAAAAATCATCGTGTCAACGTATCTCTGTCATGTTGTGTCCGTGTCAATGCTTCTTACTTAGCCTATAATTAACCATAAGAGGCATGTTCAAATATTTTTACGTAATGACAGCAGTGCATTATTAGTACGCATGCAAGCACAACTATTTCCTTACCTAAACCCTCTTTAGGGTGACTACCTTTTTCATAATTATAAAGCCTATGCCAAAATGGTAATTGGAGATACAAATATCATCTCGCCACTTCCCCACCACCCCCAAAGGAAGAAAGACAAAAAAAAAAAAAAATCTCCTCTTTTTTTGTAAGTAAATTATCCCACAGTTCCCCTTTTGCGTAGCTGCATGGTGTCTCTCAGAAGCAAGCATATTTCCTTCCTCTCTCTCTCGCTCTCTCTGCCTAATTCATGTTTTTTTATACTAACAATAACTTTTCATCCATGCCATGGGCTGAATTCAGACCAGGCCTACGGTGGATGATGCTAAAAGATATAATGGCCCAGATCCAAACCAAGCTGATGTTGGAACAAAAGCTTTAACCTTAGCCCAAGCACAATCCAAAGAAAACAAAATGAAATGATTTATGTATACACGTATATGCTAGCAGTGCACAAGAGAATCGGTCAAACCCAAGAAGAAAATCAAATCTGGCATTAGTGGTATGGCTTGGTCCAGTTCTCAAGGGGCTTTGGTTCGGTCCCGGTTCAAAATTTGAAGAGACCCAACCAATTCGGTTCAGATATTCGGTTTACCCAAACCAACCCATATATACAAGCCTCCAAAAATCAAGAGTGCAGACCATGCATAGCTCCATCAGTTACAAAACACTAGCCTAATGCAGATGCTTAAATCTTGGAAGACAGGTTGCCGTGTTCTATGTGGGATGAAACTAAAAATAACCAAAGCTGAGCATTCATAAAGTATATTGTATACTGGAGATCCAAACCCTTATCTTTTTTTTTTTATACATTGGAAAACAAAGTAACGCTAAAGCCAAAACTACTCCCTAATAGTAACAACCCTCTTGTCAATCTCCAGTCTAATCCTTGGAAGTTTTATGGCACACACTGGAGGGTCATCTGTCTCTTCTTACCAAATTCCAGAATTTTCTCAATTCAAACGGTTTTTTTTAACTTTTGAAAGGTACGTTAAGAGGGTGATCTTGTAGCGTTTACTTTCTCCTTTTTTAGAAAACATTGGCTGCAGTAGTAAGATCAATCCAAAAGTGCACATGAAGCAACCAATAGTTTATATAATTAATGGAATATTTGTATTGATGACACAGTGGATGATATGTAGCCTATTACTGGATTTGAGCTTCCATCAATTTAAACAATAACACAAGCAAGTTATATGTACAGATATATATGTATATATACTGTAAACTTATGCATAGAGTTATAATTTAAAGTTGTTATTTATGTATGGTTATCAATTAGTCTAAAGTTTAAAGAATGTCTCACCGGCTGTGCTTCAGGTTTAACTGATACTTGTGATTGCATTCTGATTCTATGTATCAAATTGGGGAGTTCCGGTTTATACACGCGCACACACATGTACACATATATGCATATATATAAATATAGGAACAATTTCCAAATGAGGATGAAGATGGGGTTATGTGTCCTAGTGCCACTCATCAAAATACTACATGTATGGTAGGAAATGAACCATGGCTACTCACAAAACAAGGTGTTCCCCATACATACTCTAATGACCCCAAGTCCCTAAATGGATACACCTGGGCACATGTTAAGGAGGATGTAGAAGCATGGTATGGTTGCAGACGATAAGGTCTGAATGAAAATGGATGGGGCATTACCATGAATGAATATAGGATCAAATCACAAAAGCTCTGAATCCATCGTCATCATCATAAGTGAAAGTGATGGACATAAAGAATTGGAAACATGGTAGTGAAGAATCCTCTTGTGAGGACTGTAATGTCCTCTAAACTGTTCATCTCCTCTCATTCTTTTTGGTTGTGTTGGTAAGCTTCTCATGATACATTTGTGCTCAGATGTGTCCTAGTTATCTTCCACTTACTAATTTTTGAACCCATCACCATATAACAGAAGTCCACAAAGACTCAAAGAGGGGGAAAAAACTCTACTAAAGACGATTGTTCTTTACCAAAAAAGAAAATTCGACTATTCTGGGTCCTGTAGCCCTCAGTTTTGGGCTTCCAAAGCCTATTATACTTGTTTAGCCATCCAATACATGAAAAATTAGCAGGATAGTTCTAATTAAAAACATAATAAGGAAGAGAACAACGGATGAGTTCAATATGCAAAAGGATGAGTTTCATATCCACAATGAAGCAAACTTCAGACTCACAAGATGAGCAAAGCCTCTCAAGAGACCAACTACGACATTATAAGCCATGAGATGAAATGATATAATGTAAATCGTATCTCCAAAAATAAATTGCCAAAAAAAGGTTCTTCATAGCCAATTTAACTTTGTATAGCCAAGTAAATTTGCAATCAAAGGAGATGTGACATGCTAGTGCCTTGCTACAAAAAGGAGCTCAAAATGGATGTTTTTCTTCTTGAAGCTATGTTCTTATTTACTAGCTTTACTACCAAAGAGTAATCATTTCAATCATAACTGAAATAGGGATTCAGTAAAAAAAATGATAAATCTTTGTCACTCTCTTTGATTTTAAAACATAAATATTTCCTAAATAGATGATTAACAAGAAAAAATCTTCAGATGTTATTTAAAGATGTAGCTATAAGTTACCAGAGCAACTTCGCTACAAGGCCCACAATTCAGCCCACTATGGACAAGCGTCAAACACACGATGAGATCATGAAGCCTCTTTAGTTCACTAATAGCAAAAGTTTTGAATTCACTAATAGCAAAAGTTTCTAGTTCACTAGTAGGAAAACCAAAAACCTAAAAATAGGAACCAAGAAGTGTAACTCACTTAGAAATTTTTCACAAGAAGTTCCACTGTTCACCCCTGTTATGGACAAGTGCCAATGGCACAAAAAAGTCATGAAGCTCCTTTAGTTAACTAATAAAAAAAGTATATCAAAAACAATCATCCTAAAAAAAGGAAAGCAAGGTGTATTATTTCCCCTAAGAAAAAAACAAACAGAACATAAGAAAACAAAAACAATTGGAAATAATGTTGGATGGACTCTTCTAACCACGTGAAAGGCCCGTGTTGGACACTCAATAACTACATAAGAATACAGGATACATGTCCAGCATGCCTGATTAGATACGGACTCAGCAAACCTGTTTGAAAGTTGAAATTTACTATATAAGTAAACTGCACATGGAATTCCCTTCTCACTACTTTGTCACGCAGTTCACATGCTTAATGTTCTATTCTAGATAAAATGACTACCCTACCCTTGGAAATTGGAAAGAAAAAATAAGAGACATGAATACTTAATCATGTTTTATTGTCCTTGAACTTGAAAAATAGATGAATCCAATACCTAGACATAGACTCACTCCTGACACACACACCTGAATTCCATGTAATATAGCTTGGAAATTTAAAAACAAGGTCATCGTAACTGAATTGAAAGACTTTTCTACAGACCCATTATCCAGGGGCATCTGTGGCCTTTACTCACCAATTAAGAACCAACACCAAACAGATCAGCCTTTGAGCAGAATTAAAAGAGAGAGAGAGAGAGAGAGAGATTATTAAAATGACAAAAGGAAGGCAGACATGGAGATTAGATCAGCCTTCCAATTATTTATCCCATATTTTGAAAATTCCTCATTACGAAGATCAATGAATACTCCGACAAGGAAAAGTAGTTGAACCACAATTATGCACCAGACTTTGGAAAACAGGCAACCATTTAAAGAGACAACTCAGGATTCAATTATGAAGACGCCTAACCCCCCAAAAGGGAATTGGGTTGGGTGGGGTGGGGTGGGGTGGGGTGGGGTGGGGAAAGAGGAGAAAGAAGGTTTTGGAATTTGGCAGTTCTTTGGGTTATTTGGATCAGTTGGGGACAGTCAATGGGAGGTCATTTGATGGAGACTTTGTGTTTAGGTTGAAGAGTACATTTTTAAGCCTTCTGTAAAGTTCGGTTTCTAGTATAATCAACCTAACCACAAAACACATTTTGGATTTTGTAGTCTCTTTTCAATTGGGCTTCATTGCTTTTAGTCAATATACTTTTTGTAGCGGGAAAAAATTAAGCTTGCCAACAGAGAGAGGGGTAATAGATTTTTCTCCAGACTGATGAAATACACCGGATATTAATGGAGAAGGAAATCAAAGCCTTACAGTTGTGTTCCTTTTTCAACTTCTTCCTCTTAATGCCGCATTCATCAACTCTGCTTCTAGTCAAGGTGTAATCTCGTAAGGGGTGATACTTTATGGATGCCAATTGTTCTTTTGCTGAATCAAGCCTTCTCCTCTCATCTCTCTGCAACGTTACATAAATGAGTATCATAAATATTTTGTACCATGTTTCACAAAACTCGACAAATGAAGCCCAATGCATGTTTTTAGAAATTTTACTAACATAAGCCTTATCGAGACCCGTAATTTGCTGCTTGCAGAGCTTAAGTTCCATCTCGAGTGCATGCAATCGAGAGCCAGCAGGTACAACACATTGCTCAACTATTTGTTTATGCCTACCCCGAATAACCTCTGGCTGCCACACATTCAAGGCCACTGAAGCTTGCCTGATAGGATCAAACCAATCACAAGAAAGTTCCAAGTTGTTCAAAATAAACAAAGTACCAAGAATTCTAGAAAATATTTGGGCAGATTTTCTATCGAATAAAAATAACAAAAGTAGATGCATGGTTTAGATTTACACTACCATAGACAATTTCAGTCATTAACCATAAAGTTCAAATTGGTACACAAGATTGGTATTAGGGTAAAGAATGCAATTGCAGTTCCAATTCCATCAGAAGCGAAATTGAATAAAATTATCATATTCTTAGATAGCACCAAAGAAACAAAAAAAAAAAAAAAACAATAAGAGAGTGGACATCCATAAATAAGTGTTAATTCTTGTCCTAGATGTGATGGAGCTGACTTCCCAGGATCATGGCTACTGAACTGTTTATAGTTGCCTAAGAAGAACCAATACGGACAAGGGTATAGATACGAGCACAGGACACAGCTATGACATGGAAAAATAAATAAAAATATTTTTATATATTTTTATTTGAATTGTATACGATTGTAACATCCATAAACCACCAAAAATATTGAGAAAAATAACACTAATTCAACATCCAAAGTAGCAAAACCTATTTCATCAATAATAATAATAATAAGTTAAACACAAATCCCGATAAGGGTCGTCAATGGACCGGGCCCAGTGGGCTTTGACTAGTCAACGAGCCGGGTCGGGCCATGGGTCAAAAAATGAGACCCAGGCCCTGGGCCGAGTCTGGGCTTATGGGCCTTTACTTTTTTTTTTTTGTACTACATTAAAAGACTAAAAGTATCAAAGATAAGAAAAAAAGCCTTTATTTATAAAAATGAATGCGTACTTACATGAAATTATCCATAGATCTTGATTTTTTACATGTAAATACTGTAAACAATTGAAATTAGAGAGAGGGACTACATCATTACAGTATAAGTATATCCTAATTAGATTGGCACATACACATCTGTTAATCATTTGCAAAACTCTCCCAAAAAAAAATAATAATAATTATTAATTTCATAAAATATCAAAAAGTGATACACGAAATAAAAAATTATTTGTCACTGTTCTTCATCAAGAGAACTATCCAAAAAAAAAATTGTTACTAATTTCATAAGATATCAACAGGCCGAACCACGGGTTGGGCTTTCGGACCGGCCCATGGGCTGCCTACGGGCCACAAAATTAGACCCAGGCCCACCCCATACTACCCCGAGCTTGGGCTCTCCAGGCCATGGGCCAGGCCAAAGCCTACTAGGTCAGGCCAGGCCACGGGCCGTGGGCTTTTTGATGACCTTACATCCCGACTACAAGCACCAAACGTCTCAAAGCATGGAAAATAGGATTGAACACTACATTGCTCTGTAAAAGGTGATGTTAACCAAGTTGTACGCCCACACGTGCATGTGTGGGCGGGGGAGGCTACTACTGCCAATGACCCTTCAACCTCAAGTGTTTGGCAATGTTAATATAATATTCAAATAAGAACTTTGCTTCCATAAACAGTTTTAAGTTATTGATAGGAACTATGTTTTCAGATAGAGATGCCTCAATCTCACGTAGGAGGAGGATGGGGGGAGAGAGAGACTTCCATCCAAACTCCATAAAACTGCAATTTTATGCTCCCTTTAAAGAATTGCTTCGGCTGCACTAAGGCTTGCATAGAAATCACCGGTTAAATTCCAAAGGATGTGCCAATCACCACAGTTCGACTCCCCAATTCCAATTCCCACCTCCCCAACCCCCTCACAGGGAAAAATAAAATAAAATAAAATCCTATCTCTTTATGCTTTTCTATGTAAACGTAAAGGCTACTAGACACTCAGACCAAGGTTTGGGATATGTATTGGATATGGCTAAATGAATATGCATCCAACAAGTACGTATAACTAATTGAGTTAACTATAAAACTCTGCATAAAACTTTCATTTTATGCACAAAATGTTATATTGTAGTTTGTGAACACTGCATTACATTTAAAAAATAATAGAAAGATTTAAAAACTATGAAATCTAACCGTGTCCGAGTGTCCTTAAACATGAGAATTAAACTAATCCGACACTTAGACAAATACATGCACCCGACACTTGTACCCGAGTCCAGCTAACATAGCCGCTCAAAATGGGTATTGTAACCCTTTATTTCCTTATAGAATATGGTAAAGGAAATTAAATCTCTCAATCTCAAATTTCTCAAACTTGGGTCTCTAGGAGTACTACAACAAAACAAGTCCAAAACAACTCAATCAACACGATTTCAAAAAATTTTAAATCCACCATCAGAACATCAGAGTCCCCTTCCATTATACCATTGGACCTATTGGAATACACTAAACTCTAGTATTGTTCCTTTGTAGTCAACAAGGACCTTAAATGTAGAAAAATGATTAAACTTGCATAAAAGGATAATCTGCAAAGAGAAGTATAAAAGAACATTCAAATGAACAATTAACATTATCAATGTTACCTGACCTTGCGTAAGTTTGATAGTTCTGCAACTGTTGCCTTCATTTTCTCAGTCTCCTCCACTGACCGAAGTTGTATCTCTTGCAGCTTTCTTGAATGCTCGGCAACTTGACTCTCAATTCGAAGAACAGCCCGTTGATGAGCTGCAAGCTTTCGAGCTTTTTCCCTCTCAAACCTATTTCAATTTGTCAAAAATCTTTTAACCACATTTCCACAATCAATCAGTTTAATTCCCGGAAACAGACAAAAAAAGAAAAAAAGAATAGAAAAGAACATTATAAATCTTCGGGTTCTAGTTGCTCCAGTTGAGTTCAGGTTTTTAAGTATTTTTCCATCAGCGTTCCACAATCAATCAATAGACATCCGTTTGGTTCCAGAAAAGCAGAACGAGAAAAGAAAAGAACATTTTGCTTCCAAAAAAATAACGAAAGTAATAAAGAAAGGAAAGGAAAGTTCCATTTGTTTTTGTAGTTCGGTTTAGTTATTGTTTTCTCATTACCACAATTAGCAATAAAGTAAAAGCCCATAAATAAAAGGTTTGAAAGATACCATATAAACATCAAATTACATCCCAATCCAACTTGCTCTCAACAACCAAATGGGCATCATGTGTGTGTGTGTGTGTGTGTGTGGGGGGGGGGGGGGGGGGGGGGGGGGGGGGGGGGGGGGGGGGGGGGGTGGGGGGGGGGGGGGGGGGGGGGGGATTATTCTGATGTTATAGAGGATTTTCTAGAGGGTTTTAGATGAAGAATTGGGAGAAATGTTGTAGTAGGAAAATTGGATGATGATGATGAATTCCTACAAGAAGAAAAGGAAAATTGACTTTCTCTCAGCAACCCAACGGCGCTTTATACATATATGTGCGCGTGTATATACAGATACTTACGTGCGCGTGTGTATATAAACATATATGAAGAATTAGAAAGAGAGAGTTTCCTACCTGATTTTGTAGAGGGTTTTGGATGAAGAATTGGGAGATGGGTTGTTGTTGTTAGATGATGAAGATGATGAGTAACGTGTGCTTTCATTTTGGGGGAAATCGGAAGAGAGCAAGGAGGACCAGAGAGATTCGTCGTTTGAGAATCGGTTGAGGCGTCTGCAGGTGATGGAGAGGCAGCAGAGGTCTTTGTAGGTCAGCGAATTCGGGGTTTCAATCCCAATCTCCAGTATTCGTCTCCAGAGCTCGTCCGGTAGAGATGACATTTCTCTATCTATATCGATGAGTCTCTATGTTGTAGCTCTAAGATACCTATTAATGGAAAAAAAAACAGAAATCAGAGAGCCGACCTGGCTCACTGGTGTCTATGAGCCTCAGGTGTGGCGACAGCCTTGCTCTACCAACCGCCTCCTAGTTGTTTCCGTTTAGATAAATGAACTCTCTCTTCTTTTTCTTTTTTTTTAAGTTATAAACTAAATAAATTTACAATAAGTAAAATATTTAAACACCGTATAAAAAAAATTAGTTTTTTTAGAATTATTAAATAATAATTAAATAGTTCTTCTAAAATTATAAAAATATATTTTCTTGATCACCCAAATATATATTATTTTCATAAGATAAAATAAAAAATAACAGAAATTTAAATAATTTACTTACACTCTTTTTTTTTTTCTTTTTTCTCTTTCTCTTCTTTTCTCTTTCTTTCTCTCTCTCTCTCTTTTTTTTTTTTTTTTGTAAGTTCTCTCTTCGCAACCCCTTTTTATAGAAAGAGGCTGTGGTTGATAAGCCATGTGCTTACCAATAATAAAGCATTTGATGAATGATTTTTTATTTTATTATTTTTTTTTTTTTGGGTGGGGGTTCTTTGATAAATCTTTTGAGCTAATTTCAAGAAGACCCCCATAACTATTGAGAAAAAAGTACAAGTCTCTCATTTGGACTACAGTCACAATAACAGGATCTGCAAAGCACCAGTTTCGAACAAGAAGAAAAGGAGACGGAAGAAGTTACTTATTTTACATTTTTATCATGCAAGTTAGACATGGAATTACTGGAAGGAAAGCTTGTAGGTGTTAAAAGGGGTAAAAGCATGTTGTAATATTAATGTGGTTATCACATTTGATCTTATGTCTATCTCTTGTCACAAAACCAGAGGTAAATATAAAGAGGCGTGAAAATATTGGTAGTAGACGAAACGGGGTGCACGTAAGTGGCATGTCTTTTGTTATGTTAATCTGCTTTCTACGTATGCTTTCTTGTTTAGGTTAATTCCGGTCTTGCAAGCGGTACAAGCAAAAGTTTTATGTTAGGTAGAGGGGATAGAAGGGAAGGGTAATCACTGTCCAAATATGGTATTTTATTTATTTTTTTAGTACTTGTGACATGGTTGATGGTTAAGGTGCAAAATTCTCTCTTTTCAATTGTAAGTTGTAAATGAGACCGTCCAAAGGTGTTGTTGCCATTTTTGCAACACAAGTACAATCCACACGAGTTTATGCCCAAACCTAATTGGTTTTTAAACTTAATTATTAAATACAAGTGTTTTGAACTTATTTACCAAACTCAAATTGCTCAAAAAGTTGTGAATTGAAAACACAACTTTAAGCGTAAAATTTCTATAAAAATTTGGGACAAATTTTAAATCATAGAAGTTGTGTCTTTTTAAGCCTAAAGTCGTGTCTTCAATATACAACTTTAGGCTTGGAGTTGTATTTTCAAGAACTTAACACAATTTTTTGAACAACTTGAGTTTGATAAATAAGTTCAAAACCACTTGAATTTGGTAATTAAGTTTAAAAACAACTCTGATTTGGTCATGAACTTCACACCATCCATTACTGTATCTTGTCAAGGTAGGGCATCAACGACAACTTGTTCCATGCACCTGGTAGGTAGCCATACTTCAAGCTTAGGGCAGCCGTTAACCAAGGAAAATCAAGTGCAGTTGGCATCCAAGGGTCCATAGTAGCACTAGGTTCTTCAGTGCAATTCAAACCCAAGGGTTCGCAACAACACCTAGAGCATCCAAAGATTCATTAGATTATGTTGCATTCTGATTAAGTTTTTTTTTTATTTTTTTGGATGAGAGCAATACAGCACAAAGGTAAAGAACAAAAACTAAAGTAGAGAAACATCATGCTCAAGAAGCTGAGCAAAATTCTGAGGCAAGCCTGACACACAGAGAGAAGCCTGAAGAGCACCCTCTCTTGATTAGTCACTAGCCAGTTTGTGCACACATTCACTTTTTGGTTGCACCAAACGAAAACCCACTGATTATGGGAAGCCCAGACTTTGATATCTTCTACCAACACCTTGATCTCCCATTGATAGACATAGCTTGGCTCATTGATGCAGTTGATTAGACTTAAGAATCACTCTCAAAGACGCCTTTAGTAACTGCTAAGCTTCTAGCTATAGAGCAAGCTACTATGATAGCCCAAGCTTTGGCAGCCAGAGCCGAGGAGACTCGAATGCGATCGAAGTTGATGCTAGTAGCAGCGCCCTTGTTGCAACGAGCCAAAACAACAAAGGCTGTTAGAGAGTCTCTAGACTTGAAAGCACCATCACAATTGAATTTCGTCCACCCTTCTGGGGGTTCTTTAACAGAGTATACACCTGAATGAGAGAGATGTCAAATCACACAGTCCTGATTCTCAGACCAAGATAGAGGGATAGCTAAGATGGCCTTGGCTTCTTCAATTGAAAATAATTAAGCTTTTAATAAGGCGGACATTCCAGCACCTTAGGTTCGGAACTATAAAATCAATCACTTTGGACAAAGGGCAACCTTGAGGTTTTGATTTAGTTTCGTTTGAAAACATGCTTTTAGTTCCAATAGGATGCATGTGTACATTGGACTATGTTTTTCTTGTTGGGTGGATGCATGATGTAGGCCTGGATTGGAACCAGTTTTTGGATTGAACAATGTTTTTGATTGGACGTCACTTACATGTCTGGAATGAAGAATGGTGAGTGTGGTTATTTGACAGCGAGCATGGAATAAATAATGTTATTTAACTTCCTTTGTTAATTTCAAAACTTGGTACTTGTTATATATTTAAGTTGTATTTGAATTAAGAATTTTGTAAGAGAAAAAGTATAAAATATAACATCATATGTTTGGTTGATAGAAAAAGTTGAGGACAAAAATAAGAATTTGAACTCTCTCATTGTCTTCTCTGTTTTCTCACATTTCATTTTTCTTTTCTTTTCACTTGATATATCTTAGTTTCAAGCACGACATTAATGAATTTGCACAAGTAATGTATAGATGGAAAAACATCACTACTACGTGATAAACAATGTAAACATATCTTTCTCAATTTCATACGTAAATTAGTTACACCATGTTCAACTAGCCTCCTGATAGGTACAACAAATTATTTTCTTTCATTTGCTTGCTACTAAACCAGATTACATGGAAGTGATCTTGACGATTAATACCCCCAATGTGGCCTTCATTTTCCTTTCCTTAGCTTGGGCCACCACTACTAACCTCATCAAGCACTCATTGCCTCACTTAGTTCATCACTAAGCCGTGACAAATCCTGCCCCTCCAGCATCCACCCTTCATTTGTGGGCGTAACTAAATCAATTTTCCTTTTCAATTTGTGATTTCTCTTGTTCAATTGCTCATTCTACCTTTGCACATTATTATTTTTGCTGCAAAGGCACTCACCTTATGTAATGAATTCTAGAAAGAAAAAAAAAAAAATCAGTCTCATAATTGTTGTTACAGAGGCACACACTTTTCTGCCTTACAATTTTTGCAAAACCCAAAGAACCTCATCCTTCCAAGGTTATCTTTTCTATACGATGTCTTAGGTGGAGCTCTAATTCTACAGTGCCATTAAGTATTGTGGTTAGGGCTTGATTGTTGATTGTTATAATTGGAGCTACAATTACTTGCCAACATGGCAAAAATAAGTTATTTAGGCATAATCCAAACAAAATTACCACAAAAAAAAGTACAATTCAATATTTCAATTCGAAAAGCTACCCTCATCTATTCATCTAGTCATCGGTTCAACTCAACCCACAAACAATAGTAATAACTGTTCACTAATTAAATATCTTAATTGTATTCCTAGTTCTCAAAAAAAGAAAAGCAATTGGAGTTATATATCTTGTATTTTCAGTTCCCAAAAAAGAAAAGAAGTGGGTGTGCAGACATTTTTATTTGCAGGAAAATTACAGTTTATAAAAATTCTCATTGTTAGTCGTTATTTTTAACGAAACAACTACCAGTTTTGCTTGGATAAAAGTGTGACATTTTAAAATATATAAAAGGTCAAATTAGAATTGGATCTAACCATAAGAGTACAAAAGATAGCCTGTACAAAAAATTTACGCAGTAAAAAACTTGTATGGTACACAATCCATCTTCTTTGTACTATATGAAAATTCACTTTTAGCCATTCGATTGTTTAAATTTGATAATCTAAATATTTTAGTTTACTATTTTCTAACCCAAAAACAATAGTTGACGGCGGTTTTAGGGAAGAGCATTTTGTTTGTTAACATTTTTATCTCCCTTAAATATGTAATTTTGATTTTTTAAGAAAAAACCAACCAAATTTTATTAATCTTTCTTTAATGTTTTTAATGGATAATTTGGCTGAAATTGGATTCCCCATAATGTATAAAAATAAAATTTTCTTTTGATCACAAAGATAAAGTCTTGGGAACATAATCACCCACCAAACTATTTCAAACTTAATTTTATAAAGTATATATTTTTACAGGTAATTAAACAAAAAAATATTTTTTTTTTTGACAAATACCTATTCATTTTTTTTCACTTTCCTAACCCATCCAAAAATAAATAAAAAATAAAAAAAGGAAAAGAAAGAATGAAAGAAACACTACCTAGAGTTAGATTGGTTACATTTCCACAATTCACAACCCTAAAACAAATTAAAACTAATCAGTATGTTTTTTTGTTGAACCAAAATCACCGAAAAACACACTAAATCAAACCAAAAGCACTCTCGGGTTGGTTTGGTGATACGTTTGTGCCCATTCAACTTGCATCCGTAGATTCCACCATTTTCATGGAATTGTTCTACAAAATCTGCATATTAAACTGAGAAAAGAGGATATTGTGGCAGGCAAAAGTGTACCATCATACTGCAGACCCCCAGTTTGAACTTCGAACAAGGACAAGTTCAAATCCTTTGCTCCATTGTGATAGAGCTGGCTCGGCCATAGAGAGCTAGAGTTGTGTATGATTTTAGGGAGATCGAGCATGACAAGTGTTCAAAGAGGAGAGGAATACATGGAGAGAATAGTGGGAAGCAAAGGAAGCTAATCCAGTCCACCCTCTGTCCTGGGATCTTCTTCAGCAAGTTGCCCTCTGATAAAGCTTTTAAAGGCTCAAAATCTGCTTAATTGTCACACAGGTTCTACAGTATTGCAACTTTCTGGGAAAAAAATATCCCATCCAGGATTCTCACCCCTCAAATATAGCACCATAGAGAAAACAAAAACAACATGATAGGATCCCTTGCTCGGTTGCTGTTCAAGTTTTAGCAAGCCCTAAACAAAGAATGCAGAAAAAAAACAAAATAAAACAAAACAAAAGGAAAAAAGTCTTGGGTAGAAGCATCCAACGTTAGTCTTCCATACGAAAGGGAAACGGGTATTTTCACTGGCAGAATAATGCACTGAACTGATATTTGCCCCATCTGCTTACAGAAATGTCACAAGATCAAGTAGAGCAAACATTTCCAGTCGCTATGCCAACCGAAGGAGTTACTTTGCACTTTCAATCCCATGGAGCCCGTGTGAACCCAAACGATTTCTGACATTTTGATCCTTACAGCAGTTATCAAAAGCAGAAAAAAAGATCAGCTAAAATCTCCACAATGGCATTGCTGCTCCTGTAATGCAATCTTCACCATTTCTAAGATTCACTGATGTGGAGTATGATAACAACCAAAGGACCAAGCTGGGGATTTTATAGAGCCTGGGCTGACTGATTCTTATAATGGATCAGTTTTAGATTACTGTGCTGCTGGTAAGGTTTTATTAAGTTGTAGGAGCCAAGAGTAGTTTGGTACTTTCAAGAATTGCTAGATAGGGTTGTACTATGACAATGCATCTTATTATGGGTCAAGTCATATAATTGTTTTATTATACATGGTTTTTATTAAGACTCTAGAATGTCATCAAAATTTGACAGTTCCTTATTTGGAGTCCTAATCCTAGTAGTAATAAGAGAAGCTCTGCAGCCAGTAAAATCTTTATACTCAAATGGGTTGATCATATAAGAATTGGAGATTGTGTTCTTAGTAATAAAATTCTTTGACATTTTGAAACTCTCCCAAATTTATCCAGGGTCTTTCATCCGACTACCCAAATCTATCTTTGCATATTTCAACAATTTTTGAGTTTTTCCCTAATATTATTCCCAAAATTCTCAACTTATTTGAGAAAATTATAGGACTCGTGCTGTTTAGCTTTCTAATATAATAATATAACTTTACTTAATTTTAAATAAAACATTTTGTTCAAATTTTTACAAACTATTTATCAAGATTTTCCTAAATAACATCCGAATCACAAATTATTAATAAAATGATTCCCATACTCTGAATACATCAATAGGATTATGCTTGCGTGATTTTCTTAACCCTAAGGAATTTTAAGGGAAATTCCTAAATTCATCTTCTCCTTCATAAACAGCCCAAGTTCTAATTAACATGGTACTGGTAATAGCCACTATACAGTCCCTAGTTTACCCTGCAATCAGCTGTAGCTGATGCGAGAAAAGTACGAAGGACATTCTCAGACATTTAGTATTATGTAACCCCTTCTGCCCTCTACTGCTATATGTCCAGTTAGAAGTACAGATAAACAAACACCCCCCCCCCCCCCCCCCCCCCCCCCCCCCCCCCCCCCCCCCCAACCAAAAAAAAAAAAAAAAAAATAAAAAAAAAAAACAGAGTACTCTCTAACATAACATAGGAGGTTCCACTATATCCACAACCCTGTTACCCTAAAAATATATATACATATATATACGTATGTATATATGTATGGAACTGAACATAATACAAGACTACTTAAACTTGACTATATGCAAGGTCCCCAATAGAGATGACAGTGGACCGGGAGAAGGTGAAGATCTAACCAAACCTACCCTGTTTGGGGAGGTTATGGAGGATTCAAAACGAGAATAGAGGTGCTAAATTTGTTCGGGTATGGAGGCAGAGATGGACCTAACCTAGGTTTTCTCCTGCCCTGCCCTACCCGTTAGGAAACTAGGATGTGCTTGTACCTTTATATGAAAAATTGCCCCTTGAATACTTTAACTTGTACTTTGAGCTTTAAGTTTTCAATTTTGTTGTTATTCTCTTTAGTTAAATATGAAATCAATTCATGTTAAAGGTATTATGAGGAGGATAAGAACTTTTGAAAGAAAAAGCTCTTGTTAGATGATTAATTTGAGGATAATAGCTTTAAATTGGGCTTAGCAAGTGCGGGGCCGGGGCTAGGGCGGGTGCGAATGCGAAGGCGGAGGTGGACGGAGGTTTATACCTATGAGGCAGAGATAAACCTCCAAAAAATAATCCTCATACGGGTATGGAGGTGAATTTTGTAGGTGGAGGTGAGGATGGAGGTGCCATCCCTAACCCCGCTTCCAGTCCACTACCATCCCTAGTCCCCAAGTGGGCCCCACCCTGAGATCAATAATTTTCAATTTTTGTTGCTTCTTTAAATTCAATTCTTTCTCAGTCTTCTACTAGTCTATATCACTAGTCCTTTCTCCTATCTCTTAGCCTTCAAATAAGCATAGAACCCTTAAAATAGTTGTCGTGGCCCGTGGCCATAACTCATCGACAACAAAAAAAAGAGTTGCCATGACCATTGATTTCCAACAACTAGTTTCCAAAAATCAGTAACAGAACACTTTGGAAATCTACATTACATGGACTAATATATTCCCTCTTATGTACCCATGCTAACAAAACATTATACAGGTATAAATATGGGATATGTGTGGAATGTATGTATCCCACACACACTGAGCCTGTATGGGTCACAAAAGAAGAAGAGTTCAGATTTGCTAGGATAGGATTTCCTACATCTCTGATGGAGATAAAGAAACTCCCATTTTCAACTACCTCTCATTTCATTTAAATTCTATTCAAGTATATTCTCTAAAAAGTACCCGAAGTCTTGGACTTTTCAAGCAAAGCTACCCGATCCAAAACCTTGGACATGCACACATATCTAAAATGTATTATAGCCCATGAAATATAGAATATACCAAATCTCAGTCCACTTTGGTCTACAAGCTTAAGAACCTTCTTCTGCCTTTCGAAATCCTAAACCTACATGGAAGCTTGGCAATGTCTTGTTGACAATGAGGGCTCGCAGGAAATTGTTGCAGATTGGAGGAAATCTTTTGATGTAGTGGATAAAATCTTTTGCTGTAGGGGATGACTGCAAAGGGTGATTTACGATGGTGGAGAGAGGTAGGGGAGTTAGACAGAAGGTGCAGCTGTCAGGGGAGGATCTTCAGTGGCTTTGTGCTGCTCTGAAAGAGATCTCCTCAAGTCAATGGAAGGCAGAGTTCTTCAGGCAGTTGCGTAGAGGGCAGAAGGACGTCCAAATCATTGGCCTCTCAAATGCGGGGTGGCATAAGGAGTTGAGCAGACTTTTGGCAGTGAGAGTACGTGGTGAGGAAGCTCTTACGGTTATCTTCATACTAAAAGAGGAGCATGGAGGTTGGCTAGAGTTCACAAGGGTGGTTATGGAGTTAGTCAAAACCGACATGCCGGAGGGAGAGAAGCAATGCGTCTATGTTACATGGACTCTTTTGAAATGTATGAAGTACATGTGTTAAACACCCGACACTTGAGCTTTGACACTGGGTAAGCGTTTGGCTATGGATATGAGTTCGACAACTGTTGTTGAACATTCACTTTACAAAATGTTTAATAATTTAAGTTTACCATGTAAATATGCATAAAACTATCATACTATGTATGAGATATTTTATAGCACATTGTAAACACTGTTTTATCCCCGAAAATAAAAGCAGTATAGTAAAAAAAATATAAATATTCAGCCATGTCCCCATGTCGTTGGACATGAGAATTAAGTAAATCTAACACTTGGACACATACTTGCATCCGACAATCCTACCTAAGTCGATGTAACATGGCAATGCAGCACATACCTAAAGGTGGCTTCCTACGTAGTTGGCCGAAAGTGCAGTGTAGGCTGTCGGAGCTATCATCAAAGGGGGACTGCGATGTCGAGGTGGTCCCATCCTCTTGCAGCGAGACCATAACCTCCATGAAAAGGTGCTTAGTGGGCTCGCTTATATGGTATGACTCGTCAATTTCGAAAGCAAGGATGATTCAATCTTGGGCTAACCAAAGTTGGGGCATCAGATTAGGGTTGGAGGTGAAAATTTTTGTCGGCCGGCATATCTGTTCATGCTTCCATCAGAATATGAGGCGAGGAGGGGTAGGAAGGAGAAGTGGTGGTTCCAGGAGCATATGATGCTATTGTACTGATAGGCTCTGATGATGAGGTTGCTTCAGATCGGAGTTAAGCCATAGCTGGTTTGGGTGCATGTGTTGGGGCTTCCAATCCATTTGTGATCAGAGATGGTTTTTAGGGCTATTGGGGAGAAAGTTGGGGGGTTCTGTTAGCATACATGACGTAACAGCAGAGCTTGAACACTTCCAGTGGGTGAGAATATGTATCAAAGGCACCTGAGATGGGGTTCCGCAATGATTAGCTTCAGAGTGGGCCTCTAGGTTCATCCAAAAGACCTGCCAACAGCCCACTTTCTTCCAACTTGTTAGTAAGTCTGCTTAGCGCCTTGATTACAATAATGAAAAAAGAGGATAGTGGGTCCCCTTGTCAAAACTTGTAAATCATTTGCTCTCTTCCAGTTCTCTCCATCTATTTTATTTTACAGGGGCTGAGAATACCACTCTCTATCAATAACAAGAAAAAAGTCGCAAATCAATTTCAAATGGTTTAAGCTTGGAAGCAACCTGCTATCTATTGATAGGTGAGAAAAGATTGCTATTGGTTGCTTCACCTATCTATTCTATTATGGCAGGCTTGGAGACATCACACCATCATCTCTATCTGGGTACGATCATAGCTTCATTCATTTCTTGAACCTTGGGGATAATCACTAGCATTGAAGTCAATCACCACACCACCTCCATCATAAATATGACATTAGACGACATAAGAGTGCATGGTCAACACACAATGTAAAGTGCCTACGTTCCACTTGTCAAGGGTCTTGTTCAGACCAATGGAATATAAAGGGAGGAGGTTGGAGTTGCAAAAGATAGAGATTTGGGGAAGAAGATAGTGGTGCATGGGTCCCAAGGGCACAAGGAGCATGAGAGGGGACCTTTAGGGCTAAAAAGGGGTGGGACACGCGGAGGATGGAGGATAGGTTACATTGTTCAAATGACAACAAGGGATTTAGCAAACCAATATTTGAAGTCCTTCAATCATGGCATGATGTGTGGCCCTGGGCGAAGATTGGGCCCAACCGCCTTGGGCTAAAATTGGGCCCAACCAGAAGGGAGAGGGAGGCGATGGGCTCTAGTTTAGCTTGAGCATCGTGGCCCAAGAATGAAAAGGTCCATTTTTGGACTGAGGAAGTCTAGCAAGCAAGGCTTCGCATTTGTTAGAAATCCACAGTAAAATTGTTTGACTAAGTTTGTGGTTCATAATAGGGCCTAAGAGAGGAATTTAGTTAAGGAGAAAGAAGCTTCTAGTAGCATAGGGTGCTCTTTGAAGAAGAGTGTTGTATCTAAGAAGGGCTAAGGGAAGGAGGTTAGGAAGGGGAACGCATGGCAATGGCAAAGGAGAAGAGCGAGAATTAGGAAGTACGAACACACCATTTAGGGTGCCGTTTGCATATCGAACACACCACAAACACGGATACTTCGAAGATACGCCAAAATACGTGTCGGACACACCAAGTGGCGTGTCTAATTTTTTATTATTTTTTTAACTAGTGGACACATTGGGGACACATTTGGGACAGGGCAGGGATTAGATTGTAATTATTGGAAGTTCAAAATTGAATAAATTTTGTAAATTTCATATCTTCAATACACAATACATAGATGCAAAATACCAAATTAAATCACTCCTAATGTTAGAGCGGTAGCTACTAGAAAGAGGGGCAATTGGGAAGAGAGAAAAGAGAGACGCAGTAATCACACGATCGAACCATCACACCAGGTAAGCTTTTCTTCTTCTTCCTCCTCTTGTTCTTCTTATTCATCTTCATGGAAAATAAACATATATAAAAAAAAATAATTTTTTGTCGTGTCCCCGCCGTATCTGTGTCCTCCATTTTTCAAAATTGTTATGTCCCATATCCATATCTGTATCAGTGTCTGTATCGGTGCTTCTTAGGGCATGACAGTGTTCTAAAGCTGTCAAAGCAGCAACTTTTAAACAGTCAAGAAAAGAGGATGAAGGCAATACTAGGTGTTTAGAAGTGTGGGACAAGCTCAAAGCTCTAGACCTTTTTGAGATGGTAGTTGTCAAAGAAGCCATCGTTAGGAATTATTTATTCTCTTCATCTAGGGAGGTTGTGTGGTTGCCGCAGTTTATGTAAGATCAAGAGGTGGACTGCCTTTGATGTCCGTCTAATATATATGATAGTACAGTTCACAAGGAGGAGAAGGACTCATTATGGTGGAAGGTGTATGAGAGTGTGTTGTTGTGATGGGTTGATTTAGAGTTATAGAACACATCAGATGACACCATGAGAAGGATGCAACAACCCAACCCAAACCAAAGAGAGAGACAAAAGTAGTGGAAGCAAGAACAATGTATGAACACAAGTGCTTTATAAATGAATGGAATGAGTGTCTGGTAGGGAAACCCAATAGCCTCTTGTATAGAGCATTATGGTAGAGTCCAAGCAGAATTGGACTTTACCAGTGATGAGGCCAATTCCTAAGAGTCATATCCCTAATAGGCTAGAAAATTAGAGTTCTAGATCGTGAAGTCTCCCTCTCTTAGTTGGACTGGCTTGAAGGCAGTTAAACCCACATGGGGGACGCAGTACCAAGGGTATGCTTGCGTCCTAAGCCACCAAGCCACTAAGTCTCCAGAGTTCCCATGATGCCTACTGAACAGGTCATTCGGCGTCCCAAACACGTGTCATAGCCTAATGAAAAATGTGGAGATCCCCCATGTGTGGGGCCCTCTACACACATGGCATTCAAGTACGTATGAGGTATATACATAAGGCTTTCAAGAATGGACTCTTTTCAATTCACTCGTTTTACCACACCTTCTTTGGTCAAGAAGAGAACTCAATCCATAGAAGGGGGTATGGAGGACCAATGCTACCCCTAATGTGACATTTTTTGTTTGGTCAACTTCCTTAACTATTGATAATCTAAGAAAGTGGAAGAAGTTCGTTCTGGATTGGTGGTTTGGTGTTATATGTGCAAAAGCATCACGAAATTGTTCAATCACGTACTTCTTCACTACCCGATGGCCAACGATGGAGGAAACTTAATTTTCTCTTCGTTTGGGATCGAGTGGTTAATGCATGCCCTCTTTAGTTGGGGCATTGATGACTTGTTGGGGTCACAGTTGCTCTACGAGGGATATGCAGATCTAGAAAGTCGCTCCTCTTTCTATGAATTGGAGCATTTGGCATGAAAAAGAATCGAAGAGCTTTTGAAGAAGTCGAATCTCGTGTTCATAGTTTAAAGGGGATCACTCTTGTTTCCTTGTTTTTTTATGTCAAAGTTAGTTAATTCTTTCCTATCTTCTTTTGTAGAGATTTTTGGGGAATCTATATGTCTTTAGATATATAGGCATAAGGGCTTTTTATATATGGTGTTTGTACAAGGTATTTTCCCCCCTCATTAGCATTCTCCTTTTAGATAAATAATTTATCTATCAAAAAAATAGAGGAAAGAAAACCTAAACCTACAAGCTTTCCTTAACCTAAAACCTTGACAAAATCAATTGTAGGACATGTAATTTCAAGTTCCTAAAACTATCTTACATTATTCGTTAATCCAGAGACAGGATCTAGCCTGCTGGATATCAAGGATTGCATTTGAGGATGAACGTCGGGTCTCCAATTGTTAATGAAGATGTTCATTTGTGGACAAAGAAAACCTACACCTATAAGCTTTCCTTGACCTAAAACCTTGACAAAATCAATTGTAGGACACGTTATTTCAACTCTCCTAAAACTATCTTACATTACTCGCCAATCCAAAAATAGGCTCTAGCCCGCTGGATATCAAGGATTGCACATGAGAAAGAAGGTCGGGTCTCCAATTGTTAATGAAGATGCTCACTTGTGGACAAACGTTGTATCCTTAGAGAACTTTTTGGCTTGTTTAAGGGTAAATTTAGGGAGTTTCAGGTGTATGGTTCTCTCATAATTCACTGGGATGAAAAGGAAACCTATCCATATTGACAACTTTGCAGAAGATGCATTCATCAAAGTTGAACTTTATCCTATCATTTTGCCTATAAAAATTTATTTTGTCGTTAAAGAGGCCTACAACATCACCCCCTTCTTGTTATAGGCTCAAGTAGAAGATACCACAATCAACCCCACAAAAGGAAAGAAGAAGGAATAATTTTAAATTATGTAGCTGTTAGGCCCAAAACTCCACCATGACTTGGAGGTTGGATTTTGTCCAATAAAAAAAAAATTATACTTCCCCTCTTACCTTCAAAGGTTTTTTCACTTCTCTCCGGCTACACATTCTAAATAATTAAAAGGACAGCACATCTATAGACGACACTTTTGCTCTCAACCTCACCATAACCTACAAGATGAACATGAATTGGAATGGGACAGGACATCATTTCATTTAGTACAAGACTAGCCATCCATTCTCACACACTTTTACAACATGCACTAGTTTGAGGAGAAAAGAAAATGAGGTCTTCTTTCTCAAGCAACATGCACTTGTTTCAGCTACTTGCCAATTATTAACTATGTGTAAACTATTGCTTTTAACCTTGTGAAGTACCTTATATAAACCTCTACAAGCTTCTAACCTATACTCACTAATTATGAACTTCCACTATCAAAAGTGCACAGCTATTTAATTGTTCAATAGTAGAAAACTGACGGATACTATGAGATATAACACGAGTTCAAATCTATTGCCTTATATATACAAAATTTAAATTAGGATATTCTCATGCTAAAAATATTTTATAACCCACAGTTGCTGAACATCAATTTCAACATTGGACATTTGAAAGAAGTTTGAACCAGCTTCAGAAATCAAGAGCCCAACTTTACTGGAATTGAAAGATAACAGCAAGAACAAAATAAGCAAATGCCTTGAGAATCCAATTGGACAAAGAAATACCAGCATATATACCTTTCAAAGTACACCATAGTATGTGGATACATTCAAGTAATTATATTTCTGCCGAGATAAAACTGAATGAAGAAGACATCTCAAAGCACGTTAACACAAAAGAAATTAGTATTCGAAGTAATCGTAGACCAACCTGAGCAGCCAGTCAAATTACATCTCAATGTGATACCAGATGGCGTGGAGTATGAATCATCCAATCCCAAACTTGGATCATGACAAACTCACAAGAGAACAAAAGAGGATAAGTCCTCGAGTAGTATATATTACTTCTTCAAAGTCACTAGTGTTTCAGTAAAGCAGAGAGTCAAAACATCATTAAATTTGTTGAAGTCCCGACAACAAACGGTTCCATTAATAGCCGAGTCAAGAAGTAGAACATGACCCCCAAAATGATAGAAATAGGGAGAGCAGGCAGAGCATGACGACACACAGCCAACAAAATAAGAGTGCACCCAAGTCCCGATATAATTGCAAGGTAACAAGCATACACAGTCATTAGGTCATACATTGCAGCTCTACCCACAAGAACGCTGTAGAAAACAAAGTCCCCAAGGCCAAGTTTTATGCCACGAGTAGCCGTTACAGAGGTCTCCGAACCACCCCTCCCTGCGGATTCTCTCTCATTGCCCAAACCCAACATTTCAACAAGCGGAGACCTCTCCTCATCAACGACAATTTCAGACTGCCCATTGCCACACTGCCTGTTTCTATCTGAAGAAGTATCCACGGAGTACTCTGAAGAGCCACTACTCGAAGATCGCCTTTCCCTCAAATTAGGCACCAATGGCAATGTCTCCCCATCTTCGCTGCCAATCCCTACTTCACCATTTTCAAAGTCACGAATTTCAATCGCAGTGTACGACGAATTTTCTCCTGCATTGTGGTTTCGATTCTCGTTGTTCCTAGACACCATCTGAAGCTCCACTGAACTAGATTCCGAAACCCCACCAACCAAAAGACCCAAACTAGAACCCCGGCCCTCAGGATCTCTCGACACTGTTGGCCGAGCCTCGTACACCAAAGCTGGAAGCTCGTCATCTCGATTCGAAGCCAATTCGACCAAGATCTTCAGAGGCCCACCCGGGGCCAAAACTGCAGCCAAATCATACAGGGCCAGTGCCACCAGCAAAACCCAAGTGGTCCACTCGGGCAAATTCGTGAACCAAGCGGCGACAATTATCCCCAAAGCAACCATATACGCCTGCCGCAAAAATATGGGTATACCGCCGGAGAACACAGAGAGTACACCCACAACAGTGAAGTTGAAAAGCAACACGAAACAAGTAATCGAGTCAATGGGTATAGAGAAATGTTGAATTATGGAGAGAAAGATCGAGCCTCCCATCGTGCCAAGCACGAAGAACGCGGAGAAGCGCATGTAGTTCTTGAGGAAATTGGTGAAGTTGTAGTAGTAGAGGAGGACGAGGAGGAAGGTAACGACGGCGATGAGGATGACGAAGACGAGGGCGTTGAGCAGCGCCCCCTCCAATTTCTGGGTGGCGGTGTCGGACGGGCTTTCGAGGTAGACGAGGTTGGCTGCGGTGCGGATCGGGGCCGAGGAGGCGGCAGAGGAGGAAGACGAAGAAGAGAGGGCGTAGACTAATAGAACGACTAAGAGCATGCAGATCGATACCGGGGACATCACGCCGATGATTTCGACTCCAATGGATTCGAGAATGCTGCCTTCCATGGCTTGGTTGGGGTATTCCCTCGAATGGGTTGTGGGCTGTAGGAGGAGTTGGGGGCCTTGGGACTTTGGTGGTTAGGGATACGGAGTGGGATGTGAGGAGAGGGAGAGCAATGCAAGAGACATTTTTGAAGATTGGAGAGAGAGAGAGAGAGAGAGAGAGAGATGGAGTTGGGACTCGGGAGTGAGATAGCCGAAAACTGCAACTCAGTCAAACACAAAGAATCACTTTTCTTTTCTGTTTTTTTCTTCTTTTTTTTGTGTTAAAAAAGTAAAACAGTTAAGCTGCATCACAACTCACCAGCATGCGGAGCCCCATAGCACTAGGAGCGAGATAATAGCCTTAAGGTGAGACTCGATAAAAAGTCTCGTAATGAAAAAAAAATTTAGTAGTCAAGTAATATTAAGAATTTAATGATAATTCTTATTAAATTGTGATACATGATAAATAAATACATCAACAACTCTAAATTAGTGGAGTAATAGAGATACTTTTAAAAAAAAATACCACTTAGCAAAATATAATAGATTGTTTCCTTAAAATTCTCTCCACTACTTCTTAAATTCAAGTTGCTAATGCATTCACCCACCACATGTCACTATTTGATAGAAATTACCACCAAATCCTCAGTACCACTTGACCACTAGACTTTTTTCCTCCATATTGAGCTTATCAGGCTATAGACACATGCTTAAGGAGCTGCGGAGTATGGATAACTCGAGGCTATGGGAAAAAAGTCCAGTAGTTGTAAACACTCTATTTTTGCCCACTCGGCAATTTTGGCCCGATCAGATCCAAATTTCAAACATCACTGCACATTTGAGCCCAGGTTGGCTCTTTCAAACTCCAATCCAACCAACATATCATTTTCCAAGCTCGCAAGGCCTCATTGAAGCTAAAAAGATCGTATTGCCCTTAGGCACTCCAGACAATTTTGTAAACTGATGTCATCCAAGTAGCTTCTTGAAATCGAGCAATCTCAGGGACCAACACCTTATCTATCAACTTCCAGACGGTTCACTTCTAGAGCCTGTTAGCTCGCCAATGTAGAATGTCCGTTATCCGGTAGCTCTCCGATACCAGGCGATCTCGGGGACCATTATCACCCTACATGTGTCTTTCTGAGATCGAGCGATCTCAAGAACCAACACCACCCTACACGTAGCTCTCTGAGACCGGGTAGTCTCAGGGATCAATACAGCAAAGGTAGTTTTCTAAGACCGAGCGGTCTTGGGAACCAACACTTAGGTCAACATTGGGGCCTACTAGCTCGACTCAGTAAAATATTATCAAACCTGCCCCTTAGGCCTTTAGGCATGTTTTTGAGAAAGTTTAAAATCCCACATGACGGTAAGCCCACCCTTCCAAAATGTTCTTAGACAATTAGGCGTATTGAATGCACCATCCCGACCAATTTTGGTCCCGTCCCGGCCAACTCCGGTTAAAATGACCATTTTGCCCCTGGTCATGCCAACATGGCACAAATCCCTCTAAATAGTAAATATACCTTCCAGGACCATCCCCAAACAGTCTGACATGCTTAATATGCCATTTCAACCCATCCTAGCTCTTTTTGACTAATTCCAGTTAAAATAACCATTTTACCCCTGGTGGCCCAATTACGCCCCGAAACCACATCGGCTCTGGGTACCAAATAAGCATCCCCCCGATATACCCTGTCATACGCCGGTGTCCAATCCTAAGTGAGTCCCATGACTCCAAACACTTCCAAGTCAGAGAAAGTCCCCTTGAGCGTCTTGTAAACGCTCAGCTGGGGTTGTGTTTTTTTTTTTTATTTCCTTATTATAAAGCACCATCAAACGACTTGAGAAATATGTAAATCAAGGAATTCATAGAAACCCTTCCATAAGTTTTTCCATCAATACAGCTCGATTGAATAGTGTAAGCACCCCATTTTTGACCGCTCGGCAGTCTACACTCCGTCCAGACTTGTTTTCAAGTCATTTTGGGCATATTCCTATCGAAGCCAATTCACTAGGTTCAAATTCCATCTTTCCATCGCTTCGCGGGCCTGTCAGGCCCAAATAGAGGCAAAATGACCAAAATGCCCGTAGGGGGTATTGTCCTTTCTTATTTCAATTCCAGTCCCTCTCTCGAGACAGTTTATTCCTCGAGACGGTCCGAGTAGCAAAACTACTCACACAACCGTTAGAGTAGCGAAAATACTCACAGAGCCGTCCGAGTAACGGAAATACTCACAAAACCGTTAGAGTAGCGGAAATACTCACAGAGCCGTTAGAGTAGCGGAAATACTCTCAAATCGTCAACCCCGTCCGAGTAGCGAAAATACTCAACCCCGTCCGAGTAGCGGAAATACTCAACCCCGTCCGAGTGGCGGAAACACTCAAAACCTAGGTCAATACCCATGTTTGTTAGCTCACTTCGGTGAAAAATGACTAGACTACCCTTAGGACATTTTTTGAGACTTTTCGATCAAGATGACCATCTTGCCCCTTGGCATCTGGATGCCCCGGGAACCACACCGGCTCTGGGTATCAAACCGGTAATGTCCCGAGAATACTTTTTATAGTGTTCTCAACCTTCCTTTACCTTTCCGGACCATTCCGAGTCAGTTCCGGCAAACCCGGTACAAAATGACTGTTTTGCCCCTAGAGGGCCGGTCTCCTTTTTCGACCACACCGGCTCTGGGTATCAAACCGGTAATGTCCCGAGAATAATTTTTATAGTGTTCTCGACCTTCCTTCACCTTTCCAAACCATTTCGAGTCAGTTCCGGCAAACCCTGTACAAAATGACCGTTTTGCCCCTGGTGGGCCGGTCTCCTTTTCCGACCACGCCGGCTCTGGGAATCAAACCGGCAACCTCTGGGAACATTCTAAATAATGTTTCCAGATCCCAAGTCTTTTTCCGGGACAATCCGAGTTCGCCCCGGCAGTTTTCCGATCCGATTGACCGTTTTGCCCCTAAAGGCCCGGTCAACCTTTCCGACACATCTTATCCTCACTTTTCAAGTCAAATACCTCCAGGACACTATTTTAAGTGTTCCTGCTCTCTTCCGGCCTTCCCGGTCATCCCCGGCTTCTTCAAATCATTCCCGGACTTTCCGGAGTCACTCCTAGTGAAGCCAGGCTAAAGTTTACATGGTAGTCACTAGTACAGGCGCCCAAATCTAGTCAAAGATACGTTGCTTGCTGACCTTAATTGTTTCCTAAATGGCTGGTGCCACTAGTAGTGGCACCAAGCCAAAAAATGGCCTGGCGCCACTCCTAGTGGCGCCAATGTATAATTTGGCCTGGCGCCACTACAACAGGCGCCAGGTTTGTCCTCCCTCTATAAATACAGAGCCTCGATCAACGTGAAAGGGGTCTGCAAACTGAACCTAAGAATCCTATATTTCGATATACAGAGCCCGAGCACCTCCAAAACCCTAGCCTCCTTAGGTTTTCTAAACCCTAGCCACTATACACAAACCCTAGCCTCCTATACACTCATATACTCCCTCATACACTCATACCTTAACCTTCAACCATCCTTGGCAGACTTGAAGAGCTGTCATCTAAAGCTTGAAGACAATCCTTGAAGGTTGAAGAAGAAGATTAAGACCGAAGACCGAAGACCGAAGACTGCACGGCGCGCAAAATAAACAAGATACAAGGTAGGCTCCCTCTTTAATTTTCTGCACTTCCCCCCTCTCTCTTCTCTCTCCAACCCACTTGGGTTTTCTCTATTTTAATCCCCCATCTCTTTCCCGCCCTTTCTTTGCATGCTTGAAACGAGGGGATTCCCGGTCCATGTGTAGGATTGGACTATTGGAGAGTCACCGTGTCGGGGGCTTTCTTCTAGTCTAACCAAAGACCACGTGGGTCCGGCCCCCTTGATTATGTGGTGAAGCCTTAACCTTGTATGTTCACGACCCCAAATTGCATTGTGCATATCATAGCCTTGCATCTTCCAAAAACTGTTTTCAAAGTTGTTTTTCAAAACGTTTTTAAACTTGTTTTCAAAATTGCATCAAAATCTCTTTTTCAAAAACATGTTTTCAAAATCACAATCCTAGGGTGATTCTAGCCTTTCCATGGCTAGGGTTGCTTTAGGAAAGTGTTACATTAAAAGTGACCTTTTGGTCTATATTTTCAAGTCTTGTTATTTTCAAAACCGCTTTCCTAAAGTGGTTCTAGCCTTCTTATGGCTAGAATCGCTTTAGGAAAGTGAGATGTTTTTATCCCTTCTAAGAAGCTCTCTTTTCAAAAATCTCTTTTTCAACATACTTTCCTAAAACTCTCCTCTTCAAAATTGTTTTCAAAAAACTCCCTTCTAAAATCTATTTTTCAAAACTCTTTTTTTTAACTCCTTTCCAAAATCCTCTCCCTAAAATCCACTTTCTAAAAACTCTCTCCAAAAAATCTTTCCAAAAACTTTCTTTCCAAAATCTTCCTTCTAGAAATTCCCCTATAGGATTTTCTTTCTAAAATCTACGTTTCCAAAAACACACTTTCCAAAACTCCTTCTCTTTAAAATCTTTTTCCAAAAACTCTCTTTCCAAATTCACGTTTCAAAAACTCCTCCCTAGGATTTCCTTCCAAAAACTCGTTTCCAAAAGGGTATTTTCCAAAAATCTCTTTCCTTAGAGTCCAAGTCAAGCCCTAGAGCTAACCATTAGGAAACCCTAGTTTTCTTTCCAAAAACACGATTTTCAACCTTTGCCCTAAACCTAGGTTTCCAAAACCTCTAGTTTTCACATCCAAACTATACATGTTTCCAAAACCTCTTTTCTACGTCAAAACAATAATTTTCCAAATATAGGGTTTCTAGAATCTCCCTTTCCAAATCATTGTCAAATCAAATCTTCCCTTTAAGAAACCAAATCCAATCTCCCCGTTTAGGAAACTAGATCCTATCCTCCGTTTTTGGAAATAAATCAAACCTTTCTCTTTTAGAAACCAAATCCAATTCCTTCCTAATCCAAACCTTCCTAATTCCCTACCTTCCTAAACCATATGTTTCCTAAACCTAAACTTCAAATCTTTCCTTAAGTTTCAAAATCCAACTCTTTCCTAATTCGAATTCTTCCTAAACTTCCACTTTCTTAAACCTTAAGTTTCTAAAAACTTGAACATATAAATCTTTCCTAAACTTTAAAACTCAACCTTCAAATCTTTCCTAATTCAACCATTTCCTAATTCTACCCTCTTTTCAAATCTTAACTTTTCAAATATAAGCTTTCAAACCTTTCCTAAATTCAAACATTTCCTAATTTCAAGACTTTCTAAAATTCAAACTCTAAAACTTTCTAAATCCTAAACTTTCTAAATTTCAAATCTTTCTAAAATTCTAAGCTTCCTAAATTCAAAACTTTCCGATTTTCAAAACTTTCCTAATTTGGGAATTTTCCTAATCTGAAAACCTTTCCTTTTTCAAAAACTTTCCTGAACCTAAAACTTTCCTAATTTCAAAACTTTCCAAAAATGTCACTTTCCTAAATCAAACCTTTCCTAATTCGAACCTTCCCTAAATCCAAACTTTCTTAAACTCTGGAGTCTTTCCTAGGTCTCCTATCTTTCCTAAGTCTAAGTTTCCTAATCCTCCATCTTTCCAAAATCAAGTCTTTCCAAAATCAATCTTTTCAAATCAAAGTCCAACCTTCTCAACTTCAATTTTCAATCTCCTTTTCTAATTTCAAATCAAATTCAATTCCCAATTCAAATCTTTTTCTTCCAATCCAACCTTCTATTTTCAATCGGACTCCGGTCCGAACTACAACTGACCTGATTCCCCCAAAGGGATACGTAGGCAACCTTCATAGGTGCGGTCACAATATTTTTCAAACTTTCAATTCCACCCTCATGGGTGTGGTTTCAAGATTCTTTCCAAATCTCAAATTCCAATCTAATTTCAAAATTCCAATTCCAAAATTTCTATTTTTAAATTTTCAAAATTTTCAATTTCAATTCCATCTTTTTAAATCTATTTTCAAATCAAAGCAATCTCTTTTTAAATCTATTTTTCAATTCTTTTCTATTGCTTGCATATCATGCATCATGCTAAATTAGTTTATAAACATTGTTTTTCTAAAGTGAATTGGGTTGAACTATAGTTAGTCGAAGACTCTTATAGGTGAATCTAGGGTAGATTGACATGTAGGTACCGAAAGGGCGGGGTAGGGTGATAGCTTAGTGTGTCTTCCCTACACGTAACCAACCTCCGAACCTAGATCACTGATTTCATAGACCAAAAGGAGTTATTTTTCTAAAAAGGGCTAAATATTTTCCAAAGGTTACCAAACAACCTGTTTTCTTAAAAACCTTCTCTTGAGAAGATATTTTCAAATCTTTTTCCAAAACCCTAAGTGTAGTCTTCAGATTATTCTTAGTTTTTAGGTGACTTAACTCACCTTAATCAAGTTAGGTGGCGACTCCGAATCTTTTTCAAAAGCCCTTTATTCAAATCAAATTTTCAATTCAAACCTAGTCGCACTCATTCTTTTAGGAGGGTGAGTTCTAACGAGAGAGTACATCATTTTTCCCGCTTGGGTGAGTATTCCTCGAGTGCGAAAAATCTGGGCGCGACAAATAGATCGTTTCTCGAAGCCCCCAATCGCGTGGCTTGAAAGTTACCACTTTTAAAAATCCCTGTAACGTCTCATAGACGCTACATTAGGGTTGTCTTTTTTTTCAATTCCATGATTATAACGCACTGTCAAACGACTTGAAAATTGTATAAATTAGAAAATTTCCGAAAATATTTCCAGAACACTTTCCATCGGTACGATCTGATCAGAGAGATCATCCTTCGAAAGCCCTGATCACGTGGCCCAAAGACTGCTACTTTTAAACATCTATGGAGCATATCACAGACGTATTTTTATACACGCTTCTCGAGGTGATATCTCACTCTTCCAAACACCTTTGAAGCTCTCCAAAAGTTCTTAGTTTTTTAGAAACAATAGGAGAACATTGTGGACGTGACCGATTTCTCCAAATCTTTCCTGAATTGCACAATTATCGAGGCAAAGTTAACACCAAAGTTAACGACGACATAACGTATGCTACATGCGCTCAGAATGTGAACAGATTAATAAAAACTTTGCTTGCTCCCTAAGTTGAGTCAGTACAGACTGTACCACGTGCCATTCAACCAATGGAACAGTACTAGCGCATGTGCTACATGTGTAGGGACAATTTTTGTCCTAGCACATGTAGCACATGCGCCAGCTTCCAACAAATTGCCTATAAATATAGACCTCTCCCTCTACATATTCCAGGATCAAAAACAATAGCAAAGCCCTGCAAAAATAGCCTCAGAACTCTGAAATATGCTATACACCTCACCCTCCAAGCATTTAAGATAGATTCAACCTGTCTCTAGCCTATACACTCCATCTACAAAGCCTTCAATGTCATAAAGGAGACATTTCTAGCCCCCGCAAGCCTCTCTAAGGCTATTTAAGTTCAAGACAAGTCATCCATGGAGGCTTGAAAGTGGTTTGAAGACAAAGGTGGTATTCCCTTTTTGATTTATGTCTCGCTCACTTCTCTTTTCTTCCTCCTAGTCCACTTGAACTATTCTTCTTTTTTAACCCCCAGCTTCCACCCCCCCCCCCCCTTTTCTTGCTTGCTTGAAACAAGAGAACTCATAGGTCATGCCTAGAGAAAAACTTATGGGAGCCACCGTGTAAGGGGATCTCTCACAAGCCTACTTTGAGATGGCATGGCCTTGGGGCACCTTGCAAAGTGGTATGGCCTCTTAGCCTTATATTATTTCATGACCCCACTTGCATATGGTTATCATGTTCATGTTTTGCATCATTGGCTCCATTTTCATGTTCATCATCATTTTTCAAAAACCTTCACTATTTCTATTTCTATATCTTTTTCAAACCCCATATTCAAGCATTTCCCTTAAAATGATTCTAAGATTTGGTTTCTTGAAACTTAAAGTTAAACCCTAGACTTTCATGCCTTATGAAGTTTCCCTTTCACCCCTAGCCTCATTTTGCATCCTTGTATTTCATTACTTTTCAAGTTGCATTAAAATGGCTTTCAAACCCTTCTCTTCTATATTGATCTTTAAGAATTTACTCTCTTGAACTTTGTGGTTGAAATGGTCTCTTGGAACTCTCTCATGAGTGGTTTTCCTATTTTCTTGACCATATGAACTCTAGTTCATTAGAGCTGGCCTTCTTCACCCTAAGGATGATTTTCAAAACAACTCTCTTCAAGAGAGATTTTCAAAAGGACATTTGTTTTCATTATTGTTAAAATGGTTTTCTAGCTCTCTTTTTCTATGTGAATTCCTAAGACTTGGCTCTTTTGAGTTGTGAGGTTGGAATGGCCCCCATAAAACCCTCTCTTGAGTGGTCTTCCTATCATCTTGGCTATGGGAACCCTAGCTCATTAGGTTAAGTTTTCTACACCCCAAAAATGGTTTATAAGACACTCTTTCAAGCAAGATTTTCAAAAATTCATTCTCTTCATTTTGCATAAAAATGGTTTTTCAAAATCATAATTTCCATATTGATTTTCAAAGTTTTTACTCTCTTAAGTTAGAGGTTAGAATGGCCCCCATGATTCCTTCCTTAGAATGGCTCCCTACTCTTGACCATATGAATCCTACACTTACTAGAGCCAATTTTTATGGAAATGATCTTCTTTAAATTTGCATAATTTCTTGAATTTGTTTTCCAAGTTCTCTACATTTACACCATGATTTTCAAAACCAATTTTCAAAGTGCATGCACAAAACCACCTTTCCAAAACCACTATGTCGAAACCCTAGTTCAAAACCACCTTCCAACCCTAGGTTAACTTGACCCTAGTTGTCCAACTTTAGGTTAACTTAACCCAAGCTAGTTAACCCTAAGTCAACCAAACCCTATGTTAACCTAACCTTAGTTAAGTTAACCCTAGGTCCTTTTAACATTAGGTTAACTTAACCATAGTTAGTTAACCTTAGATCATCCCAACCAGGGTTAGTAAGTTTCAAGGTTCCAGTTCAAAGATACCTTTTCAAATGATCTTTCAATTCAAAACCATTGTCATAACATACTAAAAAAACACTTCCTACTCTCATGAGAGTTCAAAAATCAACTCCAAATTCTTTTAAAATGTTTCCATACTCTATCTTCAAAAATGCTTCCAAGAAGTTCTTTTAAACTTGTTTCAACTAAAATGGCTAGACACTTAACATTTTTCAAAAACTATTTTCAAAATGTTTCCAAAAACTCGCAAACCTAAAGTGTCCCTAACCTTTTATGGTTAGGGATTCTAAGAGAAGGTGATACATTAAATACAACTTTCAAGCTTGTCCATATTAGAGTTCCAAAACCCTAAGTGTTTTCAAAAGCTCTCTTCAAAAATGTTTTTCAAACATCACATTCTTGAAGTAACCATAATCCTTCCATGGTGAGAATTGTTCAAGTATAAGTGGGATATTCAAGAGGGGTTCTATAACCTTAAAGTTTTAAAAACCAAAATGAAAGTCTCTAGCCATTTTCAAAACTCATAAGCCAAAAGGAGTTTTGTTCTTCAATGACTAACCTTTTAAAGGTGATGAAACATTAAATATGTCTTTCATAAGGTTTTTCAAAAAAAAAAAAAAAGAAAAGAAAAAACTACTTTTAAAAGCTTTTCGAAGACAAGTTCACAAGAGCATTTCCAACCCAAACTCTACATCTAAAGTTTTCAAAACAAGAATTCAAAATATCTCTAAAACTCCCTTGAGTTCTTTTAAAACCTTTCTACAAACTCCCTTAAGTTGTTTCAAAAACATTTCAAAACTCTCTTGAATTAATCTAAAAAACATTTAAAATCATCTTTGAACCCAATTTCAAAAACACTTTAGACATCCAAGTCCTATTTCAAAAGCATTTTACTAAACTCTCAAGTTCTCTTTTTTCAAAGACCTCAAAGCATCGTCAAAACTTTTCAAAAACTTTAATGTGTCTTCAAACCATTCCAAAGGCACCAATATCTCTCTTTTCTATTAGGCCCTTACCCGAACTACGAATCACCTAATTCTTGCCAAATGAGATATGTAAGCAACCTGAAATGGTGCGGTCATAACCATTATTTCAACTCAAGTTCCATTTTTAAAAGTTTCTATCAATTCAAAATTTCTATCACAAATCCCTTCAAAATTTTATGTTTTCAAACATCTTTTTCTAAACATGCATTATGCATCATTCATCCAAAAAGTGATGACTAAACCCATTTTTCAAAATTCTAAAGTGGATATTAGTAACCAGTTATTCAAGTGAGTGAACCAAGGGTAATTAGACATGTAGGTACCGAAAGGGCGGGATAGAGTGATGATCTTAGGATGTCTTCCCTAAATATAACCAACCTCCAAACCTAGAATCACTGTTTTTACAAAACCAAAATTGAGTTATTTTCAAAAAGGGCTTAAATTCTTTCAAAGGTTGCTAAACAACCCATTTTCTTAAAATTCCTCTCAGGAGGAAGTTTTCAAAAATCTAAATTTAGTCCTCGAATTACACTCAGTTTTTAGGTGACCTAGCACATCTTTAATCATATTAGGTGGCAACTCCAAACTTTTTCCAAAAGTTCTTGTTCAAATTAATTTCAAATTCAAACTTAGTCGCACTCATTCTTCTAGGAGGATGAATTTTAACGAGAGAGTACCGCGTATATTTTACCACCATTCTTGAGTGCAAAAAAACCGGGGCGCAACAATAGTCATATAGTACAAAGTTCTTTAATACTTATGCATATCAGATTTTGTCATATGTGGAGATGTCCAAAAGTTTCATCCTACTAAAGGGCCTAACCTGATCCAAATTAATCAGGTTTGGGGAGGCTTTAATTAGGTTCAAATTTGGTGAATATTAGGCTTTAATCAAGTTAGGGGTAGGGGTGAGGGCAGGGGAAGGGTACGCTGACTCTGAACTTGTACGATTTATATTTAAATTTACTAAAATAACCTTAAATAACTTACACATTTTCAAAAATAACCTAAGCTTTATCTCTCTCTCTCTCTCTCTCTCTCTCTCTCTCTCTAACAACGACGATGGCACTCCTCAATCCCCCTCCAACTTTGCTTTGTCTTGTGTTCATAATCATCGTCGTCAAAAGAAGCAATAGATTATTAAGTAGTGACTTGGGAAAAATGGAGAAAAGGGTGTTGCAAGCACCCTATTTTTGTCAGCTCGGCAATCTCTAGTCCAAACCAGACTTCTAATCAAACGTCATGACACTATCGAGCCTAAATCAACTTTTCAAATTCCATTCTAGTCAATTGGTCACTTCCCAAGCCCAATTGAAGCCAAAATACCCTTAGACAGTCCAGGCAGCCTTCCGAGATCGAACGGTCTTCAAAACCAATCATTGTTGTTTGAGTTATGGAAACACTCACAAAATTTAAGTGGTTCACTTCTGGTGCCTACTAGTCCACCAATGTGGAATGTCCATTATGCCCCTTGGAATTCAGTAGCTTCCGAAGATCAGGCAATCTTCGAAACCAACACCAAATCGTCGAAGTGACAGAATCACTCACAAACCTTTAAGCCATTAAAGTAACGAGAACACTCACCAAGTCGACACGGGTTTTGCCACTAAACCACCCAGTTTCACAGGACCGAATGTGTCTCTTAGCCGTGCCACATTTACTAAAGAGAGAAAGACCTCTAGAAACCAACCTGTCACAACCATCAGAGTGTCGGAAACAGCCGTAAACTCAGGTTAACACCGACGCCTGCTAGCCAGTCTCGGTGAAAAATAACCAAACTGTCCCTTAGTCATAATGGCACGTCTTGCGAGAAAGTACAAACTCCTCAAGAATGTAAGCCCATCTAACTCGGTACATCTTTGATAAAATACCAAGTCCTTGAGATAGTAAGTCAACCTTCTAGGACAGTCCTCCGATAGTCCGGCATGCTCAATATGCCATTGTAGTTGACTTTTGACCAATTTCGAAAATACTCGGTCAAAATGGCCCTTTTACTTTTGGGCAGACTGGCATATCCTCGAGAAAGCACTAAGCTCTTGAGGCAGTAAGTCCACTTTTCCAAGATTGTCCTTGGACAGTCCGACGTGTTTAATATGCCATTCAAATCCATCACGGCCCCATTCCGGTAAGTTTCAATTAAAATGACCATTGTGCCCTTGATGGACCGAGCATTTCTTAAATTATGCTAGCTTTGGGTACCAAACCGCCATTCGTTGGGATACCCCGTGGAACATCCCCGTCCATTTCCAAGCGAGACCCTTGACTCGAAACACCTTTAAATCAACAAAAGCTTCCTAAAGCATCTCATAAACGCTCCGCTAGGGTTATCTTTTTCTCTGATTCCTTGATTAAAATGCACTGTTAAATGACTTAAGAAATGTATAAATTAAGAAATTTTTGAAATTTTTTCCATAAGTCTTTCCATCTATACGGCTCAATTGAAAAGATTGCTTTCCGAAGCATTCGATCGTGTGGCCCAAAAGTTGACACTTTGAAAAACCCTTGGAGCGTCTCACAGATGCTCTACCAAGGTTGACTTTTTCTTCAATTCCCTAATTAAAATGCACTGTTAAATGACTTGAAAATGTGTAAATTAGGGAATTCCCAAAAGCTTGTCTGGAGGACCTTCTATTGGTACGGTTCGATTGAGAAAGTCACTTCCCGGAGGCCACGATCATGTGAGTCAAATACTACCATTTTTAAAAACCCTCAAAGCATCTCACAGTTGGTCCAAAAAGCTTATTTTCATACACGCTTTCCAATAAAATATCTCTATCATCCGGAGTTGTCTGAAGCTCCTTGAGGGCTCTCGGTTCATGAGAAACAGTGGGGGAACATCGTAAAAGCAATCGATTTCTCTGAATCTTTCTAGGATTGCATGAATATTAAGGAAAAGTTGGCATAAGAGTTCCTAGCTGTGGAAAGTGTGCTACATGCACCCAAAAATGATCAGATTGTCCCGAACTTTGCTTGCTGCCTAAGATAGGGTAGTACAGGGACTATCACGTGGCACTCAGCCGCTGGAGGGGGCTAGGCGCATGTATGACATGCGCCCCTAGGGTTTTTCTTTGCCTATAAATAGCAGGCCACCCCTTGTATATTCCAAACCCAAAAACAGTAGCAAAACTCTACCAAATTCAATCTAAAGCTTAGAAATTCAAGAAAACCATGAGTTCTTTAAAACTCCAAGCCAATTCAAGCCTTCTCAGGTCCATTCAAAACCATTCAAGCTTAAGACTACTCAACAATGGTGGATTGAAGACCAAGGTGGGATTTCTCTTTACATTCATGTCTCTCCCACTCCATTTATTCTCCCTGTAAGCTCAGTTGAGCTTTATCTATTTAAACCCCAATTTTCTACCACTCTTTCTTGTATGCTTGGAACAAGAGAGTTCTTAGGCCATGTTTAGAGGAAAGCCTATAAGAGCCACCGGTTGGGGATCTCTCTTAGGCCTACTTGAATATAATATGGCCCTAGAACCCCTTGCAATGTGATGTAGCCTTCAACCTTGAATGCTTTATGACCTTTTGCATATAAATGTTATATTATTCATGTATTGCTTGTCATGGCTTCGTTTTCTATGCTTAAAAACCTTTTTTGAAACCACCATTGGTTTCATTTTCAAGAGTTCTTCAAAGTTCATGTTAAAAATATTTTCAAAAAGTGCCTCTAATTTGGAGTTTCTTGAAATTTAAGTCAAGAACTCTAGTTTTTCAAGCCTTAGAAAGCTCGCCAAAAACTTTCAATCTCTACCCTTGCAGCCATGCATTTCACTCTATTGAGTTACAAAAAAATGGTTTCCAAAACCCCCTCTCTAAAAGAGGTTTTCAATAGCTTCAAAACTTTCAAAAACAACCCTCCCTAGGGAGATTTTTAATAATTTTGCTCTCTTGAGTTTTGAGATTGGGATGGTTTTAAGGAAGCCCTCTTTGGAGTGGTTTCTATCAAAACAACCATATGAACTCTAGCTTACCAGATTGGTTTTAATACCCCAAATGTGATTTTTAAAATAACCTTCCTTAAGGAGGTTTTCAAAAAGTTCACTCTCTTGAGTTTGCACAAAAGTAGTTTTCAAAACAACCCTCATTTGAGTGGTTTTTGAGCTTTCAAATGGTTTTTAAAACTACTTATTCCATATTGATTTTTAAAGTTTTACTCTTTTAAGTTAGCGGTTGTAATGGTTCTAAGGCAACCCTCTTTTGAGTGGTTCCCAAATACCAACCATATAAACCCTACACTCTCTTGAGTGGTTTTTATAAAATTGGTTTTCAAAACTTACAACCCTATTGTGTTGACTTTCCAAAAGGTTTTACATGCAATCATGATCTTCAAAACCTCCTTTCAAAGTTTCATGCATAAAGCCACTTTTTCAAACCTTTTCAAAACTACTAGCTCCAAACCCTAGTTTAAAATCACTTTTTCAAAACCACTAGGTCCAAACCCTAGTTCAAAACTACTTTTTCAAAACCACTAAGTCCAAACCCTAATTTAAAGCCACTCATCCAAACCCTATGTTAACTTAACCTTAGTTATCTTTAATCTTAGATTAACCTAACCCTAGTTAGTTAACTCTAGGTTACCTTAACTCTAGGAAAACCTAACCCTAGTTAGTTAATCCTAGTTCATCAAACCTTATGTTAACCTAACCCTTGTTAGTTGACCCTAGGCCTTCCTAGCCCTAGTTGCCATAACCAAGGTTAGTTAGACATTAAAGCTCCAATTCAAAGGCCCTTTTAAATTATCTTTCAAATCAAAACCATTTTTATAGCTTGCTTTCAAAAACATCGTACTCTCAAGTCTTCAAAAATCAATTTTGAAATCTTTTTAGACGCTTCTATACTCTATTTCAAAATGTTTTCAAGAACTTTCTTAAAACTTGTCTTGACTAAAATGACTACACACTTAACATTTTTCAAAAACTATTTTCAAAATGCTTTCAAAGACTCACAATCCTAAGGTGTCTCTAACCCTTTCATGGTTAAGGTTACCAAGAAAAAGTGGTACATTAAATGTAACCTTTGTAAGCACCCCATTTTTTACCGCTCGGCAATCTACGATCCGTCCAGACTTGTACTCAAGTCAATATGGACGTATTCTAATTGAAATCAACTCTTCAAGTTTAATCTTGTCTATTCATTGCTTCGTAGGACCGCCAGGCCCAAATAGAGGCAAAATGATCGAAATGCCCCTAAGGACATTGTTTGGTCCAATTCCAATAGGCACGTCTTTCCGAAGACAGTAAGTCCCCTTTTCAATTCCAATAGGCACGTCTTTTCGAAGACGGTAAGTCCCCTTTCCAATTCCAACAGGCACGTCTTTCTGAAGACGGTAAGTCCCCTTTCTAATTCCAACAGGCACGTCTTTCCGAAGACGATAAGTCCCCTTTCTAATTCCAACAGGCACGTCTTTCTGAAGACAGTAAGTCCCCTTTTTACTTCCAATTTAGGCGCATCTTTTCGAAGACGATAAGTCCCCTTTCCAATTCCAAAAGACACGTCTTTCTGAAGACGATAAGTCCCTTTTCCAAGTCCAGTTCCAATTCCAATCCCTCTCTCGAGATAGTTGATTCCTCGAGACGGTTCGGCACGTTTTTGGAAGAAAATCTCTTTGAAACGGTAAGTCCCTTTAAACCTGTAGACCGGGACGAGACCCCAAGTCCCCTAGATGGTAGAACGGTCCACCTTTGGCGCCTGCTAGCCCGCCAATGCAGAAATGTCCATTTAGGCATGCCTTTTGAGAAAGTTGATTCTCAGGCGCTAAGTCCCTTTAGTAGCTTTTCGAGATCAGGCAGTCTCGGAAATGATCGCAAACCGTGAGAGTAGCGGAAATACTCGCAAACAAGTCGATATAGGAAATTGCCAACAAACCCCTGTATCACGCAACTGCTGTCAAAGTGGCGGAAACACTCAAAATTCAAGTCAACACCAAAGCCTACTAGCCCACTTCGGTGAAAAATAACCAAACTGCCCCTAGGGCCATTTTTCGGCACGTTTCTCGAGAGCACACCTAAGTTCTCAGAATGGTAAGTCCACCCTTCCTAGATCGTCCCAGAGATGATCTGGCATGATTAGGTGCCTTCCAGTCAGTTTCGGGTTAATTTCGAGGCTTTTCGGTCAAGATGACCATTTTGCCCCTTGGCATCCGAGTGCCCTGGGAACCACACCAGCCCTAGTTATCAAATCGGTAACCTCCCGAGAGTGCTTCTTATAGTATTATCAACCTTTCTTTATCTTTCCGAATTATTCCGAGTCAATTCTGGTAAATCCGGTACAAAATGACCGTTTTGCCCCTGGTGGGCCGGTCGCCTTTTCTAAACACACCGGCTCTGGGTATCAAACCAGCAACCTTTGGAAACATTCTAAATAATGTTTCCAATTCTCGAGTCTTCTTCTGGGACATTCCGGGTCCGTCCTAGTAGATTTCCAGCTTAATTGACCGTTTTGCCCCTAATGGCCCGGTCAATCCTTCCGACACATCCTATCCTCATTTTTCAAGCCAAATACCTCTAGCACGCTATTCTAAGTGTTCCTGCCCTTTTTCGGCTCTCCGGGTCATTCCCGGCCTCTTTAGATCATTCCCGAATTTTTCGGAGTCACTCCTAGTGAAGCCAGGCTAAAAATTACATGATAGTCACTAGTACATGTTGAGTCAAGGTTGATCCTTATTGACTCAAGGTTAATTCCCATGTTGATTTTGATGATAACTAAACCTTGTGTTATTTTACTAATGAATCTACTTAGTGTGCAGATTAACAAAGTTCATAACTTAGACTTAAAAGTTGAATTGTAAGTCTAATGCATGTCAAAGAGAATGCACAACAAATTCAAGATCACGCAATGATTTCCAAGAGTTATGCAATGAACCAAACAGAGAAATGATGCCTATCTCTACTTCAAACAAATGTCTTACATTCCAAGAGATTGAAGGTGTTCAAATAAAGCTTCTTTCAAGTATGTATAGTTTCGATGAAGATTGATTTGCACTAGACTGAAGACTTCATCGGAATATGCAAAGATCAGTTGAGGAGGTGCAATGCTCAGTTGAAGAAATTGATTGTTGAAGAGATTGAAAATGCTCAAGAGATGATTTCATCTAGTATGCAAAGATTAATTTCAGATTATATGATTGAAGTTGCTGAGAAGATGGCTTACAATAATTATCTGATCGCTATCTAAAATCCAAGTGAAGAATTCTTCTAAGATGAAAAGGATCAATGAAGACTAGATGTATGAAGAGATTTCATCAGATCTGCAATGGTCTCACTGAAGTGATTTATAAAGAAGAAAGAAGAATTGCTATCAAAGAGAAGAAATCAGAATTGAAGCATTGTGAAGCTCTACACAATTAAGGAAGCTTGACATTAAAGAAGATATTATATAATGAAAGAAGAAGCTTTGCAAATGAAGAAGAAAAGATCAACATTGATCAAATGAAGCTTTGACAATTTGAGATTTAAGAAGAAGATCAATATCCAATGATTGATTCAATCCAAATTGACTAGAAGTTAACTCTAATGAGTTAAAGAGATTTGAATGATCATCATACCCCAAAGACATACTCCTTGAAGATCTTATACCAGTGCTTTGATAGACTTGATCAATAGAAATTTGAAAGTAGATTTCTGGGTAATGAGGGGACTCATGGAAATAAAGTGTCGCCTCTTGATCACCGAAACAAAAAGGCCTGGAGACAAATTAAACAATGAGGAGACTCATGGAAATGAAGTGTCGCCTCTTGAACACAGAAGCAAAAAGCCTAGAAAACATATAGACAAAGAGTGGACTCATTGTAATGAACAGTCGCCTTATGGAGACAGACGCAAAGGCTTGAAGATAATATGATCAATAAGCGGACACATAAAAAGGAAGAGTCACCTCTTGGCAACAGAAGTAAAAGGCTTAAAGATAATATGATCAATGAGCAGACACCTGAAGATGAAGTGTCGCCTCATGATAGCAGAAGCCAAAGATGTGAAAATAGAATGAACAAAGAGTCGCGTCATTGACATGAAGAGCGGACTCATGAAGTCAGTGAACTATATCTGGTAAATGCAAAAACAGAAAGTGTCGACTCCACAGACCTGGAGCCGACTCCTCTAATATAACGGTTATTTTTCTTAACGTTATAACAGACTGGATGTGCATTAATGATACCCAACCACCTCTAACGGATGGATTCAATACAAGGGTATATATATAACCTTCCAGCTACATTTATACAAGAGATTGAAGACAAAAACAAGATCAACTGACTGAATCACTGATATACTCTGAATATTCTTCTTGTCTTCTCTTGTGAGCTTTGAATGTAAAAATTTACTCTTGCTAGAGAGTGTAAGTTACTTGTATAACTTTATACACTTGTAATTGAGAGTTTAGGGAGTTCTCTTATGAAAGCAAAAACTTTTGTAAGTTTGAGTGGAGCTTGGACAAAACCACTTGGAGATTGAAGAGCTCAGTGAGGAGTTCTTTGTATAGTGAGTTGAGCACTTTGTCAATCAGTGGCCCATCTTGTACTAGGTGATTACATAGTGGAAGAAGACTTCAAGGAGGTCTTGGGGTGAGGACGTAGACCACGGTTTGTGGTTGAACCTCGGTAAATCTGTGTGCCCTTTCTATTGCTCTGTTTTCTCTATTTCTTCTGATTACATTGCATTGCATATAGATTATCTTTTGTTACATTGCTTAGATTAATTTTAATTAATCTTTATTTGCTTTTAATCTTCGATAAACCCAATTCACCCCCCTCTTGGGTTGCCTATTGGACCAACAATACAGGTGTCCAAATCTTCTCAAGATACGTTGCTTGCTGACTTACAAATTTTCCTAACTGGCTGGCGCCACTGTTGGCTCCAAGCCAAGAATTGGCCTAGCGCCACTCGTAGTGGCACCAAAAGGAATTTTGCCCTAGCACCACTGCAACAGGCGCTAGGTCTATCTCATCTCTATAAATACAAAGCCTCTTCCAGCGTGAAAGGGGTTTGCAAACTCAGTCTAAAAATCCTAATTTTCGATATACAGAGCTCATACACTCCTAAAACCCTAGCTTTCCTAGGTTTTCCAAACTCTAGCCACCATACATAAACCCTGACCTCCTATACACTCATACACACCCCTATACACTTATACACAAGCCTCCAACCCTCCATTGAAGACTTAGATTGCTACAACTCGAAGCTCTCGAAGACCAAGACAAAGCTCTCGAAGACTGAAGCGAAGACTGAAGAAAAGCAAGCGCGCAAAGCCAAGCGAAATAAATAAGACATACGGTAGGTTTTCTCTTTAAGTTTCTGCACTTCCCCCTTTCTCTTCTCTCTCCTAACCCACTTGGGTTTTCTTTATTTTAATCCCCCATCTCTTCCCCCCCCCCCCCTCTATGCATGCTTGAAACAAGGGGACTCTCAGTCCATGTGTAGGATTAGGCTATTGAAGGGTCACCGTGACGGGGGCTTTCTTTTAGTCTAACCGGAGGCCCCTTTGATTATGTGGTGAAGCTTTAACCTTATATATTCATGACCCCAAATTTGCATTATGCATATCATGATTCTTGCATTCTTCCAAAAGTCGTTTTCAAAATCGTTTTCAAACTTGTTTTCAAAATTGTACCAAAATTTTCTTTTTCAAAACTTGTTTTCAAAATCACAATCCTATGATGATTCTAGTCTTTCCATGGTTAGGGTTGCTTTAGGAAAGTGCTATATTTAAAGTGACCAACATAGTCTATATTTTCAACTCCTTATTGTTTTCAAAACCACTTTCTTAAAGTGGTTATAGCCTTCTTATGGTTAGAATCGCTTTAGGAAAGTGAGACGTTTTCATACTTTCCAAAAAACTCTATTTTCAAAAATCTCTCTTTCAACATGCTTTTCTAAAACTCTTCTTTCCAAAATTGTTTTCTAAAAATCTATTTTTCAAAACTTCCCAAAAACCCCTTTCCAAAACACTCTCTTCAAAATTCCTTTCCTAAAAACACTCCCTCGGTTTCCTTCCTAAAAAACTCTTTCCTCAAAATTCACTTTTCTAAAAACTCTTTCCAACAATCTTTTTTCAAAAATCTTTCTAAAAACTCTCTTTCCAAGATCTTCCTTCTAGAAACTCCTCTCTAGGATTTTTTTCCAAAAAACACACTTTTCAAAAATCCCTTTCCTTAGAACCCGAGTCAAGCCCTAGAGCCACGATTAGAAAATCCTAATTTTCCTTTCCAAAAACATGATTTTGGCCTCAAAACTTAAGTTTCCAAAACCTCTTATTTCACAAAACCTATTTTCTACGTCAAAACTATACACTTCCAAATCTAGGGTTTCTAAAACTTCCTTTTCCAAATTCTTGTCAAATCAAATCTTCCCTCTAAAAAACTAAATCCAATCTTCCGTTTAGGAAACTAGCTCTAATCCTCCGTTTTTTGAAACAAAATCAAATTTTCTCTTCTAGAAACAAAATCCAATCCCTTCCTCATTCAACTCCTTCCTAATCTTCTACTTTCCTAAATCTTAAGTTTCCAAAACTTGAACATAAAAATCTTTCCTAAATTCTAAAATTCAATTTTCAAATCTTTCCTAATTCAACCCTTTCCTAATTCTATCTATTTTCAAATCTTAACTTTCCAAATCTAAGTTTTCAAATCTTTCCTAAAACTCAAACCTTTCCTAATTTCAAGATTTTATACAACTTAAACTCTTAAAACTTTCTAAATCCTAAACTTTCTAAATTCGAAGCTTTCTAACCCTAAAATTTTCTAAATCTTAAACTTTCTAAATTTCAAATCTTTCCAAATTCAAAGCTTTCTAAATTCAAAACTTTCTTAAGTTAAATCTTTTTAAACTTCCTAAATCTTTCTAAAATTATAAACTCTCCTAAACTTCAAATCTTTCCAAATCTAAAACTTTCTTATTTTCAAAACTTCCCTATTTCAAAACATTCCAAATTCAAAACTTTCTTAAGTTGAAACTTTCCAAATTTCAAACCTTTCTTAAACTAAACTTTTCCTAATTCAAAATATTTCCAACTTCAAAACTTTGATAATTCATAACTTTCCTAATTTGAAACTTTCCTAAATTGAAATCTTTTCTAAGTTGAAACTTTCTTAATTCTCAAACTTTGCTAAGTTGAAACTTTCTTAAGTCAAAAACTTTCCAAAACCTAAAACTTTCCTAAATTGAAATTTTCCTAAATCGACATCTTTCCTAATCCAAAAACTTTCCTGTTTCGAAAACTTTCCTAAAATGACACTTTTCTAATTTGAAACTTCCCTAATTCGAACATTTCCTAAATCTAGTATTCCCTAATCTTTCCAAGTCCAATGTTTGAGTTAAATCTTTTCTAAAATCCTTCTAAGTCAAGTCAAATATTTTCTAAGTCTCAAGTCTTTCCTAATCCAGGTTTCTTAAAACCAAGTCTTTCAAAATCAATCCTTTCAAATCTTCCAATCAAAGTCCAAATTTTCTACTCTTCCAATTCCAATTCGAACTCCAATTCAACTTCTTTTTTCAAATCAACTCTTCTATTTTTAATCGGACTCTTGTCTGAACTACAACTGACTTGATTCTTCCAAAATAATACGTAGGCAACCCTCATGGGTGCGGTCTTCACATTTTTCAAATTTCAAATTCCTTCACATTTTTCAAATTTCAAATTCCACCACATTTTTCAAATCTCAAATTCCACGACATTTTTCAAATTTTCAATTTCACAACCTTTTTCGAATCTCAAATTCCATAACTGTTTTCCAATTCCTAATTCTATGTTCTTTTTCCAGTTTCCATAAAATCTATTTTCAAATCTCAATTTTTAATTTCTAAAACTTTCCAATTTCAAATCTATCCTTTCAAATCTCTTTCTAAAAACACATTAATTTCTTTTCAAATCACTTTCCAAATCTATTTTTAAATTCTCTTATCTTGTATTTGCATATCATGCATCATATCTTTTAAACATTTCTTTCTAAAGTGGATAGGATTGACCAATAGTTAGTTGAAGACTCTCATAGGTGAATCTAGGGTAAATAAACATGTAGGTACCGAAAGAGCGGGGTAGGGTGATGGCTTAGTGCGTCTTCCCTACACGTAACCAACCTCCGAACCTAGAATCACTGTTTTCATAGACCAAAACGAAGTTATTTTTCAAGAAAGGGTTAAATGTTTTTCAAAGATTGCCAAACAACCTGTTTTTCTTAAAAACCCTCTCTTGAGGTGGTATTTTAAAAAACCTTTTCCAAAAACCTTAAGTGTAGTCTTCAGATTATGCTTAATTTTTAAGTGACCTAACTCACCTTAATTAAGTAAGGTGGCGACTCCAAATCTTTTCTAAAAGCTCTTTATTCGAATCTATTTTTAATTCAAACCTAATCACACTCATTCTTCTAGGAGGGTAAGTTTTAACTAGAGAGTACAGTATTTTTTTCGCTTGTGTGTGTATTCCTTGAGTGCGAAAAATCTGGGCGTGACAACCTTCAAAGCTCATAATAAGATTCTAAACTCTAAATGTTTTCCAAAGCCTCTTTAAAAAATAATCTTCAAAAGTCACATCCTTAAGACAATTTTAGTCATTTGATTATTATAGTTTCTTAAGGAAAGTGAGATATCAAGTAGGGTTCTATAACTCTAAAGCTCTAAAAACCTAATGGAAGTCTCTAACTCATTTTCCAAACATGTTTTCAAAAGTCATAACCTTGAAGGAGTTAGTCTCTCTATAGCTAATCTCTCAAAGGTGGTAAGATATTCAACATACCTTCTTTAAGGTATTCAAAAAAATTTCAAAGATAAGTTCACAAGAGTTTTTCCCATCCAAACTCCATTTTCAAAAATCTTCAAATCAACCTTCCAAAAATATTCCAAAACTCTCTTGAGTGGTTCTAAAAATATTTCCAAGCTCGCTTGAGTTGTTTAAAAACATTCTAAAACTCTCTTGAGTGAATTCCAAAATGCTTCAAAATTTTCTCAAGTTTTATTTCAAAAGTATTTTCCAAACTCACTTGAATTGTTCCAAAACATTCCAAAAATCTTTGAAGTTCTATGTGCAAAGACATTTTCAAACTCTTAAGTTCTATTTCAAGTCAAAATTCTTGAATCCAAAGTTTCAAAAGAACCTTTCAAAACTCCTATGAGTCTATTTTCAATCGAGCTCTTGCTCAAATTACAACTGACCTGATTCTCACCAAATGAGATACGTAAGCACTCTTCGAGTAGATGCGCTCATAACCTTTATTTCAAATCAAATAATCTTTCTAAAATTCTTTCTCTAATCAAACTATATTTTCAAAATCAAACTTTAAAGTCATTTCAAACTCTTCCAAACTTTCTTTAAAACTTGCATCAATCACTATTCATCCAAAAAGTGAAGACCAAACCACTCTTTCAAAAGTCTAAAAGTGGATATAAAGTGGATATTAGGAATCGGTGATTCAAGTGAGTGAACTAAGTGTGAATAGACATGTAAGTACCGAAAGGGCAAGGTAAGGTGATGATCTTAGGATATCTTCCCTACACGTAACCTACCTCCGGACCTTAGATTTTTACTCGAAGACCAAAATTGGAGTCATATTTTCAAAAAGGCTTTAAAATACTTTCCAAATGTTGCTAGAAATCTCTTTTCTAAAAACCTTATTAAGAATGATGTTTTCAAAACATTGTCGAAAAACCAAAGTCTAGTCTTCGAATTACACTTAGTTCTAGGTGACCTAGCATATCTTTAACTATGTTAAGTGGCGACTCCAAAACTTTTTTCAAAAGCCCTTATTCAAATAAAAAAATAAATTTTCAAGTTCAAACCCCCATCGCACATGTCCTTCTAGGAGGACGAGTTCTAACAGAGATAGTACTGTGCTTTTCTCGAATCAAGAGGGCCTAAGTAAAAATCGGGGCATGACAGGTGTGATTTTGAAGTCATTGAGGCTGGGCACCCTCTCTCTCTCTCTGGGTTTCTAGATTGCAATGCATTTACTTTCAATTCTGTGCCATTTGATGGAAGATCTCCGACAACCTTCAACTTCTCTTTCATGGTATATGCTCCGACAACATTGAGATCATCACTTTCACTTTTGGTTAGTGTTCCTCCTTTACTCCTTCTTTATGCTACAGATACAGATTTTGAGTGTTTGTGTGTATTGAATGATCTTTTCTTTAACTTTTAAGGGTTGATTGGTTCTTGTGTTCAAGCTTCAGCCTCTGCAGATTCTTAGCCTTAACTTTTTATCTCTCTCTCCCTCTCCCCAATTCTCATTCTTAATAATGAGTGACTACTACTTGAAGAATTCCTATGTCATTCACCTACAATGTATGTTGAATTTCTATGTCATCTTTGCTATTTTGAATACTTTTATATACCACCAATTATGTAAATTCTACAGATTTATTGTTCTCTCTCTTGTTAATTATCTGTTCTATTGTTTGTAAGATATGGTATACTTTCTTATAGATATACATACACCCACACATATATAAATATATGTGTGTATATCAAAAACAGATATATCTCTCTTAAGTTTCATCCTGGTTAATCACAGGTACTTGAAGAACTATTGTTTGTATAAAGATTTTTTATATTGCTTTAATATTCGTACTCATGTACTAAAAGCATTTGTTTATCGGCTTTAACTTTTTAACGCATGTCGTCTTTTTATTTTCCCTTTTTTTTTCCTCTTTTTGTTCCTATTTTGTTATTTAACTTTCTCTATTTTGCCATATGGAATCTATATTTCAATAACTATCCAAATTAACTTTTCAATTAAATTTTGATTCAAGTTCTCTGTCCTATGATACTAAGTTTTTTATAATTATTTTATCCTATATTTCATTGCAAACAATTAGTTCTCTGTCTTTTTTCTATTTCACTGTAAACAATTAGTTAGAGTTTCGGTATGAGTGGTAGGTTAATTACTCCACATCATAGTAGACTTCATCCCACCACTTTGAAGGCCTTAATTTGTGCACAGAGCTGGCTATGAAGTGAGATGAATGGTACATAAACATAAATTTAATTATTTTATCGATTGATTGTGTCATACTTATTTATTAAAAGTTTATTTGGTTGGTCATAAATACTAGCTCAACTCCAGATTCACCTTATCCCCTAATTTTTATGATGAAAAAGACGATCTAGATAAGCATTTGGTGGTGTGCTAGATCTTATTTTGAAATGGTAATGTTACTAGTCATTCCCCTTTAAATTGCAAACCCTTTGTTTTGTGATGTGAGCCCTTTTGGTCGGTTTATGGGGATTTGAAATTTTTTGTTTGGGGAAATTGCTTGGCATCTAAGCAATTGCTGGATTGCAAACTGGGATGCTTGTGTATATTAAAATTTCTGCGTTTCAATCTTTTATAGTTATACATGAATGAAATTAGTCCTTTTGTCAAACCCCCTAATTATAATTAAAGACGTTAAGCTAGCTGGCAGTTTGATAATGTAGAAGGGCAGTTTGATTAATATTGAAATGTTTTATTTTTAGGAGATGATTGTGGCGTATTAGATGATGACGTCAAAATTGTTCAAAGGCAGTCGCCCTCATTTCCAAAGCAGTTATCGCCTCAAGCACGAGGGCGGCTACTATGTCCTATAAATATAGGAGCTTAGGAGCTCAAAAAATGAGAGAGAGAAAGAAAGGAAAGAATAGAAAGAAATAGTAGAGAGAAAAGAGAAAGGAAGAAGCAGTATAGGTAATTTCTCAAATCTCATGTTGTATTCTTTGGTTCTATAGTATTAATAAAAAGTATGGAGGGATCCAGAAGATTTAGTCCTAATAGTTTCAGAAAAACTAATATGATAAATAATTAATAGTTTCTAAAGAACTATCCATTATATTTGTGTTGCATTTTCTTTTACTTTTATAACACGTTATCAGCACGATACTTTAAGTGCTTTGTGTTCTTCTGTTCATTAGGAAGGTACTGCATTTTAGGTGTAATTTATCTTATTTTGAATTCTTTACTGTCCACTCAATTCGTATGAATAATATGAACAGTAGTTTACTATTGAGATGAATAGTGTTTATTTCAAAACTTTGTTGCTTTATTTCTCTCAGATCTTTCATTTTTTGTTAATGATATTTATAGATCTAGAATCCATATTTCAATAGCTTGTCATAAACATGTGACTTGACTATGTTTTGATGTATGGATTGAAAGTTATAATAGAGAGAAAAATAGTAATATTATATATATTGATGCATTCTACTATTCATGAATAGTGATGAATACTACTTAAATAGTAAGAATATAATATAGAATGAAATGAATAGTGCGTTGTACAAAGGTTTTTGTTTGATTCTTTATACATCATAGTATCGCCATACATGATTTCAACTTATTATTTTGTATGGTATATCATTCTGAAAATGTCAAATCTTGCAAAATTGAAATTTGCCGCCCTTGATAGTTCTGGCGATAATTATTATCGTGGATCCTTAATACCGAGATCCATCTTGCCTCAAAGACACTTGAGCAAACAATAGGAAAGAAAAATGGCGCATCCCAGCAAACCGTAATCCATGATATTCCTTCGCCGTCATCTTCATAAGGAACTGAAATTTGAATACCTCAAAATAAAACATCTATTGCTTTTATGAAAAAATTTAAAGGAGAGATACGAGCACCAAAAGACCGTAGTCCTCCCAAGAGCCAAATCTGAGTGGATGCATCTGAGATTGCAAAATTTTAAAATTGTTAGTAAGTACAGCTCCGCGTTATTTAAAATCAGTTCACGATTAAAATTATGTGGAGACAATATTACTAATGAAGACATGTTAGAAAAAACATTCTCCACATTTAATGCCTTGAATGTGCTCCTGCAGCAGCAATATCGAGAACATAAATTTAAAAAATATTCTGAATTAATATCATGTCTTCTTGTGGCTAAGCAAAATAATGAGTTATTACTGAAAAATTATCAGTTCCAACCTGCTGATTCAACTCTATTCCCTGAAGCGAATGCAAGCTTATTTAGCGGACGTGGTCATGATCGTGACAGGAATAATGTTCGAAATCGTAGAAATTATCGTGGAAGTTATTATATGAGGTTTAAAAATACCACACTATACCACTAGTAGTGAAATAACTCTAAAAAAGAGAAAGAGGTTACAGAATAAACCTCCTCAGAAATCTAAAGATTCTTGTTATAGGTGTAGGATGAGACGCCATTGGTCACGTACCTGTCGTACGCCCAAACATTTGAAAGAGCTTTACCAAGCCTCAATTAAAGATAAAGGAAAACATGCAGAATTGCATTTTACAAATTTTCATGGTGAGGTCGATATTTCTCATCTTAATATTTCAGATTTCTCTGAATATGCAAGTGGAAGAACAGACCATTTAATTGGTGATGAAGATGTCCACACTACTTAATATTATTGTCTCTTTATTTTAGTCTATGTAGTTTCTTATCATCTTGTGTAATGTTTCCTTCATCCGCTTTTCTTTGAATAAATTATCCTGTTTTAATTAAGCACTTTTAATATGTTATATAGATACATGAATCGTACCAACGCGTTGAGTATATCTAAAATGAATGGTAAAGTCATATGTCTGGTAGACAGTGAAATAACACACAATTCTTCGAGAGAAAAAATATTTCTCACACTTGACATTACTTGAAGCTAATGTCAAGACAATCTCTGGCACGACAAAATTAATTAAAGGCTCCGGAAGGGCCAATATAATATTGCCAAGAGGAACAAAGTTATGCATTAATGATACATTGTATTCTACTAAATTTACAATGAATCTGATTAGTTTTAAAGATATACATCGTAATGAATATCATATTGAGACGACGAATACAGATAATATAGACAACTCTACATTATTTCTTATATTTCAGGAAAGAAATATATATCAGAGAAACTTGTTGCATTGTCTTCTGAATTATATTATACTTCTATAAAAGCAAAAGAATCACCTGTAGTGATGCACCAGAAGTGTTTTGACCCAAAGAATTTTATATTATGACATGATCATTTGGGTCATCTGGGGTCAACAATGATGCTTCGAATTATTGAAAACTCACATGGATATCCGTTAAAAATCCTGAAGATTCTTTTGTCACATGATTATACATATGCTGCCTATTCACAAGATAAATTAATTGTCAGGCCATCTCCTTCTAAGGTAATTCTTGAGTCCCCATCATTCATACAAAAAATTCAAGGGGATATCTATAGGCCAATACATCCTCTATGTGGACCATTTCATTATTTCATGGTTTTAATAGATACATCCACACGGTGGTCACATGTTTGTTTACTTTCTACCCATAATATTGCTTTTGCTAGACTTCTTACTCAAGTTATTCGCTTATGGGCACAGTTTCCATATTACCCGATTAAGTCGATACGACTAGATAATGCTGGAGAATTTACATCCCAAGCCTTTAATGATTACTGCATGTTAATAAGGATTGATGTTGAACACCCAACTGCCCACACACATACACAAAATGGTCTTGCTGAAACTTTTATAAAACGGCTTCAGTTGATTGCTCGACCTTTACTTATGAAAACAAAATTACCTGTTTCTACTTGGGGACATGCCATATTGCATCCTGCATCCTTGGTTAGAATCCGACCAACTGCTTATCATCAGTACTCGCCATTACAACTTGTTATTGATCAACAACTAAATATTTTTCACTTATAAGTTTTTGGTTGTGCTATATATGTACCTATCTCACCCCCACAACGTACTAAAATGGGTCTCTAACATAGACTTGGAATTTCTGTTGGTTTTGATTCTCCATCTATTATTAGATATTTGAAACCCTTAACAGGTGATGTCTTCAAAGCACATTTTGTGGATTGTCATTTTGATGAGTTAGTCTTCTCACTATTAAGGGGAGAAAATATGCGATTAGAAGAGCAACGAGAGATCAGTTAGGATATTTCAACAATAAATCATCTTGACCCTCGAACCAGTCAACGTGAATAAAAAATTCACAGAATTATTCATTTACAGACAATTGCAAATCAATTGCCTGATGCGTTCACCAACACAAAGAATGTGACAAAATCACATATACCAGTTGCTAATACTCCAGCACGTATTAATGTCCCTGTAGGACAATATATTAGTACAGCAGCAAATGAATCTAAAACACGCTTGAAGCACGGGAGGCCTGTCGGTGCAAAAGACACGGTTCCTAGAAAAAGGAAGACACAAGAAAAAAATGCATGAGCAAGTTGGTGCTCCTGAAGAGAACACAATATCTAAACATCTTGAAAAAGAGAATCCTGAAGAAAAATTCCCAAAAGAGAAACCTCCTAAAGAGATATCTCCTGTAAGAGATATGGTACTTAAAAATAATGAGATGTCAATAAGTTATATGAATACAGGAGAAAGCTAAAAGAGAAATAAGATGATTGTCGACAACGTATTTTCATTTAAAGTAGCTCTTGGTATTAGCAGAAGTAATGAAGAGACTGAACCACAAACAGTTAACGAATGTCGACGTAGAATTGATTAGCCAAAATAGTAAGAAGCTATTGAGGCAGAATTACACTCATTAGCACAACGTAAAGTATTTGGACCTGTAGTCCACACACTTAAAGATGTGAAACCAGTTAGATATAAATGGGTATTCGTACGAAAGTGAAATGAGAAAAATGAAATAGAACGATATAAAACCTGACTCGTAGCACAAAATTTCTCGCAGAGACCTAGTATTGACTACGATGAGACTTATTCTCCTGTAATGGATGCAATTACATTCAGATTCTTGCTTAGTTTATCAGTCTCAGAAGAACTAAATATGCGTCTAATGGAAGTAGTGACTACTTACTTATATGAGGAATTGAATAATGATCTATATATAAGAATCCCTGAAGGATTTAAGATCCCTGAAACAAATATTTCAAAATTACGAAATTTGTGTTCAATCAAACTTCAAAGATCGTTATATGGGTTAAAGTAATCCGGTCGCATGTAGTACAATCGTCTAAGTGAATATATCTTAAAAGAAATATATGTGAACAATACCATTTGCCCATGCATTTTCATTAAAAAATCAAAATCCAGATTTGTTGTCATTGCCATCTATGTTGACAATTTGAATCTGATTGGAACTCCTGAAGAGATTACTACAGCTATTAATTATTTAAAAAAGGAGTTTAAAATGAAAGATCAAGGGGAAAACAAAGTATTGTCTTGGATTACAAATTGAGCACTTATCCAATGGAATTCTTATCCATCAATCGGCATATACAAAAAAAGTTTTAAAGCAGTTTTACATGGACAATGCTCATCCATTAAGTTCTCCAATGGTTGTCTGTTCACTAGATATACAGAAAGATCTTTTCCGTCATCAGATAATGGTGAAGAACTTCTTGGTCCTGAAGTACCATATCTTAGTACAATCAGTGCTCTTATGTATCTTGAAAATTGTACAAGACCTGATATAGCATTCTCTATCAATTTATTGGCACGATATAGTTCTGCACCAACACAAAGACATTGAAAAGAAGTAAAACATATACTACGTTACCTATGAGTGATAACTGATATGGGATTATTTTATTCCAAGGAGTCACAACCGAAATTGATTGGCTATGCAGACGCTGGCTACTTTTTTAATTCGCATAAAGCTAGGTCTCAAACTGAATATGAGTTTACTTATGGTAACACTGCTATATCCTAGCGATCGGTGAAACAAACATTAACTGCAACTTCTTCAAATCATTCTGAGATAATTGCAATTCATGAAGTAAGCCGAGAGTGCATCTGGTTAAGATCCATGATTCAACATATTCAAGAAAGCTGCAGATTATCTACAGTCAAAGATACCTCGACAATATTATAGGAGGATAATGTAGCTTGTATTGCACAGATTAAGGAAGGCTACATCAAAGGTGACAGAACGAAGTATATTTCTCCAAAGTTCTTCTATACACATGAGCTCCAGAAAAGTGGTGATATTGATGTCCAGTAAATACGATCTAGTGATAATTTGGCAAACTTATTTACTAAAACACTACCAACTGCAACATTTGAGAAGCTTGTGCGTGGCATTGGTGTGCGCTGTCTCAGAAACCTTTCATGAAGCAAATAAAATTTTTATTATTCAGGGGGAGTTAAGTATTGTATTTTTTTTCCTTCGCTACGGTTTTTTCCCACTAAGTTTTTCCTAGCAAGGTTTTAATGAGACAGTTTAATATACCCAACAAAATATATATCTTGTTTTGTCCCCTGCTTCAAGCACGAGAGCGGCTACTGCATCCTATAAATATAGGAGCTCAGGAGTTCAGAAAAATGAGAGAGAAAAAAAGGCAAAAATAGAAAGAAACAGTAGAGAGAAAAGAGAAAGAAAGAAACAGTATAGATAATTTCTCAAATCTCATGTTGTATTCTTTGGTTCTATAGTAGTAATAAAAAGCATTGAGGGATCCAGAAGATTTAGTCCTAATAGTTCTAGAAGAACTAATATAATAAATATTTGATAGTTTTTTAAGGACTATCCATTATATTTTGTGTTGCGTTTTCTTTTACTTTTATAATAATGTTATATATTTATAAGGACTAACTTATTGCTATAGAATGGAGTAAACTAATTATCTTTTTCAAGTGATTCTAATATATTTATTTATTTGGACTTGTTTTTCAATAGGTCCATGTGATTTGGTACTAAGATATTTGGCTAAATGCTCATACGGTTGATTAGCCAATGTCTTTGCAAAATGTGAGATGGTCCGTGCTTGATGGAAATTCAAAAAAATGAACTCTCTGGATGATGAACTGAGTGTTTTATGGATAACTCAAATAGATATATGAATGTTTACCAACTTCCTTTGTAGTTGTAAATATGACTTTCCTTACCAAGGTTAAAAATTCGATTTCTTTCTCTTCTAATTCCCTCCTTGGTTTAGGCTCTCCTTAATGTATTTTCTTTTGATGTATCAAAAAAAAAAAATAATAAAGTAAATATTCTAACATTTCTTGGCTGCTGAAGTACAGCATATGCTTGTAGCCTTGTACTGTTTGAATTCTAGTGGAACAGTAACTTCTTGGAAAATCTCCTCTATCGGTAGTTTGTATATTGGGAAAATTTTTATATGTTTTTAGGTATTCTGTTTTGGGGATGTAAATTTACTACAATTATGCTCTTTTTGGAAACGTCAGGAATCCCCAAAATAGAGAACTGTTCCAGTGTTTGTCCAGGGATAGTGAAATTTTTTGAGTTAAATTTGCTCTCCTATGGCAGGTTCAGTAAAATTTAGTCATGGTTATTGTTTATTTCAAGTTTTTTAAACGTATTTTTTTTCCCAAATTCATCTAAGACTTGGGCCCTAAATTTTGTTCAGAAAGGTTTTTGTATGGGGTCCTATGATTTTTTGTGCGTTGGGTTTGGTTTTGTGTGCATTGGGCTTACAAGGGTGTTGAGCAAAGCAGGGTCAGGGCTCCAAAGATTCTGAAGCAGGGTGAGAGACAATTGGATCAGGTTCGGGGTTGGGGGGTGCATCGGCTCAAACGGGTTGGGTTTGGGAGAGGGGTCACCCGACCCAAACCCGATCCATTGTCATTTCTAATCATATGTTATTTACTGTTCTAAAAGTCTCTTCAATAATTATAAATTTATATTAGTGATGTAATAAAACATTTTATGTCTAAATTTAATACGAATGAATACTGAACAGTTAGTACTACCTTATCACTAATTTTTTTTCACCTATGGGAGACTCAATACCGCTGAACTAACCTGTTGGTTTTTTTTTTTTTTTTTTTTCGACTGTTCCAATTTTAACTTAATTTCACACTTGTTTGCAATAGAAAAATAACGATTTTTCTTTCTTTTTTGTCTACGAAATTTTCCATTCATCCTATGACTTCTAGTCTGGAGATAAGGAAAGAAAATCTTAAAAACTAATATTTTCTTTTTCACTTTTCCTTCATGTTCTATTTTTAATAGTTACTCTATTGTTTTATTTTCCCTTTTTCTTGAATTTCAGGGAAAGTTTTTTCCACTTTGTTTAGATTTTTGCAAAATAAAACAGAGAAAAATAATTATTTTTTTTATAATTTCTCTCTACTTTCCTTTCTTTTTTCTTTCGGTCGAGGGCCCTTTACTAGAAAATATTCAATACAATTATCATGACATGAAATAATCAACTAATCAAATTATGTTTAATAAATGAATATTTATTGCAATCACCTAAAGACGCGCCAATAATTGAGACATTTTTTCAATACTAATAAGAATTTTAATATACTCATATGGATTCGTTTAATTGATTTGTGCTACAACATTGGTATTATTATTGCAACAACTAAATGTTTTCTCCTTTGCAAATAATGTCCAAATTAAAGTCTAATTTCTGCATTAATATTGCAAAACCAAAACCCAAAAATGGAAAGAAAGATTAAAATGCTTTGCTAATTTTTTTTTTTTTATTATTTACGTTTCTCTTGTTTTGAGAATAGGCAAATTAAAAACATAATCAATATTTTATGCCCACTAAATAATTCGATAAAATTCTTCTGTAAGTGCCAGTGAACTCGTGCAAAAATGCACGTAGTAAAAACATTTTTGAAAAAGTTCTTTTTAGATTATAAGCATATATGTCTAATTATCATGCATTACTTATAAATGTCACGCATATATATATATATATGTATATAAAACCAAATGTCGTTATAACCTCATAAGAAAAATACAATCAAATTAATCTCGTCATTTTAAGCCTTGTTAGCTACGTAAAACGTAAAATTTTCAAACACATGCGCTTCAATAATGCCCTTCGTCCTAAAAAAACTATATTTTGATTTACAAATCTAACATATCAAGTCAAATATATAACTCGAATTCAACTTGTTCAAAGGTGGACGCAATCAGTTAACTAGAGACTGATGCATTTACTTACATTAATAAGTCTTTCAATTAGAATTAAAGAAAAAAATGGAACATCCGTTTTGCATTAGATTATAGATAAAAATAATTTTTGATTAACATGTTATAAATAACAAAAGTATTCATGTATTTCGCACTATGAAATGAATAGCAGATATATTTTTAAATATCCTTGACGTTTTTTCTTCTAAGAGTATTTTAAAAAATCTCTATTTTATGTATACACATCATCATACATCTATATCTATATATATATATATATATATAAGACTAGTCTTTGCTCCTAATTTTTTGTCTCGTTTAGGTTGCATATACCTAGCACTCCTTATACTCCTATATTTTTAAAATGCTCTAATATTTTTAAAAGTAAACAATTATTTAGTCTCTCGAACTTTGCTTTAAATTTTGATGTCATTTTTGAATTTTGATTTATTCTATTTTAGCCCTTTAACTTTTAAAAAAGAAGTTAATGTGATTCAATACTTTAAAATAAAAGGTAAACAATTATTTAACCCATCCAGCTTTGTCTTAGATTTTAATATCATCCCTCAATTTTATTTCTTCTATTTAAACCCTCTAACTTTTAAAAACAAGTTAATGTGGTCCAACTTTTTAAAATAAGTAAAGAAATTAAACATTAATTATACTTTGGCATTTTAAACTATAATTTAATATTACTTTACCCCCATTCGACTAAAAATAATTACATTTTTACCATCATAAAATTTAAAATTAGGAATTTTTTTGGTCAAACTTTTAAACTAATCTTCAAAACAAAGAGAAAAAAAATAATTTTATGACTATGAAATATTATAAATCATCTCAAAATATCTAAGAAAATAGTTAAAATAATCTATAAAATCTTGCTTTTGTGTACTACCAATTATTTGCCCTAACAATATCAATGAGATTTTTTAAACTACACATTGTTAATCAAGGACAAAAAAAATTTATATTGTATCCAATCAAAAATGCTACGAGTGTTCAATTTATTTTTTTTCATTTGTCAATAATATTAATACGAACTTAAATTATCATAGTTTAGGAGTAAATGTAATGAATTCTAATTTAGCATGTAAAGTGAAACTGAATCATAGTTGAGCGGGTCAAAGCGTAATTAATTTTTTATTTTTCTATCTTATTTTAAAATATTGGACTACATTGGCTTTTTTTCAAAAGTTGGACGGCCAAATTTAAAAAATCAAAACTCAGGGATGATATTGAAATTTGAGACAAAGTTAGAGGGACAAAATGATTGTTTATTCTAAAATAAGTTAGAAAAAGAGTAATTACACTTTACACCAAATTTTATTTCAAAACCTTCACTTTCAATTATAACAACTAAGCTCTTACACTTCTAATTTGTTGCAATGTTAACCTTCTATTTAAAAAAACGGATAGAAAATTCGCATATGATAATCGCATGGCCTTTTTCAAGAGACAAAATATGTAAAATCCAACTATTTTTGTCTCAAAGACTCATATATATGACACGTGAGTTGAATTGGGAGTTTTTACATAATTACATTATATACATCACAAAGTTAATTACACTCATAATTTTGGAGTGAGTTGATTATTAGGAAGAAGTATAATTTTACATATTTGCACCTTACAAAAGGCAACATGCTTGTCATATTCGATTTTTTTTAATCTATTTTCTGAGTGGAAGTTAGAAGAATATTGGCGTTGCAATAAATTAGAAGTATAAAGGCTTAATTATTATAATTGAAAATGAAGATCTTGAAATAAGATTTAGTGTTAAATGTAAGGGTGCAAAGCGTAACTAACCTGTAGAAAAATTAAAAATTAATTACACTTTGACCCTCTCAATTATGATTTAGTTTCACTTTACTCGTTAGCTTAAAAGTTGTTACATTTTACCACCAAACTATGAGAATTTAAGTTCATATTAACACTATCAACCAAAAAAAAAAAAAAAACAAATTAACAATTGTAGCATTTTTGATCGAATATAATATAAAAAAAATTTATCCCTGGTTAGCAAATGCGTGGTTTTAAAAATCTTTTTGATATTGTTAGGGCTAACAATTAATAGTTCACAAAAGCAAGATTTTATGAATCATTTTAGCTATTTTCTTAGGCATTTTGAGATGATTTACAACATTTCTTAGCCATAAAATTAATTTTTTCTCTTTGCTTTAGAGATTAGTATAAAATTTTGACCAAATAAATTCCTAACTTTAAATTTTATGATGGTAAAAAATGTAACTATTTTTAGTTGAATGAGAGTAAAGTAATATTAAGTTATAATTTAAAAAATCAAAGTATAATTAATATTTAATTTCCTTACTTATTTTAAAAAGTTAGACCATATTAACTTTCTTTTAAAAGTTGAAGGGTTTAAATAAAAAAAACCAAAGTTCATTGATGACAATAAAATTTGAGACAAAATTAGAGAGACTAAATGATCATTTAGCCTATTTTTAAAATGTTATCTCATAGCAGGGTGACTGTAGGCCCATAGCCTACTAAACTTACTCAGTATTTATAGGGCTTAATATTTTTATTCTTGGGTTGGATTGACAATTTTGTTTAAAATCCGGCCGACTATAAATCCATGTAGAATAATGAACTTATATTTTAACATATAGGATGTATTTAGATTTATGTTATTTAACTTTGTTTTTTGAGAAGAAAATTATTTATTAAAAAAATTATTACAAGATTTTAACCATTGATTTTTAATCAATAAAAAAACACAAACTACTTTTATTAACACATCATTTATATTCAATTTGTAAATAAATTTGTTTGACTTAAATGGCAAGCTTGGGCATCTAATTTTTATTTTGGACGGACTTGAAACCTAATTTTGGATTTGATGGGCATTAATATATAGTATCAGTCTAACCTGCCTAATGTCTACTCCTACCTGATATGTTCAATAAAAACTGGCCCATTCTATTCCCTTATTGTGATTTAATTAAGTTTGTATTTACATATAAGGTCCTTAAAAAAAAATTTTAAAAATGCAAGCTTAAAAATATGGCAAAATCTAAACTTTAATTGTATGATGCAGTAATATTGGTTGAATAGAAAAAAAAAATCTTGAAATATTACTTCTTCCCAAAATTCAGCATATATATATATATATATATATACAGGAGTAATTCAGCATATATGTGTACGGGTGATATACAGGAGTAATTCTCTAGAAGTGGCAGGCAGTGCGTGCACGATATTCATAGTTTTTAATTTTGGTACACACTATAATGTAATTTTTTTTTCTTTTTTATTTTGGTGAGAAGGAAACAGACAAGGTAAAACAAAAGAAATGGAGGGAAAAAAAAGAAGAGAAAATGACAAAGTATGCCGAGTAAACATGAACCCCACCGAATCAGGCTGGAGCAAGGGGCCTAGGCCAGTTGGGGGTTGATCCAAAACAAGTTCCAGAGCGGAAGTCATACCAATATTTATTATCTTTGAGTAAAATATTAGCTTAAACCAGTTGAAGTTGATCCAAAACAAGAAGTTTCATAGCAGAAGTCACTTTAATATTTATTATCTTTGAGTAAAATATTTTCACATATAACATAAATTTTAATTAATATTTTATTATATTTGAGTAAAATATTTCACATAAAAATATATTTTTTTTTGCTTTTCCTTGCTTATTTAACTTGACTGAACTACTCTTTTGAACACCCAAAAGGCATTTGAGAAAAGTAGCGACGTTGGTAAAGCCACTTTCACACCCACCAATTATGAGAGATAATTATAAGTGTAATTATAATCAAACCCTTAAAACTATAACTTAGCATCACTAAATTTTTTAAACTCTGAAACATAATTGTTACAATAGACTAGTAATATATTAAGAGAGTAGATAAAAAATTGTTATGTAACTTACCCATGTTGATAAATGATTTTATACTTAAATTGACATTTTCTTTTTATAATAATTGCCTAATGAATAAAATGCCTCATTGAATTGCCTTTTAATTTTTTTATTTTTTTTGGTATATAAGAGGCCGAAGCCATAAACAAAAACGGCAATATCAAAAAAACTTCTAATATAACCCTTAACAAGTAAGGTCAATTAATATATAAAATCATAGTTTTGAGAATATGTGCAAATCGAATGACAAATGTTTATCTATTTTCTTAACGAATTGCTAATATGCTAATAGTAAATGATGAATGTTATAAATTAATAATTCAAGAGGTCAATGTATCATATTTTAAAGTTTAAAGAGATTAACATTCTCTTGTTATAATAACTGTTTAATAAAATACCTCTTGAAATGACATGTAAATATAAAAATAATCTAAAAGACATTTCAATTATTGAACTATTATTACAAAAAAAAAGAGAAGTTAATTTAAATATGAAACCATGCTATTTGTAAATATTAAAAGTGTTCATGGATTGAGTTGGGTTTAGCAGTCACCCGCCACTAGATCCAAACTATCAAGTTCAAAAATTTTGAAACCGACTCCAACCTCATAGATGATCGGGTTGGCGTCAAATTGATTAAATAAAAACAACACCTGAACCCGATATTTTTAGATCTTCAAAAATTTTCAACTGATATCCACCGAAAATAAGATCGATTAGGGTCAATTTTTTCATTGACTCTCCTAACAAATTGTTCATGTATTACTAATGGGTGTGATTATATAAATTATTAATTTTGAAAGTCAATGCATCACATTTTAAAGCTTAAAATGATCTAGTGATATTGAGTATAATTTAGAAAGTGTTTTTGTAATTACCCAAAATAAATCCCCATTCTGCTACTTCTTCAAAACTATTATACAAAATTTTGTAGCAGTATCAATTTTGTAACTAAAAGGCATCTTAGTGACTTCTTTTTTTAAGTGATAAAACTACAATTTAACCATATCATTCTAAATATAAATCCTGTATAAATATCCTGATTATATAACATTAGCCAAAACAAAAAAAAACTCTAGAGAAGATAGCGTTCCGTGTCTGTATAAATTGACCCGACATTGATGTAAAATTACTTGAAAATAACCAGACATTTTACTAACAAACCCATACCGGCTCAAAAATGGATACACTCCGAATCTATATGACAATTCATACTTCCCAGTGTCAAGAATATTTTTTAAAAAATCTGAAACAATTGAAAAATCTCTCACACAGGGATTGGTGAACCACAATTTTTCAATCTTGGTTGTCACCCCCCTACTCTCCCCAAAACACACACACACACACACACACACACACACACACAAAGCAAAGAAAGAAAGACTGGAAAAAATAGAATAGCAAAAGGCCAAATTTCTACTCACAAGTAATATTTCCTCATTCCCATCTTTCAGAAGCTAGTTTAGCAATGCTTCCTCAGTCCTACCTGCATAATACATTTGGCTGCAGGGCACACCCAAAATGATAAACAGCTCGGAAATTAGATGCAAAGAGTGGGTACAATGTTTCTGTAGCATCCAGCCTTCTTAGGGAGTGCAAACGCAATTCCAGGCAGATGAAACAAACACAATCGTAAAAAAAATAGAAAACAGGCATCCCCAAAACAACCGAGGCTTGTATGAACCACATCAAGTTTCTGCAAGCTACATTCACAAGCGCATCAGAATTGTTATCACACAATCGTGTTCTGTTCAAACCAGAGGCCTCAATTTGATGCAGAATACTATGGAATGCACAGGCCTGGCAGACTGAAGGAAAACTTTCACAGAAATATTTTATTTTGATGTAAAAAGAGAAAATCAACAAAGCAAATATTGCATTAAGATAAAATGGACTGCGAACCAATCAAGCTTCTACCACCGACTGAAAAGAATGATTACACTGAGTAGAACCCTATGTGAAAGGATTTCCTCCAACAGAAGCAACAGGGCCTTGTGTCTGGACATTCCTGGGAATTTAGCAACTTGGTTAATTCATCAAGATATAAGACAGTAGTAGATCTAATTGTAGCATGCAATCAGCCATTATTTCAAAGCTATAAACGTTGTGAGAAAATTTAGATACCAAACACCCCCACCAAAATCAGCAGTTTTCCCACGTCTCAATAATGTTCAATGAGACATTTCATCAACTTCAAATTGATTATAAACTAAAATTATCTCGTCCACATTGTGCATTGGAGCTGCATTATGGTATTTATTAGAAAACATGTTAGGTCATAAACCAGGTTGATCGGATTAGAAGGAGATACAAATATCACCAAAAAGCTTTTTCTGGGGGCGTTAAACCCACTATTCTTGTGTATCAAAAAATTGTACGTGGGCATGATCTGTTAAGCTTACAATAGATTACAATTCGATCAGATGTTTCTACCATGCATGTTATACAAGCCAAATACTCTCAGTAGTTGTGAATTGTCTCGTCCACATCACGCTCCAAATTTGAGCTTTGAAAAAATATTTATCAGTGCACAATCGCTAGTGAAGTTCTATCTAATCAAACATATGCTACAGTGTATTACAATCAAATAAGAATATCCAAACCATTAGCGAGCTTGACCAGATGCTGATCCCACTGTAGCTCATTGTGAAAGTTTGAAACTAGCAATTCTACTCCTACCTCATAAAATATACATAGAAATAGATACAAGGATATTAATTTTTTATTTTTATTTTTGATAAGCAAGACTTTAATCAGAAAACGCCAAAAGCAGTGTCACCAATGTACACAAGATTACACAAGGACAAATTATAACCCCTCCCCAAAATTCCAAAATTGAGATCCCTGAAAAAATCTATCATAACAGTAGAAGATTCATAATAATTCCCTGACATTCAAATCTCAAAAGTATGCAAGGAACTTCATTTAAGCCCATGAACTGGCAAAACCGACTCTTCAAAAGTCCTTTGTTACGCTCTCTCCACAAACACCACATCAAGCACAAAGGGACAATCATCCAAGCCTTAGTAGTCTTCCCTGCTAGCACCTTCCATGCCAGGATGCACACAAAGAAACAACTGATTCTGGCAAAACCCATTGAATACCAAAAATGCAAAATAACATACTCCACATCGGCCATGCTACCTCACAATGAAGAAGAAGATGATTCAATGATTCTTCGACTTTTCGACACATACAACACCAATTGAGAAGCATTTTACCCCTTTTGCCCAAGTTATCAAGAGTAACTATAGAACCCAATGCTGCAGACCAAGTAAAAAAAGCAACCTTGGATGGAGCACCAACTTTCCAAATGCTCTTCCAAGGGAAAGACCTCTGAACATCCCCGCAAGCATATCATAATACAACTTAACAGTAAACTTCCCCGTCTTACCTGTCCAAAACATTCTATCCTACCTCCCATGATAACCCTCCACCTTATGTAAAGAAACCAAGAAATCCTTGACCATCTCCATTTCCCAATCCTGAAAACTGCAAACAAAATGAGGTTCCCACACCAACCCTGCCTCAGAAAAATGCAGATAATCCGCCACTAAAGCTTGCTTATCCCTAGCAATAGCAAAAAGATCAGGGAAAGCTCTTGATAAAGGCACCTCCTTACACAATACATCAAGCCAGAACTTTACTAGCCTCCCTTCACCAATCAAAAACTTCACATTTTTTAAAAATCATGCCAACCTTTCCTGATTCCCTTCCACAAATTAACTCTATAAGAGTTGCTGACATCATTAGTGGTCCAACCACCGTCGCTCAAACCATATTTATTTTGAATCACCACCTTCCACAACCTCTCATCCTCCATCACAAGTCTCCATAACCATTTGCCCAACAACGCATGAATGAATGTTGAATACCCAAACCTCCCTCTTTCAAAGAAAACATACTTTATCCCAAGTTAAAATTAATTTTTTATTATTAATGTGAACAATAATTTGTTATTATTAATGTAAAGTTAAAATTCACGTATATGATCTGTCTAGACGCTAGACCAATGCAATTTTTTAAGTAGATCACTAAGAGAGCAGCCCATATCACCAATATTGAAGCCAACAATTACGATGTCAAAAGAGCAAGAGGAACTTTTACAAAGGTAAAGTGGTTAGGTAGTGGCTAATTTCCCTGACAAAGAGGAAAATTGAAGTTATTTCCTAACTTGGCTGCTAATTAAACTTAATTCAGCATCCCAGGTTAAATGCCATTTCAAATGGCATTTTTATTGAAAAATCTTTTTAAAATGACGCTTCTTGGTTGTATTTTTCGGAAATAAAGAAAACGTATAAAAGCTAATTCAAATAGCGTTTTTAATAACACTTCAAAAGCCATTTGAAATAGCGCCTTTTCTTTCTTAAAAACACTAATTGAATTAGTGTTTTAAATTGCTGATACAAAACCCCAGCCAGCAATCCTCTCTCACTGCAATCTCAGACACCTCTCAGATGTCTCTCCCTTCTCTCTTAGACACTCTCTCACACTCACTCGTGTCTCTCTCTCTCTCTCTCTCTCTCTCTCTCTCTCTCTCTCTCAAAACTCTCTCAGTCTCACTCTCCCTTCTCTCTCTCTCACTCTGTCAATCTCTCATCTCACCTCAAATGCATCACACCGACTTCATGGATTATCCAACTCACACCCCGGCAGACAGCTCCATCAGGTTCTCTCTACATTTTGTGCCTAATTTATGTTAGTTCCGTTCATAATATTGGTGAATGATGAAATAGGATTTATGTTTATTACCAAATTTAGTGTTTAATTTGTGCGAATAAGTTTGTGAAATGAATGTGATTTGCTATGTATTTTATTGTTTAGTTATGTGAACTTCACAGCATATTCCCTGTTTAATATGCAGTTTGTTGCTTTTCTTGTATTGCTAACATGGCCTTTCTTTTAATTGCAAGAATTAAATTAGCAATTATTTACAAAAAGATAATATTTCTTGCAAGAAAAACATGGCCTTGCTTATATATACAATATAGAACTATAGATTAGGTTAATGCTGTCAGCTCATGAGAACAATGTTAAGAAGGTTTGTCATATATGTGTATGTCTCTCTCTCTTGAGTTTCTTGCAAAAAAAAGTATCTTATCTAAAAAAAGTCTCAATAAAGGAAAAATGGTGTCAGTATAGATCTTTTCTTCTATCTAAATTATTTGTTTGTAATATAAATGTTTGATGGTAGGTACAACTAAGTAATAACGATAATAGTAATGTTTTTTTTTTTTTTTTTTCCTTGTGGGAGTGGAGGGAGATAGTAAAAAATCGCCGAGAAAGCATAGCCTATGATATAGAGGCTAGTGGCTGCTATGATGTAGAATTGAAAACTTCACTTATTTGATTACAGAAAATGATCATGCCTATAATAGTTGAGTATGGAGAACATGTGAATATAAAATTCATATGCAGATACTCTTATCGACGAATTGGAGAAGTCCTGGTATATAAAAAGTTGCTGGTCAATAATGACATGACATTACAAATTGTCTTGAATCTCTCTTCGAGATATACTGACACGCATCCCCTACCACTGACCTACAAGAGGCTTCACAAATCATCCAGACAGAGACACAGCCACAGCCACAGCCATCACCGTCGAGACTACGTCAGATCACACGTGTTTATGTCCACAACATGACGAGAGATAAAAGCCTAGTCCGTAAGTTGATGAGAGATAGGAGGCCACCCCGATGTGGTAAGGGAAGTCATGTATAGTAGTTGGGGTATTTAGTTTTTTCTTTATTTTTTGTACACTGTAAGGTTTGTTGTGCAAACTTTTTTGGAAATAATTTCATATTAGGATTTTTTTGTAAAAAAATGTTATTACAACATAAATATAGTTCATCTTATATGTGAGCCTTTGTTCTAAGGTGTCATGTCAATGTTAAAGCCTGGCTTGTCCTTGATCCTTCACGTGAAAGCTACACAAAAGGCTTGTCCTGCAACTCAATAAATTCACATGAACCCTGTACTCATGCATTGTACCGTATTACCTGTATATAGGTCGTCTGATTACGTAAAGAAGTGTTAAACCATACTTCTAAAGATGCCAAAGCGAAAAGGATTATTTGGGGCATCATCCAATCATTCGGGAACAAGGGGCGACACGGATGAAAACCAATTCTCAACCATCCATATGGTGCGTACATACACGAACCCAGTCGATAACAAATGATATTGCCGAAAGCGTTGCTTTCTTAACAAACATATCCTAATACACAATACGATGAGTTCGGTCAACCACATCTTTATCGACGATGCATCTTTACATCCATCCCGCGGGGTGACCAACGACCAATGCATAAAGTTGTTGTGGAAAGACTTGTTCGATAAATGGTGTAAGCAAGAGATGTATTGCCGATAACATGGCCTCCGTGTTCCAAAGGCCCGTTCAGCTAAACTGTTAAACAGGTCATCTTACAACAAGGTCATGAAAGCGCTCGAACGCGAGATTAATAACATGCAAGAAAGGTTGGATAAATATTATTTTATAGAGCATGCAAAAAAAGAATGTGTTGATCCAATACAACGAATAATAAAAATTATTGAAGATCCGTTGCTAGTTTTTCAGTTTCGAAATTTAGGTTTTAGGAGTTAGGCCAACTCGGCCGTTGGGGTATCGAAATGGGGAGGAAAGGTCCAGGGAGTGCGAAACTTGACAGGAGACACCGGTGTGTCACGAGTGATGTGTGCGAGTTAACGACATGTCAAACAGAGTCCTGATTCATAAGTTATGCAAGCTTTCGAGATTTCGAAACTTAGGTTTTTAAAGTTAGGCCAACTTAGACGTTCGGGTACCAAAATGAGGAGGAAGGGTCCAGGAAGTGCAAAACTTGACGGGAGGCACCGGTGTGTCACGAATGACGTGTAAAAGTTGACGGTACGTCAATCAGAGTCTCGATTCATAAGTTATCCAAGCTTTTGGAATTTCAAAACTTAAGTTTTTTAAGTTAGGTCAACTCGACCATTGGGATACCGAAATGAGGAGGAAGAGTTCAGAGAGTGCGAAACTTGACGAGAGACATTGATGTGTCACAAATGGCGTGTGAGAAGTGACGGCACGTCAATCGGAGTCTCAGTTCATAAATTATGCTACCTTTCAGGATTTTGCAACTTAGTTTTTCAGAGTTACGCCAACTCAGCCGTTGGGGTATTGAAATGGGAGGAAGGGTGGGCCGAGGAGTGCGAAACTTGACAGGAGACACCAGTGTGTTACAAGTGACGTGTAGGAGTTGATAGCACGTCAATCAAAGTCCCGATTCATAGCTTATGCAAGTTAGTTCAACTGGTTAAGAGATGGAAGGTGGTAGCTGATTTCCTGATACAAACGCTATTTGAAAAAGCGTTTTTAACAAAAAAAAACTTTTTAAAAAAGCGTTATTTGTAAAAACGATGATTGAAAAAATTGTTTATACGCTGGTTTATTTTCACTTTTCTGTTGGACATATTACAAAAAATACAACCAATAAGCACTATTTAAAAAAGCAATTTTAAGAAAAAAGCCATTTGCAATAACGCTCAATCTGGGATGTTGAATTAAGTTAAATCAGCATCTAGATTGGGAAATAGCTTCAATTTCCCTCTTTGCCAGGGAAATTAGCCTTAGGTAGTTGTATATTCTAAAAAACATTTTCTAATCATTTAGAGTCACAATGATAATTTAGTAGTTAATATTTCTAGTCAAAACTTTTGCATCTACAAGTAGTTGAATTATATAAAAACAAAGGTTACTTGAAATAAGAAAATTTTGGGCACGTTTTCCAATGAACACTTTTGTCCTTTCCTTTCGAAATTAATTCAAAATTTCTACTCTTTGAAGGCAAATTCCTTCATAAGGAGACAAAATAACTACCCAGTACTAAGTGTACAAAATATTTTTATAAAATAATTTTAAACGTCATAAACAAATACATCTAATGAGGGTAGGTAAATGCATTATGGGAATAACAAAGGGAGTTTCACTTGGCATATGTTGAGTTTTCTTTTTGGTTAGAAAATATAGATCTACATCAATTGGCATACGCATTTTATGTGTGTTTAAGTGATGGACATGTGTGTCCTTAAGTGTCCTAAGTGTGCCCAATTTTACAAAGATTTAAAAATAATATGACACGTTTGGATGCATGTCCACACGAACATGGCACCTCTTAGAAGTGTTCATGCTTCTTAGAGTACATCCAAGAACTCTTTAGTCAATGAGTGGATGATGAACACTTCAGCTCTCATGCCTTTTTGTTTTACAACACTCAAGTACAAGAAAAAACACAAATACTAATTCCAAAAAAAATTTACAATCAAAGTGTTTTTGTCTACAGAAGTTGCCAACACAAAGTTCTAACAGTATTTAAGAATTTTGTATTAAAAAAGGGGGTTTAAGGATGTAGTCCCTTTCTTAAAAGTTCTAGCAGACATTAGCTTAAACATGTGAAGAATATGACTGCAAATTTTTATTTTCACTAAAAGAGTGGTCAAATTTAATGAAATAGCATGAGGGCAGATTTAGATTTTTATACATTCTGAAACAACTATTTTCTTCAGTTGTCATTCCAGAAAAGACCTTGTTATTAGTGCCATAAATGGTGAAGGACAAAACACGCTATTTTTCCTTTCCTTTTCTTCAGTATTTACATCCCCCATTTCAGTAAGGCTGGACGTCTGTTTCAACATAAATTTAGTCCCCCTAAGTTGTCTAACATAAGTTCCTCAAATAACATTCAAGATTAGATACGTTTTCCACAAACTAAAAAAGGAGAAGTGAAGGTGCATTGTATAAGCCTATACTCAAGCTGCCATCAAATTCAATACTAATGTAAAAATGACTCTTTCATAACAATTGAGATATTGATAACCAAAAAGCAGTCTTCTTCCTAATCATACAAGCAGTTCTTATTGGAACATATGGCTCCTCAGCCACCTCTTCAACCACCATAAAGTTTATAGAAGCCACTTCCGTCTTGCCATATCAGGCCTTAAATATGATTGGGACCCATTATTTGGCAAGTCTCACAACAAATTAACAGTACTAAAAGCATCCAAAGTGGATAATTTGGGCCATCATGTTAACTTAAAACCACATCCTTCAGATAGTGGCCAATCTTGTAGGATTTCTAAGAAAGGAGTATTATGTCAAAAGGCAATCCTTTGTAAAGCTCCTCCAAGTCAGACCCTTGAAGTGGCAGGTATTGATAGTTTTTCTTTTTCCCATCTCCTAAGACACCAGTTGAATGGATAGCTATGTGAGGTAATTCTTTGAGAAGTTAAAAGGGCCACTTTTCAGTATTCATCCTCTGTATACGATCTGCTAGGGAAGGGTAGACTTGGTAACAGACCTGCACATCATCTTTAATTGCACGAAGTGGGCCCCCCACCCAAAACAAAAAAATAGATGCTTGGACAGTTCTCATATTAAATGATCCAATTGTCAGCAAGAAGAGTCATCTGGTTACCATTTCCTTTTATCAAAACTAGCAAAAACAAGGTAAATACTGTTATCGCCAAATTTTGGCACATAACATTGCTCTCGATCCAGCACCTGCCATGTTCTATCCACTAACCCTCACTGGCAATTCCCTTTTTACTATCTACCTGAATCTTTCCAGTATCATCTTAATTTTTTCCCACCCTCCTTCCTTCCCATTTTATGAATATTGCTTTCTTTTCTGGTAGTCCCATTTTATGCGTCCAAGTTTTGAAATTTAAAAAGATTATCATCACTTTCCCATATGATCCTTACTTAAAATTTGTTATTAAAGGCAATCCAAATTCTCAAAATTTTTATACAAATAAAACCACCACCTCCCTTCTAAAAATAAAACACACTTGATTCAACCAAATAACAGGAAATTTAATGAAAATAGAACTTCACAAAAAATTTTATATTTAATATTATCTCTACCCATAATGTTTTCTCAGTGAAATAAAGACAAAACGACAATAAGTCTATTGGTTTGGACTAGGAAACATGCATCTTTAAAGCACTATCTCCTTCAGTGATTGCACTCGCGGGCCTGTTGCAAATTGAAGGGCACAGGACAAAAGAAGTGACCGAGACACCACTTCCCTAGAAAATAGGAGCATTCTAGGTAACAACTATTCCAATTGTTAGGAAACGATGACAATACTCTCTATATAATGATGGAGAACAGCATTGTCAGCCGCAGATTTGTGGTTTCAGCAACCAGAAACCAAGCCAGACAAACTTAGGATTTTGTTTAGTAAGCTCACTAACCACAAATAATCAAATCATTTAGTTTGGCGAGGAAAAGAAAACAGAGATAAAAACATAAAAAATAAAACGACGAAGTGCATAAAATCATCAGCCACATCTGATCGTCTGCACGACAATAATGAGAGCAAGAAAACAACTTACGGCATTTCAGTACTTGGCGCTTGCCCTCCCATGAATCCTAAGGCACCTGCAGAATCATTACGGAGTCAAGACTGGATGCAAAGAGTGGTTAAACAGACAATAATATTCCCGCAGGAGTCAAATATGGCTTACCTTGCTGTGCAGCTGGAACATAAGGTGTGACTGGATTTTGAGGGAACCACGGCTGAGTTACACCCTCAAGGAAGGAATTTGGAATCTGACAACTTGGCAGTGCAGCTTGCAAAGAACTCATGTCCAAGTACTGTAAATGAAAACAAAACATGAAATTAAAATAGGTACCACTACCTATGTACTTTGCACTGTGTAAGAAAAGAATAGTTTTCACGGGAGGATAGCAAGAATAGTCTGACACATATATATATATGTAGTTTATTTTCCAAACCCGGGAGGATAGCATGAATTACTTATTTTTTTAGCTTCTACAGATCACTTCCAGGTGAAAGGAATTTGAGACTCACTAGCAAGAGACAAACAATGGTATGACTTTTCACGGTTTCACCTAATCTAAATTTTGTCTACTAAAATAATGGAAGGAGAATAAAAAAATTTACAAGTTTTCTATACATAAAACTGGAGAAAGACAAATTCTAAGCTATAACTAGCAAGGATTTAGATCATTTGACTTTAAATATAACTAGCCCACCGAAGCAGAACCAAGCATCACTGCAATAACTTCAACAGAAATGACATAGAAGGGCAAACATCTTCACAAAATTGAACATCTAGTAAGAGCCTAAAACAAAATTAAAAGGTTCTAGGACTTCTAAAAATTAAGAATAGTTTGTGCTCTCTACACTATCCTTAGGTAATCAAGTGACATAGGCCGCCTTTAATCGGCGGGACTAGGTCGGACTGGACAAATAGATTGGGTTGCGAAAAAATGGTCGGACTAATAATCCTGACCGGATTGCCTATCTCACATATGTAGGACCACTTAGTCCCAGGGAAAGATGGGACAAAGAGGGGGTGTGGGCTGGGCATGTAATGACCAAAATACACCTTACCCTAACTAAAGTATACTATTTTATGTTATGTCTAAAATACAATGTAATATTACCTTATCCATGTATTAATATTATTCATGTATATTTACATTATATTGATAATATAATATATAAATCTTATATATTAATATTAATATTATTATTATACATATATTAATATACTGTGCCTTAACATTATATTAACAATACAATGTATATATCTTACATATTAATATTATAATTATACATATATTAATATATAACATATATAAACATTATATTATAGATTATTAATATAAAGTTTATATATTACATATGAGATTATATTCAATACAAATTAGTGAGGGGCAACACAGTCATTTTTTATCTTTATCCTAGTCCCGCAAAACAAACAATCGTGGGATAAGGCTATCTTTTTTTGTTTTCATATCCCATGTGAAACAAACTTAGGATCGATTGGACTACATAGGACTATGGGATTATTACTCCCAAGAACCACTAGTCCAGGAACTCCTTATCCTGTCCCGGAAACAAACATGGCCATAAAGTCCGCAGCTCTTTGCTCCCACATTCGAAAGTGAAATTTCAAAATAATAAACCAAAGGGCTGTTGCATATGTGATGCACACGAGCAAAAACATTAGTACAAGCCTACAAGTTACATCAAGACACAATAGACATGTATCACGAAAAGACATACTATGGCATTAGATATTTAGGAGAAACTATGCCAAACTCTGTACAACCAAACAGTTGCTTAGGCATTGGCTACCTAGTCAACCCAAATAACTCTTGCATTGGGTGTATACAGGAGATGTCAGCCAGCCAACAGTCAGGCAACAAGCAGTGTTTGGATTAATAACTGTGCGGATGTCATGTTTGGCCGCAAAAGAATCCGCACAAGAACTCGAGACTCTAATTGAGCAACATAACAGTAAAGAGCTTTGAACAATAGAAAAAATATTTTGTGGGCCAAACATCAAATGAACTTCTGTCTTTAAGCCAAACAATTCATCAGTCTTCCAGGCATCCAATTATCGTAGGACCCGACAATCATCTTAACTTTTCATGATGTGAAGTTATTAGGTTAATCAGGACTGCAAATTTCCAAAAAAAAGTCCCCCTAGCCGACAACCCTTTACTTTCTTCCTTTCTCTCTCCTTAGATTTGTAGATTGGTACAGATTTGTAGAGAGCTGCATTGCCCTCAATCTAGGTTCACAATGCACCTGAAGATCAATGAAAAGCTAACTAGCAACCCACACCCGTTTATAAATGTCGGGCTAAATTAACAAGAACTAGCCCCTTTGGCAGAATCCTAGTTGTCAAATCAGGTTTTATTTCCTGAATAAATATTCATTCTTCAGCATCATGAATAAGATATGTTCACAATTTTGAAAACAAACAGGAAATAGGAAGTAGCAGCAACGTCAGATACAAGAAGGAAGAACTAATTTAGTGACAGAACAAAAGGTCTTAGTGGTTAAGATGCTTGCATATTCAGCAACGATCATCTTTGATTCTGTTTTCTACTCTTCCAAAAGTTGCAACCTTGACTTCTTCCTTTCCATAAAAATATAAATTAAAAAACCCAAATGAACCAGTCATAGAGTACAAAGAAATATTTATCCCCTTGGCCATAGCGATATTCACCAAGCAATTTCATCATCCAAAAAGAAATTCCAATAGCATAAAAAGGGTAGAGGTGTGAAGAATATTACGTTTCAAGCTTAAGGGCATTAAAGTCTTTGGGAAGCTTATTTTGGAGGAGAAAAAACTAAGGCAACATTTGTTTGCGGGATAGGATTAGGGGATAAGTAATACAATAGAATTAAGAAGGTGATGATAGGGGATATGTAATACCATGATGTGATGGGGCATTACTAATACTATATTTGGTTAGGGTGGGATAAGGAATGGGATAAGTAATACCATTTTTTATAATACCATGTATGATAAAAAAAAAAAGGGGGAGTTTTTACTAAACCCAGTCACTTAAAAAAACTTATCTCCCTGATCCAACTCCTTTCTAACTTATTTACCAAACTCAACTTCGTTTTGAAGTTATGAAATCAATCCACGATTTCAAACTTAAAGTCGTTGGTTCAACCCATGACTTCAAAATATTCTAGAGGGCTTGCCCTCGTACACAGCCGACCCTTTCTCTTCTCCTCTTCCTTTCTTGCTCTGAAAAAGAGACCCATCGGCCGTTAACCTCTCACACCTCTCTCTAAATCTCCCCCCCTCTCTCTCTCAAACTCCTGACAGTTGCTCTCACAGCACTTCACTGCCCTTCACAGCAAAACCCTTCAGCATCACTCATGGGCTCCCGCACACCCCCACCCGTGGCCACCCCTCTTCCTTCTCTCTCTGTTTTTTTGGGAGTTGTAGGCCATGAGTGAAGTGAATCTGGATGTGTGTGTGTGTATATATATATGTAAATTTTGTGTACTCGTATAGATTCATGTGTGTAATTTGGCCTACCAGAAAATGGGTCTCTTGTAAAACAAACCTCCGCAGACCACAACAACAGAAGAGGGATGAGAGCTAGCGGACAAAGTAACTCATGGAAAAAAACAAAAGAAGAGTAGAAAAAGCGAAAGAGAAAGTGTATGTGTTTCAATTCGCATGAAAACAGCGTTAGAGAAAGGGGTTTTTGTTCTGTGAATTTTCAAGTCTTGCGACTTCCAAGTTTGAAATTGTGGATGTATTCCACGTCTTCAAAACCAAACTGGGTTTGGTAAATAAGTTAGAAAGGACTTTTATTAGATTAAAAAAAGCCAAAATTTTCTCATACTAAACAAGATTTAAATATCGAAATTTCACAATTTTCAATCGACTATATTTATGATGTTTTAATTTTTTACAATTCCATACAACAACATTGGAAACATCTTGACATATCTTCAATATTATTACACATAACAATTTAGTTCTTTCTCCCACAAAAATTAATTTATTTCAGACACGCATCTATCATAGCTATTGAAGGACCACTACAATTTGCCAATAAATTTTTGGATGAAATTAAAGATAAACAACAATTGCAAAGATTTTTAGGTAGCCTCAATTATACTACTGATTTTTATCAAGGTCTTAGTAAATTGCAGCCCCTCTAAAACAGAGTCTTAGGAAAAACCCTCCTCCTCAGTCTGACGAACATACTAAAATTGTTAGAAAACTCAAACATCATGTCAAGTCCTTACCATGCCTACCTATTGCCAACCCCAATGCCGATAGTTGAAACTGATGCCTCTGACCTAGGTTATGGTATTTTCAAACACAAAATTGATGATCAAGAACAATTGGTTAGATTTACCTCAGGAACCTGGAATCCCACCCAAATGAATTGTAGTGCTATTGAAAAAGAGATTTCATCTATCGTATTATGTGTTTCCAAATTTCAAAGTGATTTGATCAACCATAATTTTTTAATTCGTATAGATTATAAAACAGCAAAAAAATTGTTTTAAAAACTGATGTTGAAAATATTGCTTCCAAAGCTATTTTCACACAATGGCATGCTATTCTTTCTGTTTTCGTTTACAAAATTGAATATTTTAAAGAAGAATCCAATTCTATCCCTGAGTTTCTCACCTGAGAATTGTTTCAAGGAACTATCATAGCTATTGAAAGACCACTACAATTTGCCAATAAATTTTTGGATGAAATTAAAGATAAACAACAATTGCAAAGATTTTTCGGTAGCCTCAATTATACTACTGATTTTTATCAAGGTCTTAGTAAATTGCAGCCCCTCTAAGACAGTCTTAGGAAACACCCTCCTCCTCAATCTGACGAACATACTAAAATTGTTAGAAAACTCAAACATCATGTCAAGTCCGTACCATGTCTACCTATTGCCAACCCCAATGCCGATAGTTAAAACTGATACCTCTGACCTAAGTTATGGTGGTATTCTCAAACACAAAATTGATAGTCAAGAAGGATTGGTTAGATTTACCTCAGGAACCTGGAATCCCGCCCAAATGAATTGTGGTACTATTAAAAAAGAGATTTTATCTATCATATTATGTGTTTCCAAATTTCAAAGTGATTTGCTCAACCACAATTTTTTAATTCGTGTTGATTGTAAAACAGCAAAAAATGTTTTAAAAAATGATGTTGAAAATATTGCTTCTAAAGCTATTTCCACACGATGGCATGCTATTCTTTTTGTTTTCAATTACAAAATTGAATATTTTAAAGAAGAATCCAATTCTACCCGAGTTTCTCACCCGAGATTTTTTTCAGGACACCTATCCAGATGTCGCCCAAGAAACCATAGCAGCCTAAGGGCTCTCCCCCATCCAATCCTTCAGCCCCTTCCCACACAACCAAAGATTCTTACGCCATGCAACCCCAAATCTCTCCAATCCAATCACAACCTTCTCCTTCCAGCAGCAAACCTAACCTTCCTCCAGCTGATTGGTATTCTTGGTATTCTCAAGTTCAATACAAACAACCAGAACAACCAAATTCTCAACTTGTTCATACCAACAATTTTCAACCATTGGCTGAGTATCCCCTGCCACTTCTATGCAAGACTACTACTACTACGGTGACTTAGTCCAAGCAGAGAAAAGAGGTGGCCTCAAGCTCCTTTCAACCTTTAGTGGAGGTTTCCTACCCCACTTCCCTTTCCCAATCATCTTCAAAATCTCAATATGTGACCAAAGTTGGTCATGAAGAAAAAATTGTTCTTTTAGGAAAATGTTATTGGTCAGAGGATCCAGTTGAAATTCCTCCTAGAATGTTTCCCCCAGGAACACATTTTCCTTTTCATGACCCTTCCAAGACAAGGCAGTTCCACTAATTTATTCTCTTAGATACCGATTCAACCAGATTAAAACGTCACCCCGACAAATTTGATCAGTCTCAAGTTTCTTGTTCTACTTGCTATATTTTCCAAATTCTTACACCTCAGCACTGGGGAAGACATCCCAATCAACCCCGTTGTTTTTAAAAAAACTTTCACTTCCTCAATTTTCAATTATTGGGATTATATAACTGCTTTGTACACCACTTTTTTCTTTCAAAACAAAAACCTCCATCATTCTTGGATGTTCTATTTCAAGAATGGATTTCAAACCAATTTTCCCACTTGGTTTTATTAACAGTTGTTTCATTTTGGATATATCAAGACAACCCACATTCCAGTCTAATTTTCCCAAATTCCAAAATTATTTTTCTTATTTGCTAAGTTTCCTATGGCATGGTGTACATATTGGCAGTAAACTGTCATTCGAGATTCTTTTCCTTTTTCGGGTCGCACTTACAATGTTAAATGATGGGATAATTTCGATACGAAAACATGTTTGTCCACCCGCTATACTCCAATTTTTCAAGGCACGTTCATCAATTGCCAATGTCAGAATCTTCAGCATTTTTTTTATCTAAAAGTCAAGGTTTATCAAAGCTTGCAATAGCTCCCACAAAGCAATAACTCCAGAAGCAACTCATTGAAACATTATCATCTCTCTCAGATAGTGATGATGATAACCAAGATTTAGAATCTAAATTATCTTCAGCAGATCTCGTAAGTCAAGACAATGAAGAAGATTGCTTTGGACTCCAAGCTTTGTCAAGACAATGAAGACCATCTTGTTGCAGACATAATCCAGTGTAAGATGGCAAATACCCATGTGCAAATATCTCACAATTATTCAATGACAAAACAAAATACATGTCCATATAGCTTTGTCAGCCAACTCCATCAATAGTCAATCGTCACTCAATGCAGTGACGAGAGTACTCATTCAATGTCAAACGCAAGACAAATGGTGTTTTCCAAAGAAGTCCATCAACAAGTCCATCAATGTCACTCAAGGCCCAGAGCCAAAGAAGAAACACAATATTCGGTGAATCAAATCTTTTCAGATTTTTGAAAAGCAAGAATGCATTATTGACCAAAGGCCTACCTATAAAAACTCTCATTCTGAAGAAGTAAAGGTGGAGTTTGATTTTAGTTTCCGTTCTTCAAGCTTTTTGGAAACCCTTCCAATTCTCCATATTGTAATCATAATTTTCAAGAGTAGTTTTCAAGATTTTTTAGAAAGACAAGGATTCTCTGGTATGATCTCTAACACGTTTAATTATGCTAATCTTCAATTAACAATTTTATTTCAATTTTCATATTTAATATTTGATACTATATTAAATCTAGTTGTTCTATATTCCTAGGTTGTATTTGGTATTCCTGGGTTGTATTTGTCCAAAGAATTACCTCCCAAAGAAATCATTTCTCAAATTTATACTTAACTCGCTCAATTAGATCATACTATAAATACTGGCATTTTTCCTTCTTTTTTTTAAAATTTCTTTCTCAAATCTTTGGTTTTTGATATGGTTGTGTCATTATGCATTGGAATGTATGAAACCTGGGAACAAAATTTGTTTTTCAATGCATCATATCTTCTTTCTTTTTTTTATTCCCTTTTAAATCTGGGTTTCCATCATCAGATTTCTGTTTAAATATTTACTACCTGAGCCAAGCTCAAGCTCAAGCAAACTGAATGAGTTGAGGTCGAAGACAAAGGTGTTAGGCTTGTTTGATTCAAGCTGGGCTCAAGCACACCGCAGGCGCCAAGCTGAACCCTAACAATCTGCTACTCGGCTTCAGCTTGGTTAATTTGCAGCCCCAACAATTGGAACAGAGTACATAACCAAAAATTATGGAACAAAGGACACCACACTGATGGGTCTTATGCCCATATACTGTAAAAATAGATCTTTGAACCCCTATCATTTCGTCCCTTCTAGGCTCTGAAATTGGTTTCTTCTTTTGAAAACCTATGGGAAACAAGGGTCTACTTTTTATTTGAAGATATTTTGACCCCCAACATTTCCCCCTTATGGCCTCTGAAATTGACTTCATCTTTTGAAAACCTAAGGGAATACAAGGGTGGTTTAACTTAAAAACTTTTTTGAACAAAACATTTAAAGATATTGAGATGGGGGTGCAAAAGTTAAAGATGTGTTTTCATTTTTGGTGTAAAGGAATTTTTTTTAATCATCTTTTTCTTCGATAGATTTTATAGGAGTCCTCAATCTTGGTGTTGAGTTTTTTGATTTCCTATATTCTCTTTGCGCAAAAGTTGTGCCGTTTTAGGTGTCTTCTATACATTACTTATTTAAAAATAAATAAATAAATAACACCCGAAAATTTTATGGAGATTGTAAAAAGAAGAGCTCAGTTTTAGGAATTCACTTACCAAAAACAAAGTAATAGGTATTTTAATTCATTTAGGAAGTTGGATTTATATAGGAGTTTGACTTTATTTGCGATTTTATTTATTAGAGTTCTCTTAGGATTTGTTTTTCTTAATTTGATTTATATTAGGATTATTGGAATAGCCTATAAATATAGGGCTGATTGTATTACAAGCTTATTGGAGTTTTTGGCATAAAACTAAATTATAGGAATTGTACCCCCCCTCTGGTAAACTGACTCCCTTCTCTGCTTCTCTTCTCTCTCTCTCTGTTTCCTTCTTCCACTTTTCTCCTACCTCTTCTCTCTCTTCTTTCCCTTTTCTGCAGGTTTTATCTGTGTTGCATCAAAACTAAATGACATATGGCTTGTAATACGCCAGATAGGGTTTGAAGCCAATACCCCACAGATCAGTGTACCAACAAGAGGTGAGGAAGTGGAAGTATCTCCTAGGATAATCAAAGCAACCTCAAGAAACTGTATGCCATTTTCTAAATGCATTTCGAAAATGGCATATGAGGACTAGAAAAACAATGTATGTGTCCACAAGGATGGACTACCAGCACCCAAAACTGCAGAACATCCAAAATCCTTGGAGTCACAGGTACAATGATCCAAAACAATACCATATCTAAGAACATCAGCATTGGTCACCACAGAGAGAATCAAGCAAGCAATGAAACAAAACATTAAACATCAGTATTGGTCTCCACAGAGCAAACAAAATAAGGCGTTACATCATTTAATTAATACCAAGAAAACAGTGTTGTAAATGAAATTTAAACTTACATCAATCGACCTCATTAAGCTCTCAAGAGGTTTCAAGAGCTAAGTTTTTGCAACATTTCCTTAAGACCCCCATTAAAGATGCATTGGCGGCTTTGGTGGGGGGGGGGGAAAAAGAGTTTTGAGGCTGAAAATAGGGTTGTTCTTAGCAGTTGACAGTCAACCAAAGATTTAAAAGTTAGGTACAAGAAATTGTGGTCACAGTACAATAATATTAAATATTATGCCACTTAACTTTCTCCCTACATTCTTCCCAACCAAACAAGCGAAAATGGTGATTTATTGAGTCTGCTGGAGTTTCTAACAGCTGCAATCAAAGGTGGACCCTAATAATACTCTGATCAAGGTTGAAACTATGAAAGAATAAGATGTACTGTTAATTTCTGCAATTTCCAGCAATGCTCAAAATCTACTAGTTACAAGGCTCAAACCAAGCCCTAAAAAGTAGAGAACTAAGAAGAAGAGAAATAACCACGTCTGGAATTTTGTTTTCCAAAAAACAAAGAAATCAGCTTTGATATAAGTAGCAAAGGAAATTAATTTATAGTGAAGTACCTAGAAAGTAGAAAGAAAGAAAGCTACAAAATAACCACAAAGCCACGAGAGTCTAAATCATTCAATATTAAGTAAGCAATAAATGGCATGCCTGCAGCAACTTCAATGACAGGTTACATGCAGCCACACAATGAAAACTAGTGTACATGCAAAGACAAGTGGGTTTATAAGCAACCATCTCAACTACTAGCTTCTAAGCATCCATTAGTTTACTTTGACGCTAAGAAAACTTGCAAAAACTCATGATATGTTATACATCCCCACTCCAATAATAATGCCTAATCATTCAACTTAATAAAAAGAAAATCTAGCTCTTTAAAGTCTCTTTTCTACCCTTCTTGCAAAGTAGAAAATCCATTTCTCCTCCTTCCTTTCTTCTCCTCCTTCCCTTCGCTCTCTCTCCTACCAAAAATAGCATAAGACTCCAAATAAAAGAGGTAGAAACATTGACTAGTTAGAAGATTCTAAACCTAATATGTGCCACATGTAAGACCCAAAAACATGACCTTCCATGGACAAATACTAACAGCTCACGGCCAGAAATTTTCAAACTCATCGAAGTACCCTTTAACTCATAAAAATAAAATAAAATACTACCAGCAGCCAATTAATAAGTAGGTACAAACAATAAGACAATTAAAACCAAAAAAATTTGATCACGCAATGTCCCGTATAGGCCCCAGGCCCCCAAGTCAAGTCCCAATACATCCTTATTCTTTTCCATCCTCTAAAGCACAACTATGCAGCAACTGATCAATATTGGTCATTCATGTATGGAAACCCCCTTATAAACCATTATCAATAAATAGTGCATATCAGAGATGGCTATCTCAGTTTAGTACAGGTGTCCAGTCCAAAATATCTAGCAGACTCAGTTCACATCATGCTAGCCAACAAGTTACATACTTAGCACATAAAATTTTGTTCCCGTATAGTAATACAAGCATATGATTTGTTGCATAAAGAGTTTATCGGTGGGCTTCAAAATGAGAGAGGTAAATGAACCACTTCCGTTGCTGTGACCAAAGACATAATATAATTCTAATTAGCGACATGAAAATTAGCAAAGAGGCAATTTAATTTATGACTAGGAAACACTTACACAAAGGGTATTCATCTTGCTCATATATCTTTGGACTAAGAATGAGTGAACTAGGCATCTTTAGGAAAAGACCATGTTTTTATGATTTTACAATATTTTGTTACGTAGATGAGACAACTCAAACAAAAAAATTTGGAGTCCTCACAAATTAATGACGTATTTTTCTCCTTTCTTGTAGCTAAGTACATTGTTGTATACACAAAACTTACCAAACTGCTGGATTCAAACTCAGAATCATAGGGAAGATCAAATGGGTTGGTAGATTTGTGGTCAGTTGCATGGGACTGTGCTCCAACCTGCTAAAATAAAATAAATTGTTTTTATTCACAAAATCAAATAGGAAGAAAAGAGCTGCTAAAAGCAACAAAAACACTGAAGCAAGAAGAAAGTACAAACCATAGAAGGAACTAAGGATGAAGCATATGATAATCCATTGACATGTAATGGTACACTAGGAATAGGAGGTCCCGTATGCAAGGCAGCTCTTTGAATCTCATCCCTATTAACTTCCTGCAAAGCTAAAAATCCAAGAATGAGCTGAAGAAAAGCAAAACATTCTTCAGAAGTGTCAAAACAATCCAGTAACTTCTGATACTCTTACACCCAGGTACTGATTCACAGTTGTAAAGGGTGCCTGCACAGCAACTTCTTCATTACTTTGTTGAATGCTCCCTACAGGTAGGTGTCCAGTGGGATATTCAAAAGCATTCCATGACTGCTAAAAAAAAATGGAAAATTTTATTTGAAAATTCATTTGAAATTTGAATTTATCTGTTCAGTTTTGACTTTTGACATATCTCTAGGCTTGAATTGAACCACTATGCACCAAGTGAAATATTTCCTAATAGATCTCAGTACCTCTGAGAAGTTTCAGGAGTGCACATTTAGATTGTCAGGTCACTTACTTGAGTGCTCATTGCATTATCAGAGACATGAACATTGTTCGGGCCCACATGCCATAGATTAGGCATTGATGAAGGCCCATGAGCATTATTATCTTCAAATGTTGGCCACTGCAGGCTTGCACTTGGCAAAAAAAGTGGGTCCAACTTTCTCAGAGAATCTCCATCAGTCGGAGGTACAACTGCAGGTGTAGAATTTTCAACGCCCAGATGAGGTGCTATGTGTTGAGGCCAATCAAATGTTGCCCATCCTTCATTCTTTGGGATAACCTCATCTGGTGATTTTTTATCCAAAGTTGCAGCTGGCTGCTGCTGAGGCATCTCCGAGAATAAATCTAAAGATGAGGGAATTGTTTGGGATGGTTGATGAGTATGCAAAGCCGAAACTGAAGAAATAGAGGATGGCTGAAACAAATCTACTGGAGGAATTGATGGTGTCTCTGGTAACCGAAATAAATCAATGGCTGCAGCTGAAGTAACAGTTTGTGGCACAAATGGTGCACTGAACAGGTCCAAGCCACCAAAACTCCCAGATACTGATGATTGTGGTAAAGAGGGAACAGCATACTGTTTATCCTGGTGGGTCCCAGCAGATTGTTCAGGTTCTGAGGAAACATCCACTAAACTAACTGGATTAATTGATTTGAGAGACATAGAACTGCTGTCAAGTGATCCAAAGCTGCCCAAAGATGCTGTTCTCTGAATGAAAGGGTAATATAATGTCAGCTGATAAGACAGGTGATGAAACACTATCAAAAAAATGAAGAAACACTACCTTATCACACATAAAATAATAACTATGCAGCCTATGAGTACACCACACTACAACATATTCAGAGTGATCAATATAGCGCTAAATAATCCTACAGTATCTTCATCTAATAGGTTCCACTCATACATCTGACAAAAACAATAAGCCTACGGGTTGTCAGATAAAATTAGTGATCTGGTCTACCACAGTTCATCAAAAAAATTTCATTTAGACAAAAAGTAATGTAAATAACCAGAAGCACGCATGCATAAGTTGTAAAATGTGTACAAAATGTCCAAATTTGACATTTAGGTCAAGATCTATCAACAGTGGAAGAGACCAAAATAGCCACAAAATCAATGACTCAAGAATCCGTTAGAATTCACCTTATAGATCACTTATTCTATTATTGAAAACTATTCCAATCTTTTCAAAGAGGCTAAATACCAGCTCAAAAATAATACCCATAATTTAGACAACAGGGGCAATAAATAAGATTTAACAATCCATCTATGCACATTCGCAAATAGAGCATCAGCTGCTCTGTCCATTTCTAGCAGCGAGGATATCAATGATTCAATCCTCAATAGCATTTTTCCTAGCTCCCGTGCACATACATACAAAAGCCACCTTCTAAGGAATGAGAATTTCTAATGACTCTCGATAGAAAAGAGTCTTGACAGTGCCTATCATAGTGAGAAGAAAGATATTAAAAGTAATGTCATAGTTCATAATAGTCCTCCTTTGGGTGACATGATCTACAGCTCATCAGCTCCCAACCTCAACCACACATTACATGAGGCTTTCATCATGCTCCACAGTGATTCCACATCCAAAACTTGCACATTTTATCATGGACCACGACCATAGAATTTGATCTGTAACAACTACTCACAAACACATCATTATAGAATGCTAAGCTAACAACCTCAAGATAAGCAATTTAAAGAGAACTGGAGCCACACCAAATGTCCACCCAAAATCTGAGAGCATAATTGCATCTGAGAACAATTGAAAACTCTTAGGAGAATCCTATTGTTCACAAGAGGACAAAATAGACACAAACAGTCCAGAAGACTGTTAACACAGATGAGTAAAGATTAGTCGCCCCACGCACAAAGGTAAACAGTACATGAGACTGTTCACAGGAAGAAATAAAGATTAGTAGTGAAATATCTCCATACCACAATTCAAATTCGTCTGGACAGGCAAAGCCAAACTTTATAAGGATTATCGCAACACAATATTCTCTCTATGGGGAGGGTTTCATTCTGAGGACAACGTAATAATATCTCACACATGTTGAAGATGAATTCAAGTCACATATTTCTTCTACAAAGCTTCCAAAAATGGGTCCACTTGTCCAAAAAACCCCTTTATAAATGTGATAGTCTTGAACTTGCATGGAAAGCATGGCAACAATCAAAACTTCATCAGAATCTTGAAAGTGATGCCCCTTTGCAATGTAAAAGAGGAATCTGAAAAACAGACATTGCGAATAACCAATCCTACATCTGATAAATTAGATATGCATTGTAAGTTATACAACGACCAAACCATTGTTTGGAAACCTGGAACAAAATGCTATTTTACAATGTACTACAGAACTCTGAAGGAAAAAACATTAGGATACACCTCCATGATGCTAGGCTTGCTAGCAGCCCATTTATCATACTAGGTACTCATAGATTCCCTTTAAATGGATTCCATTTTAATCTAACCACGAATATAAGTTCGCAGGCCACGCAATTCAAAATATTAATAGTTAATAAAATCTAAGCAGTCAAATAAGGGAGAAAAGTATTAGCACAAAAAAGCACTTTGCTGGAATTTATTGTGATGCTAAGTTAGAATCAATCCAGTGCATGAAATAGAAAAAGAGCTATACTCATTTGCCGAATCTTCCCTAATCTACATGTTGGACACAATCATTTGGAGGAACAAGCGCACACCACAAAGAGATAAAGAAAGAGAAAGTCGTCAACTATGTGTTGCATTTGTTTGATAAAGCTTAACTTGTGACAAGTTAAACCTAAAAAGACTCCCAGCATAACATTGTTGAAAATATGAGGTGTAGGAATAACAGACCTGTGGACGGCAAACCCTGTCTGTATGTGTCTTGGTGTTTGACTCTGAGAATGTACTCACTGTTTGACGCTGTATTTGTGCATTTAAGATATCTCTTGAAGTTTCATCAGGAGGACTGTTGAATCCAAGGTCTCTTTGAAAATTTGGTGACTGGGTATCAGACCTAAATGGATCACCAGTGCTAGACACAGAATAGTCTGAAGCTCTAGGATTTGATCCCTCGTTGTCACTAAGACGGCTTGGACTGAAAAAACTAGAGATTCTCCCTTCATAGAGGCCTCGATCTGAACCAGGCTTCCTAGAAAGCACAGGGGCTTGTTTTCCATAACGTCGTTCTTCATACTGATAATCATATGGTGGACTTTGAGAATAAGAGTGATATGAACTGGCTCGTCTTGTCTCCTCTTCATGGTGTCTAAAGTTCTGTTAATTTCATTTAAGAATACCACAGGTTAGACCACAAACTGAAGCAACACAATTTAATGGAAAAGACAAGACAATCAAAAAGGTTGTTAAGTTCCAAAAAATAAAAAAAAAACCTTCCAACCTATACTATACTGAATGTAATTATTGGTTTAGATAGATTTCCTTCTTTTATTTTTCCTTTTTTTCTTTTATCATAAGTCATATTGCTTTAGGAATAGGTTACCTGCAGATCCCTTGGAGGCTTGTCACAGGTTTTTCCCCCAGCATATCTTCTATCCACGTAGACATTCTTTATAAACTCCCGAACTTTATCAGCCTTGCTGCAACACAAAAACAAGCTTAATATTCCCATTTCACAATGCTAAATTGCTTAGCACCAGAGAAACAAGTTCTGCATCCTGCACCTGCTATCAGGCAGTCTCTGCCTCTGTGGGTCCCAATCCTTCAAAAAAGTTTCCCTAGCACGCTGAAGAAAGTGAATGTCTCATCAGCAAAAAACTAACACCTGCTACAAAAGAGAGAAATTTTGGCAGTACTTGTACCTGATTACCACCCTTTTGAAGAGCCTCAACTTCCTGGGAAGTAAACTTAGACATGGATACGGACTTCACACGATGAGTGAACTCACGACTGCGACACACATAACACGAATACATATTAAAGAGTGAAGTTTCAAAACAAAACCTGCATAGATGCCACAGTCAATCTAGATCCTCTAATATAGGATTTTAACCCCAATGGAAAAATTGAAAAAAAACAAAACAAAACAAAAAGACATGCAAGTTTTTAGCATTAAGAATACTCAGTATGATAGCTTTATGAAATCTAGTATGAGGCGACCTACAATTGGGTAAGGACGCAAGGTTATAAAAAAAGGTAGTAGGTTTTGGGCTTATCAAGACAGAAGGAAGATTCAAAGGTTAGTAAACTAAAAGGAATGGGATTTGGCTCCATTTCTGAAGTGACAGGTTACTAGATTTTCAGACAATGAAAATTTTGAACAGCCACTAATTTGCGGTTTACAGAGTTAAATTGAAGGCCAAGAGCTAGGGTAAGGAGTTGCTGAATGTGGGATTGTGCAAGGGTTATGAATGGTAACATGAAATAGTATTTTGCTATTCATAAAGAGAAGAAACGAGGCTATCCCTGCAAGGGCTTGGCCAAATTCCACCAACGCGATTTCAAGTTCTCCTAACTCATTTTCATTGAATAGAAAGACTACATAAACAATCCTAGATGTAGTACGACTTTCGGGAAACATAAAATTAAAAGGCTTTGTTGAGTTGTTGGTGGGTTTAGGTCAAAGTAAAATTCTAGGTTAGCAATTTAAAATATAGCCAAAAGTTTTTAGGAGATAGAGAGGCGAAAGGGTAGAAATTGGCTTAGTTGGTTCCCCAGGAAATAAGTTGCTAGATTTTCAGAGATAGGGCACTCAAATTCTCTGAACAAAAACTATTTCTGACGTCTTTATCTAACATTAAAGGCCAGAAAGTACAGGACGGGGTTGGGTTTGATCTTAGCTTGTTGAGGCTGGGTTTTGGGGGTAGTGAATCAGATCATGTAAATAAAACTTCAGCTGCTTTGTGAGGAAGAAGAAGAACTCATATTTGAAAAGGCTAAACAAATCACCACACACAATTTCAAATTTTCATAACTCAACAATGCCAAATAGAAGCACCTTGCAAGATTTCTCCAAATCCTGCCTATGACTACTACTCAAGAACATCATTGACTACTAAAACTATGTATAATACCCCCAATAACATCATTTGACCTAGAATACTTATCAAAAAACCATCATTTGACCCAAAATAACACTAATGGTCTGACAAATTTGGAATTACCAAAGAACCCTTAACAAATAAATCTAATAAAACAACAGCCATACTAACCCATAATGTAATAAAAACGTGCTCTACATCAAATACTATGCTTCTCATGCAACATTACCCCAACTACACAACTTGATTAGGATTGCTATTTAAACTGAAGATTGGGTAACCTGCCCAGATTAGCCCTATTGAGGTGGGAATGAGTTACTTGCACGTGGCCCCGAGAGAAGAGGGGGGGGGGGGGGGGGGGTTCATCTCGGGCGCACAGGGAGCCGGGGCAGGGATAGGATTTTGGGGGACAAGTTTTAACCCACATCGAGTTTGGCACGGTGATGGATTCAACCAATCCACCCAGACCTAATAAAATGTTCATTAGGGTTTCCTTCAAAAAGCTAAGTGATGTTTTCGCAATACCCACCCTACTTTGGCTCAAGGTTGGGACAGGGGTGAGGCATTTTTTTGGAGTCGCGAGAGGGGTATCCCATTGAAACCCACCCCATTGCCATCCCTAAATTTGATCAGTGTGTTTCTGAAGTACCTAATGGTTCTAAACCAATACTTAATACACAGTTGAGAACAACTGAAAGTCTAATACGAATTTAGATGAAGGAATGTTTAACACCATGCCAATAAGTCATCAATTGCTACAGTCCTATACATTGATCTTGCATTGCATTTCATTGCTCAAATTATAGGATTTTTCTACAATAAGCAATATTCAATTTGTAATTAGTTATCAAGTAAATTAATGTCTGAGCTATAACTAATGCCAATGTTGAGTCCATCTGGGTGCATTACTAGTATTTCACTCTATTGAACACCATTGATCTGATATTGAGCCCTCCACATGCCATAGGAATGTGGAGAACCAATTAGTTTTTAATTACACATTTTTTAAAATTATCAACCAAACAATGTGCCTAGCACTGCAATGACCTGCCCGTCTAAATGATTGGTATTTGAACAGAAATCCTGGTCTGATAACGGTCAATAACACACATTTAGAATCCAACTATCACATCCACCACACTACGGTTGTTCAATATATACCTCTGAGTTACTCCATTCAAGCTAGTAAAAAGTAGCACCCATTTGTCAAAGGCTCACTAACACATCAAAAAGCAACTCCAACATCTTCCAATCAAGACAAAGGAAATTTTCCCTCATCAAGAACAAAATCTGAAGATTCTAAACAATTTGTCACTTTTCTTGCAGAATACATCAAGCATGGTTTTGTCACTCTACATGTATATCGTTGTAAAATGGCATTTGGCATAGGGTATTTAACTGTTTACGATGCAATGACATTGGTCAAAAGTTGAAAAATATATTTAGTGTACACACAAGAGGTAATGTTCGTAAATTGATATATTTTAGACCAAGATGAAAAGAATTGTAAGTTATATTTCAATGGTGCAGGAAATTCATCAAGAATGGTCAAAAAGACTCATAGATTGTTTGATAGAGTTTCCTGTTTCACTTCAAAGGAGAAGGGACATACCATGCACTTGAACATTTGTCATGTAGGTGGGGAAAGCTTGACACTTTTCGAGTCATGTAAAAGTTTTTGGAGTTTGAAATATAAGAAAAAAATAAACGGTTTAAACTGCACAAAGCATAAAAGAAAGCACTAAGAAATATTTCATCCGCTAAACAATCATGGGTGAGCATGTTTTGCATGCAATGAAAATAGTGCTAAGATCCTAGGTAGGGGTGACCTCCAAAACATGCTCATTCAAAAAATAGAGACTTTTTTCTTTACTATGTTAATCATATTCTGTAATCAATAGTGTTGGAGAGCTTGATATGCAGCGTTGAAGAGCTTGATATGCATTGTTGGAACACTTTCCTCACAGCTTAAGCTTTTGGGACTAGTGATAATGTAAATGGTATTAGCGTCAGGTTAGCAGATACCTTGGGTTCAAGTCTCTCTGTCTACATCCGTTCCCCATTTGTAATATATTTATCTACATGTTGGGCTGTTTGAATCTTCATGTGCAAGATGGGATTAGTGTGATGGAGGGTGTTGAAGAGCTTAAAACAAGTTTTTGGGACTAGTGGTGCTCTAACAAATAAAACAAAAGTTTCATGATAAATCAATAAAACTACACCTATAGACTACTCAATGTCCCTTGCTAGAGTCTAGACCTACTCCAACTTCCAATTCTCCAGAGAATGTATGTACTAAATAAAATAAAAACAATAACCACAAAATAAAGGACATTACAGCCTAAAATAAAGGAAACAATATATTCAATTACTATTTAAATTAATTAGTTGGAAGTGTATTATGTAATATATCTGAGCTCTTCAAGGTATCTGAATCTAAGTTTTCCATTTGATTCCTTACTCTGCAATTTTTTTTTTTTTTTTTGATAGGTCCTTACTCTGCAATTTTATCAAAGAAAATCTGGTAGCAGCTGTAAAAGCTAAGTAGGAGATCTAATATTAACAAAAAAAAAAAAAATCCACAACAACTTATTTGCTCCATGGTAAATAATCAACACCATAAAACTATCCATTCGATAGAACACAAGGACTCCTTTTCCTGAATAAACCCATCCAAACTATAAACAATGAAATAAAAAAATAATCAACTGAACCAAAAAAACTCACTGTATCCCACTGCAGGTCGTACAAACAAATGTCCAAAAGCTCGTACAAATATACTGAGGTCCCTGCAGACAAATTATCATCATTATATAATGTGACATGAATCATCCAACAAGACATACATTAGAAAATAGTTGGGGAGGGAGGGAATAAGAAACCCGAGAAATTAAAAGTCAAAAAAAACCTCAACTTTCCAGACAAAAGATGAAATTGACAAATGTTTCTAGTTAAAAGCATAAGTGTTAAAAAAATGAGTAGTACCTCCATTGCAAATAAAGTAATGTTACGCTCATTTGGCTGCCAAAACACAAAAACAGGTGAAAAGGAAAAGAAACAGACTTTGAATCTCCCATAGAAGTTCCAATAGAAAATGAACAAATAAACAAAAACTCACGTCAACTGAGCCAAATAGCTGTTATAGGCCCAGTTGAGTGGAGCTTTGGTTTTTTTGGGGGGTTTCAATAATGATTTATTTATTTGAAGGAGCTTATTGGTTTATTTTTAAGCTCCAATTATTTGGGTGAGCATTTTAACATTAAAAACTTTGAATATGAATTCCCTCGCTACATTTTCTCAGCAACCAAACAGATGCGAGAGAACGCAACAGCCAAGGCTCCATTAACAACAGAGAAACTACCCAAGATAAACTTTCAATCAAAGAAAAGAAACCCAGATGGAAATGAAGGAAAGTGAGATAATATTCACCAAGCTGTTGCAGTTGATGCATCTGCGATTGGGGGGAAGCTTCATTAGGCCCCTTATTATCTTCTCGTTCCGCTCTTCGTCCTTCCTACTACTCATTTTCCTCGACTACGGAACGCTAATGAAAATCGAGAAGTAAAATAGAATGGAATACCGATTAAATGAATTTTCTAGGAAATTTTGAGAGAAAAGGAGGGTTTGAGGTTGAGTCTAGGGATTTATATAATGATTAATTAATGGCAGAGGAATTGAGATGTGAAATCTAGGGTTTTAGGATTTTGAATTTTGAGGAACAGAGACGAAGAAGTTAAAAACCATCTCTCTATGATCTCTCTTTCTATCTCTTCGAATGGACAGTACGCTTTACGTGTCTATGCACTTTTCTATGTATGATCGTTATAATATTATTATTAAATTGTTTCACTCTTTTATGTTATATTTTAATATTTTGATGCTAAGAACAATGAAAAATTACTCAATGCTCCGAGACCCCGCGTCATTTTGAACCATTTCTACAAAGTAGTGGGGAGTGAGTGCAAACTGGTGAGGAACCTAATTCATGTGAAAGAAATAGTAAGAACAACCAGTAGGGGTGTGGTCATCCGCCAGCATCCGCTCAGTCTAGCCCCATTTTTCAAGAAATTAGGATTACGATATAGATTCGTGGAATTAAGTTGGGCTTAGGCCCGATTAATTTTCGGACCTTACTTGAGATTATATTTTAAAGTCCAATCCAGTCCAATTCGAATATTTTTAATTAGTTTAAAAAATAAATAAATATATATATACAAACTCTACATATATACTCACTCATATTTATATTTCAAAGTCTGGTCGACTTAAATATTTTTATTTATTTTAAAAAATATATATATATACTCACTTATATTTATAAATAAATAAATAAATATGTATTTTGATCGAGTGGACCTAGGATTATAGTTTTATTTTTTGGACGGGTTTAGGCAACCAAGTGGAGGCCCGACATCAGGCTGGGCCAGGCCCGAGCCACTGTCTAAAGTATTATTATGTAGGTCAAACCCAACCCGAACTCGGCTCGACCGGTGGCTAACCCTAAGAACAAATGGTGAGTTAGAATTATTGAATAATTTTTTCTAAGAACGATAGTAATATGATTTGCCGATTAGATTAAGGTGAGGTTCAATGCGAAATATTTTATCAAGGAAAATATTTTCATGTTATTAAAAAAAAAGGAAAATGTTTTCATGTAAAACATTTCTGTTTCTTTTCGTTTTTCCGTGTTTGGCTGAAAAGTTAAAAATATTTTCAAAAGAAAATTTATTCTTCAGTCGCCAAATAGTTTTCAACAAAACTTTAAGAATGGCTCTCATTGAAGGGTTTTTTTTTTTTCCAAGGAATAAGAAGAAATACAAATCCATGTGTTACAGATATGTAATGTATATATGCATATTTATAAACTCTCTATATATATACATATATCTATACTATTATAAAGCAAACACTTAGATTTGGTGAAGTTGGTGAAGCTCCAAATTCAAAAAAGTGTCACTTTTATGTACAGACCAAAACATTCTCAAAAACTACATAAATTACTAAAATTGTACATATCTTTGTTTAACTCAAAGGGTAAAAAGGTAAAATACTAATTCAGGTTTTGTAACCACCCACTAATCATCACCTATTTGTTCTCTACCACTTGCTTAAATTAACTATCCCAAATTAACCACCACCCACGTAGTGGGGCACCCATTCTAGTATATATATATATACTAGCAATGAATCCGTCCCATGCACAAGAATAAGACAAAAAAGTAAATAATTTAAAAATAAATTTTTTTAATTAAAATATATTGATATTTAATATTTTGTATATATTTTATGAAGATAATAATTGGCTTAATAAGATCGGGTTTGTTACTCTCATACTAGGTCTAATATTTTGAATGTTCCTTTTATATACATAAGTGTTACATGTAGTCCTACTAAACTAAAAGTATATAACTAAGAGCGTATTATTAAGTGACAAAGGTAAAATTAAGTCATTTTCTTCTAAAAATGCAAAAAAAAAAAAAAACGAAAAAACAAAAAACAAATCATTAGTAATGAACAAAAATTGAGGTGATCAACTTAAGTTTTTCCAAGAGGATATTAAATGAAATATTTGAATAGGTTGTATTTAAAAATATGTGCTCCAAAATCTAATCAAAGATTAATTTATTTTGACCCAATCAAAAATGAATAAGGTTTTAATTAAATATTTGGCATAAGACATTATACATTATATGATTAGATTAATTCATTTTGTAACTTATGCAATTTATATCATGGAAATGTAAAATTATTTTTATTTTTTATTAAAGATTCTATGTAAGAGCATAAGTAAAAGAAATTTGACAAACTTACCTTATACTTCCTAACAATTTTGATGGGTAATAACAATATTAGGAATTTTGTTATGTACTTCCTATCATAGAAATTTAATGTCGTTTTTATTTTTCATTAAAGATTTTATGTAAGGAGGATAATTGAAGGAAAGTTAACAAACTTAGTCACAAAAGAATGAAGTTTAAATAAAAAGACTAAGTTTGAAACTATTAATAGTATCAAGAAAATTTTGATTTATTTTTGTTATTATTTTTTAAACATTTTTGAAGAGGTGTGATTGATGGGTAATAAAAATATGGATAATGCTATATATAATTCTATTTCTTAATATTTTTTCTCAGCCCTAGACACAAGATTGTAGGACCCATATAATAAATTCATGTGAGACTTATTTACTTGTGCCCAAGAGTGAGAAAAGGAAAAAAAGAAGGGCAAATTACAATGACCTCCTTTAAAGTTTTTTGAAATGTAAGCTAGTTCCCCTCATGTTCTAAAAATTACACTGGCATCCCCTATCAAAAGTTTGTTGGGTAACAGAACTAACTGTAGTGTTGAAATTACTGCTTTACCCTTTCTAACCCATTGAATCTTCTCACCACTTATAACTCTTATAATCACGCAACTCATTTTTCTCTCTTACCTCCATGTGTACCCAATTTTTAGGTGGGTCAAAGTCAAAATATAATTCTCTTCTCTTTTCTCTCTCTCTCTCTCTCTCTCTCTCTCTCTTCTGCAAAATAAAAACCAAAGTTCTCTTCTCCCTCACCTGGGCCACTATGGCCAAAACCAAGCCTTCCTTTCTCCTTCCTTCATACTCGTAAACTCTTCTTCCTCACATGGGCCACCATGGCAAAACCCGAGCCTTCCCCTCTCCTTCCTTCAAGCCCTAAACTCTTCTTCCCCACATGGGCCACCATGGCCAAACCCAAGCCTTCCCTTCTCCTTCGTTTACACCCATAAAACTCATCACTGCTTGAGAAATCATTCAGTTACAAGCCCTTACCCCAACTACTATAGCCCTTTACAGAATACCCATCACCATCATTTTCTTCCAGCAACTATAATCAACCACATTGTCACCACTATCATCACCCACATCCATCAACATCCAAACCCATTGTCCCCATCTCCATCACCAAAGCCCCCTCTCTTCATTCTCAAAATTCACCACCCATATCTCCACAACCAAAACCCACAACCCCCATCTCCATTTTCATTACCACAACCGCCCAAACACCACGTTCATTGCTGCAAATATGCAGTAACAATCCAATATTGGGTGCAATTTTGTTGTATATAAAAATACATACACACATACATATAAATATACCCCCCCCCAACACACACATATATATATATATATAATTGTAGGGTGTATACATTTGAGTGTGTATGTGTATTTAATATATATGTGTATATATGAAAATGATCATGTTTATATGTATTTATGTAATTTTGGGTTTGATTGTCTGTGTATATAGATATAATTTTATTGATTTTTGTTTGAACGAGAGAAGTGGATTACTAGGTTTTGTGAATCAAGGTCATGATAAAGGGTTTGTTTTGTGGGTGTGGGTGTGGGTGGTGGGTGTGTGGGGGTGGGGGGGGGGGGGGGGGTGGGGGGGGTTGGGGGTGTGGGGTAAGGTGGTGGGTCGATGGGGGTTCACTACCATTGCTATGGAAGATATAGGTTGGGTTAATGCAAATGGAGAAGAGAAGAGAATGGTGTATATTTAGTATTTCAGATGATAGGTGGCACTATTTGAATGGTTCAATTTATTATATTTTTTTATGCAATTACTTGTATTCATTTTATCAAGGGTAAAATTGGTATTTTAGAATTTTTGGAATGATGTCATCCAATTCATGTTAATCTTTCTAACGACAACTTAACGGGGAGGGGAATTATGTTACAAAGTTTTAAAAGTAAGAGAAGTTAGTGAAATTTTTAGAACGTGAGAGGAATTGTCTTACATTTCAAAAAATCTCAAGGGAGGTCAGTGTAATTTACCCAAAAATGAAATGAGATCAAGTATAGCATTTTTTTAAAAAATATTAATAATTTGATTATAAATATACTTACTATCATAAAAATTTAAAATTGAGTTTATTATTTTTTATTAATGATTCTATGTAAGGGGCATAATTGAATGAAATTTTAAAAACTTACCATATAGAATAAGTGACAAAATAAAATAAAATGTAAAGTAAAAAGAATAAGTTTGAAACAATTAATTGTATCAAGATGTGTATTTTCATATCTTAATAATTAAAAAACGTGAGAAAATTGAATTAGGATTTTCAGCTCTAGAGAGAGAGAGAGAGAGAGAGAGAGAGAGAGAGAGAGAGAGAGAGAGCAAGAGCAAGATGGTGAAGGTTGTAATTGCTGAACCATAATTTTCTAAACAAACTGAAAAATAAAGAGGCCATCCACCTGGCTTCCCCAATCTTCCCTTTTTTAATGAAATTTATCTTTTAACTTCCTCTACTCCTATTTAGGCTATATTTGGAACGTGGACGGGAAAAAAAAAAATAAAAGAAAGTGAGAGAGAAAATGTAGCAAAAATGATTTCTTTCGTCTATTTGATTTTATAAAGAAAATGTAAAAAAAATAAAAGAAAAATAATAAGATAACTATTATGTAATAGGTTTAATTATAACAACACCCTTAAACTATGACTTAGTATTACGAAACATCCTTAGCAACTTTGAAGGGTAGCCCAACAGCGCAGAAGGCGCAATCCTGAGCCGTAAACTCGAACATGCCATGTGTTCGAAACTCCGCAGGTGCTTCTCCCCTTCAGGGCCACCCACCAAGGCTTCGGCCTTGACTAGCCCAGCGCGCTGTGTTGTGGGGTGGTTGCTCACCCCCAGGTTTACAGGCCAGCCACGGGTTCAAAAGGCTCAAGATTGGGGTGGTTCTGGGTCAACAAAAAAAAAAAAAAAAAAAAAACACTTCTATTAGCAATATATTAAGTAATTTGTTAAGAAAATAGATGAAAAATTATAACGTGATTTGCACATGTTTACAAAAATATAATTTTATATTGACATTCTCTTTTTATAATAATTGTCTAATTACTGAAATATTCCTTGAATTGCCCTTATATTTACACATCATTAAAAAGGCATTTCAGTCATTAGATAATTGTTATAAGAAGGAAATATCAATTTAGGCATAAAACTATAATTTTTGAAATTTATGGAAGTAACATAATAATTTTTTTTAATCTATTTTCTTAATATATTATTAATAGAATGTGTTGATTGATACAAATTGGTAGTTTATGGAGTCAATATATTACGTTTTAGAGTTTAAGAGAGTTTAATGATACTGAGTCAGAATTTAAGGGTTGTTATAATTAACCCTATTTAATAAAAAGAATCATCTTCTCTTTCATCTATGGGTGGAGATTGGGCAGGCCCGACCAAGCCAGCCTAGACTATAAGTAATGTTTATATCGAGCCTAAAATTATATCCTAACCCATCCATTATACTCAGAAATTATTTAATAAAAAAATTATGTCATGAATTAGACATAAATGATGTGTTAGTTAAAGTAGTTTGTGTGTTTTTCTATTGATTAAAAATCAAGTCCTAAAATTTTGTCACTAATTTTTTAATAAATATTGTTTTCTTCCAAAATAAAGTTATTTAACAAAAAATCTAAATATATAAATACATTGTTCCACATATATTTCGTGTTGGGCCAAAACTTTAAACAAAATTACTAAATTCGCTTATTAATATAATCAGGCTTAAAAAAAATTTCAAACCCTATAAATGATGAATGGGCTAAGATGAACTTAGTAGGTCATCAGGCCTATGACCACCTTTACTTTTTCTTTCTCACTTTTTTTTTTCTCATTTCTTCTAAATTATAAACGAAAGAAAAAAGAAGTTATTATTTCCCCTTTCTTTCCTCAAACAAACTGCTTGTTGCTCTCCTTTCTCTCTTTTTCCTTCTTTTTATATTAGTGGGTCTCACACCAAGCAATGCCTTACTCATCTCTCCTTTCATCTGCCTCTCTACTTCCCTCAAATAAAAAAATCTTCTCTCTATCTCATCATTGGACAAATAGGCAAATGGTAAGCGAATATTGACTATTACCACTCAAATTAAACTTTATAATGAGAAACCTATTATCACATATACAACTTATCATTTTTCGTTAATATTAAACACTATGGGGCCCACTAAACCTTCTCTCACCTCACACGACCCTCTCAAAGTTGAAAATTTGTACATTTTTATTATATAAAAACTACATATTTTAGTTGCTTCATTTTAAATTAAAATCCTCTTCCCTTTCAATTTATTAGCTATAATGCATTGAATTTTGCCAAATGAATAATTTAGGAGGTTTTTATAGTGATTCACTCTCTATTGATTAAGGGCTTAGTTGTCATATTCAATTTTTTTCTATGTTATGAAATAACTACAATGACATCTATGCTACACAGCATTTTGTTACATATTGGTTGATCAGTTTCTGACGATACGAAAAGATTTCAAATTGTGCCAAAGAATTGATAGACCCAGAAATTCCGTAAAGGGAGCCAAGTAGGAAAAAATATTACTAACTACTGTAGGCAAAGGTGGACCAGCAAGCATGGAGTTGACTTATACATAGTTCGTTTTGAGAATCCTGATGGTCATTGAAGTGGCTCGAGTCTCCCAAAAAGCGGCGCAGAGAAAATCTAGGGCAACTAAGAGAGAGATTGCTCAACTCAAGCTGAAATATTAATGGCAGAATTCTTAGAGAAAATGACAAAGGGTGAAGGTTCTAAATTTAGAGTCATCAGAGACTCTTTGTATATACGGTGAGAATTAGGAATTATGAAACTACAACGTGGCAATCCTTGATTGGACAAGCACCAGAGCCATCATAGCCTTGGGCGGCTGTGTCAGTTCTGGTCAGTCTGATTGGATGGAGACATGGACTACTCATCCAGCCAGGGGTTGCCACATGGCTTTGTGTTTAATTTCATACAAGTTGCATTAATGGTAAGTGACCTTAATTGATTTTAATTGATCTTATATTTGAGTGCAATCTGGGAGGTGGTCTCTCTCTCTCTCTCTTTCTTATCTGGTTGATAGTCAGATCCCTGCACGCGCAAGAGGCGAGTGGTTCAACGGTTCTTTTTAATTTTAGCCACTGTAAGCACCCCATTTTTGCGCACTCGGCAATCTCTGGCCTGATTGAACTCCATTTTAAAACCCCACATGAATATCCAAGCCCAAACAAACCTTCAGACCTCTATCTAATCAAGTCAATTGCCTCTCGGGCCCTTCTGGCCCACCAGAAGCCCAATAACCAAAATACCCCCGGGCATCGTCCAATCTTATCCAATCTGGCACATCTTCTTTAAGATAGTAAGTCAATTCAATTTAAATCCAATCCAGTTTACCAATTGCCTCCCGAGCCCAATCGAGGCCTAATCACTCTTGTAGGCCCCCCCCTCTAGGCACGTCTTTGAAAAAATTCAAAATCGCTCAAGATAATAAGTCCATCCTTCCAAAATGTTTCTAGACGGTTAGGCATGCTTAATACGCCATTCTAACCAATTTCGGCCCCGTTCTGGTTAACTTCGGTCAAAATAACCATTTTACCCCTGATTACCTCAGCACTGCACAAATTCCACCAAACAATGAAAATAGCTTCCAAGATCATCTCTGAACAATCCGGCACACTTAATATGCCACTCTAATCTATCATGACCCTTTCCAACCAATTTCAGCCAAAATGACTATTTTACCCCTAGTGGCCTAAGTGCGCCCCGAAGCCACACCGGCTTTAAATACCAAACCGGCATATCCTATCATATGCCCCTGTTCAATACAAGATGAGTCCCATGATTCTAAACACTTTCAACTCAATGAAAGTCCCCTGGAGCGTCACAGACGCTTTGCTAGGGTTGTCTTTTCCTCTCAATTCTTGGTTTATAACTCATCGTCAAATGACTTGAGAAATGCATAAATCAAGGAATTACCAAGAGTTTGTCCATAGGTCTTTCCATTGATATAACTTGATTGAATAGATTGCTTCCTGAAGCCCCCAATTGCATGGCTCGAAAACTGCCACTTTTAATAACCCCTAGAGCGTCTTATATATGCTCCGCCAAAGTAGTCTTTTTCTCCAATTCCCAGATTATGACGCACCGTTAAATAACTTGAGAAATGCATAAATTAGGAAATTCCTAAAAGTATTTCCAGAACACTTTCCATTGGTACGGTCTGATCAGAGAGATCGTTTTCCAAAGGCCCCGATCACGTGGCTCAAATATTGCTACTTTTAAACATTCACGGAGCGTATCATAGAGGCTCTGCAAAATTATATTTTTGTACACGCTACTCGAGATGATATCTTACTCTTCCAAACACCTTTGAAGCTCCCCGAAAGTTTTCAGTTCTCGAGAAACACTAGGAGAACATCGTGGATGCGGTCGATTTCTCTAAATCCTTCCCGGATTGCACAATTGTCGAGACAAAGTTTAAACAAACATTTTCGGTGGCGGAGCATATGCTACATGTGCCCAGATTTTGATCAGATCGATCAAAACTTTGCTTGCTCCCTAAGATTGAGCCAATACAGAGTGTGCCACATGGCATTCAGCAAGTGGAACAGTATTGACACATGTAGCACATGCACCTGGGCAAATTTTGCCCTAGCGCATGTAGCACATGCATCAGGTCTCCCCAGATTGCCTATAAATACAAGCCTCCCCATTTGCATATTCTGTAATCGAAAACAATAACGAAGCTCTGTAGAAATAGCCTCTGAACTCTAAAATTCTATATATCCCTAACCCTCCAAGCACCTAAGTTAGATTCAACCTCTCTCTAATCTATAAACTCCACCTACCAAGCCTCCAATGCCATAGAAGATCCATTTCCAACCCCTTCAAGCCTCTCTAAGGCCATTCAAGTTCAAGACTTAGTATCCATGGAAGCTTGAAAGTGCTTTGAAGGTAAAAGTGGTATTCTCTTTTACATTTTTGTCATTCCTACTCTTCTCTTCTCCCCCTTAGCCTACTTAGGTTATTCTCTATTTTAAACCCCCATCTTCTACCCACCTTTATTGCATGTTTGAAGCAAGTGAACTCCTAGTTCATGTATAAAGGAAAGCTTATGACAGCCACTGTATAAGGGGATCTCTCACTAGCCTACTTGAAGATGGCATGGTCTTGGAGCACTTTGCAATTTGCTATGGGCTATAGCTTTGTATGTTTTCATGACCCCTCTTTACATATGGTTATCATATTCATATATTGCATGCTTGGCCCCATTTTTATGTTCATCGCCATATTTCAAAAACCTTCACTATTTTCATTTTTATGTCTTCTTCAAATTCCATGTCCGAATGCTTTTCTAAAAATGGTTCTAAGGGTTGGTTCCTTGAAGTCTAGGTCAAACTCTCAATTTCCATATCCTAGAGAATCCCCTTTTTAAAACCCTAACCTCCATTTTACATTATTGCATTTTACTACATCCAAGTTGCATAAAAATGGTTTTCTAACTCTTGACTTGCCAATTGATTTTCAAAACTTTACTCTCTTGACTTGTGTGGTTGGAATGGTCCCCATGGAGCCCTCTCTGGAGTGGCCTTCTCACTATATTGACCATTAGAACCCTAACTCTCTAGAGCGATTTTCTACACCGCAAATGTAGTTTTCAAAACAACCATATTTAATAAGAGTTCTCAAACTTCATTATCTTTAATTTGCATAAAAATGGTTTTTCAAAAACTACCATTTTCACGTTGATTTTTAAAAGTTTTGCTCTCTTGAATATGGTAATTGGAATGGTCCCATGGAGTCATTTTTAGAGTGATTTCCTTCAAATCAACCACATAAACCCTTATTCTTTAGAGTGGTTTTCAACGTCTTAAAAGTGGTTTTGCAAAACCCCCTTTCCAAAAATAATTTTCAATGGTTCATGCTCTTTAATTTTCAATCAAAGAAGTTTTTAAAACTATTTATTCAATATTAATTTTCACAAGTTTTACTCTCTTGAGTTAATGGTTGAAATGGTTCCAAGACAACCCTCTCTTGAGTGGTTTCCAAATACCAACCATATGAACCCAGCACTCACTTGAGTAGTTTTTATAAATTGGTTTTTTGAAAAATACTCTCAAGTTTCATGCAAAAAACCACCTTCCAACCCTAGATTAACTTGACCCTAATTGTTCAACCCTAGGTTAAACTAACCCAAGTTAGTTAACCCTAGGTCACCTTAATCCTAGGTTAACCTAACCTTAGTTAGTTAACCCTAAGTCAAACCAAGGTCAACCCAACCTAGGTTAGTAAGCTCCAAGGTTCTAATTCAAAAACCCCTTTTCAAATAACCTTTTAACTCAAAAATCATTTTCATAACATATTTTAAAAAAATCCTACTCTCTTGAGATTTCAAAATCAATTCCAAAACCTTTCAAACATCCCTACACTCTATCTTCAAAAATGCCTCTAAAAAAAGTCCTCCTAAACTTGTCTAAACTAAAATGGCTAGACACTTAATATTTTCTAAAAACTATGTTCAAAAATATTTTCAAAAACTCACAAACCTAAGGTGTCCCCGCCCTTTTTATGGTTAGGGATTCTAAAGGAAGGTGATACATTAAACATAACCTCCGAGATTGTCCATATTAAGGTTCTAAAACCCTAAATGTGTTCAAAAGCTCTTTTCAAAAATGATTTTCAAACATCACCTTCTTGAAGCAACCCTAATCCTTCCATGGTTAGGATTGTCAAGTGTAAGTGAGACATTCAAAAAGGGTTCTATAACCCTAAAGTTTAAAAAAAAAACTAGAAGGAAGTTTCTAGCCCCTTTTCCAGATATGGTTTCAAAATTCATATTCCTGAGGGAGTTTAATTCTTCAATGACTAACCTCTCAAAGGTAATGAAACATTAAATATGTCTTTCCTAAAGTATTCAAAAACTACTTTAAAAAACATTTCAAAGGCAAGTTCACAAGAGTATTTCCAATTCAAACTCTACCTCTAAAGATTTCAAAAATCAACTCCAAAACCTTTTCAAAACTTCCTTAAGTTGTTTCAAAGCACCTCTAAAATTCCCTCGAGTTGTTTAAAAAACATTTTAAAACTCCTTTGAGTTAATTTAAAAAACATTTAAAATCATCTTTAATCCCAATTCCAACAATATTTCAAACATCCCAAGTCCTTTTTCAAATGCATTTTTCTAAACTCTCAAGTTTTCTTTTTCCAAAGATCATAAAGTGTCTTCAAACCTTTTCGAAAGCCCCAATGTGCCTCTTTTTTATTGGGCCCTTACCTGAACTACGAATGACCTGATTCTCGCCAAATAAGATACGTAGATAACCTAAAATGGTGCAATCATAACCTTTATTTCAACCCAAGTTCCCTTTTCAAAAATTTATATCAATTCAAAGTTCTTATCTCAAATTCCTTCAAAATTTTCATGTTTTCAAACATCTATTTTAAAATATGCATCATGTATCATTCGTCTAAAAAGTGATAACCAAATCATTTTTTCTAAAGTGGATATTAAGTGAATATTAGTAACCGGTTATTCAAGTGAATAAATTAAGAGTGATGAGATATGTAGATAGTGAAAGAGCAGGGTAGGGTGATGATCTGAGGATATCTTCCCTACACATAATCAATCTTTGTACCTTAGATTTCTATTTCAAAGACCAAAATCAAAGTCACGTTTTCAAAAGAGCTTTCAAAAGGTTATCCATACCTCTTTTTCAAAAACCTTCTTAAAAAGGACATTTTCAAAAACTTTTTCAAAAAACCTAAGTTTAGTCTTCGAATTACACTTAGTTTTAGGTGAATTAACACATCTTTAACTATGTTAGGTGGCAACTCTAAACTTTTTTCAAAAGCCCTTGTCCAAATCAAGTTTTCAAGTTTAAACCTAGTCACACTCATCCTTCTAGGAGGATGAGTTCTAATGAGAGAGCACCGTGTTTTTTCTCGAGCCAAGAGGGCTTGGTGTCCAAAAATCGGGGTGCAACAACCACCAAATCATAACTTGTAAGTAGATCCCGATAAGATGGATAGGAGTTTACCTAAAGACTTCCCTAAATAGGGAGACAAACTTTGAGCACATGGTGCTTTGTTGATATTGTTTAGGATATCCAGGAGATCGTAAAGCATCTAATCTCGCGGGGGATGACCGCTTAAAGATAACTTCACAGGGGATGCCCACTTGCAGAAGAAAGCTCTACCAACGTCACCTACACGAGGTTGATGCGAGGTGCCTTTAGTGATCTCATAGGATTAAACCTGCTAGGAGAACTTCACAGAGGATGTCCCACTTGGTGAAGGCTACCTTGCCGACGTTACCTGCACGAGGCTAAAATGGGGTGCCTTAGGTTAAGCACGTGATATGCTCCGTGGAGAGAGAGAGAGAGAGAGAGAGAGAGAGAGAGAGAGAGAGAGAGAGACCTTGCTGATATCACCTGTATGAGGCTGACGTGGGGTGTCTTAGAGAGCCTACGTGGCATGCCATATGGAGGGAACACCTGGCCATGTGGCGCGGGCAGATTGGACTACCTACAACTACCAACTATTGCAACTTAAATTTAAATTTTGTAGTCGGACACTCATCAAATATTAAGGAGGCAAAAATCATAATTAATGTAATACTTAAAAGTAAAGACACTACTTTTGCTCTTAATTTTTTCTTTTAGGCTAGAGAAAAAAGCAAAATTTCTTAGGTTTTGGAGGGACAATATAAATGTTTTATTATGCATATTCAAAAATATATAGAGTTTGAGAAATTTTTTTAAAACTTAGGGGGGTTAATACATATATTTTATTATGAATACTAAAAAAATTTATAGGATCTAAGATAATTTTTTAAAACTTAAGGGGGGTGGTGGCCCCGCTCGCCCCCCTTGTCCGCCAGTGTATGCACCTATTGTCTTTGTATATTTATGGTCTATCGACACTTCATCCACCGTCAAAACTACGGTTGAGGCTTAAGGTTTGTAACCTTTCCTCTAGATTTTTGTTATTTGTGCTCTCTTTTTTTGCTCGCCATATATATATATATATATATATATATTTATACACATATATGCATACATGTCTTCTTTGTTGTTGACGGATTGCTTCATCTAGTATTAGCAATGGTTACCGCTTAAGATTTGCAACCTTCTCTTCTGAGATCTCCATTAATCCTCCCTCACTCTCCATATGTATACATCTCGATAACTATATGTAGAGATAATACATCAGTATATATCGATTTCAATTGTATTTTGGAAGCACTAAATTTGTTGACAAGATGAAATGGTTAGACGTACGTACATGTAGGGATGGCAACGGGGTGGGTTTGGGTTGGGAGACCCTACTTCATCCGCGCCCCTTGCCACAATTACTTCTCCCCTTGTCCCTGCCCCGCTTAACCTATCCCCCTCGTCCTGAGCCGTCTCTTTTATGTTAGTAATTTTGTCAAACACATCATAGAAAAAGTAAAGGTCAAAATCACAAAAATAAGGGAAAAAATCACAATGTTTGAATTCTAATATAGTATAATAATAAATATATATATGTATGAATGGGGTGAGTTAATGCACATTACCTCTTAAGTCGACCTACCGCGATTAGTATCAACCTATACCCATGTCAATACAGGCGGGGTAGGATGGATATCCAAGATGTTGGGTTGTTCACAATCCCTAAGTGTATGTGTGGGGTATGTGTTTGTGGGTTGTAGGTAAGGATGGCTATAAGCCCAATGGCTCGTTAGGCCCGTCGAAGCCTATTCATTATTTAAAGGATTTGGGAATTTTTTTGGGCACGATTTTTAATGAATGGGTTTAGAAATATTGATTTGAAGCCCAACCTAGTTTGGCTCGAAATATATGTAAAATAATATAAATATATATATTTAACGAATATAAAATTAGGTTTTATGTTATCAAAGTTTATTTTTAAAGAAATTTTTTTTTAGGTTAAATGAGCAGGCTTGGGAATGTAATTTTTATTTTGAGTAAACTTGAGATTTAACTCTAGACTTGATGGGAATCAGGGGCAGAGAACCACCACGGTGGTAATTGAGTTGGCTTCAGTAGCTGGACTTAGAACATTACTCTTCTCTCAACGGTCGCGTGTTCGAACCCGCTTGCGATAGTAGTTGCATGAACCAAATGCTGTTGAGAATGGGTTAAATGTTGCTTGCGCTTTAGCGAGGCCATGGTGACGAGCTCACTCTTACTGGGTCAGTAATTATGGCTCAAACTGAAAATTTCGCAGTGGATGGGAACGGGTATGGTCACACCCAAATTGGGGTTACTATATTGGTTGCTCCTTCCCACCATTTTGTTCAGCCAAAAAAAAAAAAAGAAAAGAAAATCAGCGGCAGAGCCAATGTAGGCCCAGAAGGGGCAAATGTCCCCCTCAAGTTTTTAAGAATTGCATTTTTGCCTATAAATTTAGGAAATTTTCAATTTGCCCCCTCGGAAATTTGTAAATGTCCTCCCTCAACTTTTCAAGAACGTTATTTTAACTGAAAATTCATGAAATACTTGTCAATATGCCCCTCTAAAAATTTATAAATACCCTACTTAAATAGTTATTTTGCATTAAAAATCTAATTATACATTTTATATTTAAACTTATATTCATTATACGTCTATATAGAAGTTAAATACCCTATTAGCCAATTATTGATTACGAAGAAAAAAAATTCCTCAGTTTTTATTAACGGTTGCCCCTTCTAAAAATATTTTCTTGCTCCACCACTGATGAGAATGATTTCTACTTGACCCAACCCGATCTGATCCTAGACTAATTGAGTGTGTAAGTGTCGTGCCTCACTTTTTCGCACTCGAGAAGATATGTGAGAACACACGGTACTCTCTAGTTAGAATTCATTCTCTTATAAGAACGAGTGCAACTAGGTTTGAATTGAAAATTAATTTGAATAAGGGTTTTTGGAAAAAGATTTAGAGTCACCACCTAACTTTGTTAAGGTGAGTTAGATCACCTAAAACTAAGTGTAATCCAAAGATTAAACTTAATGTTTTTGAAAACTTCCTCAAGAAAGGGCGTTTCTTTTTTTTGGAGAAAACAGGTTGTTTGGCAACTTTTGGAAAGATTTAAACCCTTTTTTAAAATAACTCTATTTTGGTCTTTCAAAAACAGTGGTTCTAGGATCGGAGGTTGGTTACGTATAGGGAAAATGTACTAGGTTATCACCCTATCTCGCTCATACAGTACCTACGTGCATTTTCACTCTAGGTTCACTCATTTATAATCTTCAATTATCCAATGTCCAATCATATCCACTTTGAGAATTTTAGAAAGAGATTTATTTCATCACTTTAGGGATGATGTGATGCATAATATGCAAGTGCATGAAAAGAATTTGGAAAGAGATTTTGAAAAAGGAACTTGGAATTTTGAAAAGGGTTGTGACTGCATTCATGAGGGTTGCCTACATATCCCTTTATTGGGAATCAGGTCAGTCGTAGTTCAAACTTAGGATCTGATTGAAAATAGACACTTTGAGGTCTTGTTTGACTTGAAAAGACATTTTGGAGCCTTTGGAAAGTTTGACTTAAAAAGGTTCTTGTTTGAACTTTGATTTGAAGATTTAAAATTGAACTTTGATTTTTTGAAATCAAACTTTGAAGTAGAACTTAGACTTGTTTTGGAAAGTTAGAATTGAACCTGGAAATTATCTTAACTTGAATTTGGTTTGAAAACCATATTGATTTAGAAAAAAGTTGAAGTTTCCTAACTCTACTTTAGGGTTAAGGTTGAACTATGATTTTGGCCTCCTAGGACTTAAGTAACCTAGGATTTGTTTAAACATGCACTTGAAAAGTTTGATTTTGGAAAGCTTGATTTTAGAAAGTTTCAAATTAAGAAAGTTCCGAATTAGGAGAGTTCGATTTCAAAAAAAATTCAAATTAGAAAAGTTTCCATTTTAGAAAATATTTGATTTTAGAAAGATTTGAATTAAGAAAGGTTTGAATTTAGAATTTGGAAAATTGGGATTTGGAAAGATTTGACTTAAGAAACATTGAATTTGGAAAGTTGAGTTTTAAAAAGGTTTGATCTGAATTTGAGGTAACTAGGAATTTAAGCAATCCTAGAATCTAAAGTTTATGCAATGCATTTTGAATTAGAAAGGTTGGATTTCAATTGAAAAAAGGAAAGTTTGTTTTGTAGAAAGTTTTTAAAAAGGAAGATTTTGAAGAAGAAAGGTTTTGAAATTAGGAAAGATGAACATTAGAAAAGATTTGATTTGATTTGAAATTAGAAAACTTTAGTTTTAAAAATCTATCATTTTATGTGACTTTTTGAATTAAGAAATCTATAATTTCATGTAGAAAATAGTTTTGAAAATCTATGATTTGATGCAAATAGAAAGCTATGATTTTATATGAGAAAATTAGAGTTTTCTAAATATGGACTCTAGGATTTTGACTTCAAGACAAATAGTTTTTGAAAAGTAAATATTTGAAAAGAATTTTTAGGAAGTACATTTGTAAAACTTATTTTAGAAAAGTTTGAATATAGACTTTTGAAAGTCTCTTAGATGTCCCACTTTCCTAAAATGATTCTAATCATAAGAAGACTAGAACCATTCTAGGGTTATGACTTTGAAAACAACTAGGGTTTGAAACCCTAATATGGACTTTGATGGTCTCATTGAATGTAACACTTTCCTAAAACAACCTTAACCATGGAATGACTAGAATCACCTTAGAGTTGTGGTTTTTTGAAAACAATTTAAGGTTTGAACTCAAATTTGGACTTTGATGGTCATATTGAATATCAGACTTTCCTTGAATGGTTAGAATCATTTTAGGGTTGTGGTTTTGAAAACAACTATATGATAGCAACAATGCAATAGGGATATGAACATACAAAGTTAAGCTTCACCATATAACTAAGCAGGCCAGACTCACACTGTCTTAGATTGAACTGAAAAAAAATCTCCGACACGGTAATTCCCTCCGAGGCCTTCCTAGGCATGAACTAGAAGGCCCTTTGTTTCAAGCATGCAAGGAGAGGAGATAGAAGATGGAAATTAAAATACAAAAATAGCCCAAGTGTACTAAAAGGGAGAAGAGAGAGGGGGGGATTATATAAAAGTAAAAAGAACCCTAACTTATCTTCTTGTTAGGTTGAATGCTTCAATGGAGGACTTGCTTAAACTTTGAAATGGTCTTCAAGAGTTTCCAAGGGCTGCACTTGACCTTCAATGAAGCTTGAATACTAGGGTTTGAAGTGTAAAGATTAGGGTTAGAGTGTATGAATTGTATGAAGGCTAAGGTTTGAAGGGGACTTGAGAGAATTAGGGTTTTTGGGGCAATTCGAAGTTTGTTTTTAGAGAGGAAGAGTTTCTGGAGTGATTTTGTACACCCAGAATACGCAAAAGGTGGCCTATATTTATAGGCAAGCAAAACAAGGCTTAACGCCTGTTGCAGTGGCACCAGCCACTTAGAAAACTTTTTAAGGCAGCAAAAAATAGATATTTGATCCTTGGGACATAAGGCAGAAGATTTGGACGCCTGTCTTAGTGACTACCATGCAATTTTTAGATTGGCTTCACTAGCAGTGACTCTGAAAAGTCTAAAAATGATTCGAAAGGTTCCGAGTAGCCAGACTTGGCTGGGAATGGACGGGAACCCCTAAAAAGAGTGTCTTGGAGGTAACTGACTTGATGACCAGAACCGGAATAATCGAAAAGAGCGACCGGCCCACTAGGGATAAAACGGTCATTTGAACCGGGGGGACACTAGGATTTACCCGGAGTGATCCGTGAGAATGCTCAAAGGTTAGAAACACTATTAAGAATGTTCCAAGGGATTGCTAATTTGATACCCAGAGTCAGTGTTATTGGAAAAAGGGTCCGACCCACTAGGGGTAAAACTGTTATTGTACACCGAGTTTACCAAAATGGATTTGGAATGGTTCAAAAAGGTATTGGAAGGTTAGGAATACTATTAGAAGTGTCCTTAGAAGGTAACCAGTTTGATACCCAAAGCCGGTGTGGTTTCTAGAGGCGATTAGATGCTACGGGGCAAAATGGTTATTTTGACTGGATGCTCTCGGAATCGATCCAGAAGCGACTGGAAGACACTAGAATGTGCTATATTATCCTTGGGACAATCTTGAAATATTGGACTTACCACTCTGAGATCTTAGGAACTTTCTCAAGAAGCGGGCCGATGGGGCATAAGGGGTAGTTTGGTTATTTTTTACCTGAATGGGCTAGCAGGCACTGGTGTTTACTCGGGCTTTGAGTGGCTTCATTACTCTGATGATGTGTGATGAGTTAGTTTCCAAAGGTATCCCATTCTCTGGTAAACGTGTCACAGCCAAGAGGCGTGTTCGGTCGCGTGACATAGGGGGTTTGTTAAAATTTTCGATGTCGACATATTTGCGAGTGTTTCCGTCACTCTGACGGTTGCGATGTTTAAGAGTGTTTACGTCACTCTAACAGTGTGCATTTATTTTGAAGACTGCCTGATCGTGGGATACTACGAGATGGTCTTATCGCCTCGGGGCCTTAGGTATTTTCCCAATTTATGTGCAGAATAGAGGACATTCTATGTTAGCAAGCTAATAGGTGCCAGAAATGAACCGCTCTATCATCTCGGGGACTTAGGTTCTCTCCCAATTGACTGGTATGAAGGGACTTATCACTTCGAAGGGTTTTTTGCTTTCTCAATAAACGTGTCGTACTGGATAAACTTACCGTCTAAGGGATTAACTCTCTCGAAAGATGAACCGAATTGGGTTTGATTGGTCTAGACTGGAATTGGAACTTGTATTGAGGTTGAAATATGGATTTACTGTCTTTAAGAAGACGAGCCAATTGGAATTGGACCGAGCAATGCCCTGGGGCATTTTGGTCATTTTTCCTTTATTGAGCCTGGCAATCCCATAAAGCGGTTGATTAACTGGATTGAGTCTGGAAAATCAGTTTGGACTTAAATGTGTTTGTGCTGGTTTAAATGTGAGTCTAGTCGGGCCAAGAATTGCCGAGCAAGCAAAAATGAGCTACTTACGATAAGAATAAAATTTTAATGTGAAAATGTACTCTCTCAAAGCATCATTTAATACAAGAAAATTATTTGAAGTCTTCAATAGCCTATAGGCCTCACGTATATAAGGGCTATGCTTAACTTTACTGAACGTTGATCCATTAGAGGAAAGAGAGATCCATTGAAATATTTTTTAAGTTTATATTTTGTGTTTGATGTTAAATAATATTTGATATAAATAGTTTCTTATGTATATTAAATTTTATAAATAAAAATATAAATCTCAATAAATATATAATACATTTATAGCAATAGATCTAAAATGGTCCGCTAAAATATACCGATATCGGTATGATACATACTGATGGTAAAAATGTTATGCTTATCGGTATGATATTGCCAACTATGGAAAGGATCTCAATTGCTTAACTCTTAACGTTTTTAAAAATATGAAAACTAAGGATTTATCCTATGTACAAAAATAAAATAAAAACTTAAAAAATTTTTCCTTGTTATCATATAATAACCACATATTTTACTTGTTCTCTTTTAACATAAAATATTTTCTTTTATAATTTTCTATTTGCAATATATTTAGTTTTGCAAATGCTATGTTTGGATTGCAAATTTTTTGAGAGAAAGGAAAAGAAACAAAAAAGTAACAAAAATAGGATTTCAAATTTCTGTTTTTATTTGGTTGGAATGGCAAAATACGAAGGAAATGAATCGATATTTATCAATAAAGGTAAAGCAAAATGACAGAATACGATTTTATCACTCATTTCTCTTACATTTTCTTTTACTTACCACTTTTCCTTACAATTAAATAATAAGAGTAATTTCATTTCTCATCCCTTTTCCTTTTCTTTCAATAAATCGGCAAACACAACATAAGTGAATACCCTAGAAGATTTTTGTAAGGATTCACAATCAAATGATCTATTTATTGTGGGTTAGCTATTATATTCAGTATATTTGTTAGTTGTGTTTCTGTTAAACACCATGAGATGAGAAGCAGAGTTAGCTTAGTGGGTGCCCTATTCATATCATGAGGTCATGGATTTGACTCACCTTTCCCCTCCCTAGGTCTTTTTTTTTTTGTTTGGATTTGCCCTCCCTAGGACTTCATCCCACCAATATAACCAAAAAAAAGTTATGAGTTAGCCACAATAGCGTATAACCATATAGAGATTAAAATTTCACTATGCTATTAAAAGAAGAAGAACAATATTATGCATTATTACATTTTCTATTCCATGATTAAAAAAGTAAAGTGTAAGTTTAACTACTTTATCTTAGATAATTTTGATCTCATGCAAAAGATGTTGGGTAGTGCTAGTTAGAAGTGAACAAAAGAATCGAACCAACTTGGTCTTTATGGGTCGGTTTGGTGCAAATTTGTCAAACGTTTAGTTCAGTTTAGGCTCTTAAAAAGATGACCGATCAATTTGATTTGGTTCTTTGCTTTACATTTTATGGGTCCGACCTAACCCAATCTAGGAACCAAATCAAGACCTGATCCTGTATATATTACATAAGTTTACATATGTCTTGAAATCATTATTATTTGTACCTAATTATTGCTAATATGTGTTTATATACTGTTATTTAATTATTTTTAAAAATTGAGTATGCAAGATTATTCCTTTTTTGTTTATTTTTAAGTAAATAAACTATGTTTCATATAATAAAAGTGGATGCGAACATGCCAAACTAGATCTTGACCCGAATCAAACCTAAGACATGGAATCGAATGAGAAAAACCTAAACCGGGTTTTGGGTTTAGCACGTATAAGCACTCCATTTTTACCCACTCGGCAATTTTCGGTCCAAAGCATCGCTATGGTCAAGTTCAAACACTATTAAGCCCTAGACAACCTTCCAAACATCAAATCAAACTTTTAAGATCAAAACGGTCGCTTCCACGCCTAAATGGCCGTTCCAGAGTCAAAATGACCAAAATGCCCTTTGGCATTCCCTCGCGGCCCTATGCATTCTAGGTAGTTTTTCGAGATTAGGCGATCTTTGAAACCAATTGCCAAAACTTTTAGAATGGCAGCAACATTCACAAACTATCAAACAGTTAGAATGGTGAAAACACTTGCAAACAAGTCAACACGGGCACACCCAAGCAACCTAATGTCAAAAGGCTGACAAAGCCTCTTGGTTGTGGCATGTTTACTGAGGACACCATGCCTATGCAAATCAAACCATCACAATCGTTAGAGTGATGGAAATACTCGTAAACGTAGGCCAACATTGATGCCCGCTAGCCCTAACCGTTGAAAAATGACTATTTTGCCCCTAGGTAACCTGACAAGTCTTTCAAGAAAGTACATCTCTCCAGACGGTAAGACCAACCCTAACACTGTCTTTAGATAGTTTGGCAAGTTCAAGATGCCATTCGAATCGATCCCGATCCCATTCTAGAGAACCCCAGTCAAATGATTATTTTGCCCCTAGGTAGCTTGACACATCTTTCGAGAAAATACAAGTTCTCAAGATAGTAAGACTACCCCAAATAATGTCTCTAGACAGCCTGACATGTTCAAGATGCCATTTGAATAAATCTCGATCCCATTTTAGAGAACCCTGGTTAAACTGACCATTTTGCTCATAAGCAGCCTGATGCGTCTTTCAAGAAAGCACAAGTCCCTCAAAATGGTAAGACCTCATTCAAAACTGTCTCTAGATAGTCCAGAATGTTCAAATGGCCATTCAAACCAACCCCAATCCCATTTTGGAGAATCCTAATCAATAGAATCGTTTTGCCTTTAGGCACATCGGCACGCCTTTCGAGAAGCAAAAATCCCTTGAAGTGGTAAGACCATTCAAAACTACCTCTAGGTAGTTAGACACATCGTAATTACCAAATAAAGTCCATTCTGGTTCCATTCTGGCAAGCCTCTGTCAAGATGACTATTTTAGCCCTAGATGTCTAGGACATTTTCAAGACCACACTGACTTTTGGGAGTTAAAGTGGCCCCTATCGAGACAGTGTGGTAAAGGTTCCATGACCTTTCAAAGCAAGTCCCTTGGCTCGAAACATACTTTAATCAACAATAGATTCGAGAAGTGTGTTATATACGCTTCTCTAAAGCTAACTTTTTCTTTACTTCCCTAATTTAAACGCACCGTCGAGCAATTAACAAAATGTGTAAACTTGGGAATTTCTAAGATCCCGCTAAGTAGGCTTTCCATCAATATGGACCAATCATCAAAACCATCATCCAAAGGCCGTGATCAAACGACTTAAAGAGAAGTACTTTCAAAAACTTGGAAAAGTGTAAAAGACACTTCCAATTTTCCATTTCAAATCTCGATTCCCTCATTATAACGCACCGTCAAACGGTTACCAAAATACATAAATTAGGGAATTTCATAAAGCCTTTCCAGAGGACTTTCCATCGGCATGGTTTGATCAAGAAGATTCCTTCCCGAAGGCCATGATTGCATGGATGAAAGGCTGTCATTTTAACAAATCAAAGAAATGTCTCGCAAATGCTTCTAAAAGCTTACTTTCAAGCTCACTTCCCAAGATATTATCTCCATCAACCAGGATCACATGAGGCTCCCAAGTGACACTAAGTCAAAGAGAAACTGTAGGAGAACATCACCAACGAGCCCGATTCTCCCGGAACATCCTTAGATGGGACAAATATCAAGAAAAAAATAAGTATAAAAGTTCCCAGTATGGAATCATGTGTCACATGCATCCACATTTTGATCAGGTCAAGACAAAAACTGAAATTGTTGCCCAAGTGAAGTTGGATGCCCATCACAGGTGCGTCCAACCTTGATTAGTTTTTCTATAAATACCATCTCACGCCCCGAAGCCCGGCCTATACGGATTTAGGGTGCATGACTGGCTAGTAGCTTTGCTACCCAAGACCACATTACGTAAACCTGTTGAACACTTGTGCATTTATCATCTAAAAGATACATAATTGTAGAATTAAACTTTTATAAATGTAAGGTAAAATGTGTGTTATACATAACAGTGCTATGCCTAATCTCTAAGATATGAACATACCATGAAGTAGGCCTAATGAAGGCCACCACAATTATGACATTATAATATTACAACATTAGGGTCTAGCCCTTATACACGTTACATATCATAAGGCCCGTGGACCGCAATCCAAATATCCTCATAATGGGCCTCCCTCTAAGACCTCCCTGTTTGGTCACCTGAAAACATTTTTAGAAAACATAAGCTAATGCTTAGTGAATAACAATAATGCATGAGCGTCGTGTTAAAACATCATACCGTTTGGAAACCATAATATCATAGATGAGAGATGCGACATACATAACTCATCATAAGCATTTAACATATCTTGATTCTTATTTTAAAACATGAGTGTGTTACGACCCAGCTAATATTTCTATTCAATGTATATGACAATAACCGAACATTTATGCATATATATATCATGTACCTAGAAACGTATAAGTGTAAGCTTGAAAACGCACGACTTAGGCCACCGTGTTAACATATTTCGTTACTTCTAAAGCATAATGTCGAGAAGGTGAAAGACGTCATAGCGTGATCTTGCAGACTATGACACAGCATAAAAGTATATCTTAGCTCGTTCAATACCATTAGACACATCAATTGTCATCGTTCTTGAAAACGTATAAAACGTTGATTTGGAAACATAGTTAGCATAAGAAGCGTAAGCATCGTATTGAAACATTATATCGTGAGCTTTCATGACGACATGTAATGAAATTTCGAATATAGCCTCATAGGAGTGAGACGTAATACGTAACATGACTTTGTAAGGCATAATATAGCTATCATAAGCATACCGTGGCATTATACTGTAAAGCATTTCATAGTATCGTAGAAAGGAGAGATATATCGTGACATTAGTATTTATAGAAACATACGTAACTTATTGTGAAGCATTAGAACAAATCATATTTCTCATTCTAGAGTATAAGTGTGATACGTCTCTATATCAGAGCTAGGCTCCGCATAAGTAACCTTAAAGGTTATGTATAGGGCTCTTTAGGCTAAGATCTTAACCATGTACAATATTGCCCGCTTTGGCGCTTCATGTCACGCATGTGCCTACCTCACGATTTTAAATGCATTACGACGGTAACACTTCACCCTGCCTGCTCCCTCGGTAGCGCTTGAGCTATCCGAGTACTCAGCACAATACTGTTCATTCTGGCTTGCACCTGCCTACCCCCTTTTGGGCACTTGGTCTCAGTCGCGCGGTATACATAAGGCTTTTTAGGCCAACATTAGATTGTTCGCTCTGGCTCGCACCTGCCTACCCCCTTTCTGGGCGCTTGGTCTCAGCCGTATGATACACATAAGGCTCTTTAGGCCAACATTAGATTGTCCACTCTAGCTCACGGTACACATAAGGCTCTTTAGGCCAACATTAGATTGTCTGCTCTGGCTTGCACCTGCCTACTCCCTTTCTGAGCGCTTGGTCTCAGCCGCACAGTACACATAAGGCTCTTTAGGCCAATATAGTAACCATGAAGGTCACGTATAGGCTTTTTAGGCTAACCATGAGAGCTAAGCTCAGTCATTAGCACGTAGAGTGCTTTTGGCCAATCATAAGAGTTAGGCTCAATTATAGTAACGGTAAAGGTCACAGATAGGCTTTTTAAGTCAATCGTAAGAACTATGCTCAGTTATAGTAACCATAAGGTCACATATAGACTTTTAAGCCAAGGGACGTCTCCCAACATAGCAATAGATTATTTCGGGTCCCCTACTGTAGGACCATCGTTGCTAGTTTAGGGTATTGCCATGAAAGACCTTACATGACGATGGTTTATTTCACGTCCCCCATCCTAGGACTATCGGGCTAGATTAAAGTCTCACCACGAAAAGACCTAAAGTTAGAGTCGTACATTAGGAATCTTACATCTACTTTATGTGAACGTTCTAGTCCGTAGATTGTAATTCATATCATAAATAAGGTTCATATGTAATCCAAAGTATGACATTTATACTTGAACGTAATCATTGATGCATTGTACATATGAAAAACATTCATGATATAGAAGCGAGCTTAAAATATTTGAAAAATAATACGATTTTACTTATGGCATATCGTTACTCACCTCTATCCAATTGAACGGGTGTTAAGCAAGGTGCTTTTGCACATAATTCACATAGAAACATGGAACATCAATACACAATGCTAAGGCAAGACAATAACGCATAAACTGAGACTAAACACATAAATCCCTCGACCCTGACTCACCAACATCTCACTCTCACCATGGAAGAGTGAGACTAACTCTGGGGCAAGGCTCCGAAGTAAAATGAGAACATAAGGTTGAGGGTGAAGTATGAAACCCAGAACATCGATCCTCTCATCGCGTCCCAACCACCCCAATCAAAGGATTCTCACACAAGCCTAGTTCCATATGAAAATCAGCTTAAAGGCCTTTAATTTAATAGGTCATGGGCCAAAAATACATTTCGAGTGAAGAAGTAAGGTCTCACGAAGAATAGGGCAACACTTTGGAAAAATAAGGTTTTTGGCATAGTTTTAGGTCAAATTTAAACTTTCATATCTCTCAATCTATAAGGAAATAGAGAGCAAACTTTATATGGTACAAAGGTCTGTGTGTCTAGTTTCTAACGCTTCAAACGCTGCATCAATCCGAGTTTTGTAGTGAAAGTTATGCCCGTTTAACTAAACAGTGCCGAAGCTGGCAGACCATTTGAACACCCAACCGTGGAGTTCGAACGCTTAGGCAAAATGAATTGGGAGTTCGAACTCCAAGAAGAAAATTGGAAAAAACCTTTCTCTGATCGTTCGAACTCCCCTGGGGGGAGTTCGAACGCCCAAGCTTATTTCTCACCGTTCGAACTCCATATCGAGAGTTCGAATGCCCAGTTCTGGGCAGCACCCGAAGTTTGACCAAAACACAACCAAAACTCCTCCAAACACAACCAAACCTTCCCAATACTCTTAGGACTCAAAGATTAGCCTACAAGGATGATAATAACTCAAAATTGGAAAGAAAGAACAATTAAATCAAAGGGATCTGAAGTTTTAGAAACCCAAGCCCTAACTTGTATAAATTGGGGATTTCAATCCCAAACTCTCAAATCCTACAATGGGGTCTACAATGCTCAAGATTCAATCTATTTGGGAATCAAATGAGTCTCCTAGAACAACCCAATATCACAACCCATCAAGATACATGCATATACATACACAATTTGTAAAAAGAAATGGAGCTTACCTCTCTTCAAGCTTACCCAAGCCTCCAATGGCTTCTCTTGGCTTGGGTGGAGGCTCTCCAGGTTCTCTCTCTTCCTTCAATCTCCTCCCTCCTCTTTCTCTTCTCCTCTTCTCCCTCTCTTCTTCTCCTGAACGGTTGGGTGTGTGTGTGTGTGTGTGTGTGTGTGTGTGTGTTTTGTGTATATAAGGATGATACACATGGGAATAATCTCATGCGTCTCACTCCATGGGCTTAAGCTATATCATAAACTCTTATTGGTCATTTTTTACCCAAATGATGTAATAATTATTATTAAATCATGCAAATGCTACAAGTTCACATTAATTTAAATAAATAGAGATTTGGGATATCACATGCTAGGTCATCCCCCTTGTATTTTTAGAGACTAAAATTGTAAGGAAACTTTGCTAAAATTATCTCTCAAACCCAAAAATACATCCAAGTTTTCCAAATCCAAGAAGCTCCAACCCTTAAAGAATCAAAAGATAAGCCATGATTGATTGAAGACTAAGGTGAAGCTCAATTTATGTTATGTCTTCCCACTTTCGAAAATACTCCCTTGCATTACACTAATTGTCATGCTCATTTTATGTATTCTAGGAAGTTGTTTCTATATCTAAAACCCATTTCCAAATAACTTTTGATTGTGTTTTCAAAAAGATTTCAAATTTTATCTCTAAAAGTTTTGTAAAAAGTCTCTTGAACCTCTTCAAAGTTGTGTTCCCTAGTATTTCATGCCAAAACCTTAAGTTTTAGAGCTTAAGGTGTCTCTAAATCCATTCAATTTTTAAGTTATATGTTTCACAAAATACACAACTCTCTTGAGTTGATTTTCAAGTTTATTTCACAAAAATCACAACTCTCCTGTGTTGAGTTTTCAAGGTTATTTTACAAAACACACAACTCTCTTGAGTTGGTTTAAAAATTTATTTCACAAAAATCACAACTCTCTTAAGTTGGTTTTCATGCTTGTTCTCCAAAACATACAACTCTCTTGAGTTGGTTTTTTAAGTTATTCACAAAACTTACAACTCTCTTGAATTGATTTTTCAAGTTGTTTTACAAAATATATGACTCTTTTGAGTTGATTTTTCATAATGTTTTACAAAACACACAACTCTCTTGAGTTGGTTTTTCAAAAGATTTTCACATAAAATCATAAGTTTCCATATGAAATGATACTTTCTTAAGTGGTTTTCAAACTTTTTCGCAAAAAATCATAATTTTCAAGTTTGGCTTTTCAAAGTTTTTCACAAAAAATGACACTTTTCAAACATCCAAAATCACTAAGCTCAAAACCCTAGTTCAAAACCACTTTTGAAAACTACTAGATTCAAAACCTTAGTTGAAAACCACTCCTCAAAATCATTAGGTTCAAAACCCGATTTTAAAACCACCTTTTGAACCTACTGGGTTCAAAACCCTAGTTTGAAAACCACTCTTGAAAACCACTAGGTTCAAAACTCTAGTTTAAAACCACATTTAGAAACCATTAAGTTCAAACCCTAGTTAAAAACTGCTCTTGAAAACCATTAGGTTCAAAACCCTAGTTAAAAATTACTCTTGAAAACCACTAGGTTCAAAACCTTAGTTTGAAAAACCCTAAGTTCAAACCCTAGTTTGAAAACCACTCGTAAAAACCATTAAATCCTAAAACCCTTGTTTATTTCTCTAGGTTTCTAAAACCCTCATTTCTCTCTCTAGGTTTCCAAAAGCCTAATATCCCTCTCTAGGTTCCAAAACTCTAGTGTCTCTCTCTAGGTTTCCAAAACCCTAGTTTCTCTCTCTAAATTTCTCAAAATCCTAGTTTATCTCTATTCGTTCTAAAACCTAGTATCTCTCTATATGTTCCAAAACCTTACTTTCTCTCTCTAGGTTTCCAAAGCGAACCCTAGGTCAACTTAACCCTAGTTAATAAACCCTAGGTCAACCTAACCCTAGTTTGTAAACCCTTAGTCAACCAAACCTTGGTTAATCTAACCTAAGTTAGAAAATTATAAGTCTTTAATCCTAAGTGCCTTAGGTTTCAAACACAAATCATTTTTAAACTTGTCCTTTCAAATTCCTATATTCTTGAACATCCCATGAACATTTTGATAAAAGCCTTTCCAAACACTTTCATAAACTTTCAAATTGTTTTCAAAAGTTCTCTTCACCTTGTCTAAATAAAAATGTCTATTTCTAAATTGTTTTCTAAAAGCTCACAATCCTAAGGATGGTCCTAATTCTCCAATGATTAGGATTTCCAAATAAAAGTGATATATTAAATGAAACATTCACGTTTCATGATAGGGCTTCATTGACCCTAAACATCATTCAAACTCTTTTCAAAAATAATTTTTCAAATTCACATCCTTAGAATAACCCTAATGTTTCCATGATTAGAGTTTGCAATGAAAAGTAAGATATTGTTGGCGATTTCTATAGTCCAAAAGTCGGTTCAAAACCCTAAAAGTTTTCAAAAATATAAAGATAAATTTCTAGCCCATTTATTAAAGATATTTTTCAAAAATCTCAACCCTAAAGGAGTTTAGGTTGTTCAATAACTAACCTCTAAAGGGTGATGAAACATATAAACATACCATTTATGTGGTGAAGAAAATTGATTTCATGAATCTTTCAAGATAAGTTTTAAAGAGTCCTTACTCAATCTTACTCCAAACTCCCTTTTAAAAATCCTTAGCCAACATTTCAAAACAACTTTCAAAACTCTTATGAGTTGATTTCAAAACTTTTTAAAATTTTCTTGAGTTGATTTCAAAACTCTATTGAGTTGACGTCAAAACATTTTTAAAGTTCTCTTGAGTTGATTCCAAAAACATTTCAAAACATTTCTAGACCTACTTTTAAAAATATTTCAAATACTCTTTTGAGTTCAAATTTAAAAACCTTCCAAGATCCCCTCGAGTCCATTTTCTATTCGTGCTGCAGCACAAACTATGAATGACCTAATTCTCACTAAATGAGATACGTAAGCAACCTAAATCAATCTAGATGCAGTCATCCCGTTCTTCAAATGGACATTTTCTTAAAACCTTCCTTTTATCAAATTGCTTTTCAAAACACAATTTAAATATTCTATTTTTAAAAATCTTTTCAAAAACATGTATCACACATCATTTATCCCTAAAGTGATAACAAAACCCTGTTTTCAAAAATATATAAGTGGATATTAATTAACTGGAGATTAATGAGTGCAATGAAGGTGAATTGATATATATGTACTGATTATCGAGCGGGATAGGGTAATGATCTTAGAATATTTTTTGTATAAGTGACCAACCCTCGGACTATAGATTTTTAGTGTAAAGACCAACATGGAGTCATATTTTCAAAAGGGATTTCAAACATTTTCAAAAAGTTGCTAAAAATCTTGTTTTCTAATGCCTTCTCTAGAAGGCATTTTTAAAGCATTTTAAAAAAACCTAAGTTTGGTCTTTGGATCTTGCTTAGATTTAGGTAACCTAACACATTTTTAATCATGTTAGGTGGCGATTTCGAATTTTGTCCAAAAAGTCCTTACAAAAATCAATTTCAAGAATAAAACCCTCATCACACTTGTTCTTTTCCAATGATGAGTTTTATCAGAGAGAGTATCGGCTTTTCTTCAAGCAGAGAAATGCTTGGTCAAAAACTAGGGGAGTCGACTCAACCTAACCCACGCACAACCCTAGTGCTAGTAAACATATATGTACATATATATATATATATAAATGTAGGGGCAATTGCATGGACACTCTTTGAATTATAATTCAATATTACTTAACCCCCTTGCTAAACAAAGGTATTACTTGACCCCCATCAAGTATGACAATTAAAATCTTTATAAATATTGCTAGTAGATATTGCAAAATTACAATTACAAAATTAAACTTGACTATTAAAAGGGTTGAATTGTTTAATCTCTCCATATTTTTCCCACTCACCCCTTAACCACTGTTACACTGCCTTTTCCTCCCCCTTTTCTCTACCATCGCCACTGCGATGACCTTTTTCCCCACCCCATCTCCTTTCTTCCTTGTCTCTAGTGTCTGTCCCATCACCAATCTCCAATCCCACCTTTTCCCTCACCCACTACACAACTATTAGAGATTTATACTAAAAAACGTGCTTTGTGTAATGGTTTTGGTATTTATTAATAAATTAGTTATTCCATTTTAATGAGAATCTGTGTGAGCAATGTTTGCCTTGTATTATTTATTTAATGATTGTGCTTGTGTGTCTCTTATTCTATATAGTAGATGATTTGGTGTGTAGAGTACGACTTACACACGGAATATCAGATCATCGTTTCTTATGAAATATAAACTTATCATTCACAGTCTTAGATGGAATTGGACACACCATCAGTAGGATTATAGCACAAGGTTTTAATTGGTCTGTCTTGACTATGGGAAAATGTATAGTTTGAACTCCTTGCACTAGTACACTTTGTGTGCATTGAACTGACCGTGTTGAGATAATTACTTTTATACTGATTATATAAAATAATTAATAATTCATGATTATTATGAGTGCTTATACTCTTAATCTAATATAATAAATAGACACATGCATTTAATAATTATTATTTTGATTCACAGCAGAGTGAGATTCTTTGTGGGTCAATAAACTCAATGAGTTGGACAATAACATAACGTGTATGGTGAATATTAATTATTGATGGAATCCACGTCCCAGTATAAGGATTGATAATACCCTCTTGAGAAAGATTATAAGTTTTGATTATGTCAAACCCTGCAGGTGGATTATGAATCCGACATATCAAATAAGTTAAGTGAAAGGTCTCAAGGAATTAAATAAGTTTATTAAATTTAATTATCAGTAATTTAATTTAATAGACAGGTATTTATGATCTTAACGTGAGGAGATAAATAAGTATTTAATAATATGGAGCTCAAAATTTAATTCTTAGTATAACAGAGAGTGCAATTATACTTCATTAGTGGTATAAATTATAATTTAAGTAAATAGAGATTAATCCTAGTTAGATTAATAATCCTTATTTGCGTAGGAAGTCTTAATCATATTAATTCTATGGTCCTTGCTATAGCCTCTATATATAAGCACTCTAAGAACAGTTAGGGTTACACTTGCTTATAATTGAGAGATATATTTTTTTTGTGAGGAAAAGAAACCCTAGCAGCTGTGAGTCAACTCTCTCTGAAGTAAGGCGTGTACGAGGGATACAACAGAAGTTCGAAGGTTGAGTTCGAGCAATTGATTTGTGCTTGTTATTATTGCTTGCTATTCGAGATCAAAGTAGTAGAATTTCAAAGCTCATACCTACTGTTATTCGGAATCAATCCAAAGAGATCTCGAAGATATGATTCTAATAACGTAGATTAGTCTCTGCTAATCAGATCAAAATTTTTGATATTATGCATATGCACTATAACCGGGTCGTGAAAAATTTCACAGTTCCTAACAATCACCTTTACCCATTACACACAACCACCCACCCATTGCACTCCTACTATATAATTACCTTCACTTACAATGACCATCACGTCACCTCAAATTACTTTATTCACTTTTGATCCCACCATTCACTACAGACCACCACAAACACCGGCAATCAATATCCACCCCAACACCATACATAGCTAACCACAAGCACCATCATCACCCATCGCGTGCACACATTGTCAAGTTTCAAAGACCAGCAAAAATGGTATCTACTTACTATTGTTCACGACCCTAAAACAAAGCACCACAAACCTTACATACCTAGCCCAAATCATTGTTAGAATATATGGTTTCTTTATAGATAAGAATATATAGTTTCATTATATGTTTAATTTTCTATTTTCTATTACTTGTTTACCACTCCTCTTTGGCCTATGTATATAGGTTCTCTCTCAATGTAATGACTACTTCAACGTTAATTACACACAATGCATTATGATACAAATATTTGGTTCTAGGGTTCTCATTCTTTCTATCTTTTTCTTATTATTATAATATGGTAGCAAAGCTCTTTTAACATGGTATCAGATCTATTCTAACATAGTATCAGAGCTTTCTCACTCATCTTTTAACATAGTATCAGAGCCACCGGTCTATGGCCTTTTTTGAAAGTAACCACACCACGCTTTCGCAATCAATCTTGTTGTCATAACCTAACATATCACAACCTCAACCATCTTAATACACATGTCCCAGTTCCATGCTCTCAATCAATGAGCCCCTCATCCATCTCAGTGTGCATCCATCATCGATTTTTTTGCTTTCCATCAATGAGCCCATCATCTATATAAGTACGCTTCTACTTCAAGTGCTGAACTCTAGCTTCCAATCAATAAGCCCCTCATCCATTTGTTTTGCCAAAAACAGTACTTTGTCACATGTCCAAATACGTCACAGTTCTTCACCACATGCATGCCATGTATGTCTAATCATTAAGCCTTAATGGATTTTTTCGGCATTCAGCCAATATGGATTTTTCAATATTAAGCTGGTATGGATTTTTCAGTGTCCAGCAAATATGCAGTTTTATGGCATCCAGCCAATATCGATTTTTCCTGCTTATCTCTTGTCTTAGAAGTTTTGTGGCCTATTAAACTGTTGGTGGCATTATTCGTATTTGTTTTCATCATCATTTTCAAACTTAAGTTGGTCTCTACTTTCTCTACTTGAATTTGAGGGGGGATGTTAGAATATATGGTTTCTTTATAGATTAGGAAATATAGTTTCCTTATAGGTTTAGTTTTCTATTTTTCATTATTTGTTCACCACTGTTCTTTAGCCTACATATATAGGCTCCTTCTCAATGTAATGACTACTTCAACATTAATACTATATAATGCATTATGATACAGATATTTGGTTATAGGGTATTCATTCTTTCTATCTCTCTCTTATAATTCTAACATGGTCTTATAATTCTAACATGGTAATAGAGCTCTTTCAACATGATATCAGAGCTATTCTAATATGGTATCAACACTCTCTCACTCCTCTTTTAACAATCCTCAACCCCTTCTCATTACTTTTGGATTTTAGTTCCTAATCAAAATTTCCCAAATAGCTATTGTTTTGAGAATATCTTCACACTGCTTAAAGGTCCAACAAGTTGCATTTTTTATTTATTTTTTTAATCCAAGCCTGTTTCACCATCTTTCAAACCTCAATGCCTTTATCTTTGCTTCAACCTTCAAGATCTTAACTTTGAGAACCTTTCTTTCCTCTAACCCACTTAAAAAACAACCATAAGTAGCCTTAGCCATAGCTTTTGCAAGTTGCGCTGCACCTTTACATCTAGGGATTTGAACATTTTTTTTCAACTTCTACTAACCAATAGGTTTTATTGGTTAAGGCATATCCTATAATGATACACCTAATTGCTTTTAACTCCTAAATTAGGAGTTTTAGGATATAAATTCCCCACATAGGCTAAACAACTCCAAACACTTAAATATTCTAAGCTAGGTATTCTATTTCTTCACATTTCACAAGTAGTAATAGGAGTTTGTTTACATGGTATCTTTTATTTTATAACGTGGGAGAACTTGTCCAAGACCTGTTTGCACACATCCTAAATGAATAAACTTGCATGGAAAATGGCAAACATTCACAATTTCTCAGTCTTAAATAACACACGAATTGCCTAAACAGGCAGGTACCCTTAGAGTGACTGACACTAGTCTACATGATATGCTGTCTATTACATATATACTTTGTAGTCAAGATTACAAGTGCAAAAATGACTCAATGGAACCAAGAAATGAATCGAACCTGACCACCTCGATTCGATTTGGTTCGGTTTTTAAAAGCCTTGGTTCAGTTTTGGTTCTGAATTTAGGTGGTTTAGTTTTGGGTTGACTAATCAAAAAATTAAATAAGGAACCTCTATAAAACCGATGTCAATATATTAGACCTAAATATACAGGCCACAGTAGTATCAATTCAACATCATTTGTATGCTGTGTGAAGGGTGGTTTATAATATGTACATAACAAGGTCTTAGGTTTGTTGGTCGATGTAGGATTGGAGAACAAGCTCTCTCTCTCTCTCTCTCTCTCTCTCTCTCTCTCTCTCTTTCTTTACATTTGTGCCTGCAAGTTCTATGAGGCGGTCTAACAATGGAAGAACACAACTATTTTCAAGGTAATAGTGGTCTTGTTTTATTGAAATTGTTCGTTTTATACAAGAACACAAGTCCTGAATTACTTGAGAAAGGCTTGTTGTATTTCCTTATATGTGAAAATATTTTGCTGTGTTCTTGAATAAAGCAAACCACTTTCAATAAAATAAGACCCCCTTACCCTAAAAACACTCAAGGTGGACTTGAAGGAAACAAGCCTCTTTCAAGTAATTCAGGTTTGTTGTGTCTCGTGAATTATTTCATAACAGAACCCCTGTTCAAGATAGTATTAATGTCACTACAAATAGCTCTTTACTTCTCTAACCTGCATTTTTCATTGGGTTTCTCCATTAATATATTAGTTTTTTTTTTCTCCTCAAATTTGTGCTTAAGAATAATTGAGTACCAATTGTTTGTATTTTGGTATAAGTGTGAAGCTCAGTTACAACTCTGTACATAAACGGACGTCCCCATCAAGAGCAGCTGCTCCATTTGCGTATCTCACATTGATGACAGTAAGAAAGTTTTACTCCCAATACCCTACAAACCCAGATTCTCTCCCAAAGTATACTCTCATATTCTGTAGGCCTTATTGGGAGATAGATTGGCCCATTCAATAAAATATTTAGAAAAACAACTTTTATCAGGCCTGGTAACTTCAAAGCAAACTTTTTTTTTTTTTTTTGACAGCTGAAAGCAAACTTTTGGACTTATGAAATATTCGGTTTGGAACCGAACCGAACTGATTTTTATCGGATTGGTTGGTTCGGTATACAAAAGTTATGGTTCAGTTCTAGCCTTCTAGGTTCCACTATAGGAGAACCGATTGGTTATGGGTTGAGTACTAAACCAAACTGTACCAACTCATGTGCATAGACTAAATTCACCACAAATTCTTATGTGCACTAGAACTTGCTAACATAAAATTAGTAAGGTTTCATTTTCATGGCCAGCTACATCATTAGAGGAAGGTGATTATAGAGCAGTTTCCTGTACAGTTCTTGAATTTTGAGAATGGAAGTGATAAGTACTAATATCTATCTCTATCATTTCTAAATCTTGTATAATTTCTATCAAAACAAAATTTTACCTCTTTCACATAAATTTCTAAGTTTTATAATGTTTCATGTCATCATAACTCATTACATATATTTAGGTGAACTTAGAATAGCTATCTATAAAGGTAATAAAATATCTTATAACTCCATGCATTAAGTATAACAATTTTAATATTTCTCTCTAACTTAATATGTGGTGGCCTAGTTAATTTTTGGATTAATTACACTTTACATCCTTACACTTTACACTATATCTCAGTTTAGTACTTTTCCTTTCAATTATAACAATTAAGCCCTTATACTTCTAATTTGTTGTAATGTTAACCTTCTGCTAACTAAGGTTTAGAAAATAGATGAAAAAATTTACATATGACAAGCATGTTGCCTTTTTCAAGGTGCAAATATATTAAATCATATTTATTCTTAATAATCTACCACAAATTCTTCTCAAATTGCTCCAAAATCACTAGCGTAATCAACTTTGTGATGTATATAATGTAATTAAGTTTCCTGCAAAAAATTTCAATTCAACTCACGTGCTATACAAGTGAGTCTTTGAGATAGAAAAGTGTTAGGTTTTATATATTTGTCTTTAGAAAAAGGTCATTTGATTATTGCTTGCGAATTTTCTGTTCAATTTCCTAAATAGAAGATTGACGTTGCAATAAATTAGAAATATAAAGGCTTAATTGTTACAATGAAAAGTGAAGATCCTGAAGTGAGATTTATATAAAGTACAAAGGTATAAAGTATAATTAATCTTTAATTTTTTATGCTACAATATTCACAATTTTCAAACTCATTTTAGAATTTAGGTAATAAGCCTACACGACTCATATTTTCAAACAATTACTTCTATCATGATAAAGACAAGCATCCACAAATTAACATAAGAACACAATATAAGTTGAAGAAGGCATTTCATTTATCTTAATATTTAACTTAAATGTACCATCACTTGCATAACTTTCCCCAAGCAAGCATGTCATTTTTGCAAAACACATTGATTCAGTCTACAATTTGCTCGAACCTAGTTTTATGGAGAAAATAGTTAGAAACTAAAATTTTCAATATTTTAGGAGTGTGAAACACATCCCTTAGGGTCACAACACACCATAAGTAAATTTGAACAAAAAATAAAAATTACTTGGAATGTTATTGAAATCCTATAGAAATTCAATAGTTTTAAGCAAATTTACTAATATACCCTAACTTGGAGAAGTTAGCAATAATATGGCACCCAATTTGCTTCTTATATATATATATATATATATATATATTGTATATGTGTGTTTATATGTAGAAATGTTATGGAAACAGTGAAATCACTGTTCATAGACGACTTTTTCAACCATAACGTAAGCAATGAGGTTTTTCTCCTATTATTGTGTATTTTCTTTGTCTATAAATAGAGCTGGAGAAATAGAGGAGAATGAAAGAGAGAATAGGAGACAAAGAAGAAAAGAGAGAGAATAGAGAAGAGAGAAGAAAGCAAATAGTATAGGTAAAATATTTCAGTTCAAGTTGTATTTTATATTTTGTTATATAATAGAAATAAAGTCTTGGGTGATCAAGAAGATTTATTCCTAATAGTTCTAGAAGAACTATCTAACTATTATTTGGCAATTCTAGAAAAACTAATTTTATTATAAACTATGATTGATTATTTTGCTTGCTTTATATTCATTTATTTTTATAGCATGTTATCAGTTCAAAATTACTTATTTTTGCTTGGGGATATGCCATAATGCATGTTGCATCATTAGTTAGAATCCGATCAACTGCTTATCATTAGTATTCATTATAATAACTTGTCATTGATCAACAACCAAATATTTCTCACTTACGAGTTTTTTGTTGTGCTGTATATGTTCCAATTTCACCCCTACAACGTACTAAACTAGGTCACCAACATCGTCTTGGAATTTATGTTGGTTTTGATTCTCCATCTATGATTAGATATTTGGAACCCTTAACAGGAAATATCTTCAAGACACGTTTTGTGAATTGTCATTTTGATGAGTTAGTTTTCCTACCACTAGGGGGTAAAAAGATGCAATTAGAAAAACAACAAGAGTTTAGTAGGAATGTGTCAACAATGGTTCATCTTGATCTTGAAACAAGTCAATGTGAATCCGAAGTTCACAGAATCATTCATTTACAGCCAATTGCAAATCACTTGCCTGATGCGTTCACCGATACATAAAAAAAGTGATAAAATCATATATATCGACTGCTAATACTCCAGCACGTATTAATCTCCCTGTAGGACAATCTATTAATATAATAGTAAATGAATCTAAAGCATGCCTAAAGCGTGGGAGGCTTGTCGATGCAAAAGACACTGCTCCCACAAAAAGAAAGACATAAAAAAAATGCATAAGCAAGTTGATGTTATTGAAGAGAACACAAGATCTAAACTTCATGAAAAAGGAGAATCCTAAAGCAGAATGCCCAAAAGAAAACTCTCTTGAAGAGATCGATATCTTCTGTAAGTGATATGGTACCTGAAAATAATGAGATCTCAATAAGTTACATGAATGCAGAAGAAAACTGGAAGAGAAATAAGATATTTGTCAAAAACATATTTTCATTTAAAGTAGTTCTTGGTATTACCAGAAGTAATAAAAAGACTAAACCACAGACAGTCGACGAATGTCGACGTAGAATTGATTAGCCAAAATGAAAAGAAGTGATTGAGGCCGAATGACACTCATTATCACAATGTAAAGTATTTGGACCTGTAGTCCGCACATTTGAAGATGTGAAACCAGTTGGATATAAATGGGTATTCGTAAAATAGCGAAATGAGAAAAATTAAATAGTACGATATAAAGCCCGACTTGTAGCATTAGATTTTTTGCAGAGACTTGGTATTGACTATGATGAGACTTACGCTCCTGTAATGGATGCAATTACATTTAGATTCTTAATTAGTTTGTCAGTCTCAGAATGACTGGATATGCGTCTAATGGACATAGTGACAGCCTACTTATGTGGTGAATTAGATAATGATATATATATAAAATTCCTGAAGGATTTAAAATGATTAAAGCAAATAGGTCAAAATCTCAAAATATATATTCTATCAAGTTTCAAAGATCTTTATACGGGTTAAAGCAATTCGGTCACATGTGGTACAATTGTCTAAGTGAATATCTCTTGAAAGAAGAATATATGAATAATACAATTTGCCCATGCATTTTCATTAAAAAATCAGAATCCAAATTTGTTGTAATTGCAATCTATGTTGACGATTTGAATCTGATCGGAACTCCTGAAAAGGTTACTAAAACTGTTAATTATTTAAAAAAGCAGTTTGAAATTAAAGATCTTAGGAGAACAAAATTTTGTCTTAGATTATAGATTGAGCATTTATCAAATGACATTCTTGTCCATCAATCGGCATATGTTGAAAATGTTTTGAAGCAGTTTTACATGGATAAAGCTCATCCATCAAGTTTTCTAATAGTTCTCCGTTCACTAGATGTACAGAAAAATTATTTTCGTCCTAAAGAAGATGGTAAAGAACTTCTTGGTCTTGAAGTAACATATCTTAGTGCAATCGGTGCTCTTATATATCTTTCAAATTGTACAAGATCAGATATAGCACTCTCTGTCAATTTATTAGCAAGATATAGTTTAGCACCAATATAAAGACATTGGAAAAGAATTAAGCATATATTGCGTTACCTATGAGGGACAATTGATATGGACTTATTCTATTCAAAAGAATCACAACTTGAATTAATTGGCTATGCAGACACTGACTACCTTTCTGATCCAGATAAAGCTCGGTCTCAAACTAAGTATGTGTTTACTTATGGTAACACTGCTATATCCTGACGATCTGTGAAACAGATATTAACTGTAATTTCTTCAAATCATTCTGAGATAATTACAATTCATGAAGCAAGCTAAGAGTGCATATGGCTAAGATTTATAATTTAATATATTCAAGAAAGTTTCAAATTATCTACAATTAAAGATACCTCGACGATATTATACGAAGATAATACCGAAATGATATTATACGAAGATAATACTACGTGTATCGCACAAATTAAGGAAGGTTACATAAAATGTGACAGAACAAAGCATATTTCTCCAAAATTCTTTTATGCACACGAACTTCAGAAAAACAGTGATATTAATGTCCAGCAGATATGTTAAAGTGACAACTTGGCATACTTATTCACTAAAACACTTCTAACTGTAACATTTGAGAAATTAGTACACAACATTGGTATGCGTCATCTCAAGATCCTTTCATGCTAAACAATTGAAACTATCAACTTCATATCAGATGTATGAATGAGGGAGAGTCGCATATTGTACTTTTTTTCCTTCACCAACAGTTTTTTCTCATAGAATTTTTTTTGGCAAGATTTTAATGAGGTAATTTTAATGCACCCATATCTTACCATGTTGCGTAAGAATATTGCACTATTTTTCCTTCGCTAAGATTTTTTTTCACTGAGTTTTTCCTAGTAAGATTTTGATGAGGCATATTTTGTTGTAAAAGTCATTCAGGGGGAGTGTTATGGAGACAATGAAGTCACTGTTCATTGATGACTTTTTCAATCATAATGTAAGAAATGACGTTTCTCTTCCATTACTGTGCATTTTTTTGCTCTATAAATAGAGTCGGAGAAATAGAAGAGAAAGAGAGAGAGAATAGGAGAGAAAGAAGAAAAGAAAGAGAAAGAAAAATGAGAGAGAATATAGAAGAGAAAAGAAAACAAAGAGTGTAAGTAAAATATTTCAGTTTAAATTATATTTTATGTTTTATTCTATAATAGAAATAAATTCTTGGGTGGTCAAGAAGATCTAATCCTCTTGGGTGATCAAGAATATCTATCCCTAATAGTTCTAAAAGAACTATGTAATTATTATTTGACAGTTTTAGAAGAATTAATTTTATTATATACTTACTTTATATTCATTTAGTTTTATAATAAGAGGGACATTGATATTACTTTTATGGATGAGAAAAAGAAAAATAAAGAAAAGATAATTTGAATTTTTTTGGGGCTTTCCAATTCTTGTCAATCAGGTCCACTCCAAAGAAGTAGACAGATCAATTTCTATTTCTGTGTTTATGATTGATGAGGATGGCAGCTTATAGAATCCACCAAACGGTGCCGATTAAAAGGAAGAACATCCCTTAATGTGGAACCCACCGTCACGTTAAATCCCTTCAAGGAACTTTCGTCTTCCTCTCCAGTCAGGACCGACTCAAGACATGTTGAGGCCTAAGGCGATAATTTTAATGTGGCTCTTTATTTTTTAATATCATTGTTATTTTTTTTTATTTAAAATCATTTATTTTATAAATTGGTGTTTTTCATTTTGAAATCAACTATTGTGTTGAGTTTGATACTTTTTCTAATGGACATTAAAATGTCCATTTAGACTAAGGCCTCTTCTTTTAAAGGAAAATCTAGAAATCATGTAAGGCCTTGAAACTATATAAAGGTTTTAAAAATTTTGGGGCCTTTAAAAAATTTTATTTGTACAATTTTTTGTTTAGCCAATTTTTTTTCTTTCTAAAGTTCACTAGTTGATTTTCAGTCTTCTTTATCTAATAAGCCTTATTTTTTTCACCTAGATTACGAAATTATCTAGAACAAAAAGATATGAAAGCTACAAAACACGTTGACTATAATATTTAATGTTTAAAAAATTTGAGGCTTTAAAAAAATTTGTTTGTACAGTTTATTTATTTATTATTAAACTAGCTTTTTTCTTTAAAGTTCACTAGTGTAGTGTAGTTGATTTTAAACTTTCTTTTATAATAGATACTTTTTTCTCATTTGAATTAGGCCTTTTTTTAAAAAAAATACTATAAAAACTATATAAAACTTGACCAAATTTTAAAAATCTTGAGGCCTTAAAAATATTGGGCCTTAGGCAATTGCCTAAATGGCCTTAAGGGTGAGCCGGCCCTGCCTCCAGTTATCCTCTCTGTGTGTTCTCCTCTCTTCCAATGGCCAGTGCTTTCCTTAGAACACCGACCTTTCGGGTACCTCCTGCACGTCTACAAACCAATTCCTCCAATTCTCGAAAGCAGCTCACCTGGGTTCCTTTAAGACGAAGACAGACATTCCCAAATCGTTGTCGTATTTACTACTCTCCCCATTCATCTACCAAACTGTCCCATCGTCTACTGAACCTCTTGCCCTTTGCATCCTACGGAGAAACCACCGAGACCGATGAAAAGGAAGAGTTTCAAGAATCCGAGATTCAGGTACCCCTTATGTATACTTGTACATGTATATGTATACACACAGCTTCATATGGCCCACTAATATTAGTAAGTATGAATGTGTTTGTGGAGTAGATATTACACCTGGGTTATGGATTATAGTACATATATAATCTCTGGTTTGGTTCATTTTCTTTTATTTATTTCCCTTACTGTGCTCTAAGTTGTTTCTCATGGCCAATTGAGCTCCATGAGTTACGTGAGTGATGTTTGAATTAGGAATTTTAATTTCTTATCTATTGCTGATTTTGGTTTATCTTATGGTTCCTATTCCAGCTGGAGTACTTTTTTTTTTGTTAACGTATGCATGAATCAATCTCTTTACATTTTTTTTTTTTTAATCTTTTTGAGTAGGAAAACAGAGAATTAAGTAAAATATAAAGAAAAAAAAGTAATGAACGAATGAATGCATTAATCTAATGAAAAGAATGAATAAATTGATTAATTAAATGAATGAATAAATTAATTATAAATAATCAAAGTTATGAAGAAAAGAAACACAAAACAGGCGGTGGAAACATTGTAATTGGAAATAGCACTAAGCAGATCTCATACTGGTTGGAGTATCCATTATTTTATGAAGAACATATGCATTCTTTTATGAAGAATATATGCAAATCTTGGTACTCTGCATTATGACTTTGAGCGTTTGATAATAAGATTTTTCTATAAAGGGACAAACATGGGTTTCATTCATTCAAATATATGTTTGAGCATACATTTATTTGAAAAAATAGGAAGCGTCAATTATGTTAGGACCTTTAGTGCGGTGGCAAATTCTGTGGACAAAATATTTGATGCAATTCTTCATTACTAAGTGTCTTAATTAGTTTTGAGTTGAATTTGTGTTTTGGGTATTTAGAAATTCTAGTGGCTTGCGCTTTATCTTTGTTCAAATAGCGCACATTGTACTGCTTCGTGTTGAGACATTTCTAGTGTCTTTTGCTCTATCTCTGATCAAGCGGCCTAAAAGCACACCATACCGTTTCAGCTTTTTACAACTTTCTAGAGGTATGTGCTCTTATCTAGTTTGAGCATCCCATGCAGCACACACCACTGTTTGATCGAGTGTGTTGTATTCCTGCAAAGAGGGTTTAAGCACCCTTATTGAAGTCAGTTTTCTGATTGTTCTGTGCTTGGAAATCCGTGCCAATATAGAAGTGGGCCAATTTTTTAAGATAAATACAAGATCTGTGGGGGACCAATAAAAGGAGAGAGAGTGCTGAGAAGAGTATTCTACATCGTTTGTGCATATCTCATCAACCCTACCAGCCGTCCATATTTTTCAACCATTCATTCTTTACTCGCTAGGGAAAGAAAAGGGATAGATGACTGAAAATCCCGCTTAGAGATCGCAACTATAGTCAGAGTAGGAGTTCCCATCCATCATCTCCGTCGAGGCCTCGTTTTACCTGCCAATTACGGTTGATCCGTCGGATTGAAACCTCCATTAGATTCGGCAACTAAGGACGAGATTACCATCGCATTGACTACTTTAAATACAAGGCTAGAGGAAGGTGAAGATACCTCTCTGTATAATATAATGTAGATTTGCATAGTCACTACTTAGAGATTAAAAAGCATGCAGAAAAAATGCAGAGATCACATAGTGAGAGCTATATATAGTCTGAGTGTATTGAGTACGATCTCTGAAGTCTTAGTGTCTTACTAAAGATTTCTACTTCGTGGAGATCAATATGGTGCATATAGTCTACTTCATGGTGGATTCTAGAGGTATTGTAGGTCTCAATACTTGAGTAAACGTTGAAGATTCGTTTTGTAGTGGATTGGTAGATAATAATGGTGTTTGATCAATACAAGGAGAGTATGCCTGGAAGTGCGATGATTCGTCCTTTGAGGATTGAAATTTTTTGGGTTGGGTTTGTAAATTGACTCTTTTGTATTTAGTGTTGGACTTGGTCTTGTGGTTTTTCGTGTTTGGATTTTTAACCTAAAAAATCGTGTGCCTGGATATGTGTGATTGCTTTTGTTTTTGACATGCAATTGATTCATGCTTAAGAACTGAATTGATGTAGATATTTAATTGTTAAAATAATTTAATGGTAAATTGACATTTTGGGTAGAGAAATTGTAATCTACTTGGCAACTTCCTTTGAAAATTCCATTCCGTGATTGCAAGGTCTGTGCTCCTCTGGCAAGTTAATCAGCCTCAAAGTTGTCCAATATGTGGATTTGATTTAATTGCCAATCCAAAAATTCAGTTCTTGATCTCTTTATGTTCCCTAGTGCATGCTATTGTTGTTTGGAAAAAAGTTTTAAACAAATTATTTTCGTTTCGATGAATCTCCATTGATAAATAAACTTGTAAGCACTTCTACTAGACTCCTCAAAGGTCTCATCTTGGGTACCTGATAGCTTGCCTTAAATTGTATCCCATCTATTTCTCAACTCCGAAGGAGGAATCCAGTGTTACAACCAAAGCTCAATTTATGAATCAGAGAGCAGACCAATATAAGACAAGCTTAATGTCATATTGAAGGCGCTCTAAAAACATCATCTACTCCCTCATTTATTGTGTCAGAATGTTACAATATGCTAGTGTAACCCATATCTGGAATATCTGTGCCTAAATGTCAAGATAATGAGGTCCAAGTTGACAAATTCATCTTAAATCTGCCTATTCTCTATGATCCAAGTAAGCCATAAACTTAGATAATAACTCTTTTCGAATCCTCCTTCTCTCTCTCTCTCTCTCTCTCTCTCTCTCTTGTTTCTATGGCTATCTACATCAAATTAGGATCTTGAATCCATGAAGATGGGAAGTTTGTTTTGAAAAAGAGTGAAATTTGTTGTTGCAGTGACTTAAATTAGTAGCAGCAGCAGTGGTAGTTGAGGAAATACTTGTGGACTTGCGTGGAGTGAAAATAATGGTTTCAAATTGTCATGAAGAATTGGGAGGATAGGTTGGAATTGATAAATCAAGGAAAATTTCCTTAGCTTATTTGTCAATATCAGTATAGATTGAAGGGATCTGTGGATAATGTGGACCAAGAAGCACCAGCAATTTTTAAGGGTTTTTTGAAACCTCCTCATGGGCGGAGGAGAATTTTGAGAAATCTTTCATACGAACTGCCATAATTGTGGCTGGAGGCTCAGGAAACAAGTTATGTGGTAGGTAGTTGAGAATCACAAACATTTCTAAGAAGATGTCATGTCTATGTAGGATGCCAATACTTCCCGACATGTATTGGATACGCATCCAAATGTGTCCTGTAAATATTTTATTTTTTTAGATTCGGATACACTGAGGACACTTGAAGACACTAGGCACATGGGTCTATTGCTCAGATGCACATGAAATACCATGAAGTTTAAAGAAAATAACTTGGGATCCAATGATTCACCCAACAAAAATGCTTAGTAATTCGAGTTTACTATATAAATACGCATAAAACTCGTATATTATGCATGGAATATTCTATAATAGTATCTTATAAAATTTATTATCCTATGAAATATTGAAAAAATAATATTAAGAAATATGAATATTTGGCCATGCCCCCATGTCCTTGGACATAGAAATTAGATGAATCCGACATTTAGACACGTTCTTGCATAGGACACCCATACCCTAGTCCATCTAAAATAGGTAATTATAAATCCCTCCTCTTTAGACTTAGTTTTTGAAATTCTAAACCCCAAATTTCTAATTTGTTTGTGAATAAAGCTTTCTCAAAGAGATAATAGGACTTTTGTTCACTCTTCTTTTTCCAATTTGTAGAATGTGTAAAATAATGTCATACTATTTTAAAATAATAAAATATAAATTTATTTGTAATATAAACAATTGAAGAAATAGTTATTATTTACATGTATACATATAAAAAATATTAATTTATTTGCCTTGTTGTCCTATTTTTTTGGAAAATTTCTGTGTGGGCATGTCCGCGTCATGTTGTATCCTTGTTCTGTGTCCATGTCCATGCTTCCTAGGTAGGCAGAGAAGAGCAGTTCACTTTGTACACTTAGTAAGAGTGTGTATGTGTCTTGGTGTTGGATTCATTTGATTTAATTCCCTATCCAAGGATACTAGGCGTGGAAACATTGAATAATGTGTCCCACAACAGCTCTTGATTCATTCTAAATGTACTCGTAATAGAAGAACAGATCAGAAGCTGTTTTGTTTTTCTTGGGAATTCCATGTCAATTTTGTAATAGTGTACCAAATTCCTTCATCAACCCTGCTTTTTTGCAAGTGTTCAAACCATAAAGGCGTTTCAGACACATCTCATTCCCATATCCATTTTGTGTCACCCAGATCAGAAAAATGGAAGATCCAGCTAACATACGACCAATTTCTTTGTATTCAGTTTTGAGGAGAGGAATTACGGGTCATTTGTCAAGAGAATCCATGGGTAGTTAATGGTTCTTTCTTGAAGTTTAAGAATTCACCAAACATAAGGTGGAAAGAAATATACATTTTTCTTGATTTCATTTAAGGCATTGATTGCCTTTCAATGATTTATTTCATATTGGCCCACAATAAAGTTTTAGGATTGTTTTCTTTCTTTCTTTGTTTTTTTTCACTATTTGGTCTTAAGGTATTGTCTTTGAAGATAAATATTATGATGGTGGCTTTGTGAAATAGGAGGCCTTGCTGTGCAAGCTATAAAAAGCTTAAGAAAAGTAACTTAAAAGAAGCTGTAAAAACTAAAAATTCATTGTTTTAAAGCCAGAACCCATTTGGAATGTTGCGTGTGACTTGTATACAGGTTCAGTATTTCATTCTAACTCATGCATGTAACTCTAATAATGATCTCATGCCTTTTGAAGGTCTTATAAAATTATTTGGGGTCAACTGGTGTATTCAGGGTCGGGTTCTGTTCAACCAAGAACAAGATTTAGAAAATCATTTTATGTTGAGCAACATTTTCAAAGAAAGAATTTTCTTATCACTACTGTAGCATTTATAAGTCCAAGACAGCTTTTGAAAAGCAAATTTGGTCTCTTTTGGGTAAAAAATGTATTTATTTTGAATTTTGGTATTTTCGGTACAAGTTTATACATAAAATTCGAATTTATAGCAAACGATTTTATTTTCTCCCCACTTCCCAATCAATGTGTGTAAAATAGTAAGAATAAGTCACAATAATTTTTCAAGAATTTCTAAAAATCAGGTAATATCCTATTAAAAATATCTATGAAAATCAATTTGGACAAAACATGAAAAATATAACTGAGCACGTGAGGAGTACGGTGGAAGAAACTAGACAGTCCAACTCCTCCCCACGCGTCCTCACGCACCACCAGCCGCGCGCGTGGGGGTTGCTCACTATCACTGTTCATCATCCTTGTTAATGCAGCCAGCAGTGCGTTGTTTCGTGATCAAACCTTTGATCCCATTTGTCTCTCTCATTTCTTGGCTAAATCATGTGAAATTTGACTTTAACTTGAGTAATTTTTTGATAGCTTTCTAGCTATGGTCTTGGAATTGAAATCAGAGGTCGTTTGACCTCCAAAATGAGCTCTGAAAATTATTGCGCGAAGAGGAACTTACACAGTGAAGTGATATTTTGCAATTTCTTCCATTTCTAGAGTTACCCACTGCCATCTATGATTGAAATACTCTATGGTAACTCACAAACTAACAATTTACAGTATCTAATCAATTTAAAATGCATGCAACACAATGCAACACAACCATTCCTCGTGAAACCCGAGCAAGCAAGGTTTTCTAAAAAAAGTGTTTAGGCAGCAATGGTTGATGTCTAGGAAGCATGAACACTTCTAAGAGGGTGTTGTATCCGTGTTGTGCACACGTCGGACACATGTACTTCTTGTACACACCGGGACATGTGTCGGACACGCCAATTAGTGTCCTGAATTTTTGTTTAATTATTTTTTAATAGATGCTCCAACAACACATATTCATCACTTAGATACACATGAAACACATTGCAAGTTTAAGTTGTAAGCTTGTTTTCATCATGTTTTATGTTAAATGATGATTAAATTATAGATTCAATGTGTTTTTCATGTTGAATTAACATATTTTTTTAAATTTTTGGTAGTTTATGGATGTTATGTTCATATACATAGTAAATAAAATATATAAAAAATATATTTTTTGTTGTGTCCTCGCCGTGTCCATGTCCTCAATTTTTTAAAATTGTCGTTTTCCCTTCCGTTTCTGTGTCCGTGTCCATACCTGTATTAGTGTCCATGCTTCTTAAGTTAATGCTCTGGCCTTTAGAAAATGCTCTGAAAATCATCCTTCTATGATCTATAAAACTGTATACTAATCCTCAGAAAATCGTCCCAATTCACCTAAATCAACATGCATGATCAAATTTGTTATTTTCTAAACACTTAACTGAGCTGCCAGTTCACTGGAAACTATGGCCAATGGCCCGTTTTTGGCTAATTTCAGCCCCAGGACTTATACAAGAAGCAGGGATAAGAGATGGTTACCTTAACTAGCCTTCCCGAAGCTTTTCCCTCTCCGGTTCTGTGAGCAGCAGCTCTTTCTTCAAACTCTCTCTAACTCTCCCTTTGTCTCTCTATATCTCTCTTTCTCACCCACGAACCACCCCCTTCCCTGCTCAAGAGTTATAAGCTGAATGGTTCAATTGATTGTGAAGGAAAGAACAAGGCTTTGCCTTGTATATATAAGGCAGATAGTGGGTTGGTTCGGCTGGCAAGTGGAATCCACTCGTCACTTTGGGCCACAAAGGTTATTTCGCATGATTTAGGTTTCAAGGCAATATCATGGTTTCTTAATTTTCACAATAATTCCACCTTAATCCCCATTTTCCCCTATGTCCTTGAACATCCTTCTAAGCTTCGTTCATTTATACCTGTAACTAATCTTTCTTCGCTTCCTTTATCTTTCATGTGAACTCTCTTGTTTTAATTTTTTTTTTCTATCTCATTCACTCGGAATTCTCTCTCTCAGAGAAAATTATGTAACATTATAAATAATTATTTTCATACAGCTTACTTTCAAAACACAGAAATTTAAGTAGTGAAAATTTTAAGGGTGTTATAGTCTAACCTCCTCAAAAGAAGTTTCATCCTTGAAACTTGCATTGCCTTGCTACCAGAATAATTCAGAGTGCTTTGCTCTCATCTCAGCTGGTACTTCCCTGGTGGCTTCTTCCACTTCATGATGTTGCTAGATTATTTGGACTATTGGTATCGTCTTATTCTGTAGGATTCGCTGTTGAGAATCCATAGTTTGGACTGGTTTCTCTTCGTAAGTGACATTATCTTGTAATCCTATCTCTTGCCACTTTATCACAAGTGAAGTTAAGTACTGCATATCACTTTCAAACTGATGGTCAATCAAAAAGGGTGATACAGATATTAGAAGATATGTTGAGAGCATATGTCTTAGATTTTTAGGGTGATGGAGTGAATATTTGCCTTTCGTGGAGTTTGCTTACAACAATAGCTATCAATCAAGCTAGGAATGGTGCTGTATGAAGCATTGTATTGGCGATCTTGTCTAGCACCGAACTGTTGGTTGGAAGTTAGAGAGAACCGATTTTATGCACTTGACATTGTTCAAAAAACCACTGAGAAAATTTACATAATCTAAGAACGACTTAGAACTATCCAGAGTAGGCAAAAGAGCTATACGGATTGCAGAAGGCGACCATTAGAATTCAAGGAAGGAGATTGGGTATTCTTGAAAGTAATAACCTGTAAGGGCATTATTTGGTTTGGAAAGAAAGGAAAATTAGTATCTAGATATATTGGTACTTTTCAAATCACCTAGCGGATTGGGAAAGTTGCTTATCACCTAGATTTATTACAAAGGATGGCACAAGTTCACAATATGTTTCACGTCTCTATGTTGAGACAATATATGCTAGACCCGTCACATGTGATAAAGTGACAAGAGATCAGATTACAGGATAATGTCACTTACGAAGAGAAATCAATCCAGATTGTGGATTCTCAAGAGAGAATCTTGTTGAATAAGAAGATACCGTTAGTCAAAGTAATATGGCAACATCATGAAGTAGAAGAAGCCAATTGAAAAACAGAAGCTGAGATGAGAGCAAAGCATTGTGAATTATTCCAGTAGTACTCTCAAAATTTTTACTAGTTAAAATTTTGTGTTTTGAAATCAAGCCGTATGAAAGGAATTATTTTTTAGCACAGTTACTTTGTTACATAATATCTAGGAGGAGAAATTCATGTTGAATGAAATAAAATTGGATGGAAAAAAAAATGGAAACTAGAAAGCTCGCATGAAAGATGAAGGAAGGAAAGAAAGAAGAGTCAAGGGTGTAAATGAATAAAGGAAAGGAGGATGACCAAGAGAGAAGGTGGGAGAAAAAGGGGATCAAGGTGCAATTAATGGGAAAACTGTGATTAGGAAATATATGGTAAAGCCCCTTAGTAGTTATGCAAATAACATTTGGGACCCTATGGTGACAAGTGTGTCATACTTGTCACCCGAACCCACTCACTCATTTGTCTATAAATACTTTGCCTTGTATTACCTTTGTACTAGCTGAAGCAATCGACAGATACAACCAAGGGAGAGAACCCCTATTTGTAGAAAGAGAGTGAGAGATATAGAGAGAGAAAGGGTGAAAGGCAGAGAAAGAAAGAGAGACCGAGGGAGAGGGGCCGCCGCTTCGGGAAATCAGTGAAGGGAAGGGCTTCGGGCAAGCAAAATCAGAGAGAGGAAGGCTGAACCAAGGTATATACATTCTCCCTTGTCCCTTAAATACGTGATGCACTGCAAATGGCCAGAAACTGGCTGGAAGCCATGGTTTTCGGCGCACTGTGACTTCGGGAAAGCTTAGAAAATGGGTTGTTTTCCCATGCAAGTTTAATTCAGGTGTTTTGGGATGAATTTCTATAGGTTAATATACGTTCTTACAGGTTCTAGGAGAATCAGAGCTTTACACTATGATTGTCAAAACATTTTCTTTAAGAAATGTTGAATAATTGGGTTGCATGATGTTTGGGTGTATTGCATGCATTAAACTTCAATTCAGGGATGTGAGTTGGTAGTTTACTGGTTGGTTATAAGTTTTATAAGCCTCAAATGTAGTGGGTTATCATAAGGATGATGAAACTTTTGAATTTGGGTTCACTGTGTAAAATGCATGGATGAGCAGTTATGTTCAGAGTTGATGTTGGAGGATCAAACGACCTCTGATTTCAATTTCGAGATCATAGGTAGAAAGTTATTGAAAAATTACTCGAGTTAGACTCAAATTTCACATGATTCGGCCAATAAATGAAGGAGATAAATGGGATCAAAGATCTGATTACGAAACAGGGCATTGCTGGCTGCATTAACAGGGATGATGAACAGTGGCAGGGGGCAACTCCCACACGCGGTTGGTGGCTTGTGGGGAGGAGTTGGGCTCTCTGGTTTCTTCCACCATACTCCTCACGTGCTCAAGAGTATTTTTTATGTTTCGTCCAAATTGATTCGACTATTGTAGCTATTTTAATAAGTAGTTCATTGAAAAATTGCTCAAAAAGGGTATTACTCGATTTTTAAAAATTCCTAAAAAATTATTGTGACTTATTCTTACTATTTTTCACACATTGATTGGAAAGTGGGGAAAAACTAAAATAGTTTGTTATAAATATGAATTTTATGTATAAACTTGCACTAAAAATACCAAAATTGAAAATAAATGCATTTTTTCCCCAAGAGAGACCAAATTTGCTTTAAAAGACTTATAAATGCTACGGTATTGATAAGAAAATTCTTTCTTTGAAAAGGTTGCTCAAAATAAAATTATTTTCTAAATTCTAGTTCTTGGTTAATCGAACCCGGCCCTAAATGCACCAGTTGACCTCGAATAATTTTATAGGACCTTCGAAAGGCATGACATCATTCTTAGAGTTGCATGCATGAGTTTGTTAGAATGAAATAGTTGGTTGGTGATTATTATTTTATTTGGCAGAATTGATACAAAATTTGGAACACGTAGCTTAACCTGTTGGGATACGTTCAGGTAGGGGAATACTGAACCTACTTTTATAATTCGACATGTTGAATCTAAAAATTATTTTGATTTGCTGAACAAAGTTTATATTATGATTTTATTCCAAAATATGTTTTATTCTATTTTGTGAATTGCTTTATAAATTCAATGAGAGACGGCTGGGGAAAATTATTTTAACCATTGATGATGTGGTAAATTTGTACGATCTGTCCTAGGCCAAGATGAACTGATTCGGTGGAAGGCAAGGCGCCTCTGGATTATGAACACCGGTGGGGTGCCTATTAAGGACACTCCGATGTTAGAGTTAGGTAATTGGTTTAGAGGAATACGGGCAGAGTAATGGCTAGCAATTTTGTATACGTACCTCAGAAGGAGATGGAGTCCTCTTTATATACCGATGTAGATAGAAGTGATTCTTGGGTAACGATTGCTCATTATCGTGCCCTGTGTTGCACCCTTTAGGGACGCAATTGCACCCCTAGTGGAGTAATGGTTGCTAATTTGTAGGCGTGAATCTCGAGATAGGCTTTGGAGGCGCCTTCTATTGTGCTCGGAGGTTGCTTGTGATGGATTCCCGATCTGAGGTGGGGAAGGTCGGGATATTGCTAATCAAGACCGTGGCCCCTCAGGATCGGGCCTTCGCTGCTTGTGATCGGTACTTATCAGATGTCCCCAATTTCTCTGGTCGCTCCATTTGTGATTGGGGGAATTCCTTGGTCGGACGATCCTCGTAATGGGGGCGCATTTATTGCGCCGTATGTGAAATGATGGCAGCAGTTGGTGGTGATTGGGCGGGTCCCTTCGCGCTCCTGTGACGTGGTGACACCTCATTGGCTCTTGGTCTGGGATGCGTCCTTTCGACTGCCAGCCGTTGGATATGAGGCAAATGTGTTAATCTGAACCCTCCGTTTCGAACAGGGGTGGGTTTAGACTTAGCGGTTTGGCTATTGACGTTCACTTTGCATTTCTCAGACTTTGGCAACTTTTGTTTTTCTTCTTTCTCTGCCTGCTTAGTGATTCATCCTTCGAACACTTGCGTTGATTCTTGCCTCGTTTGGTAAGGTTTCCTCCTTTTTTGTCATGTCATTGCATGTGCTGGTATTTTAAGCGGTGCGTCTGGTACTACGAGAGGGAGAGTAGGGTTCCATTCCATTTAAGTTTCATTGACAATCCTAAGTTGATGGAGTTGGTTTGTTGGAATCTGGTGGGTGTCGCGTTGGATAGGATTAGGGATCTTGACCTCCTGGGGACTATGAATAACCTTGAGGAGATACGTTCTTTGGATTCTGAGAAGACGGTCTCCAATGATTTGGACCAAGTGGGGCCTGATGCCCATGGTAGTGCTTCTGTGGGCTACCCAGGGGTAGGGGCCATTATGCCTGAGCCTAGTGGTGTCGTTGTCCCTAGTGTTGGGGAGTTTAGCTTTGCGGCCGCCCAAGTGCCCTCCTTTATGACATAGGGGAAGGTGAGGAAGTTGTGAAAAGCGTACCAACTGCCTGCAACTTTAAGGTATAGAGTTCCTGGGCAGGGGGACACGGCCTATTCACCTTGCCCAAGGGAGGCGACGGTCTATGAGGGGGCCTTGGCCAGTGGGCTCAGATTTCCCCTATCCAAACCTATTAGGGAAATATTTAGTTGGCTTGGATTGGTGCCCGATCAGATTCTTCCGAACTCGTGGAGGATTCTTTTGGGCTGTGCCATAATTTGGCAAGCGTCCAGTGACAATAAGGATGTTCTGTTGGCAGAGGAATTTTTGTACTGCTACAAGCTGATAGAGAGGGAGAGCCGATGGTGGTACTTCTCGGCCAGGAGCACTAAGCTGAATCTAGTGAAAGGCTTGCCCAGCTCCCATAAGAGGTGAAAATACAAGTTTTTCTATGCCTATGGCAATGGGTGAGATTTTTAGCTCTGGGAGCCCCTAGATGAGAGCATTACTCGGGTCTCCAGACAATGGGGTAAGCTAAGCAGGAGGGGTATGTAGCGATCAACCTTTTGTTTTTGTTGGTGTTTTTGCTATTTTTTCGAAGTGTTAAAGTTTTGACCTCAGTCTTTGCTGTTGGTTAGTGCGCACTGCTCCCATCCTGGATGATGACCAGCTAGCCAGGATTGAGCACGCCAAGGGGCATGGGGTTAGCGATGCCAGTGTTCTGGTGAACACTGAGACTTTGAATATGTACTTATTGGGCCCTGAGCCCATAAGAGAAGCTTTAGCGGCTAATCGCGAGAGGAGTGAGTCTGCATTTGCTCTTTCCTCTTTTGATATTCTGTTTTAACTTTGTCGTTCACTCTCTTTGTACAGATAAGGAGCACCAGCAAAAAGAAGGAATGGGTTTCGATTGGTCTGTTCTGAAAAGGGCTAGGAAGACCCTTTAGGACGTCGAATAGAGAGGGTTGAAATGGCCCAGGTTGTTGCTGGGGGTGGCTCTGGCATTAAGGTTGGGGAGGTTTCAAACCCCTATTCTCAACCACAAAAGACTCCTCCTGCTCCGCGCACTGCGGCACCTATAGACCCTCCTCCACAAAAGGATCGTTTCCCTATTGTTCTCTCCTGCACTGACCCTCCTACTGACATCACCAAGCCTGCAAATGTTATTGATAGTGCAGAGGTTGCTTGGCAGAGGATCAAGAATGTAGTTCTCAACGACGATACTGAGAGGTTGAGGGAAGTGTTCAACTCTCAGTTGGCAAGGGAGTTGACCCATGACTTTATGAGGGTGAGCGTTGTCCTATAGTGTTTAAACTTTTTCGTTTTGTTTTTGCATTTGTGACTCATGGTGTTTTCCTTCTTTGGTCTGTTCAAGCTACTACTAGAGCGACGGTGATGGCCACCAGGCTTATTCCTGTAAGAAGGGACTGTTCAGAGTAAAAGAAGAAAGTCACCGACTTTTGGACAGAGGTAGAGGTCGCAAAGAAGAAGTTGAAGGAGGCTATTGTTGAGAAGCAAGTTGTTGTTGCCGAGAAGGAAGCCTTGGCCTTGAAGTTGGATGCTCTTTTTCAAGATTTTGTTGCAGAGAAGGTTTTGAAGGAGAATGCCTTGAAGAAGGTGTCTGTCTTCCTGAAGTAGCTGGAAGAGGCTAGAGAATAGGCCATTAAGGAGTTCAAGGCTGGAGAGACCTTTAACCTGAAGATGACGGATGTCTACATGATGAGTTTTGCTGATGCCAAGAAGATAGCAGCAAAACTTCATCTTGATAAGGACTTCTTTGTCCTGAGGCCTAGTGAGGATGATGCTGTCTTTATGGCAGTTGGTGGTCGAGTGGAAGAGGGCCAGACTGTGAATGACGCTACTGTGGTGGATGACGTCCATTCTTAGCTTTCCTTTCTTGTCCTGGATCTTGGGCCTCACTGCTCTAGGCTTCAACTTTCACTGTCTTGGACTTCGGCTTTCTTTATTCTTATATTTCGCTCTTCTTTTTGATGTAACTAGTTTTCCCGGATGTAGCTGCTTTATTGTATTAATGAAGAATCTTCTTTTCTTTCTTTTAACTCTTTGTTGGTTTTTTCCTCTGCGTAGATGAAATGTCTCATATTTACTCATTATTGTTTGAGTGTGAGTTCTCTATTTCTTCAAGTGAATGGGTTCTGCTTGTAAGACTTTGGCTTGTTTGGTCTCTGGAACCGAATAGGGGTATTGGACATTAAGTCTTGGGCGCTTTGCCTTGGGCTCGTGAGCCTTTGGCATGTTCAGTCTTGTGAACCGAATAGAGATATTGGGCGCTAAACCTTGGGCTTATTCGGTCTCGTGAACCGAACAAGGATATTGGACATTAGGCCTTGGGGCCTACGCCTTGGGCCTGCTCAGTCTCGTGAACTGGACAAGGATATTGGGCATTAAGCCTTGGGCGCTAAGCCTTTTTCCTTGTCGATCTTGTGAACTGAACATGAATACTTGTTTGGCGTGTAAGCTTTTTGGGCTCACAAGCCTTTTTCCTGGTCAGTCTCGTGGGCCGAACAGGAATATTTGGTGGGTGTTTGAGCCTTGGGCTCGTAAGCCTTTTCTTTGTTCGATCTCATGAACTGAACAAGGACACTTGTTGTGATTGGAATGTTTTGTAGAGAAGACAGGATTATGTTGATTCTGAACTAGCATTACATTCGACTCATTTACACATGATATTTCCTAAGGTGCTTTGCATGCCATGGGTGGGATAGCTCCTTCCCGTTTAGACCTTTGAGTCGATATGTTCCTTCCCTTATTGAATCAGCAATTTCGTAGGGTCCTTTCCAATTTAGCTTGAGCTTTCCATCTTAGGTGTTTCTAGTAGATTGGTTGACCTTCTTCAGGACTAACTCCCGTGTCTTGAAGTTCCTGGGGCGCACCCTCGTATTGTAGTACTGGCATACCCTCTGCTGATAGGAGGCCATCTTGATTGCAGCTTGTAGTCTTACTTCTTTAAGTAGGTTGAGATTCACTGCCAAAGCCTCATTGTTAGTCTATGGCTCGTGGTTTTGGATTCTTGGACTGGGGAGGCCGATCTCAATGGGAATCACAGCCTTTGTGCCGAACGTGAGCGTGAAAGGAGTCTGTCTCGTGAAAATCCTCTCGGTGGTTCGGTAGGTCCATAGTATGCTCGGGAGTTCATCTGCCTAAACATCTTTGGGTTTTTCGAGCTTGGTCTTGATAATGTTGAGGAGGGACCGATTTGTTACTTCCATTTGCCCATTAGTCTGTGGATGTTTTGGTGAGGATCACTGGTGGCCGATCTGTAAGTCTGAGCATAATTTGTTGAACTTTGCCCTTCGAACTATTTTCTGTTATCTGTGATGAGCACTTTAGGAATCTTGAAGTGACATGCAATGTTTTTTCACAGGAAACTCTTCATTTTCTGTTCGATGATGGTGGATAGTGCTTCGGCCTCTGCTTATTTTGTGAAGTAGTTAATGGCTACCACTGTGAACTTGTTCTGTCGCTTTCCCAGCGGCAGTGGTCCTATAATGTTGATTTTTTACTGGACCAAAGGCTAAGAGCTCTGGATGGGCATCAGCTCTTAAGCGGGTTGTCTCGGGATATTTGCGAACTTCTGGAGTCTTTGTTCATGCTCGGCCAGTAGTATGCGGCTTGAAGTATCTTGTTGGCCAACGAGCGTTCTCGAGAGTGATTCTTGCAAATTTCCTCGTGGATCTGCCTCATTATGTAATTTGTCTCCTCCTCTATGGCACATCTGAGTAGAGGTAAGATGTGTTCTCTTTTGTAGAGAACATCATCTATTATCACATATCGGCTTACTCTGAACTTTATGTTTTTTGCCTCTGCCTTGTCCCTTGGCAGGACCCTGTGTTCCAGATATTCTTTGATGGGCTTGGCCCATGGTGCTTTTGTCCATGTGTTGTTGACTTCTGGGGTATAAATGCTCGGTGAATCTAGTATTTCAATGGGCACTTCAGGTTTTCTTTTTCGGACGGGGCGATTTTGGCCAAGTGGTCACCTTATTCATTTTTCAGTCGGGGGACTCTTTTCAGTAACACTTTTGCGAACTTCCTGGTTAGGTTTTTGGCCACCTGGCAGTGGTCTTTTATTTTTTTGCCTCTAGCCTTGTGCTCCCTTTGGACCTGCATGACCACCAGTTAAGAGTCATCCCGCACTATTAGTTGTTTTGTCCCCATTCACCAAGCAATTCGTAGTCTAGCGATTGAGGCTTGATACTTTGCCTCGTTGTTGGTGGCTGAAAATTTGAATCAGAGGGCATATTCTATTTTGTGGCCATCTAGTGTGATGAGAATGACTCCTGCCTTGCTTGACTATTTGGTGAAGGAGCCATTGACGTTTAATACCCAGCCGTGCTCAGTGTTGTCTAGATCGGTGTGGGTGGGTTGTAAATTTTGTTATAAAATCTGTCGCGACTTACCCATTCATTGCCAATTTCGGTCGACATTGAATGTCGAATTGGATGAGTTCGAGGGACCACATCATCAACTGACCTGAGGTTTTTGATTTGTGCAGTACTTTTTTGAGCGGTTAATCAGTTAGAACCACGATGGTATGCACTTGAAAGTAAGGTATGAGTCTGCGTGCAACTATTTTCAAGACAAAGGCTATCAGTTCCATTTTCAGGTATCTGTCCTCAGCTCCTCTGAGGGCTTTGTTGGTGTAGTAGACTGGTTTTTGTACTCCTTCATCTTCTTATTAGGGCTGAGCTCACTGTCGCGGCTGAAACTGTCAAGTAGAGGTAGCGTTCCTCTAATGTGACGGCTCGGTTGAGTAGTAGGGCTGAGCCTAAGTACTGCTTGAGCCGTCGAAAGGCACTTTTGCACTCTCCCGTCCATTCGAATGCCTTACGCAAAGTTTTGAAGTAGGGAAGGCACTTATCGATAGATCTTGAGATGAATCTGTTAGAGCTGCGACTCTTTTTGCCAGTCTTTGGACGCCTTTGATCGTCTTTGGGGCTTGCATATCGAGTATTGCCTTACTCTTTTCTGGGTTGGCTTTTATTCTCTTATGGGAGACCATAAAGTTGAGGAACTTTTTGGATGCCACCCCGAACGCACATTTGGTAGGGTTCAACTTCATGTTGTAGCTTCTCAGGGTCTAGAAGGTTTTCTTCAAGTCCTGCATGTGGTCAGACATTCGTTTGCTCGACTAGCATGGCGTCCACATAGGCCTCTACTTTTCTTTCGATCTGAGACTTGAATATCTTGCTTACCAACCGCTGGTACCTTGCTCTCGCATTATTCAAATCGAACGACATGATTTTGTAGCTGTGTAAGCCCTTGTCAGTGATGAAGAAGGTGTGCTCTTGGTCTTGTTTGGCCATTTTAATTTAATTATACCCCGAGAAGGCGTCCATGAACGTCAGCATTTCGTACCTTGGCATGGAGTTTACTAGAAGGTCAATTGTTGGTAAGGAAAAACTATCTTTTGGGCACGCCTTATTGAGGTCGATGAATTCAACGTATATCCTTCACTTTTCCTTGGCCTTTTTCACTATCACCACATTGGACAGCCAGGTCAGGTACTGGGCTTTTTGGATGAACTTGGCGTCGAGGAGTTTGTCCACCTCTTTAGCTATGCCGTCGTTGCACTATGGGGTGAAACTCCTCTTCTGTTTTACTGGTTTAGCCCTAACTGTGATGTTTAAGTGATGGGCCGTTATCTGGGGGTTGATGTTTGGCATATCTTCATGTGTCCAAGCAAAAACGTCTGCATTCTGTGTAAGGAATTCCTTTTATTCTTCCTTTAGCTGGTTGGGAGTTGCTGTTCCTATCTTGACCACTCTGTTTTGATTAGGTTCCCCGATCATGACCTCCTCCAGGTCCTCTACGGGCTTTTCTCTCTTAATCTCCTCTTTGTCTCTGACCTTGAGCTCTTCTGCCACCAATACCTCTTTATCTACCTCTTCTTTCAGTGATGTCAGGTAGCACTCCCTTGTCGTCAATTGGTCTCCTCTTACGTCTCTGACCCCTTGCTCCGTTGGGAATTCACCCTGAGGTGGTATGTGGATGTTATGGCCTTGAACTGGTTAAGAGCCGTTCGTTTGATAATGTGCTGTAGGCAAAGTGACAATCGATCACTAGGAAGTCAATTAGCTTGGTTGCTTGCAGTGGGGCGGTCCTTAGGGTCACCAAAAGTGTTATGGAGCCAAAGGGCGTGATTTGATTCCCCGTAAAATCAACCGAGGGGATGTGATAGGTTTTATCTTATCTTTCCTGATCTCCATCTGCTCGAATGCCCTCCAGAACAGGATGTCCGCTGAGTTATCACTGTCGATTAGAACTCTCTTGGTTCGGCAGTTGGAGATGATGGTGGTGATCACTAAGGGGTCGTCATGTGGTTGGCACAGCTCTGTTGACTCCTCCTCGGTGAAGGTGATGGTGGCTAATTTCGCTTTGGGCTTCTTGCTCGGTCGTTCAGCGCCAACACCTCCTTGGACTGCCTCACCACCTGGACATGCTTCTTTTGAGCCATTAATGACTCTCCTCCTCCAGCGAACCCTTTGGCTTTCACTTGGATCTCTTAGAGGGGTTGATTTTGGTGTATCCATTCAGGACTTTCCCACTCTGTTTGTCGAGACTGTTGCTCTCGTCTCTGACCAGCAACGTATCTCCCGAGCCTGCCTTCTTTGATCAAGTTTTCGATCCGTTACTTGAGATCGAAGCAATCTTCAGTGTCATGGCCATGATTTCGGTGGAAACAGTAATACTTCTTCTGGGACCTCTTCTCAGGGAAAGTCCTCAACTTGCCAGGTCATTTCAAGGTTAGATCGTTACATATCTCGTATAGGATATGCTCCAGCGGGCATTGTAAGAGGGGTAAAGTTGTGATTGAGGTTTGTTGATCGTACCTTATTCCCTTATGCTTGAGAACTAGAATTAGAGTACTTTGGGGGTTTTCTTCTCGATGGATCTTTCATTCTCCAGACCTCTTCTTGCCATCCGAACGTGAGCTGGTCTCCGTGTCCTAATCGTATCGAGCATTGATGGCGTCATCGGCGTTCATATGTTTCTAAGCTCTGAGCATGAGTTCTGTCATATCCTTCAATGGTTCTTTCGCTAGGAAGTAAAGGAGTTTGTGGGTTTTGAGACCGCTCATGAAGGCGGTGGCTGCCACCTTGTCATCCGTATAGTCGACGTTGAGGGTCTCTTAGTTGAACCTAGTCACGAAATCTCTAAGGGATTCGTCCCTTCCTTGTTTCATGGTCAACAAATAAGCGACAAGTCTCTTCTGTCTCTTTGTGCTTGTAGTGACTAACGAAGAGCTTACTTAATTAGATGAAAGTATCGATTATTCCTAGCTTGATTATGTTGAATCACACCCTGGCCGACTCTTTAAGCGTGATCGGGAAAGCGCGGCACATGGTTTCGTCGAGCACCTATTATAGGTGAATCAGGACTTTGTATGTCTCCAAGTGATCCAAGGGGTTCTTGGACCCGTCGAAGATTTTCAAGGTTGACATTTTGAACTTTGGCGGTAAGGGCTAGGCTATAACTGCTTGGGTGAAAGGCGAGTTAGTTTGTTGGGGGCTTTCGTTTTGACGGCCTCCAAAACTCCTGCCATCTATGCTTGCATGACTTTTATTTGCTCATCCCAGGCTGGGAGATTCTTCATATTCTCTCTGACACCCTCTGTGGCTTGAGGGACTGGTCGTAGCTAAGATTGGATGGCGTGTCTATTTCCTCCTCCGCCTGATTTTCGTGTTGGGCGTTATCGTCTCCTTAGTTGCCCACATTGACCTTGCTCTCATTCGCAGGCTAGTTTTTGTGTTGTTGATCTCCTCCGGGGCGGCGGGTGGAGCGGTAGGGACTCTTTGGAGTATCTCTTGGTTTTGGTTGATTAATTGTTGCATGCTGGCTATCATGTTTGCGTCCTACTGTTCCAAAGCCGTCATCCTAATGGTGGTTTGATCTTCCATGATTGCTTGTCCTCGAGCAGTTGTTCAGGACCTGGTTAAGACCGTGAAAATAACAAGAAAGTAGTTACCACAAGCTGCACCAACTGATGATGCAGTAAATTTATACGGTCTGCCCCAGGCCAAGATGAACGTATTGGGTGAAAGGCAAGGCGCTTTTGGATTATGAACACCGGTGGAGTGCTTACCAAGGACATTTTGATGCTAAAGTTAGGCAACTGGTTTAGAAGAATACGGGCAGAGTAATGGCTAGCAATTATGTATACCTACCTCAGAAGGAAATGGAGTCCTCTTTATATACCGGTGTAGATATGAGTGATTCTTGGGTAACGGCTATCCATTTAGTGGGTGGGATCGTGCCCCCATGTCGTGCTCTTTAGGGACGCAATCGCGCCCTTAGTAGAGTAATGGATGTTGATTTGTAGGCGTGATTCTCGGGATAGGCTCTCGAGGCGCTTTCTATTGTGCTCGGGGGCTGCTTGTGATGGATTCCCAATTTGAGGTGGGGAAGGTCAGGACATCGCTAATCAGGACCGCACCCCCTTAGGATCGGGCCTTCGGTGCTTGTGATCGGCACCTATCAACCGTTGAGATTGGAAGTGTTGTTACTGGCTCGAAAGGGGTGATGCCACTGTTGTGAAAGTGATTGGGCTCGAAAACATTTTTAGAAGTCTGATATTTCTGTAATTTTGATTTTCTGGGGACATGGACTGTAGTGGTCAGTTTCCAAATAGGAGTTAAATTTATGGAACAACAAATCTTGGGATACATGATCTTGTCTAGCTCCACATATTAAATCGTCTCTGTTACATATAATAACCAAGTGGCTAAGAGAATTGTGTTACATGCTCCTGTTTACTTGTCCATATCATCAGATTGCCTTCTTTGACAACAATGCTTTGATGTTGAATGAAGCTTTGAGACCAATCCTAGTCAACCTTAAGCTCTTATATAGGAAAGAGATGTACTTTGTAAAGGCTAGACCAGAACATATGGCTGAAAAAGTGGAAACTGCGGTTCATTGATATCAGTCTCCCCATGAACAGACTGCTCAAAATGAAATTGTGAAGCCTACTTAAGAACAAGATGCTATGCCGCTGATTTAACTCACCGCTATTATCATAATTAATATTGTCTCAAAGGTGACCTTGAGAGCAAGCAAACTAGTGTATCAATCATATAGAGGCTAGAAATCATCTTGCACTTATTCTAGGCATGGAAAATGTGAACAAGATGAAAGGTGAGTGTTGTTTGGTGAGTGTTGTTTGAAAATAGAGTACCGTTACTAGCAAAGGAAAGATCGATAGTAAATTTGGAAGCATGACGAAAAGATATTAAAGACTAGTCATATGATCTGAGGCATTTAAATCATTGATCACATGAATGATGATGGGGGTTATAGAGGGCTTGAATGCAGTAATGCAGTAGCTGACTGAGCAAATTCGGGGCAGAGGGAATCATCCAATTGTGCCTTGTAAAACTTAAGATTCTTAAGGGCCACAAATAACTGCTGAAAAGGATGTCCAGCAGGAATCAAATCATTGGAGTGCAAATCTATAGTAGCTTTATGAGTCTATGACATGAAGAGGCACTGGACCCCTAAGGCAAGCTCTGTGGTTAAAAGGCAATTGTGGTTGTCACACATTAGCACCCTATTAGAGCAACACTTTTTTTGACACAAAAGGAAATAGTATTTGAAAAAGAGAAGAAAAAGTACAACGGATAGCAATAATTCCCTAGAATTTTGTACCTGCCAGCATTATTCGTCCATCCCTGGTCGGGTACAGTTTCCTTTCGATTTCTCCCTATACAGAAGCAGAGTTGTTGGGATGTAGAATGGTACTGTACTTTGTTCTAAACTCTTAAGCTACACATTTACTTGCTCCAAGCTTGGATAAGATCCTGCCTAAGAATCTGCTCAAAAGGCGGCTTGAATGCAGGATTCAAGGAATAAAGGAGAGGACTAATATACCTGATCTCTTGTGACCATCTTTCTGAAGCATATTACACTTGAAGAGAATAAGCTGATAGAAGCAAATTATTAAATTCTGTTTTAGGTGTTACGTTTGGTTTGGCTTACATTTGTTGTTTTTGGGGTTGTTAGTATTGTGTATGTGTGTGCTTGTTTGTTTGTTTGTTTGTTTGTTTTTTGGATCTTTGGAACCTTAAAAGAAAACAGTGTGAAGGCTGGAGACACGTGAAAACACTTGAACACAAAACAATAGAAGCGTGACGTTGGGGCAGGTTGGAGGCCTACACCTAATGTGGTGCCACTAAAAAATCCCTGCAGTCCACCAAAATCTCTTTACTAATGTAATAATGTGTGCCTTCACATGTATATATTCACAACATATTTCCACCCAGAATGCCATAGTCCAACTATAGTAGAAAATTGCCTTATTAATGATTCTTGGAGAAGGATGGATGAGGAGCTAATAAGGCAGCCCATTATGTGGCTGAGCATGTGTTTATCCATACTGAGTCAAGGTTCTCCCACCCAGAAGCCACTGGTTGGATTCTGTCCTCGAGGACAATTCTGATTGTGTTTTGGTCCAACATTTATTTGCCTAAATGTTAACATTTAGAGAAGTACAAAGAGGGAAAAAAAAAATAGTCACATATTTAGCATTATTGAGGCTTGCAAGTACTCTTTTATGCGAGGACAGACATATCTTATCTATAAAAAGAGCAAGTTGGGTTGGATACTCCACATCTGCTTAACATCACTGCTTTTTGCCTCCGGCTTGCATCGCCTTCTTTAGTCTTCGCTGTCCGCTTCCTGCTTTCATGGCATCCCGCAAACAAGATGCAGGACCCATGATTTGGAGGACTTATCTCTCCTCTTATAGCTTAAGACCCATTTTCCACTCTCACCATAACATACTCCGTACATCGAGCAAGCAACACGTGTCCTCTCAGCTTGATACCCATTTACCACTCACCATAACATATGTGACACCCATAGGTTCTGACTACATAAAATGATAAAAGATTTCATCTTCTACTTTCACTTCTATTCTGTTCTTCTTCAGTTATTGGGCTAATGCATTGAAGTGAGCTCCTTACTGCTTGCTTGCCTTGCTGTTTATTCATTCTCTTTGTGGTTTTTTTCACTTTATCCTCTGGTTTTGCTGGTCTCTTGACAAATCCATTATGCACTTTAACTGGGTAGTATTATGTTTTGATGATCTGGGTTTCCGAGTCTTCGTGGGTTTTATGTATTGTCTCTGTGTGTTTGGTGATGCATTTACATGAATAATGGCTTAACCACAAGGGGACGTACTGGCCAATAAAGCTTATGCTAAGCAGACTACAGGGTTAGGGTGTACAAACTATTTAAGAACAATATAGGAACAAATGAGGAGAGAGCTTAGTCCAGTCCGCCTATGCATTAGGTCATGGGTTCGACTTGCCATTCTCTCTCTCAAGGAAAAGACTAAGAAATCCCTTATGTAAGCTTTTATGTCCATCTTCCCTTTCTATTCCTAAGCCTTTCTCCAATGAAAGAAACTAAAAGCTTCGTTATTTGGGTCAACTAATGTGAGGCTAAAGTTTAAAGAGTACCACTATATCCTATAAAAAATAAACTTAATTCAATTCAGTTATGCATGCTTATCATAATTTTAAAACATCAAACTTATCAATTTCACCTTAGCATCCAAGTAACAAACATTTATCAATAATTACATCAAGAATTGTAGAATGAGTGCATTAAACACATATAATTCCTTCTCATAATACAGACCAATTTGGGGTTTCCTCATTTTGAAAATTACGTTGATAGGAAGGTTTCAAACACATATGACTGCTACCACTAATATTCGTGATACTTTACAGCAATATTTTGACCTTTTTTTTTTTTTTTCGTTGGTTATGCTGTTAGGAGTGTTTAGGCCAGCTTAGGGACATCTTGACTAATCATTTCCTCACTCTAATCAAAGGCAGGTCATCCACGCTAGGACTAGGGAATTCACGAATATTTTGACTTTTTTTTTAATTAGTAGTAAAATATGTCTCACCATAATGTATATTCAATTATAATTCAAACAAATCAAGGCAAGGCATGGGCCACTTCAACTAGTATTCTTCAAATTCGTCAGAAGACTTGGAGGTAAACTCTTAGTGCTTGTGATGTGCAATTGGCAAATCAAATGAAAATTCATTGTCCTTGAAATTCTTACAATATTTTTTTTTTCTAATTGACGCTCGTCCACCGTTGCTCTATTGGTCGAGTGTTATAGTATTCACACTGAGGTACCTTAGTTAAGACTTGAGAGAGTTTGGCGTTTTGGAACATACAGGTTGGTTTGGTGACCTTCCAGCAATTGGGATGAAGGTGCTGGGGATTCTTCTATGATTGGGCCAAAACAAATTAGGAACCATCATTGATGAGTTCCGAAATGTAGGCCTTTAAAAAATCACTGGAGAAAAGTCAACTTATTATAGTGATGTTAAGTTTAAAATTTACTATAAGTTTTGTTTGATTTACCTAAAAGTGGATTTGTTTCACATGTCGCATAGAAATGTATAGATTTGAATAGTATGATTTAGTGTAGTCAAGTTCTTTCCCTTAAAAAATCACTAGAGAAAAGTCAACTTATTATAGTGATGTTAAGCCTAAAATTTACTATACGTTTTGTTTGATTTACCTAAAAGTGGATTTGTTTCACATGTCACATAGAAATGTATAGATTTGAATAGTATGATTTAGTGTAGTCAAGTTCATTCCTTAGTAACTTAAAGGCAGTGAATGGTAGCGATTCTTCCGTTCCTCTCCCATGCGGCCGAAGTTGATTTGTGTTTTGGTGATTTTCCTGCATTAGAGTATGCATGGCTGCATTTTAGGGCTCTTTATCATTTCTTAGTTATTCAAAGTTGCAATGGACCTACATTTGGGTTGAGAACAATTAGTGATATATTGACAACTATTTCTCTATCGATGATCAGAAGAGGCAGGTTCCGCATGTCTGTTGTAGACAATCGACACCAATCTTATGATGCTCCACATGCTGCCTATTTTACCTCAGTAATTAGTTGTTAGTGTTTTCCAGAGGCAGTATAATTTTCACCACTGCATAAAGAAAAACATCATAATCTGCTAGACAAACTTGTTTGTAATTCTGCATGCTAGTTTATGGAATTTCAACCTTAGGTTAATAGCTACCCGATTCTCTCTGTGCCAGTGGAAGCATATTAGGTTAATAGTGATTTGGGAAAGCACTGGGAAGCTTAGAATATTATAGCCAACTATTGGATTCGTAGTATTTTAGGACAAAAGAAAGCTAATAGGCTTATTATTTAAACAGTTGAACACAGGTTATATTCCTTAGGAATTGGGAGAAGGAAAGCTAATAAGTTTATTATTTGAACAGTTGAAGAGAGTTCATATTTTTTAGAAATTTGAAAGGGTTGGAATTAGCTTGGAAAGTGATACGACGTTATTGGAAATACTAGTATCTTATTAAATTACTAAAGAAGCAGCCCTGTAAACCATAAGTAGGCATTCCCGAACACGATGGTTTGTCTTCTCTACTTTTGTTTCTACACTATTTATGACTATGTTTCCATTCATGAGAAGAGTGTTCTCAGCTAAAAGGGGTCCAGGCTTTATCTAGTTATATGCATGACATATCCTGTTGATTTTTTTCTTTTGCAGTTTAAATCCTCACTGGAGGATTATGGTTTGGCAAGCAGGGATCAAATTCTCATAGTCAACTTTAAATAAATTAGATTATTTATGTATATATAAATATACTCACTCATAATTCTTAAGATCAATCCCTTTAGCCAATTTGGTCTTAATACAAGATAATTCAGGTCCGTTTTTTTTTTTTTCCCCCCGCCCGCCCGCGCGTTTTGGGGGGGTGGTGTGTGTGTTTGTTTACAAAAGGAGGCTGAAGCCAAAACAGAAAACATAGTGGATGAGTGCATTCCAAGGAACTCGCCATTCAGAGGTGTCCCAACCCAGCAACGGAACAACAGACAAAGGGGGCTGTTGAAGGATAAGAGTCTTTTGGGAGGCATTGATTGCCTAATGTGCAAGCGCTATTAGCTTCTCGCCAAACATGGTGGAGAGAACCAGACCAATCTCTAGCTAGCACACTGCAAATCTTCGAGCAAAGATTGAAGCTGGGGTGAATAGTAGCCAGATACGAGATGATGTCCAAGGCTTCCCTCGAGTCTGACTCTAGCAAGGCTTCTCTAAACCATTTGCCCAAGCCAGCTCCAAACCTGCCAGATTGCCCACATCTCAGCCACAAGAAAAGTTGTCTAGCCTATCCTTCAGACAAAACCAACTACCATAGCACATCTGCATCTCTAATCAAACAACCTATACTCACTGGCCCTTGGCCACCATTAATGGAAGCATCCCTGTTTACTTTGCCACAAGTGGCCTGTGGAGGTTTCCATTGGACTGAGATTGGTTGAAACTTCTGCATTGAGAAGAACTGGCCAGTTCTACTTCTTTAACCACTGATCGAATGGTCGCCAAGGGGTCCTCAAGGATATTAAACATAGGCTCATTCCTACCACAGTTATGCCATTCCCAGAACAACGAGATGCCCCCATAAACATGGTTCATAAACTCCCTTCTATTGGGCGTACCCTAGGTCACACAATCCGCACTCCCTTCTACTAGGCGTACCCTAGGTCACACAATCTGCCTCAGCAGGTAGACGGATCACGCGTTGGTGCGCGGATCGGCGGATTAGAGTCAAATCCGGGTCAAATTCGCGAATTGACTTAGTCAAATCCACAAACTACAACCGAATTGCATTTTGGACCTGCAATAAGCTGCCACATGGTGAGCTTATGATGAGGAGAACTACACCAGAACACAATCTCACCATGAGGCTCACACTCCATCATATAAGAGAACTCAAATTGCATCAGCCAAGTTTTAAACCTGTGACCACATCAAGCTGTGGAGATACTTTGACCGCTGGACCAGTGTTGTCTTCCTTGAACATTATTGTTTCTTTTTTTCTTTTATGGTATATTTCTTATATTTAATAGATACAATTACACATACATGAAATTAAAGCATAAAAAAATAAAATTACTTAAATAGAGTATTCTAACGGATGGACATGAATTTATTTAAATATATTTATATAAGCGCAAATATATTTATATGTATGCTCTAGGGATGCTTTCATTCTCAGTCTTTCTGACAAAGGACGCTCTGGCGCACCTGCACCCGCACCCGCTCACGCTTTGTGTGACTTAGGGCGTACCCAATCTACACCCTTCAAGTTACTATCAATCCTAGTCTTAAGGGGTAAAGCGAAGAACCTTTGTTGATTCTGAGGTGGAACTAATTTTTGCCACACTCTCTTGGGGGCAACACTGTCCCTCAAGGCAAGTAAGATGGATTCAGTGCAATTCCAACAGATGCAGCATGAAGCATCATTGGACATATGCTAGTAAACTTTGAAGTGATTAGGCAAAATACAACCATTTCAAGCTAACCAACCAAAATATTCCACCTGGGTCTTCTTGTTTGTGACATTTTCTATCATGACCCAAAACTCACTCTATGCCGATTAGGGATCGTAACCGACCAGTACCTGTAGCTACCAAAGGCCGTCACATCGTAGGGTTGACCACCTGTGCCTTATAATCTTTTATAATAAGAAATTAGTGGAAAATTTGCATAAAAACATAGTAGTGAGTGGGCATTCTATAGGACCAGAGCAAGTGTCTAAGATAGTTATAATTAAACCAATCACTATTCTTGATAAGATATACCATAAATCTTTGATAACACATGATCTACATTTCACAACAAATAGCATGACTCCAATAAACATCCGCAACCAAACATCTTTCGTAAATCTGTAAGAAAGCATGGCTATGCCCTCTAGTTCTCATTTCCTGAAAAATGGTAATCCCTAGTATGAGCAAAGCTCAGTGAATGGTATAGATATAAGGAAAATACTCTAGTTAATTCCATTGACAATTCATAAAACATTTCCATTCGACAGCATAGTCTAGCAATAATAGCTTTCCATTGAAATAGTGGAGGATCGTTCACATTTTCAATATAAAGCAATATTTATACATCGAAATAAACTCCACTTCTTAGCATGTATTCACACTTTTCGGGCACAATGAGATGAAACCCATAAATGATTACACATGTAGAACCGAAAAGAAATCATGTGGCTTCTAGGGGATGTCTTCCCCAATTTATATAACGGTTTGTTTTAAATCCCCCGAATTAGGACCCCCGAGTGTGGTACACAATACATTTAAATACGTTTTCAAAGCGTTTCACAAGTATATATATGTCTATGGAATTCAAATATATTTGTAAACCATAGTATTTGAGTCAAAAGCATATATTGGCTATTGAAATGTAACATAATAAATATTTGGAGACAAAACATGTTCAAAGGAATATTTTCAATCATCCACAACACTCACCTTGTATTGTTTAGTTGACTTGAAATCTCTTTATCTTAATCTAGCTTCTCCTCTTTTTTCTTTCTATCTTTCTTATTTCTTCTCCTCTCTTCTCTTTACAATTTCACCATAAGGCTTCTATTTATACTTGTTCAAGAGCCTAACTTTGAATGCCACCTAACACGACACTTGTCATTGAGTAGAATGATGAGGTGCCATTCTTTAAGTAGGTGGTGTCATCTAGGTAGAATTTTAGCGAGACACTTGTTGCCAAGTAAAGTGATGAAGTGTCAACACCAAGCAAGAGGTGTTGTATGGCAAGACACTTGTCATGCATTTAGCTAGTGAGGTGTAAATGATGAAAGTAGGAGCTGTCATTCACGTAAGCAAGAGGTGTAATTATCTTAAGTAGTAGGTGTCACCCTTACACACTAGTAAGTGGTGACTCACCACTTAATCAACTAATCTATGTTAACTTAATTAATTATAATTGAGACTAACTAATCCCACTTACTGGTTAATCGCAATTAAGATTAATAAATCACAATTAATTATAATTAGTCTTAATTAATTAAAGTCACGTTTTGCAAAAGTTTACCAAAATTCAATTGACATTAAAGGAAGTCAATTAAGCACCTTGTTTAAAGCATTAACCCCATTTATAGCATATAACATCAAATCCTACTGAGTTATGAAAAATCCCTAACTAAATCTATGCATCCATGGCATTTCTATCCAACTTAAACTAGCAAAGCAAGCACATAATGCATCTTTCATGGCATGACGTGAGATTATAAAGTCTAGGATGTTACATTTTTCAGCATAGATAGGGCAGTGTATGCTTACTGAACTGTGAACGTTCCATACTGTTAATTCACCACATGACCTAAATGCTTAAGAGGTTAGGTAAGGGCCCCAACAATTCATATCTAACTCTCCAACACCCTCCCTCATGTTACGGTCATGATTATTGGGCTAGCACACCAACATCATACTTTGAAGGTTGTGCAGTGTGTGCACGGGCAGAAATGAAGGTAATTTGGACCAATCCAAATCTTCAGTGCTCGACCAGTATTGATTCACAGTTTTTTCCTTCTCTGATTTAGCCACTGCCCACTCTAGCAGCCAAGAATCCAACAAAATTTAACCTGAATACCATTGGCTACTCTCTAGTTGATGCCCCCCTCCCCCCCCCCCCCCCCCCCCCCCCCCCCCCCTTTAAAATTTTTGGGAATCTCTTGAGTAATCTTGCAAAATCTTGAGGTATACACTATACACCATTACATATAATATGGCCCCTGTTATCCACCAAGAAATTTACTAGTTTAAGACCGTATCTATTTTTAGTTTCCGATATTGTTAAGGTCTGTTATATTGATTATCAATTATATTTAGTAATAATCCTAATGATTTTGAACTGTCTAAACATAAAATCTATGACTCCAGACCGTCTCTATCTCTTACTGTCCCCCCTCTCTCATCAATCAAAATACTACATATTTCATTAATCAATAAATTTGAGTCTTTTCATATTTTATTTCTTCTATTAGAATTGGAAAGAGTTGCTTTGACATGTATTTTGTACTGTAATTTTTACTAAGTTACAAAATCACCGGTTACTAGTCATCATATTATGAAATAAATCATTTACTGATCGTTATGACCGTTCAAAAAGTGAATAAATGAAATCAATATATTAATAATTTTGTAAGTGATTTATTTTGGTTGTCATATATATATATATATATTTTTCTTACTTTTCTTTTAGTATCTATAAGCTTCCTTTTCTTTTTTTTTTTTCTGTATCAAAAGTTTTGAGAATAAAAATACAAATAAATATTCAAATGGCCAGTGATAAATTAATCGACATTTAGAAAAAATGTTCACAGCATGATGTGGTGGAAAGATATTTATTCCATGATGAGGTAAAAAATTATTGATCTATCCGAGACCAATTTTTATTGACATAGAATACAAATTAAATAGATTTTTTTTATAATTTTTGCAGATATCTCTATCAAATTTGGTTTTAACATGCATATGATTCCTAAAGCAAAATTTCTCAAACCCCCATGGGGTAAAAAATTACTTCCATTACATTTTACTCAGTAACTATTATTTTTGTATTGTAGTTCGGCCCCACAATAAAAAAATTCCTAGTTCCATCCTTGCCTATAGGACTGAAGAAAATTTATTTCATCATCTGGCTCAATCAAAGATCAAAACAACCAAAATAGGTCTATATAAAATATATGCAGGGCGAAGGTGCTGTAATGGACATTGGTGGTTGTTACAGTAGTATTGCAGAGCATGCCTCTTTTGTTGGATCCCACACACCACTTAGTTAGCTTGCAGAACAACCCTAAGTCACACAAAGCGCGAGTGGGTGCGGGTGCGCGAGAGCGTCATTTGTCAAAAGGATTGAGAATGAGAGCGTCCCTAGAGTGCATATATATATTTAAAAAAATATTATATATACATCAATATAATCTATTTAAGTAATTTTATTTTTTTATGTTTCAATTCCATACATGTGTAATTGTATCTAGTAAATACAAGGAAAATACTATAAACCAAAAAAAGAGAGAATAATATTCAAGGTCGACAACCGTGGTCCAGTGGTTAAAATTTTTCCAATGCTTGCTATGGTCACAGGTTCAAAACCCACCTCATGCATTTTGAGTTCTCTTAAAATGCTGAAGCGTGAGCCTCATCGGTGGGCTTGTGTTCTGGTGTGGTTTTCCTCACCATAAGCTTGCCATGTGGCCACTTATTAGTGTTCCAAAATGCAATTTGCTTGTAATTCACGAATTTGACTAAGTCAAACCGCGAATTTGACCCGAATTTATCCCTAATCGGCCAATCCGTGTGCTGGTGTTCGATTCGCCTACATGCACGGGCGAACTGTGTGACCTAGGTACAACCTGCTTCTCACATCTCTTTTGATTATCTACTATTTCCCACATCTCATTGAGAAAGAACTATCCGTTGATATCTTAGCCTAAAGGCCTATATTTAGATCAAGACAGCGATTTTACTAATAAAATAAGGGCTCACTTGCAGCTACTCAAAAAAAGATATGCTCGAATGCTTTTGAGCCTGGCATTTCTATACCGAGTTGTATGCATGTAAAAAGGATGAACAACCCAATAGCAATAGTCTATTACGTGAATAGAGGGGCACCACACACATTAGTGGCCAAAAGGGGAAGAAGCACACTTCTCTCTTTATTTTACCCATAAGCTAAGGCATGTGCTTCTCATTGTCCAGGCTTATGACTCACCTCATGCTCGCCTAACTCTAAGGAAGAGCGCACTTGCAAGGTCACACTCTGTAGTTAACACTTACATTATATTATATATGAATGCATTGAATGGATATACATAAGAAAAATTTACCAGATCCCCTTTTCTGGAGTTGCAAATATCAATTGCAAAGAATTCGGTTATTAATTTTCTTTTTGCTGTTTTTTGGAATATTTTTGTGTGTGTGTTGTTGTGGTTTGTGTGTTTGGGGGTGGGGGGGAGGTTTTTTCCTTCTTCCTCTTGAAAGCGTGAGCTATACTTGTATTGGAGATGAGGTTACCCGGAAAATTGAAAATTAACCTTCTCTAGTCACTTAATGTAGGTCATTGGAGATAACAAGTGTTTAATTTCTGTTAAGTAGTTCAAATACAACTTAATACCCAGCCCCAACTTTACTGATGTTACATGTCATATTTTCATTCTACATGGTATATCTTGGTAGTGAGCTTCCCATAATTACTGTAAGGCATGGTCTGGATATGATTCTACTAGTGGTAAATTTTCTATTACCATCTCTTCTGTGGATATTGGGAAAATTATTTGCAATCAACTGGAAGTTCACCAGACTATCCAATTTTATGGTGATGACTACACCATTGAACTAACATTTGAACCCTTTCAGGCAGGGTTCTAAATCTGTTGCCCATATATATCTATATATATTAAAAAAAACTCTTCAGAACGCAACGTGTGAGTTCTTGAAATCGATATAGGAATTTAATTGAATAGTGCCCATAGATACCCGGAAACTCTCCTCGGGAGGGGAAACTTTAAAGATAATTTAAATAAACTTGTCAGAAACTCTTGAAAAATGTTGTGGAGCTCCATGGAAACGCGTTTCTCATAATTTCAAGTATATTTAATGCTGTCGAATCGTTTTTTTTACCAACAATATATAATTTTGTTAATAGGTTTCTATAGATATTGTGTAGCATTAATATTTTAATTGATCACTAAAGTATTCTAATACTATATATTGTAGTTTTTGAGATTCTTAATAAATTCTCTTATACATGTTCTATTTAATTTTATGTCACCTAACATTTCTCGTTTGCTGTAATATTTTTGGGCCATGTTTCACGTTTCCGTTTCCCACCTCCGTTTTCCCATATTGGCAACTATGAAATTGAGCCTAACAATCTAGCATTGTCTAACAAGAGCTCAGTAAATAACTGTTGGCTACTTGTATTAAGAAAATGACAATCTATTTGCCAAGTGAAAATATTAAACATGCTAGGTGATTTTTCTGGCATACCTTTTTAGGCTTTCAAATCTCCTGGAAATTTTTATTCTCTAGTAATTTTTTGTAAATATGTATCAGTTGTGTTGATGCACATAGGCATCTTTATCTTCCTTTGTTGATATTTTTTGGAATTTGTTTGCCCAATAGATATTTAGGGCTGACTTTGGGTGTATAGTCCTTTGTATGTGTCAAGTGTACAAGGTTGTCCCCTCTTTTGCGGTTCTTTCTTTTATACAATTCTATTACTTTCATTGAAAAAAAATGTATATGTATATAGGCATCTGCTGCATAGTGATCCAGGCCTCAGTGATTGCTTAATATTTGTTGATGATATATAGCTTATTAGCATCAAAAGTATGTGATTACTAATTATGTTTGGTTGGTAATGCTTCCGGGGGCTGTTGGACATCTTTGACCAATGTCATAGGTCAATGGGCCGTTCTTTATCCTCTTTGTGGCCATCTTTTTAGGTTCCATTGTCAGTTTCTTCTAGTATTGTCGAGCAAGACATGTTTTTTATGTTTCTTTTGATTAGTGAAATAACTTGGTGAGAAAAAGAAGGGGTGGGTACTGTATCGAATTTGAATATCTTGTTGGATACATATGATTTGAGGTTGAGAGTGAATTAGCATGAAGATACAGCATATCTGTACCAAAAAGCGACAATGAAACAAATGTGGGTTGAGAGTAATTATGCAGCTCATATTTGTTATATTAGCATCAAGATACGACTAGTGGTTCTCTCAACTCACATTTGTTTCATTGTTTCTCTTTAGTACAGTGTCTCCTTTATGTATGTCCTAATATCCTAATGCTTGTATATGCATATATGTGGGGGGCAAGCTTGTCTGTAAGACACAACAACATGCTTTTAATACCATTGCCATGTTTATTCAACGGGTGTTGTGTATGGATGCATGTGTGAAATAATCCTACCATGCTTTTAATATATCTGTCTGATGACTTGACTCCATATTATTTTAATCCATGGGTCCTATTTTTGGACTTCAGTTCAACAGAAACTTGGTAATCTGATGTTTCTAAAGTCCGTTAGAGTGATCAACATGTCCCGCTACCAACTCATGTGAGCAGATTATTTGTCCGACTTGTGTTCTCTGAACGTTATTTGATTGATGTAGTTGTAGGAGTTTGTGTGACCTTGTCAAGCTTGTTTTGGGCTGTATGCGGATTTGGGTCAGCAGTCTGGAATGATGAGCACTTTTCCATATATCCTTGACTGTCAATATGCTTAAATGTTAAAAAACATTGTTACATCCTTGAAGGCAGTAGTTCTCTTCTTTGGTTTTCTAATCGATTTATTGAACAGGTCAATTTAGATGGGACTATTGGTGTGGAAGATGGTGGAAGTGAGGGTGACAGTGACGCTGCAGAGGAACCCACTTCAGCCATTATTGCTTCACTGAAATTGTATAAAGAAGCTTTAGCAAGTGATGATGAGTCCAAAGTTTCTGAGATAGAGGCTTTCCTCAAGTCCATTGAAGATGAGAAAAGTGATCTTGAGAGAAAAGTGGCAAATTTGTCTGAAGAACTGTCATATGATAAGGAGCGGATACTTAGGATTAGTGCAGACTTTGACAATTTTCGGAAGAGGACAGGGAGGGAACAGCTTTCCCTAGTAACAAATGCACAAGGGGAAGTTGTGGAGAAACTTTTGCCTGTTTTGGATAACTTTGAGAGAGCTAAAGCTCAGATCAAGGTGGAGACTGAGGGAGAGGAGAAAATCAACAACAGCTATCAGAGCATGTATAAGCAGTTTATGGAGATTCTAGGGTCGCTTGGTGTTGTCCCTGTGGAGACAATAGGGAAGCCATTTGATCCATTGGTGAGTTCCTCAGCTTTGTTGACCTATTTTACTTGTGGTGTGTCAAAGATTTTCCAAACTAGACATTATGTTAATCTAAGAGAATTTTTTTTCAAAAGATAAAAGTATAATTTATTCTGAGTTCAACACCCAATAGATGGATGCTCTCTATTAGAATAATCATTAGACATGTACTTGTTCCTGATGAATAAGAGGTAGCTGAATCCATTGCCCACTTTACTTGATTGGAATAGTGATACTTCTATTTGATCATTGGCTTAATGCAGGTGAGTTCCCGAGTTGGCTCGAAACTCAGTCGAACACTTGATGAACTTTATCAAACACTCCATAAAGCTTGTTCAGGTTTTAGGAAGACCTGGATACGCATTTAATCCAAACCTAAGTCTTGATTGTTTTGAGCCAACTCGGTGAGTTTATCTAGTTAAAATCTATACATATATGTGATAATTTTGTAGTAACAGCCTAAGTTTCATAACCCAGAAAATTGACTCTTCATTTGCTGGATTAGTAATTTAGCATTGGAGAACAAAAGTGGGTTGCGAAATTGATGACTACCGAATTGTGCATCGTGAGCTCAGGCTTTAACAAGGGTTTCAAATTTTATTGTGACATTTGTAATCTATTCCTCTTAAGAGTTATTTTGACGTTCGCTTTTGTTTTAAAAGCTGCATGAGGCCATTATGCGTGTGGAATCTTCAGAATTTGAAGAAGGTCTCATAATTGAAGAATATCGAAAGGGGTCCAAACTTGGTGACAGACTTTTGCGTCCATCAATGGTGAAGGTATCGGCTGGTCCAGGGCCTGCAAAGCCTGAATCTACGGACCCATCTGGAGCAGCAGAAAGCGTAAGTGAAACCAGTGATGAGGGGGGCATGGAAGCAGTCTCTCCTGAAGATTAATGGTTGATCTGAATTCAGTTTTTTATAAGCTGTAGTTATACTAACGTTGTCTTTGGTTAGGAGTTGTAATGTTGATGCTATGCTGGTCGTAGTTTTGGTTCTCATGCAGAGGAATCACAGTTGGTTTGAGGGAATAGCATTTTGTAATCTCTCTCTCTCTCTCTCTCTCTCTCTCTCTCTCTCTCTCTCATGGCATGATATTGTATCATTGTAACTAATACATTCTTAACGATGCTATTGTTTCATGATATTCTTTCACTTGCAGCGTTTGTCAGTCTCCTACTGATGCTAACCATTTCAGCTGAGGTCCATTGGCAAGCACCTCACATTTAATTTTCGAGAACCCCTCTTACAAGTTTTAGAAAATGCCTGAAATGACTCTAACGCTCGTTTCAATGACTACTCTTTGGTGGTAATGAGGGTTTTGTTTTGCAATTTTAAAAGAAACAAACTGGATTCTCGCGTCGTTGGTCAACAAATTATGGATGCTAATTAATCATATTTTTTGGACAATCTCTGGTTACTAAATGATAGTTATTTTAGTATATTAGTACTAAAATTAAATGTTTCAATTATTTTCTTTCAGACTACTTAAACGAGAAGCATTTTGACAAATCAATTCAATCCATTTTTTAGAAACTTAAAAATGGAATCAAACAAAATATAAACTATTTTAACGAACACATTTGACAACCAATTCAATCCATTTGTAAACTATTAAATCCATTCTTACAAATTAAAACATAGTAATGCTTTACAAACAATGTTGTTATACAGAATGGTGTGGTTGCTTGCAGTTTTTCAATTTCAAGCCAAAACGCTGATGTGTGACTGCTTGTAGTCTTTTTATTCTAAGGTCGCTTGTGGTCCTCTAGTTTCAAGCCAAAATACATTGATGCATGGTGTGGTTACTTGTGGTTTTTTAATTTCAAGCCAAAATACTATGATGCATGGTTGCTTGTGGTCTTTTCATTCTAAGGTCGCTTGTGATCTTGTGGTTTTAAGCCAAAAGATATTAATATATGACAGCTTATGGTCATTTGACTCATTTCATTTAAAGTCAAAACACTCATCATTTTGTCTCATTTTTGAAGTACATTGACGCATCATTTTGGTGAAATATTTTTTTTTATAAAATTTCAATAAGAATAAAATTTTCCAATTAGAAATGGGTTTAGAGAAAACTTGAGAGTGGGGGAGAGAGGAGGTTTGAAACTTACAATAGAGATATAAAAATACGAATATACGAAAATAATTTGTAAATACTATTAAACAAACATGAATTGCATTGTTTTCTTTTTTGTATTTCTGGCTTTTTTGTTAATAGAAAAGACCTACTAAAAAGTGATGAACAATTACAACTTTTGTCGTAATAGGACCAATCATTGAGTTCGTTCTAATGAAAAATAACTCAATGCTCTTGGAGCACCACGCTCTACCTTTTATATAGAGGTGAGATTTCTCTATTAGGTAGGTCAAATATACTACTTAGTAGGTGAGAGATTTCCATGTGAATGTAAGAGCAAAGACATTTGTTGTTTCAGAAGCACTGAATAATTTTACCATTCTGGTTTTGGTAAGTCAACCAAAATGCATATATCTCTATTGTTACGAAATACTAGCATTAACCCATGCGATGCACAGGTGATCCGTAGACACATCTCGTAGTACAGAAAGATGCAATTAAAAGATATCAAACAAGGAAATAGTGAAGAGAGAGAATTTATATAACGGAAGAGTTCTTATTGATTGACTTCCACTGTTTACAAATAGAATTCTTCTTTTTTTTCCCCTTTCACAAGTTTTCCCTAGAGCACTATATATAGGCTGATAGTGGGCAGGTCCTACAAGTTAGGTAGTCTAAGTCACTAAGTCCTAGTCTTTCTCCACTGCCTATGAAAGTGGGGCAAACAGCTGTAACAAATTACAAAGCCGTTGGTGTTTAAAGCTAGTCTTTCGGCGAGACTATTCTTTCGCATGGACAATCCAGGTGTCAACCAAAGATCGTCCCAGATCATGGCTCCCCTTACTAGGAAGAGCTAGCTCCTGCTGGTTTTAGAACTGGAGGTGAGGAAACTGTGCTTGCCCAGCTTCCCACGTGAACCATTTTGCTGCACTTGGTTGTTACCCTTTTCTTCCAATCCGAAATGATTTCGTTGCACCACGTCGGGTCGTAGTTGTCTTCCTCTCCACGATTGTATCTTCAACTAGTATAGCTTCTTCCTCAGTCGCTAAATCTTCCACAGTAGGTAAAACTTCATTGGGCTCATCGTCAAGCATGGATGGCTCAAAAAGCTTCAATTTCTTAACGTTGACCACTGAGTACATCTCCATATAAGCTGGCAGCTTCAGTTGGCATGCATTATCTCCAATTCTGCGAATGATTTTGAAAGGGCCATAGCAAATTGGCTTAAGCTTTTTACCTACTCCTCGCAACCGGTCTTTACCCAGGTGCAACCAAACAAGGTCACCCTCTTGGAAATTACCCTTCACACAATGTCTGTCGTGGCGCTCTTTGTATTTCTGCTAAGCCCTTTGTAGCTGCTGCTCAACGTCCTGATCCGATCTACAAATCGTTGTGCTCTTATCTTGTCACCTTCACCTTTCTCTAATTGTGGAGTTGACTTGATGATGAACTCCAAATCGAAGGGACTCTGTGGTAGGAAGCCCAAGCAAACTTCTGCTGGTGACTTGTTTGTTGAGCTGTGCAAGGTGTGATTGATGGCGAACTGCAAGAACAGAATGCTTTCATCCCAAGTTTTGGGGTGACGAGCATTGTATCCTCGAAGAAGGTGACCAATGGTCCTGTTAACCACTTCAGTCTGACCATCCGTTTGAGGATGGAAGGCAGTGCTCTATTTTAACTTAGTGTCCATCTTGGCCCACAATGAACACTAAAATTTACTCAAGAACCTGCTATCCCGATTAGATATAATTGAGTTGGGGAGACTAAATATTTTCCACACATTTTCAAAGAAGAGTGTTGCAGCTTCTTCCCCTTTGACCGTTTTCTTACAAGGCATGAAAACCACCATTTTTGAAAACCTATCGACTACTACAAATAGATAGTCGTGTCCTCGTCGCGTCATTGGGAGACCACCTAAGAACTCCATAGAAATACTCTCCCATGGTTGCGTCGAAACAGGTAATGGGGTATACAATCCAACCTTCTTGTTGGCTGGTTTAGATGTGCTACACAGCACACTTCCTTTTACAAAGCGGGTCACATCTTGCTGCGTTCGTGGCCAATAGACATAGCGGAGTAGATTTTGGAGAGTCTTTGTCACCCTAAAGTGTCCAACAATTTTTGACGCATGTGCTTCCCGCATATATCTCACCCGCTCGCCAGCTTGTGGTATGCAAAGAAGATTTCCTTTGTAAAGAAGCCCCTCACGCAACTCGAACTCAGATGGTTTCCTTGACTTCACTTCAGCTAACACCTTTTGAAAGTCTGGATCTTTACCATACCAGTCAGTGTACTCTTCATGAAAATTTGGCTGCACTTACATAAACACTGAAAGGCAAAGTGTTGCTACTGGCGGACGCGACAACATGTCTGCCAATTTGTTGTGAATACCCTTCTTATACTTGATCACAAGATGGAATTGCTGCAGATAGGTCATCCACTTCATATGTCGCGCTTGCTGTAATCGAGCTTGTGTCTGCAGATATTGTAAAGGGCGATGGTCAGTGTGTACTACCGTCTCCTTACCAAGGAGGTAAACACGCCAGTGCTTCACTGCTTGATGAAGAGCCAATAATTCTTTGTCACATGTTGAATAATTCTTTGCTGCACCTTGAAACATCTTTGAGTGGTAAGCCACCGGACGTCCTCCTTGCATTAGAACAACCCCTATGGCATATCCTGATGCGTCTGTTTCAAGCTCGAATGACTTTTGTAGGTCTGGTAAGGCTAGAACCGGTGCTTCGCTAATATTCCTCTTCAACAGAAGGAACATGTCCTCATGTTCTTTGGTCCATGCAAATACTTGATTGGCCTTAGTCAATGAATGGAGATTGGAAGCAATAAGAGAAAAATTCCGAATGAACTTACGAAGGTACTGACAAACTCCCATGAAACTCTGCACGTCTGTCACCGAGTGAGCACATGGCCAATTTGTGATCACTTTCACCTTGCTGGGGTCGACTCGTAGTTCATCACCACCCACTATAACCCCAAGATAGATGAGGCTTTGCTTACCAAATTCACACTTCTTATGGTTTAGGTGCAATTGATGTTGCTCCAAAGTCTCAAGCACTTGCTGTATATGCACTAGATGTTCCTCCCAAGAGCAACTATAAATAAGGATGTCGTCAAGGTATACGATAACAAACTTGTCGATGAAGGGCCGAAGGACATCATTCATGAGCCGCATAAAGGTTGCAGGGGCGTTGCAAAGACCGAATATCATGACAAGCCACTCGAATAACCCTTGTCGAGTCTTGAACGCTGTCTTCCACGTGTCTTCTGTGCGAATCCGAACTTGATGATATCCGAATTTCAGATCCAGTTTGGTGAAGACAGTAGCATGCCGTAATTGATCCAATAAGTCGTCAATACGTGGAAGAGGGTAGTGGTTCTTAATGGTGATTTTGTTTGGAGCTCGATAGTCGACGCACATACGCCATCCTCCATCTTTCTTTGGTACCAGCACGATCGGTGAGCCGCAAGGAGAGCTACTTGGTTTAATGACTCCTGCGTCTAGTAATGCATACACCTGCTGCTTGATCTCTTCATTCTCCATGACTGAGTTGCGATATATGCCTAAATTAGGTAAGGTGGAGTCGGAGATGAGTTGGATTTCATGCTCGACTGCCTGCTTTGGAGGAAAGCCTTGTACTTCCGTAAACAGACCAGAATACTTCCCGAGCAGTTCATCCAATCTGCTATCCAACTCCCTACACGTCAATGTGAAGGCTGAAACCTTGACCTCATCTTCTACAGGTCGAATCATCATCAGGAGAAACTTTTAAGAAGCATTTATCATCCGCCTCGCCTGGCAGGCAGTCACCAAATCTGCCTTTTGGCATGTTTGATCCTTGTTGACAATATACTTCTTCCTATCTTTCTCAAATTGATACTGTTGAGCACGTCGATAGTAGATAGCATCCCGTTCCCACAAATAGGGACTGCCAAAAATCACATGAAAAATATCGATAGGCACTACTTCACAAGTTACCTCATCAATATATTGGTTGGTGATGGCAAAGCGAAATTTGCACTGGCGATCAATCTTGAGTTTCACATCCTTCTGTATCCATCTGAGTGGATATGGTCGTGGATGTGGAGTTGTTTCAAGTCCTAACTTTTGAACCAAGCTTGCTGAGATTAGATTCTTTTGACTGCCAGTATTGATAATAGCCTCGACGACCTCTTGCTTCACTTGAATTCGCAATGTGAATAGCTCCTCTTTTTCATTCGGTACAGTTGGTGGACTCGAGTTTTTCTCCTTCGGCATTGCCATCAGAGTCAAACTCTTGTCCACTTCTTCAACCTGTCCGAGCTCGATGTGATCGTTGGAAACTGTTGCAGCCATCGTGCGCTTGCCTTTGTCATCCTTTTTCCATTTTGCTGGAAAAAGTTCAGGATGTAGCTTCCAACATTTCCCCTTCTCATGACCTGAGATTTTGCAATGATCACAGAATTTAGCTGACTTAGATGAAGATGATGAATTACCTTTTTGGAAGTTCTTCTTTGAATTTTGGTTGCCACCATTCTTTTCCTTTCCATTATTTGAAGTGCGCTGCCCACTGGATTTGTTCTTCTGTTCTATGGCCATTGCAATATTACTGGCATTGGAGATATTAGTAGCCTGGTATAAACGTAGCCCATTCTGAATTTGTCGATTCAAACCAGCTACGAACTTGGTAAAAATGTCTTCGTTGTCAAGGCCAATTTCCAGCGTCATTGCCAGTCGACAAAACTCCATAGTGTACTTTTGCACAGTTTGGTTTTGACGCTGTCTTAGGTTGTGCCAACGCGACCAACGATCCTGAGAATATCCCATAGGGTAGAATTCATGGCGTAAAAGATTAGTAAATTCTTTCCAGCTTACCTCCTTGCTGCCATTGCTCTTCAAGAATACATTCCACCAAGCCAATGCATGGCCAGTTAGTTTCAACCGTGCGAGTGCAACTTCTCTCCACTACTGAACCCGTAAAGCGTGAAGTAGGTGTCCAGCTGATCCACCCAAGAGTCCAACTTCTCTGCATCAACAGTGCCGTCGAACATCGGAATGTCAATCCTGGCTTCAACTTTGAAAGGTTGATGCCGTACTTCTGTGAATTGGTTGTCACCATCCCCCTTTGTGACCGGAGTATCTTTTTCAGTTGTTAAGTGAGCTCGTGGAGGAGAGTTCCCGCCACCATCTAATTTCTTCTTTTCTGGAGACGACGAGGAAGACGGTTGAGCTTGAAACCTCTTCAGAAGGGTCTTTAATTGCATGGTCAGCCTATCAACTTTTTCTGATAAGTCGGACTGATCCACTAGAACTTCTTCTTCAGCCGACATTTCTTTGTCCTTTCTTACTGGTCGTTGATGAAGCTGTAAGACGGAGAGAAGCTCACCACTTGCCTGATATCCAGACTTGGTCAACACCATACACCTGAAGATTTCCCACAGTGAGGACAACTGCTCTGATACCAAAACTTGATCTGTAGACACGTCTCGTAGTATAAAAAGATGCAATTAAAAGATATCAAACAAGGAAATAGTGAAGAGAGAGAATTTATATAACAGAAGAGTTCTTATTGATTGACTCCCACTGTTTACAAATAGAATTCTTCTTTTTTTTCCCCTTTCACATGTTTCCCCTAGAGCACTATATATAGGCTGATAGTGGGCAGGTCCTACAAGTTAGGTAGACTAAGTCACTAAGTCCTAGTCTTTCTCCACTACCTAGGAAAGTGAGGCAAACAGCCGTAACAAATTACAAAGCCGTTGGTGTTTAGAGCTAGTCTTTTGGCGAGACTATTCTTTTGCATGGACAATTCAAGTGTCAACCAAAGATCGTCCCCGATCAACAGGAGTCACGGGACCTTATAATCTAAAATAGAAGGATATTTTGTCTCGTGAAAGATTAAGCGTTATAATAAATAAATAATTAACGTTAATGGCAGTTCACCACTTTTTGTGTATATATTTATTAGCAGTGAACCCATGTTATGCATGGACCACAAATATAAAATCATAAGTCGATTTTGCAAATAATTTTTTACAAACAAATAGTTTTACAGGATTGTGTATTCAAAATATGATACACCATTTATAGGATAACCTTTGTCTTGAAGGTTATTGGGACTAAACATGTTAACAATATTTTCTCTACTATAATAGCTATAAAGAGAAAAAATATAGAAAAAACAATTTATGTATTAACTATTAAGTTAGACTTTTAATATATATTTGTTTATTGGAAGGACATACATTAATTAAAATTTGATATTAAGTTTATTAAGTTATATTAAGGATTAAAAAAATAAATATAAATTATTAAAAAAATATATGAATATATGTCTAATATCTATCAAGAAATAGTTATTCAAATTAATAAAACAATATTATTACACTTTATTTTTTGAGAAAATATAAATTAATAGTGAAAGAAAATTAAAATAAATATAGGTAAATCTTTTAATTTCTTACATGAATAATGTTTGTCTATAAAACTATTTAATAAAAAGTTAGTAAACTTTATGTGTCTCAAATTTTGTATTTATTTATTTATTTCCTTTTTTTTAGATAATTATTTAATATAACTGAATAGATTCATACAATGTAAAATGAATTAGAGATTTATTTTTTGTTCCTAGCCATGAACATCGTTAACCTGTTTTTTTCATACTTATGTTCTTTTTCATTATCTAAACTTAGATTTTTTAAAAATGTTTTGAAAATGCCTTCTAGAGAATGTTTTGATTATAAGTTGTTATTTTATAGCTTATTAACCTTCCTTAATGCCATCTTTACTAGGTTTGGGTAAATCTAACCCACAAAAAAAAATTACAAATATATAAGAATTTTAAAAAGTTAAATTGTTTTGAAAAGAGCATTACTTATAAGAATTTGAATAGATTGTTAGATTTAGTTACTACATTGATTATAAATAATCCATGATATATTTAGTTTTAATATATTTTTATCTTTAATAATTTTTAAAGTTTCCATATTGAAAGGGAGACAATTCAAAAAACACTACCATATTAATTAGATAACTAATGACTTTATGATATTTGTATTTTTATATTTTTTATATTCACAAGATTGAGAAAAATGGATAAAAATTTTGAAACTCAAAGACCTCCTAACTTATTGCTATAATATATAGTATAGATAGATGTCCAATTAGTTAAGACTATTATTCAAATTATCCCATTCACAGGAGAAATTATAATATACTTTTCATAAATTTCATTAAGCTATATAGGCAATTTTTAAAAAATGTGACACAAGAGATACAATCACAGCCCACAAATGTAGGAAGGTTGATGCACTTTCCATACATATTTCTTTATTTTCCTAGGCATAAAAGCAAGAAATAAGAGAATTTACACCCAACCTCTTCATCACTACTGCTACTATTACCACAACCGCCACTATCAATGGTTATCTTCCTCATGCTCTTCTACCATAAAAAGCTCTTCACAATCAGCAAAACCTAGACAGCGTAACCTTTTCAAAAAATAAAATGCATAGTAGAATAGTCACCATAAAATCAAGATCATTTGTCAACTCAAACAGAACAAGGATGAATCAAAATGAAAGACATAAGATTAATTAAAGCAAGAATAGCTGGCTAGAGAACACTCATAAAAGTTCAAACTAGAAGATATGGTAATTGTAATCTGCTATGATTTGGAAGGAGATGTGACAGAGTTGAGGTTAAAATAATATGATCTAGTACTATCAGTTTTTGCTTAGTGTCATGATCTCACATCATAAAGAAGGAGGGAGGTCTTAGGCTATACGAGGGGGTAGGCATCACCACTTAATAGCTTAAGCTTTTGGGTCAGATATCAAGTACTTGGCCTGTAACAGTTGGTATTAGAGCAGCCTAACTCCTAATCCGATTCTACGCCAAGTGCTCAGGTGGAGTAGGCAAGGTGGTTCCATCTGTGACGAGGACGTTGCGAATTCGGGTGGAGGAGTAGGTCACAATCCCACATCAGATAGGATGAGGGAGGTCTTGAGCCATATAAGTGGGTAGACAACATCACCTAATAACTTAAATTTTTGAATCAAATGGTAAGCGTCTGACCGTAACATTAGGCAATAACTCAATTAGCCACATTAAAAAATAAAACAAGAGAGCAATACTTTGCAATGGCATCGTCGAAGATCCCAATTGCCATTCCGGCAAAGGCCCTAATACTCTTAAACTCTATTTACAATCCACCCAATGTTAAAATACAATAAAAAAATAAATTATAGGGACAATAGACGCTCAGCACCTTTCAATTCACTAAAACATAAAAAACCAAATAAAAAGTACATATTGAATATCAATAGTTAGTAAAAGTAAATATAGTAGGGTAACTAAATCCTATCATTCATCCTCTCTCCAAGTGACAAATTGACAATCAAACAGTTAAAAGGAAAAAAAATAAAGAACATATCATAAAGATCTTTCAGAAATTAAAAAAAAAGATTTGATTCTCATTCATCGTCTCTCTACCAAAACCCATCACACCCTCCGACTTTCTCTATCTACCAAAACCCACCACCACTATCATCCCCACATATTAACCAACTGTACTTCCATCCATCCAAACAATAATATTGCAATGATACTACCCTGCATGCTATCCAAGCTATAGGGCTGCCTAGATGGAAACATTTTGCGTGGTTAGTTAGAAATGACTGTATATTAACTAACTGTTTCAAGGTTTATAGACACATAACGGATGATCCTTCTTGTCCTGTTTGTGGCTATTACAATGATAATACCCTGAATGCTATCAGGGATTGCACAATTCGCCATTAGGTCTGGACAAGGATGGTTCCCTTGTAGTAATATCAGCAATTCTTTGCAGGTCCTCTCAGGGTTTGAGTTGATTATAATCTGAAAAAAGGGAGGTGGAATGGTGAAGAATGAAGTTCTTTGTTCTTGGGGGCCATGTCACTTCTCTAGCAATGGAGGAATCGAGGTATCCATGATTAGTCGTTCGTGATCCCAGGAGATCCTGTTACTCTTATACAGGCTGCGGTAAAGGAGGTGAATCTCGCCCAAGAATCCTTCCATTTGCAAAGGCGATGAGAGATCAATGTCCAGTTGATTCCTCCACGGTTCCACCTACCTCCCATGTGAAGGTAAATATTGATGCTGCCATGATCAGTAATCCAGGAAACGTAGCTATAAGGGGACTGATAAGGGATGCTAATGGATTCTGAATGGTGGCTTTATTCGTCGTATTGACTGGACTTCAATTCTCACGGCTGGAATTTGGACAATCTGGCAGGGATTGGAGCTAGCATGGTCACACAGATCTAGGGAAGTTATTCTTGAATCAGATTCAATGGAAGCTCTTTATGCTATCAACCAGTTTGATGATGGCCACCCAAATGCTAATCTGTGTTTGAAAATCAAGGACATTTCGGCCAGAAACTGGTCCTGCTCCATTTAGCATGTTTGGCGAGAAGCTAATGGGTGCGCTGACTCTTTGGCTCATGCAGGATTTCGAGCAAATGAAGATGGGTAGATAATCCAACAGCTCCCTTTGTCTGTGATTGCTTGTTTAGCTTGGAACAACTCCGGTTGGAGAGCCCCTAGAATAGTTTTTGTGTAGTTGCTTATGGCTTCGGCCTCCCACGCACCCAAAAACAATTGCAACCATTTTAAGCCGACTCTGAACTCGATCAATTTGGACACTTCACTGTTTGTTTCAACTGAAGTTTGACATAAAAAGCTAAAATCTAAAGGAGGGCATATAATTGAATATTCATAGAAGTCTGTGTAATAGTAACAATAAAAATGGCAACAACTTCAAATTTGTAGTTACCAAGTTTAGCACCAACAGTGATAGGCGCCATTCCTATGCTTCCACACCAGCACAACAACTATATTAAGTTCCTCCTTAGCTGCAACCAAACTACGTATTACAAGGTATATCTTTTCCTTCTAGGCATCAGTTGCCTCCAATGGCAGACGGAGGGGGGCTGGGAGGGGGCAACGGATTTTCAAAATTTTTAAATTTCTCTTAAACCCCGTAGAATTTTGTATATTTAGAAAAAAAAAAATAGTATAACAGCCCCCCTCCAAAATTTAAAATTTCTTACCTCACTCACTTTTGAACAAATTTTTTTTTTACCTTAACCCTCTCATGTAATTTTTTAGATCCGCCACTAGTTGCCTCCATAGTAGTATGGTACAATAAGCTAGACGCCCATGTGGCTTTGCCCGATCACCCATACAAATTAAAAAATAAAGGACTAATCACAAGAAGTAACCAAACAACTGAATTCCAACAAAACTTTAACTAATAGAATAGATAGTTAAAAAGAACTTTGCCAATAAAAAATATTTCTTGAAAGCTAATGAGATAAGGAATGCATTCTGCTTCAAAAAAAAAAAAAAAAAACAAGGAAGAATATTTATTAGAGGTAACCATACAGAAACATGTTTATTAGATGTACATATTATACAGGACCATTCATATCCTAACAAAGGTGGCACTGTTATATTAGCAAAGGGTGCTCTGGCCTCTGCATCATTTTTCTACTGCTTCATCGCTTTGTCTGGCATCAATTTCCTCAATTAATTAACAATAAAAAAAATAAAAGCCCTTCTGCTGTTTGATTTTCCTGCAGATTTGGTTTCTTTAAAAGCCACCTCCTCCATTCCATATGTGTACCTAATGTGAAATCTCATAGACTGAGTTCCTCAGATCAAACAATTAGGGAATTTAATGCTTCCCATTCCATGGTAATAAATTCTAATAAACCAAAATTAAAAAAAAAAATAAATATGAACATTTTCCACTCCGTTGGGCTACAGACAAATATACGGGAGAAAAAGTGGCATGCACAATCTGCATTGTAGACGTCCCCTAATTTGGCCTCAAGAAAACTCAACTCAACTAAGTCGAGCAAATAATGGTATTTGGATTAGTAAACATCATATTTAATAAATCAAAATTCCATTGTATTTCCATTTCCTCAGTATTTTCTCGGCAGCCAAACGCAGCTCGAATTCTCAAATCCAAATCGTACAACGATGAGAAATCAATCATTAAAACTATCAGAATTCTTCACTTATTCCAGAAAACACAGAAAAATAAGACAAAAAAAATCAACCTGGATCTGAATAAATATGGTCTCAATCTCTGTCTCTATGTGAGGGTTGTCTCATTCGGCTGCTGCTATGTAGTGTCAGATTTCTATGGTGGATGAATGACCAGATCTGTTAGGCTGTTGCTCGGCTGCTTTCGCGGTGGCTACTATGTATGTGGTATTGCTATGGTGGTAATGTAACGAGCCAAATTTTTACTCCGACCGTTAACAAATAAAATAACCTCAAAAAATTTTATTAAAATTTACATTAACTCCCGAATTATGACTTCGAAAATAATAATAATTCTTCACTGGTTCTAAATAATTAAACCAATGTGCTCTAACTACTGTACTCGCTTCGCCTCATTCTGAAAAATAAAATTTAACAAAAAAATATATAATACGAAATGAGTACAAATAGTCATATAAATTCATGTTAATCACGTTGATATTATTTTAATACATTCATTAAGCACAATGCATAGCTCTTTTTAGTACCATCCTAAATGCTATTTATGCCACATAATAGTATCGAATTTCAATTCAAATTCCAATATCAATACCTCATAGGGTTGTTCTTCCACACCAAGCTTGGATGTAAAGCTTAACTATTTCCAATAATACACATGTTAAAAAGTGCGTTTGTACATGTATTACTCAGTTTCATGATACATCAACTATAATAAAATTAACATATTTAAAATAATATTTTTTTATAAAATTAACAACAAACATATTCATAATATTTTCTAATTATATAACATTATTTATTATTATTATATTATAGAATAACAGACAATAAACTTAAGCTCTAAGTACATGAAAATAAATAACAAGATGACTGATGAAATCCCCTGAATTGTAAAGGATCAATTAGGTGAGGAGACTATGTTGACACAGGGAGAGCATGTGAGAAACATTCAGAAGAGATATAATTAATGGTGGCAACAGTGGAGATCGAGGGACACTTGTAAGATTAAAGGGCACAACGATGAATAAAAGAAGGATACTAACAGCTGAACTCGCTATTTTTATATAGTTGGATGAGTGAGATTAGTTCATGTAAGTGTGAAAAAAAAGAAAAAAAAAAAAAGTGAGTAGTAAATGGTTACAAATTTACATTAATACTTTATCATTTTGTCTTTATAAATCAAATAAAATAAACACACTATTAATAATTTATTAAATTTTTTAAAAATTAAATAATATTACAAATTCTCGCTCTAACATTAACTTATTAACTTTTATAATAGTATAGATTAGAAAATTGGTCCGTTGATTGGTGCATTTATTACGGTCTTTCGCCAATATTGAATTTTACAACAACCAGTATATGGTTATGATTGCTTACAACAAAATTATGTATTTGCCCCCAATCAAACGTTTTATTTCATCCGTATCCTATCTAATGCAAAATGACAATCCAACCTTTTCACATAGGATGGCAATGGAGTGCAGGAATCTCCATTCTCATTTCCATCTAAAAAATTCACTTTTATTTTTGAATAAACATTAATTTTGATCTTTATTCCCATCTCATCTCTACAGATACATGCCTGCTTTTATCTCCGTCTCCGCCTTTCCCTCCCACCCAAAGCTAAACCCATACTCACTCTTAATCAAGCTAAAATTGATTTTTTTTTTTCTTAATATAACAGATTCCAATTTTCAAAGATTTAAAGGAAGTTTGTGGTGATCATATATATATATGGACATACAACAAATAAGTTTTTAAGAAAGAATATCAAGAAAAATACAATCACAAATTGCTCAAATTCAGCCAGTCGCAGTCAAGAACGACATGGATGAGTGATTGATTGGTATAAGAATAAATATTTTTTAAGAAACTACATGACATGTAAGCTTTGTATATCCCAAATCTAAAACAAAAAATCCAAACGAAACAACAGAGAGAGAGAGAGAGAGAGAGAGAGAGCATACATGTGCACAGTGCACCATCGGAGACACAGAGTGAGATTAAAATGGAGTTACGAAAATGTCGAAGAGATACACAGACTAGAGAGAGAGAGAGAGAGAGAGAGAGAATGGAGGTTGGGGGAACCAGATTTGAAAATTCTAGGGGATTATTGAATTCGAAACTTGCCATAGCAAAACAATTGAATCCAAAAAATCGATGTAGAGCACCACCGATCGTGTCAATTTCAATCAGAATCCTTCGTCTTGGCTGGTCACGGTCTCGAATATCACCTGTGACTGCGGCTTCGTGACTTCTTTTAGTCTTCTTCACTTCAGATCTGACCTTCAAGTTTAGATCTGGTCTTCAAGCTTGAGATCTAGCCTCCATGAAGTGAACATTCTCTCTCTCTCTCTCTCTCTCTCTCTCTCTCTCTCTCTCTCTCTCTCTCCCAAGAACTCAACAGTAAGGCAGAAAAATTATTGAGTTTGTCAGCCTTGACCCTAGTGCCAGTAGTTCGACCAAGAGTAAAAGCGGCATAAATAATTAAAAAAAATAATTGTAAAAGCGAACGTGGAGTGGAAAAAAATTTTAGTCCAAAAATATAATTATAATGTTTTAACTTGTGAGTTATTAGCCTTAGTTTAAGATTTTATATTTCTTTTAGTATTATTTATGTTTGTTTTGTTTTGCATAGGTTTTGAGTTTAAAAAATTAGAGGATTTCGGATGTAATTTAAGCAAAGATTTCAAGAGGATATTGTCAAAGTATAAGCTGTTGAAACTATTGTATAAGCTGTTAAAGCACATAAATCTGAAATTTTAAAAAGCTATATCTCTCAAACCAGAAGGATTTCCATGATCCATAACATACCGATTTCATGTAACTATTTAAGACCTATTCAATTATGTGGTTCGAAGGCTCATTCAAATGCGGTTTGATTTGTCTAAACAGTTTACGAAAATTTACGAATTTCTGTTCCTATAAAAGTCGGGACTGAGGCTTGTTTTGGAAAATTCTTTTTAGTAGTTAGTTTTACAAGTTTTAGGATTCCTTTGAGAGTTTTAGGAATAGATTATAGATAGAATAAAGCTTTTTCATAGTTTTTTCAAGTTCTGTAATCAGATTAATAGTTTTTCAATTCCTGCAATCAGATTCATAGTTTTTCAATCCTTGCAATCAAATTCTAAGTCTTTCAATAAATTTACATATATATTTGCGTATTTATTATGTTTTTAAGTGACTAGATTTCATCTTAAGATCAATTGTGAAGATCAATTGAAGATCGTGGATGAACAATGGAGGTAAATTAGATTTTAATGATTAAATCTTCTTCTTCTTAATTCTTTGAAATCAAACCTAGATATTTACAAAAATTTAGATGTTTGACTATCTTTGGTAATACTTACGCATGAACATGTGTTCAATATATGTATCGCACGAATCGATGGTATGCATCTTTGATTCTAAAACTGCTTGAATCTAGAGTATACATTTATGAAAATCTAGATGTTTGATTATGTTTGGCGACAAGTCGATGATATGCATTTATGATTTTAAACCTGATTTATTCTAGATTTGAATGTTAAAGAATAATTGTTTTTATCGCTAAATCTTCCGAATAAAAGACTCACGACGTAGTCAATGATTTAAGTTATCAAAATCCTTCATTGAAATTGTGGGTGAAGTAATTGATTGAATCAGTTGGTTTCAAAACTTATTTTTGTTAATTTAGAATCATTTTATAGTTTAGCTTAGAATAATTTAACTCTTTCTCAACCCTATTTTCTTTTTATTTTATTGTAGTGTTTTCCTGAAATTCCTGAACCAAAGTGAGTTATCCTAAATGCACTAACCATCTGCACTGTGAATCGATCTCGGACTTTATCAAGTTATTACTGCATAGCAATCGCACATGAGTAGATATAAATTGTATAGATTTGGAGTGATCAGTTTTTGGCACCGTTGTGTGCTATTGCGATGCAGTAATAACTTGGTGAAGTCTAAGATTGATCTATAGGGAAGTGAGTTAGCGCATTCAAGATAACTCATTTTGGTTCAGAAATATCAAAAAAACACTTCAATAAAATAAAAAAGAAAATAGTGTTGAGAAATAGTTTAATTATTCTAAGCTAAATTATGAAAATGATTTTAAATTAATAAAAACAAGTTTTGAAACCAATTGATCCAATCAATTGCTTTACTTAAAATTTCAATGGAGGCTTTTGATAACTCAAATCATTGACTTCGTTGGGAGTCTTTGATTTGAAAGATTAACGAAGAAAATAATTATTCTTTAACAATCAAATCTAGAATAAATCAAGTTTAGAATCGTAGATGCATACCATCAACTTGTTGCCAAGTATAATAAAACATTTAGGTTTTCGTAAATATCTACTCTAGATTGAAGCAGTTTTAGAATTAAAGATACATACTATCGATTGGTGTAGTACATATACTAAACACAGGTTCATGCATAAGTATTACCGAATATAGTCAAACATCTAAATTTTTGTAAATATCTAGGGTTTGATCCTAAAAAATTAAAAAGAAGAATATTTAAACATTAAAACCCAATTTACCTCCATTGTTCATTCAAGATCTTTAATTGATTTTCATAATTGATGCCAAAATGAAATCTAGTTACTTAAAGACATAATAGATACATAAATATATATGTAAATTTATTAAAAGACTGAAAATCAAATTGCAAGGATTGAAAAACTATGAACCTGGTTACGAATTTGAGAAACCTATGAAAAAGTTTTATTCTATCTTTAATCTACTCCTAAAATTCTCAAAGGAACCCTAAGACTTATAAAACTAACTACTAAAAAGAATTTTCTAATTTACCTCAATTGTTCATCCAAGATCTTCAATTGATTTTCATGATTGATCCCAAGATAAAATCTAACTACTTAAAGACATAACAGATACGCAAATATATATGTAAATTTATTGAAAGACTGATAATTTGATTGTAAGGATAGAAAAATTATGAATCTGATTACAGGAATTGAAAAACTATTAATCTGATTACAGGACATGAGAAAACTATAAAAAAAAAAAAAAAGAAGCTTTATTCTATCTCTACTCTACTCCTAAAACTCTCAAATGAACTCTAAAACTTGTAAAACTAACTATTAAAAAGAATTTTTCAAAACAGGCCTTAGTCCTAGCTTTTATAAGAAGAGCCTTCAAACCACATAACTGCATAGGTCTCAAAAATTTACATGAAATCGATATATTATAGACCCCGGTAGCCCTTCTGGTTTCAGAGATACGACTTCCTAAAGTTTCAGCTTTGCGTGCTTTAACAGCTTGTAACATAGCTTCAACAGCTTATACTTTGACAGCATTCTCTTGAAACCTTTATCGAATTAAATCTAAAATTTTTCAATTTAAGCTCAAAACCTATACAAAATAAAATAAACTTGATTAATACTAAAATATAACTAAAAAGGAATATAAAATCCTAAACTAAGGATAACAACTCACAAGTTAAGGTATTGTAATTGCACTTTTGGAGTGCAATGACACCCCTTAACTAGCTTTTTGCTAGTTTTTAGCAAAATACTAAAAATCAAAAGATAATCTCCACTTTCATAGGAGCCACGAGTGCATTGAGCCTATGTACCAAGCCTTTAAACCCCTAGGTTATCCGTAATGGACAAGTAGTGTCTTTTGAGGGGTTACAGTGATGGTACTCATAGACATATATTCATGCCAAACAAGCAATGCTAAAGAGAGCAATTGAAACATACAAAAACTAGCCTAAGATAATTCTCCATTCACCCTATTTCATGAATCATGCAAGGTTAAGGCATAAAAGCTCATAAAAAAGATCCATATTAAAATGTACTATCGATGCAATATAACTCGAATGTATCAATCTCATGCAATTATATCTTTTATGCTTTGATTCAAGCCTTACCGGGTATACACTCTCAAAGAAAATTGAACACATGGGTCTCTCAATGGAAAGCTCATCATAAGAGTAAATGCATAAGACATACAACAAGAGCAATCTAATAACAAAAATCGCAAAAAGATCTGTGCATACGACTTCACATAGCTTCATGAAAGAATATTTATGGTTAAAGTGATAATTAAGGAATAAGCAAAGATGACTTATACTCAAAAGAATTTTTAACTCATGTATACTTTCAGACCAACTAAGACTTTGCGTATAAAGAAAAAAGATATTTGGAGAGAGAAAGTGTAAAATACTCAAAATATGTGGCATGTAATGATCAATAAATACATACTCCCACTTCCCATTCACATGAAAATGCTATACTTTTTTTTCTTTGCTTCTTTTTTTCTTTTCAATAATATTTTTTCCTTCTCTTTTTTTTTTTTGAAGATCTCACTAGCACAGTGATCATATCTGTTTCATGGGAAATATTTCAATAATGACTTGATTTTATCAATGATTATATACAAATGGTTCAAGAGAAAGAATTCAAAAATTTATGGCTACAAGAAAAATAGAATGACCTATCAACATATCTGAATTATACCAAGTTTGAAATTCAAGAGAGTATAAGTGTCAATAACCTTAATTATTATGTAACTTATGAATCAAAATCAAGTATAATGAACCTATTGAAAGAATGAAATATGAATAAAATATCCTTGAGTAAATGTAAATTCATTCCGAAAAGTTAAAAGTTGGCTCTAAAACTCACAAGGTATAATCTCCAGTCTTTAAGGATAATAAGTGCCTAAAGTAATCAACATACGAAGTGTATAGCAAGATAGTGCATAATGATGTAATCCCCCTTTTATAATGCATTTATAACAAAAACTTGCAACGCATCATGATAAGAAGGTAAATTAACAATTAAGCTCAAGTTTGGTTCAATGCATGACTGTAATCATTCTGAAATCAAAGATTGCATTGACATGACCATAGATATGGTTTCACAAAAATCCTTCTCAACACATCTATCATCAATAATAAAAATTAATGAAAATATGAATAAATATGTCAAAAATACAAACCATGATACCTGGACCATAAGATACTCAAACCTTTACCGAAGAACTCAAGTGGCGGAAGGATAATCAATTTGAATTAATACCTGAGACTGATCAATAAAGCACAAGAAGCTTTAAGGTATATAACAAAATATAAAAATAAGAAAAAAAATTTCAATTAAATTTTTTTTAACCCAAAAGCAACAAACAAAACTACTTCTCTCCCCCAACTAAAGTTATGCAATATCCTCAATGCATGTAAGAGTACTATTGAACCCAAAATCATACAAAACACTCATGCAAGTTTTTAAAAGATAAAGAATAAAAATAGAATCATGCGTGATAGGGATGGTAAGGCTTAATTCATGTTGAAGAGAAGTATAGGATAGCAATACTCGATCGTTATCTTTAAACATTTCAATTTTCTTTTTCTCTCTCTTACTGTCCACTTGGTGGGGTCTTCAATCTGGGGCTCTTCTCTCTTTGGCTATTCTCCCTCACTCTTTATTTGTTCTTCCCCCTTCTCCTCTTCTGTAAGTACTATGTCCCTTAGTTCAGACACATCGCGAAAGATAAGTACCTCTTCTTTATCTTCCTCATCCCATCCTCATCTTCATCCACTCTAAGAACTTTTTCCCTTAGTTTAGACACCTTGGGAAGGATTATTTCTTTTATAATTGTATCATTCTTAGGGATGGTAATGGATAGTTCTTGGTCAAAGGGATGAAGTGAGTCTAAAGTAGTTTCGGCCTCTTGGACGTGATATTCAAAGTTAAGTTATGGTCGGGCCAAGAACTCATCATCCTCTAGTATTGGTTGAAATAGAGCTTGTGTCATAGAAGTCAATTGCTTTTGTAGGTCCACCATTAACCTACAGGTTTCTTCTATCAATATGTCTTGCTTATCCAACCTATCGGCCATTTGGTTAACATTGTTATCCATAGATTGTTCCCAAGCTCTCTCCTCTAGTTCTAAAATTTTATTAAACCCAAAGTACATACTTATGTGATATTGCATATATGATGAAAGTATGTCCTTTTGGTTCTTCATGAGAGGTTGATAGGGTGATGAAGAATATGTGTGAGATGTGTATGTACAAGGTGAAGGAGAAGGTGGTGCTTGGTAATATTGTGGTGGTGGTTTATAATATAGGGATGGAGCTTGAGAGCACCACCTCAAATGATAGGTAGGTAGATAAGGGTTTGGTGGTTGTGCCAATTATAAGTAAGGGTTAGTCTTAGTAGTATTCATGTAGTGTCTCATAGTTCAAGGAGGGATTGCAGACTAATCCCTCAAACCATTCATACTCCAATAGTGATTCATAAATACTCCTAATTAAACCGCCAAATTTTCACAGAATAAACTACCAATTTAATAATTTTTAAAATAACCAAACCTCCAATCTTTGTAAAATATACCACCAATTTGTAATTAACACCACTCCAATGCCATAAAAAAATAAATAAATTGCTAAAAAATAAAGGATCGAATAAAATTACCCAAGCGAGCTATTGGGTCTGCTCGTGGTTGTAGAATGATGGTGAAGTGCTTTAGCCTAAATTAGATCCCCAGGGTTTGTCCACCAACGCCAATGGCCTAAGCTTCCCCGACAACAGTGCCAAAAACTAGTCACTCCAAATCTATGCAATTTATATTCACCAGTGTGTGGATGTGATGTAGTAATAACTCGGTGAAGTCTGAGATTGATCCACAGGGAAGAGAGTTAGCATATTCAGGATAACTCACTTTGGTTCAAAAATCTTAGAAAAATACTCTAATAAAACAAAGAGAAAGTAGTGTTGAGAAAGAGTTTAATTATTCTAAGCTAAACTAAGAAAATGATTCTAAATTAATAAAAACAAGTTTTGAAACCAATTGATCCAATCAATAGCTTCACTCGGAATTCTAATGGAGGCTTTTGATAACTTAAATCATTGACTACGTCGTGAGTCTTTGATTCGGAAGATTTAGCGATAAAAACAATTATTCTTTAACAATCAAACTTAGAATAAATTAGGTTTACAATCATAAATGCATACCATCGCATTGACGCCAAGTATAATCAAATATCTAGATTTTCGTAAATAGCTACTCTAGATTGAAGTAGTTTTAGAATCAAATATGCATACTATCGATTCGTACAGTACATATACTGTAAAATCCTAATTTTTATAATTATTTTCTCATGAATATTTTTATTATAATTTAGATTGAATTGCACGTTTGATTTGATTAGTGAATTATTTGGTAACAATTTACTCAATTTCTCACATATTACGATTTGGGCTACCTTGATAATTATGGGTCTACAATTGAGTATTGTTGTAATTTTATTAAGTCTAATTAAAATAGGGTTTTGGTAGTCAAGTTACCTATATCTTTATATATTTACAAGAGGGTAGAAGAGACTCCTAGATTTTGGTTTTGAAGGGAGGCACTCGAGAGAGGGTGATATCCGAGAGAGAATGGCAGCTACGGCTAGGCCAAGAAGGAGAAGAAAAGTCTTCTCTCCGGTGACTTTTTCCAGCAACGTACAAAGGTAGGGTGACGGAATAACTATATCCTTTGTTTTCTTGATGTGTGTATAAATATATATGACATGCTTGAAATATCATTGTACGTGGGTGTGGCCGATATTGACTATGTGTATGTGTGTGAGATGGGAAAAAGAGGGAGTTGCGATTAATGACATGTTTGGGTGGAGACAGCTACAAGCAGTCCTTGTTGCTGCTTGGTTGGGTCTTTATGGGCTACTTTGGGAATCCATGATGGGAAGGGAAAGAAATTAGTAATAATAATATTTGTAAGGGATTGAGCATGGATGATTTAGTCATTATAGGTGGGTTTAATTATCTATTAAGCATCTGTTTATATATATATATATATATATATGGATGTGTGTACGTGCTGGTGGCTGGCAGTTAAATATATATATATATTGGACAATGAATGCTTGAAATCAGATTGTGAAGGTATGATAATGTTCTTCTGGGACTGCACTAATTGAGTACATAGGAGAATATATACCGTATTATATATATAAATATATAAATTTATGTTTCAACCCTCTGTGGTGTTTATGATAGAGTGGCTGGATTTGGTAGTGGATTTGTAGATAGGCCAAGGTTGGTCGTATAAGTGTGGTTGGTTGGTGTGTGTGAGTTTTGGGTTTGGTAAATGTATGTAGATATATATATACACACATATATGTGTAGGAGTGAGCTAGGACTGTAGTGAAAGATGATTGTTTGGGTTGCCATTTTTGGTGAGTCCTTCTATAAGGGTTGGACCCTTGGCGAAGCAAAGAAAAAAAGTATGGAGAAGAACATGGGCGGAGCTAGGAATTTGAACTGCCCTGAGCTATGTCAAAAATTAATAAACTATAGAAAAAAAATTTTAAACATGAATATGCAAAATTTATATAAACCAAGCAAATTTGTACATAGATACGTAAATAATCAAAGATACTCATATGGAAGTAAACTATTGAAGTTGTGCTTAACGGTCCTTCATAGAATAGAAATCATTTATTATCGAATTCGAATCAATCATTTCAACAAATTCTCTTTCAATTTAGATAATCATAGAATTTGCAAGGAACTCATCGTTGATCTTATTATGAAAAATAATTTTAACATGCTTCGTAGCTGAAAATGCTCATTCTGTAGTTGTCGTGGTAACGGAAAGAGTAAAAACAAGATGAATCAACCTCTCGATTAGACGGTAATGTTGTGACTTATTTGTTTCAACTAACATCCACCATAATTTAGAAAGTGTGGACATATTTTGAAATAATATAACAAGAATAGAGATTTTTCCCTATCATAATATATTACATCTAAGTATCTAACAGGGAAGAGAGGACCAATATAAAAAAATATATATATATGAAAAGGAAAATATTAAAAAAAAAAAAGACAAATCAATCACCAAAAGGTGCAACACAAACAAAAATAACAATAAATAAATAAATAAATAAGCACAAAATCAAGCACCACTGCACCACCAACTTCATGGTTCCACCATCGAAATAGCAATAAAGAATAAATAAATACTATAAACTAATAGAGAAACCAAAATAACAATAAAAAGTAAATAAACACAAACCATGAAATGGAATCGGACAAATCGAAACACCAGTATATGGAATCAATTCAATTGAACAATATAAAATATTTATTTTGAAGCACCACTGGAATTGGACAAACTAAAATAACAATAAAAAATAAATAAACACAAAGCACCAAATGGAATTGGACAAATCAAAACACCAACACATAGAATTGAACAACATAAAATATTTATTTTCAACATCTAACAATCTAGGTACTTACCAAATCGGCTGATGAGAAGATAAGATCAAGGTTTGAGTCTTTGCTGTTGCAGTAGATTTCTCCCTTAGCCTTAAGGTTTGAGTCTTTGCCTTTGCAGCAGGTTGGGAAAAATTCCCATAGCCTTGGATCGACCTCCGTCATTTATTTATGTTGATGCTTTGGGAAAATTCCAGTAGGTTGGCCCTATAAGTGTGGTTGGTTGGTGTGTGTAAGTTTTGGGTTTGGTAAATGTATGTAGATATATATAAATATATGTGTGGGTGTGAGCCAGGACTGCAGTAAAGGATGATTGTTTGGGTTACCATTTTGGGTGAGTCCTATAGGGGTTGGACCCTTGGTGAAGCAAAGAAAACGAGAATGGAGAAGAAGCCAGCAATTTGCTGGTTCAGTCGTGGTCAATTTGACCATAGGAGAGAGAATGAGTGGGACAGAGGGCTAAGAAAAGATATAGAAAGAAAGAAAAGAAAAAGGAAGAAAATAAAGGGAAGAGAGAAGTGTTGAGTCAATGCCTTGATTTTGATGATAACAAAACATGGTTAAATGATCTAATAATTATACTCAGTGTGCAGATGAATTATTAATTAGATCTTGACTTGAAGCTTATCATAATAGAGAATTTGTGATGCAAAGATTTGAATAAAGAATGAAAAACATGATGAGGTGATGTATTCCACAAAGTTGATATTATAAGAAGATAATGGATATCAAGGGAGAAGAATGAAAATGCTAAAAGTTTTGATTGAAAAGTTTGAAGACTTTGAGGACTTGAAGATATCTTGCAAGAATAGAAGCAGAAGAGACCAACTCAAAAACATAAAAGCTTTCTTGAAAGATTTGAAGATGTCTTGAAGACATGGAAGGAATCACAAGACTTGGAAAGCTTTCTTGGAAGAGTTGTTGAAGTCCATGGAGAAGCTATATTGATTGATGAATTCTAGAAGAAATCTAGAAATGAAGATGTTCAAAAAAGATTAGAAAACCAGTTGAAGAAATGAAGTTCTTGAGTCTTGGAAGCTCTCTTGAAGATCATGATGAAGACTTGGATAAATGGTTGAAGCATTGATGTGGAAGAGCTCTACAAGTGATAAAAATGAAGAAAATTCATCTTGAATGGATTGAAGATGTTTTTGGAGTCATCTAATCTTGAAGAAGCATTTGCAAGCTTTAAAAATGTTATTTGAATGATCCTTGAAGAGATTGGAAGCTTTGGAAAAGAATGAAGAAAAGTTGCAAAAATATGGTTTTTGGTAAAAAAAGTCGACCCCTTAAGCAGAAAGAGTCAACTCATTCGAACAGAGCCTTGAATTTGTGTTGGAGACTCAAAAGAGTTGACTCCTGGCCAAAAAGAGTCGACTCATTGCAACAGAGAACAAAAATTCTGTAGACAGCTTAAAAGAGTCGATTCATTTGGACAGTGACTTGAAAAAATCTGCTGAAATGCAAAAAGAGTCGACTCATTGTAAAAAGAGTTGACCCTTAGATAGTAACGGCTAGTTTTTGACAGACGTTATGGGCAAATATGCAACCAAATCTTCTCTCATACTTCTCCAACGGCTAGAATTGATTCATATCTTTATATACAAGATACATACAGCTTCAAAGAAGATGAGAAGAGCAATTATACCATTCATATCAAGTGCTTGAAGCTGAAAATCACCTGTACCTCACTGTCATATACTTTTGCTGAGTGTTTAAGGTTATCCATTGAGTTGTATTTGTTCATATACTCACTAGGAGAGTTACCCTTTGTATAACCTTTATTCATTCTCACTTGGGTGGGTTTGTAAACTTGTAAGTTTGAGTGTTCTTGGGTAAAAACACTTGTAAGTTTGAGAGAAACTTGGACAAAATCTCTTGGGTTTTGAAAGCTTGGGAATAAGCTTTTGTAAGAGTGAGTTGGGTACTTGTAGCAAAACCAACAGCTGTGTAAGGAGTATTACATAGTGGAATTCCTTCGAAAGGATCGAAGAAGAGAGGACGTAGGCAAGGTTGGCCGAACCTCTATAAATCTGGTGCACTTCTCTTTTGCCTCTGTTTTGCTTATTTGCTCACTATACATGCTTGTATAAATATATGTATTAATGTATACTTCACTTGCTTGATATATATACTTTGATTAATTGTTGCTGAAATAAATAAACGGTTTTTAGTTGCAATTCTTGATATAAATTCTATAAAACCTAATTCACCCTTCTCTTGGGTTGCCTACTTGGGCCAACAAGAAGGTTTGGAAATTTTAGAGAGAGAAACCCATGAATTGTAGAGAAACCCACTTATTTGTTGAGGGGAAATGATGACCTGCAAAATTTTTTAGTGTAGGCAAGTCCACTGTATCTATAGTGCACTTTCTCTTAGACGGACCTTTCTAGACAAGTTTTAGTCTAGTAAAAACATTATTCCCTAGGTATTTCGATATGCTGAATCTCTTTTTGATGTTAGTTTGATCAAATTTTGATTAGGATGGTAATCAAGAATAGTATAAAATGAATGGTTAGAATAGAATTTCACTAGTTCGACGATCAAACTTGATCTGATTGCTATAAAATTTTAATATGTTAATTTTGATGATAAAATTTGATGATCCAATGGATTGGACCGGATAGAATGATATTCTAGATGCTATTTTCATAAAATGATATTATTAAATATTTTTAAGTACTTGTGGTGTACCCTAAATTAATGGAGCTATTTATTTCTCTTATTCTTCATAATAATTGGATTTGATTATTATTATTTAAAATTATAATGTTATGATTCGCATGTCAATGTTTTCCCGATAATTCCATGCTTTATTGAATATTCCCATTTTGAATATTATCATTATTGAGGCATACATCGCATTCAGTCACATATATATAGTGGCATAATTATTACGTGCTTTTGTTATTGAATAAAAATAATGAGAAATAGTGTATATAGAGAAGATAGAATTTTAATAACTGTGATTTGAGAATAATGGCAGTTATAAGATAACAACAACCATAGGGATATAAGCAAGTAGGGATTGTTCTTTCCTCAGGTGAAAAGCTTGAAATTGAGTCTTGGCCAAGTGTGTTTAGCTTCTACAGAGGCGTGTTGGTCCACTCGTACCACAGATAAAAGTTCTGGAAATGGGGTTGGTAGATGGCACCATGGATTTGAGCTCCGAAAGCCATTGTTTCCCTAAAAGAATTGATATATGATAGCGAGTAAGGAAATGTGAATCTGAAAAAGATGTAAAAGATGATGAGATTGAATGACATTGAACAGAATAAATGGTTAGGAGCCGAATAAAGGAATAAGAAGAAGGTAATTGCATTAAAGTGAGAATGAGATTCTCATAGGCATTGCATTCATATTGCATTGCTGGTATATTATAGTCACAAACCTATATTCTGCTTTGTTTGTTATGCCTTATATGTTGGATATTTCAGACTATTGGGCACAAGCTCATACCTTCATAGACTTTGTAGGTTTAGGTTTAAATACAAAGACAGATGTTTTTGACAAGTTAGATATTAGTCAAACTTTTACTCTTCGAGGGTTTTGGATTTTAGATTATTATTAGTAGAGTGACATGCAGACGCTCTGTTATACTTCTGGACTTTCTTTAACTCGAATTTTATTAATTTTCTTCTAAACCGATAGAAATTGATTTATTTTGTTAAAGTTACTCTTTTTTTATTATAAATCACCCCCGAATTTTGGGGTGTGACATATACTGAACACAAGTTCATGCATAAATATTACCGAACATAGTCAAATATTTAAGTTTTTGTGAATATCTAGTGTTTGATCCAAAAAAATTAAGAAGAAGAAGATTTAAACATTAAAATCCAATTTACCTCCATTGTTCATCTAAGATCTTCAATTAATTTTCACGATTGATCCTAATATGAAATCTAGCTACTTAAAGACATAATAGATACGTAAATATATATATATATATATATATATAAATTAGGTGCCAACTAGTGCAATGCACGGGAGTAAGAGTTGTTCAAATTATAAATAGTTAATTTAAAATTTACAATAATTAATTATACAATTGTATCGTATCTTTAAAATATAAATAGATATTGATATATATGGTATTTTATTTAATTATAATCACATTTTTAGATATTAAGTTCAGAAAATGTCCTGATAATCTGATATTATATATTTATCTTATCTATCTTACAAAACTAATCTTATCTTATATATATATATATATATATATGTATATTATAAAACTAATATATCGTATCGTATCTCTAAAATGTAAATAGATATTGATATATATAAATGATATTTTATTTGATTATAATCACTTTTAATATAGATATTAAGTTTAAAAGGAGTCCTAACAATATGATATTTGATATTTGATATATGTATCTTATCTATATTACAAAACTAATCTTATCTTATATATATATATATCTTACAAAACTAATTCAGTGAGTTTAATAAAAGAATAAATTTAATAGTTATCTAATCAATTGCCTCTGTGACGTGGCATTTTAAAAGTATCTGAACATTTAGAGCGCCACGTAAGAGAGAGGTAAAATATAAGGGCAAACACAAATTTTATATATATATATATATGATTTATTGAAAGACTGAGAATCTGATTGTAGGGATTGAAAAACTATGAATCTGATTACAGGAATTGAAAAACTCTAAATCTGATTACTGGACTTGAGAAAACTATGAAAAAGCTTTATTCTATCTTTAATGTACTCCTAAAACTCTCAAAGGAACCTTAAAACTTGTAAAACTAACTACTAGAAAGAATTTTCCAAAACAGGCCTCAGTCCCGACTTTTATAGGAAGAGAAATTCGTAACTTTTAGTAAGCCGTTTGGATAGATCAGCTTGAGTCTGAATGGGCCTTTGAACCACATAATTGAATAGTCAAAAAGTTATATGAAATTGATATGTTATGGACCCCTGTAGCCTTTTCGGTTTGAGAGATATGACCTTCTAAAGTTTTTGTACTATAGTTTTTGCAACTTGTATTCTGACAGCATGCTCTTGAAACCTTTGCTCGAATTGCATCCAAAATACTCCAATTTAAGCTCAAAATCTATACAAAACAAAATAAACTTAATTAATACTAAAATATAACTAAAAAGGAATATAAAATTGTAAACTAAGGCTAACAACCCATAAGTTAAGGTATTATAGTTACACTTTTGGAGTGTAATCACATTCTCATGTCCATCCCCGTATGGATTTTCATTTCAACCTCCAGTCCTGCACCAAATGCAACAGATTTGATCAGACCTTCACTTTTTCCTAATCCATTGTCATTCCTATTTCCAAATCGATGCAGGGTTTTTGATCGTCCAATTGCATCCTATATACAGGTACTCATAATATATATTTATATCAAAAAACATTAAAATGACAAAAATGCAAAGAGTTTTGTAGATTGATGCATGTGGTTGGCTTAGACACATGATACACGACGTGAGTTGGTAATCAAAATTGGTGACTCATAGGGCTGACTCCGACATTTGAGTTGTCCTAGCCCGATCCCGAAAATGGTTGCCCTCTTACTATTAATCAATTAAAAAAAAGCCATACAAGTTAAAAATCAAAATGAAGGTTACATTGTATGTTTAGCTTGAATTATATGAAAAAAATAAAAATCAAAATGAAACCCCAATTAATCAGTTATGGTGCTTTATGATTAGAATGATCTGGTTCAAAGGAAACAACTTTTCCTTTCATTTTTTGAAGCAAAATTTTCAATTAAGTTATTGTACTTTAACTTATCCAAGAACTCATTTTCAATTGAGATCATAGCCAATCCGCTTAATCTCTCTTGTGACATGGTAGTTCGAAGGTAAGTTTTTTTATCAACTGCAACTTAGAAAAACTCCTCTCTGCTGAAGCAACTGTAACTAGCATAGTCAACAAAATTCGATAAACACCCCATACCATTTGAAAACCAGCCTCTTTCCAATAAGATCTTATAAAATCGAGGATGTCAATTGCTTTTGTCACTTCCCTCGGCAATATTGTTTTCAAATGTCTAAGTTCTTCAAATAGTTCATCCCCATAAATATCTTCATGTTTATTGTGTTCCAAGAAACTTTTCTAATTTAATGCAATGCTCCATCAATTACTTTTTACTAATACTTTTGAATTTTGTGTTAAACAAAAATCTGAAGATTTCTTTATAAAGTTCAAATTGGTTAAAACGATCCTTAAGTGATGTAAGAGCTTGATCTATAATGTGGAGAAAATAGGTAACTCTAAAATTATCTTCCGGTGATTAACTTTCATCGGCATAATCTCCCACATCCTCATCAAATTACTTTTTTCTACAAACAACTCTTTTTGTTACAAATATCGGATCAATACCTGTTGGCCCAAGTAGGCAACCCAAGAGGGGGGGTGAATTGGGTTTTATAGAATTTTTAACAAGAGTTTCAACTAAAAAATCGTTTATGGATTTTAGTAACAAATAATCAAAGTATATGTATCAAGCGAATGAAGTGTACATTAGAGCAAGTATTTGCAAGTATGCATAATAAGCAAGTAAGCAAAACAGAGGCAGAAGAAATATGCACCAGATTTATAGAGGTTCGGCCAACCTTGCCTACGTCCTCTCTTCTTCGATCCTTTCGAATGAATTCCACTATGCAATACACCTTACACAGCCACTGGTTGTGCCACGAGTGCCCAGCTCACTCTTTACAAAAGCTTCTTCCCAAGCTTTCAAAACCCAAGAGATTTTGTCCAAGCTTCTCTTAAACTTACAAGTGTTTTTCCCAAGAACACTTAAACTTACAAGGTTACAAACCCTCCCAAACAAGAATGAATGAAGATTATACAAAGAGTGACTCTCCTAGTAAGTATACAAATGAATACAACTCAATGGATAACTTTAAACACTCAGCAGGAATATGTAACAGTTAGGTGCAGGTGATTTTCAGCTTTGAAGCACTTGATATGAATGGTATGATTGCTCTTCTCTCTTCTTTGAAGCTGTATGTATCTCATATATATAGGTATGGATCGATTCTAGCCGTTGGAGAAGTATGGGAGAAGATTTGGTTGTGTCTGTGCCCATACCGTCTGTCAGAAAACTAGCCGTTAGAGTCTAGGAGTCGACTCTTTTCTCAATGAGTCGACTCTTTTTGCATTTCAGCAGATTTTTCAAGTTTCTGTCCAAATGAGTCGACTCTTTTGTCCCAGGAGTCGACTCTTTTCAGCAGTCTGCAGAATTGTTTGTTCTCTGTTGCAATGAGTCGACTCTTTTTGGCCAGGAGTCGACTCTTTTAAGCTTCCAGCAGAATTCCAAGGCTCTGTTCGAATGAGTCGGCTCTTTTAACTTGAGGAGTCGACCCTTTTTTCCAAAAACCCATATTTTTGCAACTTTTCTTCATTCTTTTTCAAAGCTTCCAATCTCTTCAAGGATCATCTAAAAAGGCTTTTTAAAGCTTGCAAACACTTCTTCAAGATTAGATGACTCCAAGAACATCTTCAATCCATTCAAGGTGAGTTTTCTTCATTTTCATCACTTGTAGAGCTCTTCCATTATCATAGCTTCATCTATTGATTCAAGTCTTCTTCAATATCTTCAAGAGAGCTTCCATGACTTAGAATCTTCATTTCTTCAAACAACATGGCTTCTCCATGGACTTCAACAACTCAAGAAAGCTTTTCAAATCTTGTGATTCCTTCCATGTCTTCAAGACATCTTTACATCTTCTAAGAAAACTTCATATTTTGAGTTGGTATCTTTTTCTTCCATTCTTGCAAGATATCTTCAAGTACTCAAAGTCTTCAATCTTCTAAATCAAGACTTTGATCATTTTCATTCTTCTTCTTTGATATCCATCATCTTCATTCCCTTATAAAATCACCATTGTAGAATATGCTATTCTTTCATGCTTATCAATCTTCAATCTAGGATTTTCATCAACTTGAGAATCCTTTTTCTTCTTATAATATCACCTTTGTAGAATACATCACTTCATCATGCTTTTCATCATAAGTCCTCTATTATGATAAGCTTCAAGTCAAGATCTAATTAATAATTCATCTGCACACTAAGTAGAATTATTAGATCATTTAACCATGTTTTGTTATCATCAAAATCAAGACATTGACTCAACAATCTCCCCCTTTTTGATGATGACAAAACATTAAAAATATATGCAATTAATTTCAACATGAAACATGAGGATTAATATGTATGAGAAGTATGAGACTTCAAAGTCTCAGTTTTCTTCCCATTTCAATATATTTTTCACAAGTGTTTATTATCTCCCCCTTTTTGTTAATCAATCAAAAAGGTATGCAAATTTGGAATGAAAAATGTGGAGTCATAGTCGAGATAAGGAAATTTCTCCCCCTTAATGAAGGAGTTTTCTTTGAAATGGCTTAAAACAATTTTAAGAGTAGTATGCTCAAAACTCTAAGAGGCTCAATAACTTGCAATAGCAGAAAAATTTAGAGAAAGTGAGATTTTTATACCAATCATTTGCTCCCCCTTTCTTTTGTACTTGTTGTTTGAGAGTTTTATGGCTTAAGATCCACTGAAGCAGGTTCATGTGCATTTATAGCATTGGATGCTTCTTACTGCTTCAACTTCATTAAACCAATGCTCCCCCTGTACTTTGCAGTTGATGTCTTATGATATAATTCATGGTAGTGCATTGAGGAGTGTTTTCTCTCCTTTTGATCTTTTTGAGAAAAATTGCTCCCCTTTTTGTCAAATCCTCAAAAAGAAGAGTAATAGATGGAGAAAAAGAGACAGGTACAATAGCAAAAAAAAATAGTATACAATGATGTTTATGTGAAGATCATTTACAAAGATAGTTAAAGCAATCATTTATTCAGCAAAATCAACAATGTTAAAGCAATTATTCATTCAGCATTGTTAAAGCAATCATTCATTCAACCAAACACAAATAAGATAGCAGTGTTAAGATAAAGAGATTCAAAACACACCATTCATTCATAAAGAAATATTGAAAGAGTTTAACAAAAAGAACCATCCACAAACATATTACATGATGCTTTAGAAAATGTCTTGTTCAAAAACAGAAAATAGAGAGTTCAGAGGCAGAGGTCTTCATTTTCTTTTGGGAGAAGGGGTTTGAGAGAGATCAACTGGATTATCAGCAGTGTTTGTAAATTTGCTGCTTGAAGGTCTTTGTCTCAGGCCATATTTGTGAGGAGCAACAGAAGACTTTGGAGGAGTTTGGTCAAGAGGATCAGAGGGGTCTGCAGGTGATGGCTGAGAAGAGGTATGCTCCCTTCCACTGGATCCTTCCAACTCATCAGTACTTGAGTCTTCTGCTACAAATTCTGCTGCTGAAGGGAAGAGTGGCTGGTATTGGTCTCCCACCAGCTTCTTCATGTATTTGCCAATATGCTCAGTGGAAAGAGCAATGTCATTGGCAACTTTCTCTCTGATTTTGGTTCCTTCAGACACAAAGGCCTTGCTCAATTCTCTTACCTTCTTTTCAACAAAGAATAATCTAGTTGCCCCATTATCAATTTTCTTATCCAATTTGGTGAACATTTCTTCTTGATGCCTTTTCAAGTCTCTTACCATGCTCATCAAAATACTCATATCTACTGATTGGCCACCTGGAACAATGCTCATTGGAAAAAGTTCCCTTGGAGTAGGAGAAGAGGCAGGTCTAGAGGGTTCACCACTTTCTGGTATGGCACTAGAAGGTTCACCTCTTTCAGTGGATTCAATTCTAGGAGTCCCACTGTCAATATGTTTCTCTTTTCTAGGGGTCCAGGTCTTGCTCTGTGGGTTGAAGTGATAGCCCATCCTTGACAAAGTTTTCTGATTGTACTCATCTGAATTAGAATCAGGAGTTCTATGCTTTTCACCTCTTAAATCTATCTTGAAGTGTTTAAAAATTTTTGTCAAGAGGATCCCATAGGGTAGGCTAACTTTGGTTCTTGAGGCTTTGACAATGTGCTCTAAAATAAACTCAGGCAAATCGATTTTAGTGTCTGTCAAATAAGCCCAGAGGAAAAACAATTCCCTTCCAGTGATATAGTCAAACTTCCCACCTTTAGGAATGAGAATGTGACAAATAAAGTGATGCACCAGTCTCAGTTCCAAAGGCAACTCATTGGCCATGGGTTGAAATGAACCATCAGTAATTTCCTTTCCTAGTAAAGCAGATAAAGCAGTCTTTCTACTAACATCTTTCTTGTCCATTTGCCCACCACTACCAATTTTTAAAATTTGACAAATCACTCCTTTAGTGAGGGTAATGGTTTCACCCTTCACATAACTAATCACATTTACTTCTCCAGTTTCCTTTTCTACATGGGCATAGAATTGTCCAACAATTTCAGGATATACATCATCCTTTAACAAAGTAATGGATTTCCAACCAAGGGCTTCAAATTTTGGTTCAAATGCAAACTTCTCTTTAGCAAAGAAAGCATAATCTATCCATCTTCCATTTAAAATAATTCTAGAAGAGAAAATTTTCTCATACTTATCTTGATTTGATTTCTTCTCAAAGTAAATGGTGTTGTCGAGAAATACATCTTCCTCCTCCTCAGTTTGCTTCCCTTTTCTCCTCTTTGAAAGCTTAGAAGAGTCCCCTTTAGTCTTCCTCTTCGTTCCTCTCTTGGATATGGGAGTCGGCTCTTTTAGGGCTTTCTTGCCTTTCTTCGATGGAGCAGATTTAGGAGCCATGGAAGGTTGCAAATGACGGTTGAAGGAAGTTAGAAAGATTCTAGGATGATCAAATATAGGTTGGGTAAGGATTGAGGGAGAGTTTTTCGGTGGTTGGAAGTGGAGATGGCGGTTGATCGTGAAAGAAGAGAGAAATTTGAAACGTTGGAATGATTTGAATAAAACAGGGGTGTTACAGTTTTAAAGCTATTTTAACTTAAATGAGTCGACTCATGGTTAAAAAGGGTCGACTCTTTTTGAGCGAAGAAAGCTTCCTGAGCTCTCTGTTCAAATGAGTCAACTCTTTTGCCAGGAGGAGTCGACTCTTTTCGACAGAGGACATCTGGGGCTGATTCCAGAGTCCAGGAGTCGACTCTTTTGGAGCATGAGTCGACTCTTTTTCTCCAGAAATGCAAAGATGTGTTTTTAAAAGCCATGAAATGCATCAAACAAGTTTGTAATCAATTTCAAGGATACTTATGCATTTATCAAACATATATAGACATCTAAGCATTCAAGATAAAGGGTTGCTCATTCCCAATTCTCTCCTAATCATACAAAACCTATCTTCATTCAAGGGTTTTGTGAATATATCTGCAAGTTGATGTTCAGTACTCACAAAATCAAGCAAAATGTCACCTTTTTGCACATGATCACGTATAAAATGATGTCTAATCTCAATGTGCTTTGTGCGAGAGTGTTAGATAGGGTTTTTAGTCAGATTGATGGCACTTGTGTTATCACATCTAACTGGAATATGTTCAAATGTTAAACCAAAGTCCTCTAATTGATGTTTTATCCAAAGCACTTGTGCACAACAGCTTCCGGCTGCAATATACTCAGCCTCGGCTGTAGAAAGTGCAACAGAGTTTTGTTTCTTACTAGACCATGAAACAAGCATATTTCCAAGAAATTGACAAGATCCACTAGTACTTTTTCTATCAACTTTGCTACCAGCATAATCAGCATCTGAATAGCCAATTAAGTTCAAAGATGTGTTTTTAGGATACCACAATCCAAGATTAGGTGTGTGCTTAAGGTATCTAAATATTCGTTTAACAGCAACAACATGTGATTCCTTTGGATTAGTTTGAAATCGAGCACACAAACATACACTAAACATAATATCAGGCCTACTAGCAGTCAAGTAGAGCAATGAGCCTATCATACTTCTATATAGCTTGGTATCTACCGAAATACCTTTCTCATCACTGTCAAGTTTTGTTGAAGTATTCATAGGAGTGCCCAATGGTTTCGCATTTTCCAGCCCAAACTTCTTGAGTAGATCTTTGATGTACTTAGCTTGGTTAATGAAAATTCCTTCCATTGATTGTTTGATTTGAAGTCCAAGGAAGTAATTGAGCTCACCCATCATGCTCATCTCAAACTCACCCTGCATACACTTAGCAAATTCTTTGCAAAGCTTTTCATTGGTAGAGCCAAATATAATGTCATCAACATAAATTTGCACAAGCAACATGTCATGATTTTTAACCTTTATAAAAAGAGTTGTATCAACCTTTCCTCTCGTAAAATCATTTTCGGTTAAAAATTTGCTTAGCCTTTCATACCAGGCCCTTGGAGCTTGCTTTAAACCATATAATGCTTTAGTAAGTTTGAAAACATGTTCTGGAAATATAGGATTTTCAAAGCCAGGAGGTTGTTCAACATACACCTCTTCAGAAATAAAACCATTCAAGAATGCACTCTTCACATCCATTTGATAAAGTTTGAAATTCTTGAAACATAAGAATGCAAGCAACATTCTAATGGCTTCTAATCTAGCTACAGGTGCATATGTCTCATCAAAATCAATACCTTCTTCTTGACTATAGCCTTGAGCTACAAGTCTAGCCTTATTTCTAATAATGGTTCCAGATTCATCCATCTTCTTTCTAAACACCCATTTGGTTCCAATTACAGGATGATCTTTAGGTCTAGGAACAAGATTCCAAACCTTATTCCTTTCAAATTGGTTTAATTCTTCTTGCATGGCCATAATCCATGACTCATCATTTTCAGCATCTTGAAAATATTTTGGTTCTATTTGTGAAAGGAAAGCAAGCTGATTACACACATTTCTAAGAGATGATCTTGTTTTTACCCCTTGTGATGAATCACCTAGTATTTGCTCTGTTGGATGATTGTGGACAAATTTCCACTCCTTTGGCAATCCTTCATTCTCATTTTGTTGGCTTGAGAAGTCATCTTGATTTGCTTTGTCATGTGGTGAAGCTTCATTTTGAGTTTGATCAATGTTCATCTTATCCAAGTTCTTCTCCACATCATCTATATCATCATTCACAGCCTTTCTAGACAAAGAGTTTAGTTCATCAAAAGTAACATGAATTGATTCTTCAACAACTAAGGTTTTCTTATTGTAAACTCTATAAGCCTTGCTATATGAGGAATATCCTAGAAAGATAGCTTCATCAGATTTTGCATCAAATTTACCAAGGTTGTCCTTGTTATTATTTAACACAAAGCATTTACATCCAAAAGCTCTAAAATATGAAACACTTGGTTTCTTGTTTTTCCAAAGCTCGTATGGGGTTTTATTTAAAAATTTTCTTACCAAAACTCTGTTTAACACATAGCAAGCTGTGTTAACAGCTTCAGCCCAAAAATATTTTGGCAAATTGTTTTCACAAAGCATTGTTCTCCCCATTTCTTCCAAAGTCCTGTTTTTCCTCTAAACAACTCCATTTTGTTGAGGAGTTCTAGGTGCTGAAAAGTTATGTTCAAAACCATTTTTATCACAATATGTTTCAAAAGGTTTGCAATCAAACTCACCACCATGGTCAGTCCTAATTGCTGTGATTGTAAATCCTTTTTCGTTTTGAACCCTTTTACAAAATTTGGTAAAGAAAGCAATTGTTTCATCTTTGTGAGCTAGAAAGAATGTCCATGTAAACCTTGAGTAATCATCAACAATGACAAGAGCATATTGTTTACCAGCTAAGCTTAGAGTTCTAGTTGGTCCAAACAAATCCATATGCAATAGTTGAAGTGGTCTAGAAGTAGAGAGCATGTTGGTAGATTTAAAAGATACTCTGGTTTGTTTTCCCATTTGACATGCATCACAAGTTTTGTCTTTTTCAAAATTGAGTTTGGGAAGACCATTTACTAACTCATTTTTAGAAATTTTTGAAATAATGCTCATACTAATATGGCCAAGCCTTCTATGCCACAACCAACTATCCTCTTTGCTCACAGCAGCAAGGCATTTGATCTTACAAGAAGATAATTCATTTAAGTTGAAAGTGTAAATATTGCCTTGTCTATGACCAGTCAATATGATCTTGTTATCATTTATGTTTACTACATTACATTTAGATGATTCAAACACTACTTTGCAACCTTTGTCACACAATTGACTAATGCTTAACAGGTTGTGTTTAAGTCCTTTAACAAGTAGAACATTCTCAATAGAAGTTGAAGAATTTTTACCAATACTACCTATACCGATGATCTTGCCTTTGCTATTATCTCCAAAAGTGACCAATCCTCCATCTTTTGGTGTGAGAGAAGTGAATTGAGTTTCATCTCCAGTCATATGTCTTGAACAGCCACTGTCCAAGTACCATTGATCCTTTTTGGAGTTGGCTTGAAGACACACCTACAAAACAAGCAACTCAACCTTTGACCTTTGGTACCCAAATCATCTTGGGTCCAGTGGAGTTAGTCTTCAATGTTCCTTTTGGAACCCAAGCTTTCTTGACAACATGAGATTGTTGTATAAGAAAACATTGATTTGCAAAGTGACCTCTCTTATGACAATAGAAGCATGTGATTGGTGCTTTTGAAAACTTTTTATGTTTAAAAACATTGTAACCTATTCCAGCCTTGTCAAGAGAGCAATTTCGTTTTCCAAGCATAACATCAAGTTTATCTCTTCCATTGACACATTTAGAAAGAGATTTTTCTAAATCAGTGACTTTTTCTTTTAAAACAGAGTTTTCATTTTTCAAAATGTCATTTTCATTTTGTAACTCTTCACTTTCTTCTGTGAGAGTGAATACCATATTCTTGAGAAGATTGTTTTTGATGCTTAGCTTTTTAAATTCAACTATCAAATCATCAAAAGCATCTTGCAATTCATTAAAAGAAAAATCAGAATTAGTTACCTCTGTTTCTTCTTCATGTGCCATAAGACATAGGTTGGCTACTTCATGAGTTTCAGATTCATCTAAGCTTGAATCCTCACTGTCACTCCATGTTGCAGCTAGAGCCTTCTTCCCTCTTTCTTTCTTTCCTTTCTTTTTCAGCTGAGGACACTCATTTCTCATGTGTCCTGGCTTTTTGCATTTGTAGCATATGATGGTAGAATCCTTGTTGTTGGATTCACCTTTTGCTTCAATCTTCTTTCCTCCCTTCCACCTTCTTCTCATGAATCTCTTGAATTTTCTTGTGATGAGAGCAAGATCTTCCTCATCTTCTTCTTCACTTCCAGATTCATTTTCTGATGTGGTGGTCTTGAATGCAACAGACTTCTTTTTCTTGTCCTCTTCTTCTTGAGCATTCTGTTTTCGGGTTAGCTCATAAGTCATAAGAGAGCCAAGAAGTTCTTCAAGAGGTAGAATGTTGAGGTCTTTAGCTTCTTGAATGGCTGTCACCTTTGCTTCCCATGTCTTTGGCAGTGATCTTAAGATTTTCCTCACCTGTTCACTGTTAGGATACACTTTTCCAAGAGACTTTAAGCCATTTACAATGTCAGTAAATCTGGTGAACATCTCAGTTATAGACTCATCAGATTTCATTCTAAATAATTCATAGTTATGCACAAGAATGTTAATTTTTGACTCCTTGACCTGATTTGTTCCTTCATGAGTTACTTCAAGTCTGTCCCAAATTTCTTTGGCAGATTCACAGGTAGAAATTCTATTGAACTCATTTGGATCTAATGCACAATATAAGATATTCATAGCCTTAGCATTAGATTGCATAAGCTTCATGTCATTCTCATCCCATTCATTTTCAGGTTTGGGGATAACTTCTCTTTCAATAACTTTGCTGGGAGTTTTAGGACCATTAACGATAATCATTCCATAACTCATAATCAACAGATTGAATATAAATCCTCATTCTATTCTTCCAATAGTTGTAGTTTGTACCATTAAACATTGGAGGTCTATTAGTGGATTGACCCTCACCTAGAGAGCTTCCAAACATGGTTGCCATGGATCAACTCTAAGGATGTTAAGCCTTTAAACTAGAGTACTAGCTCTGATACCAATTGTTGGCCCAAGTAGGCAACCCAAGAGGGGGGGTGAATTGGGTTTTATAGAATTTTTAACAAGAGTTTCAACTAAAAAATCGTTTATGGATTTTAGTAACAAATAATCAAAGTATATGTATCAAGCAAATGAAGTGTACATTAAAGCAAGTATTTGCAAGCATGCATAATAAGCAAGTAAGCAAAACAGAGGCAGAAGAAATATGCACCAGATTTATAGAGGTTCGGCCAACCTTGCCTACGTCCTCTCTTCTTCGATCCTTTCGAAGGAATTCCACTATGCAATACACCTTACACAGCCGCTGGTTGTGCCACGAGTGCCCAGCTCACTCTTTACAAAAGCTTCTTCCCAAGCTTTCAAAACCCAAGAGATTTTGTCCAAGCTTCTCTTAAACTTACAAGTGTTTTTCCCAAGAACACTTAAACTTACAAGGTTACAAACCCTCCCAAACAAGAATGAATGAAGATTATACAAAGAGTGACTCTCCTAGTGAGTATACAAATGAATACAACTCAATGGATAACTTTAAACACTCAGCAAGAATATGTAACAGTTAGTTGCAGGTGATTTTTAGCTTTGAAGCACTTGATATGAATGGTATGATTGCTCTTCTCTCTTGTTTGAAGCTGTATGTATCTCATATATATAGGTATGGATCGATTCTAGCCGTTGGAGAAGTATGGGAGAAGATTTGGTTGTGTTTGTGCCCATACCGTCTGTCAGAAAACTAGCCGTTAGAGTCTAGGAGTCGACTCTTTTCTCAATGAGTCGACTCTTTTTGCATTTCAGCAGATTTTTCAAGTTTCTGTCCAAATGAGTCGACTCTTTTGTCCCAGGAGTCGACTCTTTTCAGCAGTCTGCAGAATTGTTTGTTCTCTGTTGCAATGAGTCGACTCTTTTTGGCCAGGAGTCGACTCTTTTAAGCTTCCAGCAGAATTCCAAGGCTCTGTTCGAATGAGTCGGCTCTTTTAACTTGAGGAGTCGACCCTTTTTCCAAAAACCCATATTTTTGCAACTTTTCTTCATTCTTTTTCAAAGCTTCCAATCTCTTCAAGGATCATCTAAATAGGCTTTTTAAAGCTTGCAAACACTTCTTCAAGATTAGATGACTCCAAGAACATCTTCAATCCATTCAAGGTGAGTTTTCTTCATTTTCATCACTTGTAGAGCTCTTCCATTATCATAGCTTCATCTATTGATTCAAGTCTTCTTCAATATCTTCAAGAGAGCTTCCATGACTTAGAATCTTCATTTCTTCAAACAACATGGCTTCTCCATGGACTTCAACAACTCAAGAAAGCTTTTCAAATCTTGTGATTCCTTCCATGTCTTCAAGACATCTTTACATCTTCTAAGAAAACTTTCATATTTTGAGTTGGTATCTTTTTCTTCCATTCTTGCAAGATATCTTCAAGTACTCAAAGTCTTCAATCTTCTAAATCAAGACTTTGATCATTTTCATTCTTCTTCTTTGATATCCATCATCTTCATTCCCTTATAAAATCACCATTGTAGAATATGCTATTCTTTCATGCTTATCAATCTTCAATCTAGGATTTTCATCAACTTGAGAATCCTTTTTCTTCTTATAATATCACCTTTGTAGAATACATCACTTCATCATGCTTTTCATCATAAGTCCTCTATTATGATAAGCTTCAAGTCAAGATCTAATTAATAATTCATCTGCACACTAAGTAGAATTATTAGATCATTTAACCATGTTTTGTTATCATCAAAATCAAGGCATTGACTCAACAATCTCCCCCTTTTTGATGATGACAAAACATTAAAAATATATGCAATTAATTTCAACATGAAACATGAGGATTAATATGTATGAGAAGTATGAGACTTCAAAGTCTCAGTTTTCTTCCCATTTCAATATATTTTTTCACAAGTGTTTATTATCTCCCCCTTTTTGTTAATCAATCAAAAAGGTATGCAAATTTGGAATGAAAAATGTGGAGTCATAGTCGAGATAAGGAAATTTCTCCCCCTTAATGAAGGAGTTTTCTTTGAAATGGCTTAAAACAATTTTAAGAGTAGTATGCTCAAAACTCTAAGAGGCTCAATAACTTGCAATAGCAGAAAAATTTAGAGAAAGTGAGATTTTTATACCAATCATTTGCTCCCCCTTTCTTTTGTACTTGTTGTTTGAGAGTTTTATGGCTTAAGATCCACTGAAGCAGGTTCATGTGCATTTATAGCATTGGATGCTTCTTACTGCTTCAACTTCATTAAACCAATGCTCCCCCTTTACTTTGCAGTTGATGTCTTATGATATAATTCATGGTAGTGCATTGAGGAGTGTTTTCTCTCCTTTTGATCTTTTTTTGAGAAAAATTGCTCCCCCTTTTTGTCAAATCCTCAAAAAGAGGAGTAATAGATGGAGAAAAACAGACAGGTACAATAGCAAAAAAAAAATAGTATACAATGATGTTTATGTGAAGATCATTTACAAAGATAGTTAAAGCAATCATTTATTCAGCAAAATCAACAATGTTAAAGCAATTATTCATTCAGCATTGTTAAACCATTCATTCATTCAACCAAACACAAATGAGATAGCAATGTTAAGATAAAGAGATTCAAAACACACCATTCATTCATAAAGAAATATTGAAAGAGTTTAACAAAAAGGACCATCCACAAACATATTACATGATGCTTTAGAAAATGTCTTGTTCAAAAACAGAAAATAGAGAGTTCAGAGGCAGAGGTCTTCATTTTCTTTTGGGAGAAGGGGTTTGAGAGAGATCAACTGGATTATCAGCAGTGTTTGTAAATTTGCTGCTTGAAGGTCTTTGTCTCAGGCCATATTTGTGAGGAGCAACAGAAGACTTTGGAGGAGTTTGGTCAAGAGGATCAGAGGGGTCTGCAGGTGATGGCTGAGAAGAGGTATGCTCCCTTCCACTGGATCCTTCCAACTCATCAGTACTTGAGTCTTCTGCTACAAATTCTGCTGCTGAAGGGAAGAGTGGCTGGTATTGGTCTCCCACCAGCTTCTTCATATATTTGCCAATATGCTCAGTGGAAAGAGCAATGTCATTGGCAACTTTCTCTCTGATTTTGGTTCCTTCAGACACAAAGGCCTTGCTCAATTCTCTTACCTTCTTTTCAACAAAGAATAATCTAGTTGCCCCATTATCAATTTTCTTATCCAATTTGGTGAACATCTCTTCTTGATGCCTTTTCAAGTCTCTTACCATGCTCATCAAAATACTCATATCTACTGATTGGCCACCTGGAACAATGCTCATTGGAAAAAGTTCCCTTGGAGTAGGAGAAGAGGCAGGTCTAGAGGGTTCACCACTTTCTGGTATGGCACTAGAAGGTTCACCTCTTTCAGTGGATTCAATTCCAGGAGTCCCACTGTCAATATGTTTCTCTTTTCTAGGGGTCCAGGTCTTGCTCTGTGGGTTGAAGTGATAGCCCATCCTTGACAAAGTTTTCTGATTATACTCATCTGAATTAGAATCAGGAGTTCTGTGCTTTTCACCTCTTAAATCTATCTTGAAGTGTTTAAAAATTTTTGTCAAGAGGATCCCATAGGGTAGGCTAACTTTGGTTCTTGAGGCTTTGACAATGTGCTCTAAAATAAACTCAGGCAAATCAATTTTAGTGTCTGTCAAATAAGCCCAGAGGAAAAACAATTCCCTTTCAGTGATATAGTCAAACTTCCCACCTTTAGGAATGAGAATGTGACAAATAAAGTGATGCACCAGTCTCAGTTCCAAAGGCAACTCATTGGCCATGGGTTGGAATGAATCATCAGTAATTTCCTTTCCCAGTAAAGCAGATAAAGCAGTCTTTCTACTAACATCTTTCTTGTCCATTTGCCCACCACTACCAATTTTTTAAAATTTGACAAATCACTCCTTTAGTGAGGGTAATGGTTTCACCCTTCACATAACTAATCACATTTACTTCTCCAGTTTCCTTTTCTACATGGGCATAGAATTGTCCAACAATTTCAGGATATACATCATCCTTTAACAAAGTAATGGATTTCCAACCAAGGGCTTCAAATTTTGGTTCAAATGCAAACTTCTCTTTAGCAAAGAAAGCATAATCTATCCATCTTCCATTTAAAATGACTCTAGAAGAGAAAATTTTCTCATACTTATCTTGATTTGATTTCTTCTCAAAGTAAATGGTGTTGTCGAGAAATACATCTTCCTCCTCCTCAGTTTGCTTCCCTTTTCTCCTCTTTGAAAGCTTAGAAGAGTCCCCTTTAGTCTTCCTCTTCGTTCCTCTCTTGGATATGGGAGTCGGCTCTTTTAGGGCTTTCTTGCCTTTCTTCGATGGAGCAGATTTAGGAGCCATGGAAGGTTGCAAATGACGGTTGAAGGAAGTTAGAAAGACTCTAGGATGATCAAATATAGGTTGGGTAAGGATTGAGGGAGAGTTTTTTCGGTGGTTGGAAGTGGAGATGGCGGTTGATCGTGAAAGAAGAGAGAAATTTGAAACGTTGGAATGATTTGAATAAAACAGGGGTGTTACAGTTTTAAAGCTATTTTAACTTAAATGAGTCGACTCATGGTTAAAAAGGGTCGACTCTTTTTGAGCGAAGAAAGCTTCCTGAGCTCTCTGTTCAAATGAGTCGACTCTTTTGCCAGGAGGAGTCGACTCTTTTCGACAGAGGACATCTGGGGCTGATTCCAGAGTCCAGGAGTCGACTCTTTTGGAGCATGAGTCGACTCTTTTTCTCCAGAAATGCAAAGATGTGTTTTTAAAAGCCATGAAATGCATCAAACAAGTTTGTAATCAATTTCAAGGATACTTATGCATTTATCAAACATATATAGACATCTAAGCATTCAAGATAAAGGGTTGCTCATTCCCAATTCTCTCCTAATCATACAAAACCTATCTTCATTCAAGGGTTTTGTGAATATATCTGCAAGTTGATGTTCAGTACTCACAAAATCAAGCAAAATGTCACCTTTTTGCACATGATCACGTATAAAATGATGTCTAATCTCAATGTGCTTTGTGCGAGAGTGTTGGATAGGGTTTTTAGTCAGATTGATGGCACTTGTGTTATCACATCTAACTGGAATATGTTCAAATGTTAAACCAAAGTCCTCTAATTGATGTTTTATCCAAAGCACTTGTGCACAACAGCTTCCGGCTGCAATATACTCAGCCTCGGCTGTAGAAAGTGCAACAGAGTTTTGTTTCTTACTAGACCATGAAACAAGCATATTTCCAAGAAATTGACAAGATCCACTAGTACTTTTTCTATCAACTTTGCTACCAGCATAATCAGCATCTGAATAGCCAATTAAGTTCAAAGATGTGTTTTTAGGATACCACAATCCAAGATTAGGTGTGTGCTTAAGGTATCTAAATATTCGTTTAACAGCAACAACATGTGATTCCTTTGGATTAGTTTGAAATCGAGCACACAAACATACACTAAACATAATATATCAGGCCTACTAGCAGTCAAGTAGAGCAATGAGCCTATCATACTTCTATATAGCTTGGTATCTACCGAAATACCTTTCTCATCACTGTCAAGTTTTGTTGAAGTATTCATAGGAGTGCCCAATGGTTTCGCATTTTCCAGCCCAAACTTCTTGAGTAGATCTTTGATGTACTTAGCTTGGTTAATGAAAATTCCTTCCCTTGATTGTTTGATTTGAAGTCCAAGGAAGTAATTGAGCTCACCCATCATGCTCATCTCAAACTCACCCTGCATACACTTAGCAAATTCTTTGCAAAGCTTTTCATTAGTAGAGCCAAATATAATGTCATCAACATAAATTTGCACAAGCAACATGTCATGATTTTTAACCTTTATAAAAAGAGTTGTATCAACCTTTCCTCTCGTAAAATCATTTTCGGTTAAAAATTTGCTTAGCCTTTCATACCAGGCCCTTGGAGCTTGCTTTAAACCATATAATGCTTTAGTAAGTTTGAAAACATGTGTCTGGAAATATAGGATTTTCAAAGCCAGGAGGTTGTTCAACATACACCTCTTCAGAAATAAAACCATTCAAGAATGCACTCTTCACATCCATTTGATAGAGTTTGAAATTCTTGAAACATGAAAATGCAAGCAACATTCTAATAGCTTCTAATCTAGCTACAGGTGCATATGTCTCATCAAAATCAATACCTTCTTCTTGACTATAGCCTTGAGCTACAAGTCTAGCCTTGTTTCTAATAATGGTTCCAGATTCATCCATCTTCTTTCTAAACACCCATTTGGTTCCAATTACAGGATGATCTTTAGGTCTAGGAACAAGATTCCAAACCTTATTCCTTTCAAATTGGTTTAATTCTTCTTGCATGGCCATAATCCATGACTCATCATTTTCAGCATCTTGAAAACATTTTGGTTCTATTTGTGAAAGGAAAAGCAAGATGATTACACACATTTCTAAGAGATGATCTTGTTCTTACCCCTTGTGATGGATCACCTAGTATTTGCTCTGTTGGATGATTGTGGACAAATTTCCACTCCTTTGGCAATCCTTCATTCTCATTTTGTTGGCTTGAGGAGTCATCTTGATTTCCTTTGTCATGTGGTGAAGCTTCATTTTGAGTTTGATCAATGTTCATCTTATCCAAGTTCTTCTCCACATCATCTATATCATCATTCACAGCCTTTCTAGACAAAGAGTTTAGTTCATCAAAAGTAACATGAATTGATTCTTCAACAACTAAGGTTTTCTTATTGTAAACTCTATAAGCCTTGCTATGTGAGGAATATCCTAGAAAGATAGCTTCATCAGATTTTGCATCAAATTTACCAAGGTTGTCCTTGTTATTATTTAACACAAAGCATTTACATCCAAAAGCTCTAAAATATGAAACACTTGGTTTCTTGTTTTTCCAAAGCTCGTATGGGGTTTTATTTAAAAATTTTCTTACCAAAACTCTGTTTAACACATAGCAAGCTGTGTTAACAGCTTCAGCCCAAAAAATATTTTGGCAAATTGTTTTCACAAAGCATTGTTCTCCCCATTTCTTCCAAAGTCCTGTTTTTCCTTTCAACAACTCCATTTTGTTGAGGAGTTCTAGGTGCTGAAAAGTTATGTTCAAAACCATTTTTATCACAATATGTTTCAAAAGGTTTGCAATCAAACTCACCACCATGGTCAGTCCTAATTGCTGTGATTGTAAATCCTTTTTCGTTTTGAACCCTTTTACAAAATTTGGTAAAGAAAGCAATTGTTTCATCTTTGTGAGCTAGAAAGAATGTCCATGTAAACCTTGAGTAATCATCAACAATGACAAGAGCATATTGTTTACCAGCTAAGCTTAGAGTTCTAGTTGGTCCAAACAAATCCATATGCAATAGTTGAAGTGGTCTAGAAGTAGAGAGCATGTTGGTAGATTTAAAAGATACTCTGGTTTGTTTTCCCATTTGACATGCATCACAAGTTTTGTCTTTTTCAAAATTGAGTTTGGAAAGACCATTTACTAACTCATTTTTAGAAATTTTTGAAATAATGCTCATACTAATATGGCCAAGCCTTCTATGCCACAACCAACTATCCTCTTTGCTCACAGCAGCAAGGCATTTGATCTTACAAGAAGATAATTCATTTAAGTTGAAAGTGTAAATATTGCCTTGTCTATGACCAGTCAATATGATCTTGTTATCATTTATGTTTACTACATTACATTTAGATGATTCAAACACTACTTTGCAACCTTTGTCACACAATTGACTAATGCTTAACAGGTTGTGTTTAAGTCCTTTAACAAGTAGAACATTCTCAATAGAAGTTGAAGAATTTTTACCAATACTACCTATACCGATGATCTTGCCTTTGCTATTATCTCCAAAAGTGACCAATCCTCCATCTTTTGGTGTGAGAGAAGTGAATTGAGTTTCATCTCCAGTCATATGTCTTGAACAGCCACTGTCCAAGTACCATTGATCCTTTTTGGAGTTGGCTTGAAGACACACCTACAAAACAAGCAACTCAACCTTTGACCTTTGGTACCCAAATCATCTTGGGTCCAGTGGAGTTAGTCTTCAATGTTCCTTTTGGAACCCAAGCTTTCTTGACAACATGAGATTGTTGTATAAGAAAACATTGATTTGCAAAGTGACCTCTCTTATGACAATAGAAGCATGTGATTGGTGCTTTTGAAAACTTTTTATGTTTAAAAACATTGTAACCTATTCCAGCCTTGTCAAGAGAGCAATTTCGTTTTCCAAGCATAACATCAAGTTTATCTCTTCCATTGACACATTTAGAAAGAGATTTTTCTAAATCAGTGACTTTTTCTTTTTTAAAACAGAGTTTTCATTTTTCAAAATGTCATTTTCATTTTGTAACTCTTCACTTTCTTCTATGAGAGTGAATACCATATTCTTGAGAAGATTGTTTTTGATGCTTAGCTTTTTAAATTCAACTATCAAATCATCAAAAGCATCTTGCAATTCATTAAAAGAAAAATCAGAATTAGTTACCTCTGTTTCTTCTTCATGTGCCATAAGACATAGGTTGGCTACTTCATGAGTTTCAGATTCATCTAAGCTTGAATCCTCACTGTCACTCCATGTTGCAGCTAGAGCCTTCTTCCCTCTTTCTTTCTTTCCTTTCTTTTTCAGCTGAGGACACTCATTTCTCATGTGTCCTGGCTTTTTGCATTTGTAGCATATGATGGTAGAATCCTTGTTGTTGGATTCACCTTTTGCTTCAATCTTCTTTCCTCCCTTCCACCTTCTTCTCATGAATCTCTTGAATTTTCTTGTGATGAGAGCAAGATCTTCCTCATCTTCTTCTTCACTTCCAGATTCATTTTCTGATGTGGTGGTCTTGAATGCAACAGACTTCTTTTTCTTGTCCTCTTCTTCTTGAGCATTCTGTTTTCGGGTTAGCTCATAAGTCATAAGAGAGCCAAGAAGTTCTTCAAGAGGTAGAATGTTGAGGTCTTTAGCTTCTTGAATGGCTGTCACCTTTGCTTCCCATGTCTTTGGCAGTGATCTTAAGATTTTCCTCACCTGTTCACTGTTAGGATACACTTTTCCAAGAGACTTTAAGCCATTTACAATGTCAGTAAATCTGGTGAACATCTCAGTTATAGACTCATCAGATTTCATTCTAAATAATTCATAGTTATGCACAAGAATGTTAATTTTTGACTCCTTGACCTGATTTGTTCCTTCATGAGTTACTTCAAGTCTGTCCCAAATTTCTTTGGCAGATTCACAGGTAGAAATTCTATTGAACTCATTTGGATCTAATGCACAATATAAGATATTCATAGCCTTAGCATTAGATTGCATAAGCTTCATGTCATTCTCATCCCATTCATTTTCAGGTTTGGGGATAACTTCTCTTTCAATAACTTTGCTGGGAGTTTTAGGACCATTAACGATAATCATTCATAACTCATAATCAACAGATTGAATATAAATCCTCATTCTATTCTTCCAATAGTTGTAGTTTGTACCATTAAACATTGGAGGTCTATTAGTGGATTGACCCTCACCTAGAGAGCTTCCAAACATGGTTGCCATGGATCAACTCTAAGGATGTTAAGCCTTTAAACTAGAGCACTAGCTCTGATACCAATTGTTGGCCCAAGTAGGCAACCCAAGAGGGGGGGTGAATTGGGTTTTATAGAATTTTTAACAAGAGTTTCAACTAAAAAATCGTTTATGGATTTTAGTAACAAATAATCAAAGTACATGTATCAAGCAAATGAAGTGTACATTAGAGCAAGTATTTGCAAGCATGCATAATAAGCAAGTAAGCAAAACAGAGGCAGAAGAAATATGCACCAGATTTATAGAGGTTCGGCCAACCTTGCCTACGTCCTCTCTTCTTCGATCCTTTCGAAGGAATTCCACTATGCAATACACCTTACACAGCCACTGGTTGTGCCACGAGTGCCCAGCTCACTCTTTACAAAAGCTTCTTCCCAAGCTTTCAAAACCCAAGAGATTTTGTCCAAGCTTCTCTTAAACTTACAAGTGTTTTTCCCAAGAACACTTAAACTTACAAGGTTACAAACCCTCCCAAACAAGAATGAATGAAGATTATACAAAGAGTGACTCTCCTAGTAAGTATACAAATGAATACAACTCAATGGATAACTTTAAACACTCAGCAGGAATATGTAACAGTTAGGTGCAGGTGATTTTCAGCTTTGAAGCACTTGATATGAATGGTATGATTGCTCTTCTCTCTTCTTTGAAGCTGTATGTATCTCATATATATAGGTATGGATCGATTCTAGCCGTTGGAGAAGTATGGGAGAAGATTTGGTTGTGTCTGTGCCCATACCGTCTGTCAGAAAACTAGCCGTTAGAGTCTAGGAGTCGACTCTTTTCTCAATGAGTCGACTCTTTTTGCATTTCAGCAGATTTTTCAAGTTTCTGTCCAAATGAGTCGACTCTTTTGTCCCAGGAGTCGACTCTTTTCAGCAGTCTGCAGAATTGTTTGTTCTCTGTTGCAATGAGTCGACTCTTTTTGGCCAGGAGTCGACTCTTTTAAGCTTCCAGCAGAATTCCAAGGCTCTGTTCGAATGAGTCGGCTCTTTTAACTTGAGGAGTCGACCCTTTTTCCAAAAACCCATATTTTTGCAACTTTTCTTCATTCTTTTTCAAAGCTTCCAATCTCTTCAAGGATCATCTAAAAAGGCTTTTTAAAGCTTGCAAACACTTCTTCAAGATTAGATGACTCCAAGAACATCTTCAATCCATTCAAGGTGAGTTTTCTTCATTTTCATCACTTGTAGAGCTCTTCCATTATCATAGCTTCATCTATTGATTCAAGTCTTCTTCAATATCTTCAAGAGAGCTTCCATGACTTAGAATCTTCATTTCTTCAAACAACATGGCTTCTCCATGGACTTCAACAACTCAAGAAAGCTTTTCAAATCTTGTGATTCCTTCCATGTCTTCAAGACATCTTTACATCTTCTAAGAAAACTTTCCATATTTTGAGTTGGTATCTTTTTCTTCCATTCTTGCAAGATATCTTCAAGTACTCAAAGTCTTCAATCTTCTAAATCAAGACTTTGATCATTTTCATTCTTCTTCTTTGATATCCATCATCTTCATTCCCTTATAAAATCACCATTGTAGAATATGCTATTCTTTCATGCTTATCAATCTTCAATCTAGGATTTTCATCAACTTGAGAATCCTTTTTCTTCTTATAATATCACCTTTGTAGAATACATCACTTCATCATGCTTTTCATCATAAGTCCTCTATTATGATAAGCTTCAAGTCAAGATCTAATTAATAATTCATCTGCACACTAAGTAGAATTATTAGATCATTTAACCATGTTTTGTTATCATCAAAATCAAGGCATTGACTCAACAATACCAACTTTATGTGCAAGTTTTTTGGCTTCCTTCATCAAGTCTTCAAAACCATATTCTCTAAGCTTTTCAAATAATAAAATCAACTCCTTTATTATTGTAATTGCATCTTCAATATCCATCTCTTCTCGTTGAAAAACTTTGCTAACTTGATTAACTTTATCTAAGATTTTGAATCAAATACATAAGCTAATCAAGAACTCAAAATCCTCTAAAGCATTCTTGCAGAAGCCTTTAACTTTTGCCATCACAATATCCTCTTTAGAAATATTTGCAATTTCAATTAACGCATCTCTTAATTCCAATACTTGGCTTCTTGTTGCTCCAACACTCTCAACATGACTTTTCTAAGATTTTGCCATATCACATAGTGCAAGGTTTAAGCTATGACAAGCACATGGAATATAAAATGCTCTAGAATTTACATCAAGTAGCCTTTTTTATACATCTTGATGGTTACGTTTTATATTTGAGCTATTGTTTTAACCTTGTCCTCTTATATCATCAATGTTGAGTTTTAGATCAACCAAAGTACCTTCAAGTCGCTTGAAAAGCCCGAGCCCCGATGTGTCATCAACCTTTATAAACCCAAGAAAGCACTCCTCCATCTTGACTTCACTTTCATTCTCAACATCCACACATCTTATAACAATAGACATTTGTTCTTCATGACTTAGATCCGGAACACAATTAAGGATAACCGAGAAGTACTTTTCTCTTAAAATATTCTTCAAGATTTTTTCTTTAATCTCTTTCGCCAAAAATCTTTTCAATTCATTTTGAATTTTATGACTAAGATAATGATGTTGAATTTCTTTATCTACCACACACCAAAGGTGCTTTTGCATAATTGGATCAAATTCCATAACAAATTCAATAGGTTAACAAAAAAGCCCATTATTCTTCTCATAAATCTTATCATTTGTTCTTTAAAATGACAAATAATTTTGAGAAAGAGCTTTAACAAACCTGATGATTTGAATTAGTATCATCTTCCAACGAACTCTCTTTTTGTCGATTTGTTCTTCCATTTTTTTTTCAATTGTTGCTTTTTGTTGAAGTTCGTTGTGCAAATCTACCAACCTCACGACATTAGCAATATGTTCCGTATTCTTTTCATACTCTCTAAGTTTTGCAGGAAGGTTATGCCAATCACTAGTTTCTTCTTCGCCTAAACTAGTTGTCATTGAATTAGACTTGAATAACTTGCAATAAAAACAAAATACCGTATTCAACTCATTTGAATACACAAGCCACTTCATTTTTTTTTATCATTTGGAAGATCACAAATGTAGAATTTGGAAGAAAAGTGTCTTTCACGAGTACTTTCTTTTGGAAATGCATCACTTTCTCTTAAAATACTCATAGGACCTCGTAGAGCTAACATTACCCTCTTAGTATCTTTAATACTTCCCCACAATTCCAGAACGTAGTTCACATTAACATCTTTCTCAAGATTAAGGATACCTTCATTTTTTGCATTAACATCTCCATCCCCAAGAATATCACTCATAGGAATAGGGTCTTCATTATGCCCTTCTTTAAATTCTTCATTTGCTACATCAATACCTTCACTCATAGGTTCCTCATGAATATCATTCATATCTTCACCACTAGCTTCTTCATTAACACCTTCCTTTTCTAATTCTTCATGACTTGCTTCTTCAACTTGACTTGATAGTAGAGATTTTTATTTTTTTATTTTTTTTGCATTAAACAGGCTAGAGATCGAAACTGCTACTGATTTTTCTCTTGCATCTTTTTGTTGCTTGACTTTTCTATTAAAATATCCAGATTTTTATTTTCGAAACCTCACTCTATTCTTGTTATTCTCGTTCTTCATTATAGTACCTATAATACAAAATATAATTTATTCTATGATCAAATTGTACAAAATAATATAGAGGAATATAATAATACCCAATAATAACATACTTAGAAATCCTTCAAACATAATAATACCTAAAGAATAAAATACTTAATGTTGAGGAAGAATCAATTAATTTCATTATAAACAATTTGAACTTAGCAATAAAAACTTAATTCTAATAAGGGAGGAGTACATCATCTAATCTTGCCTTTTAAGAAGACCCAACACATTTTATATGCCTTTATGCAAAACTGATGATGAGTTCTTTCTAATTACCTGAATCACGTTAATCTGTAAAAGAACCATAATTTGTTATGAGTTTATTCAGAGCTCTTGAAAAGTGAACAAAAATGTAGGACAACATTTAAAAAGGGAAAATAGAAATGAACACTAGCAAAATCTATAATTTATTCAACTCATGCATTGCACTTATCTGAATTCAGTTTTCAATATATAAAACTCAAAATTATTCAATAAAATATTGATAAAGCCTCATTTTGTATTCAACAAAAGGTCAATGATTAAAAAAATTCATCTTTCTATCTAACAAAACATTCACAGAATGATAACGAAGGTAGTTTCAATACATTTGGAATCTTCCTCCTTTTTTATATATAATTTGTATGTAAAACTTGAACTTAAGAAGATTCACTGAATTATTGTATTTATACATATATATATATATATCGTATACAAGAAAAATATAATATTATAGACAAAATCAAACAAAACCGTACTTCTTCTATCGATCGAACCTTCTATGGCTTCACTTTGATTTATTCCAAATCATACTCCCTCAACCACTCACTCACTCTCTCTTTCTATATGTTTACGCTAACAAAATAATTTATTTTTTAAAATTTTTTTATCCAGTCATTATACATTATAATTATAAACTATTTAATTTTATTGGGTATAAAAAAACTACTGAATACAAATTTATTCTCTATCGTATTATTAGGTAAAATGTATAAAAAAATAAGATTCATAATTTATTATATAAAAAATTTAAAAATTTAATTGCCCTCACCTAGAGAGATTGTTGAAGTTCAGGGCTTCTTGAGCTTGCTCAGGGCCGGGCCTGGTGACACAAGTCGGTTGCCTATATAGCATTTTTCATCTGCGAAAGATATTATCATAAAGTCGAAAAAAACAAAAAAGATTAGCGTAGAAATTAAGGTTATAAAAAATCTTCAGCTAGCCATTCGTCTACGGAACTTTAAGGTTATTCGAGTCATAAACGTTGCTCATTGGGTTGGATGTGGGTCCCACTTGATGTGGTTGCGCAGTAGACCATAAAATTTCAGCCATATGATAGCCGCTAGCTAGCGACCCACCCCCTTCCTCATGAATGCATTCATAATGACAAAAGGAAGACAAAACTTTTATTTGTTAGAAGACCTTCACTTCATTTCCCTCTCTGGTCAGTGGTCACTACAGCTCTAGCTTCTAGGCGGTAGAATCTTTCGCGTCCTCCTCTTCTTTCACTTTTTCTCTCTCTCTCCACCTGCTAACGGAGTTGAATAGAAGACTATCGGCCAACAAGAAAGAAGGCAAAGAGAGACTTCCCAGCAGAAGTTCCAGTGCCCCTGGTACACACCATATAATCTTTTAGCCTCCTTGCAAGTCCCTCCCTTTTCTTCCCCAGTATTTTTCCCTTTCTCTTCAGTTTATATATCTGGCTATACATATTAATTCCCACCCATATATGTACATGTATATAGATTCATGCCTTACAGGCTTACAGCTGCACTCTTGAATGACGTTCTAGCTTCTACTTGTTTGAATAATACATTGAATACTCTGAGAGAGAGAGAGAGAGAGAGCTCTGGAACTGCAAGAAAATGAGAGGAAAATTTAAATCTCAAAGGTCCCTCGGAATGGGCTGGACCCTTGAGCGTTGTGTGAGTCTAATATTTTTTTGAATAAATTGAATACTTGTTTTTTTTTTTTTATATATATTTTTTCTTTTCGTCCTCATTTATTTTTTTTTTCTTTTATTTTTTCCTTTTAATCTTGTCGGGCTACCAACTGGGATTGGTTGGTCACTTAGAAAAGCAAACTTTTGATATTTGAAGGTGGAAGAAAAAGAAAACAAAAAAAGTGCAAGAATCGATGTAGAGGAAATCCCATTTTTTCTATTCGTCGTTATGGCTTTAGATTACTTTTCAACCCTTGCAATGCTGATGCTATTACGAGGACAAAAGTGGGTCTTTGTGATATTAAAGTAATACTTAGCTGTTCAGCCTGTTCAATACATTAAATTATTACCCGCAAAAAGAGTTTTGGCTTTATGTCTCGGTTCAAGTGACTGTGACCTTTGACAATTAGATTCATACAAGTTGAGCTAAGAATACCGACTACTGGTTGAGCAGGTAAGAACTCCCATTTCCTTGGGTTTGATTTTTCATAGTCTTAACTTCTACGGTTAAATCACCTGGGGTTGGGATCTTAGTTTCGCCACTGAAATAAGTACAGTAATTTTGTTTTTGGTAGATAACTGTATAGTTTTGTAAGGGATAATATTTTTTACTAAATGTATAAAGTAGCCTATTTACACTTTCATTTCATGAAAAAAAATAAAAATAAAACTGAGCCAAGGGAATAAAAGTAGTTGGATAAGGGAAGCAAGGTAATGGTACCATGAGGTGATTGCAGGTTATATTTTGGGTAGTCCCATTTTTTTATTATTTATAATTGCGGATCACATTTGTATTATGATTTCAAGGTGTTCAAGAGAAATTCTAGAAGCACTTAGGATAGAGAAGTTATTTATATAATCGCGTTGCCATACAAAAATCCACGAGTCCAACGTGGTGTCGGGAGCTGAGGATTTTTGGCTATGAGAAAGCTAGCTATAGGCTTTTCAAAAAGAAGTATAGGTTGTGCTATTTTGATGATCATATCCATCTCTGGTTTTCTGCAGTGTATATTGGGAGTGGAAGGAAGCAGAAGATAAGCCCGTATAGTTCACCAAAATGGAGGGCGATATCAATGAGATGCTATTAAGGAATGCTGAAGGAGAGGAAGGTGTTGCTGCTGGGGAGGAGGAAAACTTCAAGGACAAGTTATGGGGAGAGACCAAGAAAATGTGGGTGGTGGCTGGGCCTGCTATATTCACCAGGTTTTCGACCTTCGGCATTAATGTGATTAGCCAGGCATTTGTTGGGCACATTGGAGCCACAGAGCTCGCTGCCTATGCTCTTGTGGTTACAGTCCTCCTCAGGTTTGCTAATGGCATCCTGGTATGCACAGCCTTTCTCTACTTTCTTTATCTTTAGATACCATTTATGAACAGTAATCTAATTATGGAACAAATTAGGCTCCTGTAGTTGACATTGGTTTCCCATTCGATCTATTTTTGGTTTTATTTTATTTATATATTCAATGTGTTAGTAGCAATAATGGTCTTCAACACACAGCTGAATTACATGATCATAACATGGAGAATTGGTATTCAATGGCACAGGAATATACATAATATTTGTACAAAATGATCTGGCTATTTGTGAATTTTCATTTTAAACCAAAACACCTACCATATTTACTCATAATTTCGAAAATGTCCCAGCCACATCATTTTAGTGGAGTTTTCTGAATAAAAATTCTGTAGAAATTAAAATTTTCTTATTATAAATGAGTCTAGTTATTGATAGCTTATTTTTTTCTTAGACTCCCCCATGAAATGTCTATGCCAATGCGAGTATATTAAAACATATACGAGGTTAGAATTGCATTTTACTCGAGGAATAAGATTTTTGCTTTGCATCTTCAAGTCCCTGTAAGATAAAGAGTTTAGTGTTCCACCATTTGTTTTCTTCATTTATTAGCTTTTGAAGTTCTGAACTGCAAGAAAAACCTGGAAACGTTGAGAATCTGGTGTAGATTGGGCCACTTGGGGACTAATCGATTTAATGAACATTCAATGGTTAGATTTGATTTCCTAGAGATCAATTTAATATCTTGCTTTGCGGGGCTTTAGCATATTCGTAAAGGATTTCAATAGACATGGGAGTTTTCAAGTCAATAGTAGTTGAAATTATTCAAGTTTCAACTATAAATAAATAAGCATGGTCTGGTGATTGATTCTAGTTTGATCTCCTGGTTAATTTGGAAGTAGAACTGACTTGTATTCACTTCACTACACTGGAAAAAGTTGAAAAATTTCAACTATAAATATTTATGAATGGTCTGAGGATTAATTTCAGTTTGGACTTGATCCTGGTTATTTATTTATTTAATTTTAACTCGAGAAAGCTTAATCAAATGAGCTTCGCTATAGACAATTTCACCAGCTTGCTTTCATTACCAATTTCTTTGCCGGTAGTAGAATTCAATTGGTTGATGGTTGGAGTTGTATCATTAGCTGAGGCTTTTGCCTGGCAGAAGTATGCAGACAAATGGTCAAGTTGCATACTTAGAATACCGAACTTACAATTATGTAGTAACATTTCAAAAGTTTGGTTGCTTATCCGAAAAGAAAACAATTGAAATTTTTTCAAATATTTGGTTCATTTTAATCCTGACTGTGCAGCTGGGAATGGCGAGTGCGTTGGAGACTCTATGTGGGCAAGCATATGGTGCAAAACAATACCACAAGCTTGGAGTTTATCTTCAAAGATCATGGATTGTCTTGTTCATATGCTCGATTTTTCTCCTTCCAGTGTTCTTGTTTACAACCCCAATTTTGAAAGCTTTAGGCCAGGACGAAGCTATTGCAGAAATAGCGGGAACAATTGCTCTCTGGTTAATCCCTGTGATGTTCTCCTTCATTGCTTCCTTCACCTGCCAAATGTTCCTACAAGCACAGAGCAAGAACATGATCATTTCCTACTTGGCAGCATTTTCACTTTCAGTCCACATCTTGCTCTCATGGCTCTTCACCGTGAGATACAAGTTTGGAATCCCCGGGGCAATGACTTCAACAATATTGGCCTATTGGATTCCAAATATCGGTCAGCTTGCATTTGTTACATGTGGAGGGTGCCGAGAAACGTGGAAGGGTTTTTCGTTATTGGCTTTCAAGGATCTGTGGCCGATCATCAAGCTCTCTTTATCATCCGGTGCCATGCTCTGGTAAGCCTGCCTTCGTCTATTTTGTAGAGGAAATTAATGATAGATATTGGTTCCTTTAGCTGGACAAAGGGGTTTGATTTAAATTACTGTTTCATGACAGTCTCGAACTCTGGTACAATACAGTACTGGTTCTTTTAACAGGAAATATGCAGAATGCTGAGGTTGCCATAGATGCTCTCTCCATTTGGTAACACTCTTTTTTCCCACCCTTCGCTTTCTTAAAATTCTCTTTTCCTTTCGTTTCCTTTCTTCAAATTCTCTCCATTTGGTAGCATTCTCCATTTGAATTCCATTTTTTCAGCATCAATATTAATGGCTGGGAGATGATGATATCTCTTGGTTTCTTGGCTGCAGCAAGGTACTGCTACTATTACTGCTTTTTTTTTTTTTTTTGTTGTTTATATCAAAACCTCGTGCATCTGTTTGCACACTAATTTATTCTTGTACTGTGTTTGTGTTTTGGAAATGTCTAGTGTACGAGTCTCAAATGAACTCGGAAGAGGGAGCTCAAAAGCTGCAAAGTTCTCAATTGTGAATATAGTGATAACTTCATTTGCAATCGGATTCGTGTTGTTCATTTTTTTCCTGTTCTTTCGGGGGCGTCTAGCTTACATATTCACAGAAAGTCCAGAGGTGGCTGCTGCAGTTGCCGATTTGTCACCTCTGTTGGCCTGCTCCATACTTCTGAACAGTATGCAACCAGTTCTTTCAGGTAAGCTTCTCCTCTTCTGATACCTACTTCTGTTTTCTCATGACTGACATAAAATATTAGGCATTGATGAATGATTGTTGCAAATTCATCTCCATCTATTTCAGGTGTTGCTGTTGGGGCTGGCTGGCAGAGCATTGTAGCATATGTTAACATTGCATGCTATTACCTAATTGGGGTTCCTGTGGGTTTAGTACTTGGTTACATCTTCAATATGCAAGTCAAAGTGAGTTATTTTTTTCCTCATCTTCTGCATATAGTATTTGTCGCTATCTAATGTGAGGTGATTCTATTCTCTTTACAGCCTGTTTGGAATTTGGGAAAGAAAGGGAAGGAAAAATCACTGTTTGCTTTTCTTTCCCTATTTGAGAGAGAAAGGGAAAGGAAAATGGAGTGAATTTTGACTCCCTTTTCTTTTCTCTTTCCGTCCTTTTCCCTTCCCTTTCCTTTCCTCTCATTTTTTTCACAAAACTAAACAAGGGAAAATAGTTTTCTTTCATTTTTTTTTTCCCTCTGGTGCTCCACTAACCAAATAGATATGACACACTTAGGTACAGTGGGTACAACAGCTAGGTTATAGAACTTTAGCCTTTTTAACTGGCCAACCATACATGACATGGCTTGACTGTCATATTCATTATACATGACATGACTTGACTTGACTACTCTCAATAATATTGTTGAGAGAGAGAGAGAGAGAGAGAGAGAGAGAGAGAGAGAGAGAATTCTCTATATTGTATTGAATTACTTAACTCAATGGACATGATACATTATGTATAAATACAACTTTAGGGGACCTAAACTAGGAAGCTAAGAAGTATGGATACGGGAAAAAATAATTTTTTTTTAATGTATTTTTATCTGTTATGTATATAAACATAAAATTCATAAATCACTAAAAATAAGAATAAAATAACTAAATAAAATCACAATTATAATACAACAACTAATAAGTTAAGGATTTGAAGAATTAGAATTAAGTATTTTAAGTTTTGGTGTTTTAAAGTTTTGCAATTTATAAATTTGACTCTATTTAATATTTTGAATAATAACATTTCAATCTCGCCATGTTTCAAAATATGTCCAATTAGTGGACATGCGTGTCCACGATGTGTTTGAGAAGTGTTCACTTAAAAAAAAAAAAACAAAAATATTGAATATGCCATTTGGCATGTTTGATACGTGTCTCGGCGTATCCGAGAAGTATGTGTGTCCGTTATGTGTCCGACACGGATACGACATCCTTAATGGTGTGTTTGTACTTCTTAGCTAGGAAGGCATCAGTTAAGGAAACTTAGATTAAGGGAAATTAAATCACTAACAAATAAACATATAATATTCAAAAAATACATAATATATTCTGAATACAGAATATAAGCAGTATTCTTTAATAGCCCTCCACAAACTCAATATGGTAGAGCTGAAGCCAACTTGAGTTTGGAAACTAAATCTTGAAAGCATCCAGGAGGGTGTGCTTTGGTGAAGATATCAGCAGTCTAATCTGTAAAAGAAACATAGTGAAGATAAATAGTACCATGGACTATAAGATGTTGACAGATGAAATAACAATCAATCTCAATATGTTTGGTGCAGTTATGAAAAAAGCTATTATGGGCAACGAGAACAGCACAATGGTTGTCACAGAAAAGGGTGGTAGCAGTAGAATGTACTACACCGAAATTGGCGAGCAACCAGTGGAGCCAAAAAAGTTCTTAGGCAGTATTAGCAGGAGTACGATACTCGGCCTCGGTGTTGGAGCGAGTGGTAATAGTCTGCTTCTTGCTATGCCATGAAATAAGCAGTCACCCAAAAAGAAGCAGGAACCAGTAGTGGACCGACGATTGATCAAATCACCAGCCTAATCAGCATCGGAGTAGGCACGTAGCTCAAGGAAGGAATGAGCAGAATAATGAATCCTATGAAAGAGAGTATCCTTAACATAACGAAGGATGCGAAGCATAATGGCATAATGAGTGGATCGTGGAGTAGATAAGAACTGGTGGATAAGATGAACCGCATATGAAATATCAGGATGATTAATAGTGAGATAGATGATAACCAATTGACGGTAATGAGTAGCATTAGAGAGAGGAATGCCATCCAGAGGAGTGACACAAGTATTGAGCTCGAGAGGAGTGGAGATTGTCTTACTATTTGTGAGGCCTGCACAAGCTAGAAGGTCTGAAACATACTTGGTTTGAGATAAATAGTAGCCATCAAAATGTGAAGAAATCTCAAGATAAAAAATAGTTGAGAGAACCTAAGTATTTCATTTCAAAATGCTTGTTGAAAAAGAACTTAAGATCAATAATGCCACCAAGGTCATCTCTAGTAATAATCATATCATCAACATATAGGAAAAGAAGAATAGTGGCCTGTGGAGTCTTGCAAACTAATAAAGTTGAGTCATAAGGATTGGACATGAACCCAAAATACCAATAGTAGCACTAAACTTAGCAAATCAAGCTCGAGGAGCCTACTTGAGGCTGTAGAGAGCATGACAAAGATTACAAACTTGGTGAGCAGAATGAGGATAAGTAGAAGGAGGCTGAATGTAAAATTTTTCAATGAGATCGCCATTGAGAAAGGTCGACTTACGGACTAGATCAATTGCAAGTAAGCTTTGAACATAAGTGAGTAGAGCAACGAGGACAAAGGTCTTTTCATAATCAATGCCATATTTTTGGGTGAAGCCCTTGGCAACTAGGCGAGCCTTATGGCATTTGATGGAGCCATTAGACCGGGTTTTGATTTTGTAAACCCATTTGTAACCAATTGGAGTCTTACCTAGAGGGAGATCCACCATATCCCAAGTATGAGTTTTGTCCAAAGCTTATAACTCCTTTACCATTGTTTGCTACCAAAGAAGGTTAGAACTTGTCTCACGATAAGAGTGAGGTTCATGTTGAGAAACAATAGCAAAAAAGCAGTAATAGTTGTGAAGATGGACAGGGATATCTCTTACCCGAGTAGAACGAGGAATATGAAGGTCAACAGGTAGATCATAAGAGATAGGAGATGTAGCGGGCGGCTCAATGAAAGAGGAGCTAGAGGAGATATGAGTAGGATCAGCAGTCATGATATGCACTATAGAAGGGGTTGCAGTAGGTAGCTCAATCGAGACTGGATCACAATCGTCAAGAAACAGGGCAATGGAGGGGTCAATGAAGAAGGATGTATGAGAATGCAATGACAGGTGGAAAGAAGATAATGAAGAGAACATTTTATGTTCCCAGAAGATGATATAACGCGAAATGCGAAGTCTTTTGGATAAGGGATCCCAGCATTGATAGCCTTTATGCTTAATGCCTTACCCTAAGAAACAATAAAAGCGAGCTCGAGGTTTGAATTATTACGCTCATGAGACTAGAGGAGGACAAAATAGGCATATCCACAGACACAGAGGAACACTACCATATAACTACTCATAAGGAGATTGGTTAGCAAGACACAGAGAGGGAACACGGTTGATAGTATAAACAGCAATGAGAGCAGCTTCCTCTAAAAAATACTCAAGACAAGATGAGGCAATGAGAAGAGCACGAGCTGTATCAAGAATATGATGATGTTTACGTTTGGCTCGACCATTCTGTTGGGATGTGCTAGGATAAGAACGAGGAGGTAAGGTGCCCTGTTGGCATAGAAAATCGAGAAAAGTAAAATCTAGATATTCCATGGCATTATCGGAGAGAAAAGCTTTTATGGTATGAGAGAATTGAGTTTGAATCATTTTGAAAAAATTAGAGTATATTTAAGGTAACTGAGACCGATTGTGTAAAAGATAAACCCAAGTAAAATTATCAATAAAAATGACAAAATATTTTGATCTCCTATAGTAACATTGGGGGAAGGTCCCCATACATCATAATGAACGAGATCAAAAGGGGCACAAGAAATAGAGTCACTATTATTGAATGATAAAGATGGCTGTTTGAATAGTTGACAGGATAAACAATTAATACTTTCAATTGAAATAGAACCTAATAGACCATTAAAAGACTATAGGACGTAAGTGTTCTAGAAAGACACGACCAAGATGAGAATGTCGTAAGCCCAAAGTGGATGTAATGGAAGTAGAGGCATCGGACTGAACTTCAGAGGTTGGCCGAGATGGAAGACGAATGTGAATGAGCTCAAAAAAGCGATCATGCGTAACGTCCGATTCCAAAAGTTTGTCCAGTCTATGGATCCTGTATAATACAACTAGTGAAAGAAAAGATAATGGTGTGATCAAGATCATATAATTGGCCAATAGAAATGAGGTTAAGTGAAAGTTTAGGAATAAGATAAATATGTGGAAGAGAAAGGTTCGATGTAGAAATGTGCCGTATATCATTAACATACATATGTGAGCCGTTAGTAGTATGAATGACAGGTGTATTAGATGCAGATGTTTTGAAAGAAAAAATGGTAGAGTCAGACGTCATGTGATTACAGCAGATAGAGTTAAAGATCTAAGAACAAGTACTTGATGTAACAGACATAACAGTGGAGGGTGTATTACCAGAAATGGAAAGAACATGTTAGAGAAGTGATTGTAAGTCACTGGCAGTGAAGGAAGATGAGGAACTAATAGAGGTGGGTGAATCTTTAACAATAATAGCAACATGAGAGCCAAGTTTGGATTTGTTACCTCTAAAGTGATGACCACGAGACTGAGAACTCTTGGATTGATTGGCAAGCTTGGGACATTCATACTCTAAATAACTCGGACCAGTCTTGTGACAATGTTTGCAAATGCGAACGGGATAGTGTAATAGGACATGATTAGGGTTGTGACAATACCTACAGAGATCCTGAGATGAAGAAATACCGGTCCGAGGAGAAGAATGACCTTAAAGATGATGAGTCACGAGGCAGTATCAACATGATGAGCCTTAAGAGTCCCTAGCCATGTCTCTTCTGAAAGAAGCTTAGGAATGGCCTGATCTAGAGTGGGTAGTGGATTTCGGTGTAGAAGGATGCTCGAACAAGCTCGAAAACATCTGTGAGGGTCATGAGAAACATGATCAAACACTGCTGAATGCGATAGAAAGTGAATTTGGCTCCATCAGCAGAGCATTCCAACACAAGATTAGAGTAAGATAATTGGTTCCAAATAACATATACCTAAAATAGAAAGTCATGGTGAAGGGTGCTAAGAAGCTAATATTGATGAGTAAGATTTGCTGTGGTGTATCATTTGGCAAGAAAATTTCATATGAATTTGGCGGTGGTAAAGTGACCATATTGAAGACTGAGAGAGGGAGTAAATGTGTTTCAGAACCAAGTGATAATCTAATGATTTTTATTTTTCCATTCTTCGAGGCGATCACGAATCTTGTCATCACTTTCCTCGACTTCTTTGGTGGGTTTCGTGATTTCACCGGTGAGATATCGCCACAACTTATGGCCCTTGAGAAAACTGGACATGGCTTGGACCCATGGTATACAGGTGGTGCCCTCAGTATGAATATAAATTGGTTGAGCAATCTCAGAACGTTCCATGGGAGGAGAGATAAAGGGTTATGGAGCAGGTGCAGGCTTGTTGGAACAGAAACTGAGAAAACAAAGCCTAAAAATGGACTCAGAAGGCTAGAAAACCTCAAGAACCAGTTTAAGCAGGTTGAAAACTGGTCTACAATGGATTGAATTAGTTTGGAGAAGTGGCTGAGCCGGTCTGGGAGTGGAGTGGCTGGAGGGGCGCATTGATGGGCTTAGGAATGGTGCCTAGAGGCGTGTCTAGCACATGTGAGGGATTGCTGGGCTGTGGAGATGCATGGCTGGTGAGCTGAGGTTGGGCTCACATGCGGCGGTTGTTGGTGGTGTGTGGACTGCCTTTTGGGGTTGAAATTTTTTTTGTTGGATTCAGAATTTTAAGACGGATCCAAAGGTGGGATTGAAATCAAGTTGGACCAACGAAAAACTAAAATTGAACTTGAAAGAGAAGAGGGTGAGGTTAGTTTGGTGTTTGGAGACTCACCGGCGAAGGGCTGAGCTTACCAGCTGCGGGTAGGAGGTTGGAGACAGAGAGGAGGCGGCTAGAGTTTAGAGCCTTGGCTCTAATACCATGTTGAGAGAGAGAGAGAGAGAGAGAGAGAGAGAGAGAGAGAGAGAGAGAGAGAGAGAGAGAGAGAGAGAATTCTCTATACTGTATGGAATTACTTAGCTCGATGTACGCGACGCATTATGTATATATATAACTTTAGGAGACCTAAACTAGGAAGGCATAAGTTAAGGAAACATAGATTAAGGGAAATAAGATCACTAACAAATCAACCTATAATATACAAAATATACAGAAGATATTCTCTAACAAATATATACTATTTATTACATATTAAGTAATTGTCATATCTATATGGTTAGTAGAGCACCTTTATGCATGTGTATTACTAGGTGCTGGGGGAGTCACTCGGCAGCTTTGAAGGCCCAGCTCCATTTTATTCAACTACTACTGCCCAAGATTAGCCTTGAATTTCTCTCTCCACTATCTCCACATGTTACCCCTTTACCAACACTTTCTCAACCATTAGCCCACTTTTATTCTTTCCCTCGCCCAAGTTCCAAACACGCTCCAAACACGCTGTTAGTTAACTTTTAAGGATGAGGTAGGGGTAGTAAATGATATTCAAAATGCTTGTATCTATAGTATGATTTCCCTGGTTTGGGTATCAGTCTACCAGGATGGGAAACAATACCCATGTCATTGGTGCCTTCAAACTAGGGTTGACAAACTCAATCCATATGCATGAACCTACCGAATTCTACCCATTTAAAATGGGTTATAATTGGGTTGCGTCATGCAAACACCCCTGTAGAAGCGAGTTTGAATGGATTAAACATGGGTATCTATTGAGTTTTGTAAAATTTTTTTTTTTGTATAGAATCTGCTACCCATATTTATCAAAATCCGATTGGATCGGTCGATCCAACCAGTTGAACAGAGAATTGGAGGGTCCCACGATTCGGTTCAGATGATTGGATCGTTTTGGTCAAATGCCCAAATTCAACGGACCACTTTTGAAATTTAAAGCAGCAACCACGGTAACATTGCTGTTGCTATTTAAAAACACTTTCGAAATTTAAAGCAGCTATTTAAAAACACTTTCGAAATTTAAAGCAGCAGCAACGGTAACATTGCTGTTTGTTATTTAAAAATTCAAAGATTTGACATGGCCAATGCTTGAATTTGTGATGTATCATCCGTTCAAAGCATTGTTCAGCCGCCTGGCCATCTTCTTCTTGTATTTAATTCTTCTTCTATAAAATATATAAGAGAATGTTTCACAAACAGATAAAATATATATTTTATTATAATGACGGTTGAATCAATTGAACAGGTTGAACCACCGGTTAAACCAATGAACAAAAAACTGAAGACTTGGTCGGTTTGATGTCCAATTCAATTCTAATAACTATGCTGCTACCTCACCTCCCTCCGCCACCCACTATCACCACTCGCCGCCAACCCTCACTGCCCAGCACCTGAAGTTCAAACCCAGCTCCATGTGCTATCATCAGTTAACAAACTACTTGCATTATTCTTCTTGATCTGGTTCTCCATGGGCACAAATGACTCTTCTCCAAGCCTCTTAAACTCAGACGCATAAAAGGTAAATTCTTTCCTGATACTATCAATTTCTTCTGGGAATTTGTTTTGTAGGGTGTCTGGACCGGTATGTTGTTGGGTACATTCGTTCAGACTGTTGTACTCATTATAATCACTTACAAAACCGATTGGGATAGACAGGTATTTGGTGTGTGTTTTCGTGTTCTTTAATTCTTTTTTTTATTTATTTTTTATTTTTATAGACAGCTCGGGCAATGCCATGATCTGGCTAATTAGTATGTGTGTCTTGAGCGCTAGTCCTTTTCTGAATTTTGCCGAAAGCAGTTCTCATTTATATGCACATTCGCAGGTATCCGTTGCTCAGAAACGAATTAACAAGTGGTTTCGGGAACCTGAACAACCCAGTGCTAATCAGCAGCAAGATGTGTGAGATGAAGTTTTCTTCATCCCCTTTCTGTTTTGGATATGGCATTTCTAGCTAGATTGTCAATTTTTGAAATCTCTTCCTTTTTTTTTTTTTTTTTGGAAGGTAATGCTATTAAACAATTGGCATTAATTTCCCCCTCATTAAATAATATCGGTTTGGTATAGCTTTTTTAAAGTTTTTTCACCCTAACTCTTTTGGTTTATAGCTTTTTTTTTTTTTTTTTTTTTTTTTTTTTTTTTTACTTGTCTTTGAAAAATTTAATTTTTTTACTTCAAAACCAAAAAAAGCAAAATAAAAAAAATTAAATTTAAATTATATCAAATGGGCCCATAACTTGAGAGAGGACTGACTTATTGTTACACCTATGTATAGGTAGGACTCTATTTCTTCTCCTCCTTTTTTAGTTGAATCGTTCGTAGGATAATTCATGGGTACGGTCCAGATAGCCCATCTAGTAAAGCGGACGCCTGTAAATTCTCCACCATCAGTTGAAGACATTCAGGTTCCCGACACGCATACTATCTACTATATATACTATAATAAAAGTGCGAGGCCAAAGTTTCTTCTCCACCTGTGAAATTACTGATTTGTCCTCTCTCAAACTTTGATTTTCATTTGTATCCTTGCAACTTAGAGTGGACATTGGTTGTGCTTGGGCCGGGTATATACTAAAAATAATTCCTATCAGGTATAAGACTACATTGCAAGCTTGCTCAAAATAAAAGTTATATTTCCAAATCCATTCATTTGACCTAAATTTTTGTTAATAATTTTTTGTATTATTCTTCTCATAGCCTATCTCACACTTATTTTGGATGTTATATTCTTTTGCATATCCCAACCCTAATATGTTTATTCATACTCAAACTCTTACTATTAAGAGTGGGATGAAGCGGGTTTTTAATTAAATTGTCATCCCTACTTGCTATTTTTAATAAGAAGAGTATATATAATTTTTGTTCAAAATGAAAGTCTTTTAATTTTAAAACAAAGTACACATAAAGATGACTTTTAATTACAAATTTTTTTATCATCGTTTCATTTTAAAAGGGATTTATATATAAGATTAGAATTCTCGTTTTTCAAAAGCAATGCTGCAGTAGAGCCATTTCAGTCCCTGCCATCTTTACGAAGGCCACCAATCAAAGACTCAACCTTTGTCACTTGTTAAAACAAAATAAAAATTTCAAATAGGTAATGGATCAGATGACAAGTCTCCTTAAGGGGTCCAAGGCAATTAGGCCGAACTTGGTAAAAGATTAGTTATATTTTTGTGTGCATGTATGTAAGTCAGTCAGTAAATCCCCTCTTTCATAAAAAAAAAAAAAAAAAAAAGGCAGGTTGCCAAATCCTTTGGAAATCTATTGTTGAAAGAAATCCAAATTATAGTTTTGGTCGTCGTGAAAATTGTTGCATCTTGTATATCTTGTTATAGGTAAGATAGCCACTCCTAACCCTATATTTTCACGTGAGACCAATGCAAGATTTCGAATCATACATTTTTCCTTGGCCACTCTCCAATATGGGTGAAAAGTAATTAATATAATTTTATGTATTGGACAGATATTAGGATAGTAGTATTAATTACTGCTATATAGATTTAAGCGCTTATATATGTAACAGTTGATAGGTATTGTTAGGTTTGACCACCTATGCAAGAGATAAGAGCCAAATAATGTGACTACTCATGTGAATGTAGTCATGGACATATTCTTGTTAAGACATATATATATATACATATATATTCAAAAACCATTTTAAAAATACCAGTCTTGTTTTAGATCAAAACAATGCCCAAATGCCCACACATACACATACATATATACACATATAAATTGACTTATTTCCTCTAGTTAAAAACATGGCTCAAATTTTTGAATAATGAATTATTGAGACAAGACAACATATTCTACTTCTTGTGAGGATGTCAATTTGAATAAAAAAAAAAGAAAGAAATGAAAACATTGACGATTAGTTTGTATGTTATGCCACCAGGAGTAATCAAATTAATTAATTACAATGCATAATAATTTGGTACTATAATATGGTAAAGGCCCGGATTGAACTACCTTGAGAATTAACCTTATTTAGATATTAGGCGACGAAAAATTACTGCATTACAAACAAAATTGCCTTTCCAAGCTTGAGTGCTGGTTCTTTGATTAGGTTCCTCAAAGGGTTTCAAAACCCACTTATTAAGACGGTCTGTCGCCTTATCCACCTACATGAAGTAAAAAGGTGAACATTAATTATCACAAAAAATAACATTAATTCGCCTACTCACAAGTAAAATGAAGGAAAATATTTACATTTGCAAAGAAATTTGAATGTAATTAACATCTAATCTATATAATTCCTTTCATTCATTTTCTTTCGTTTACCTGGGTATACCTATTTGTTCTCCAAGTAATGAAGATTAGCACAAGATTTTTGCATTGACACCCCAGACATCAATCCGATCCATATACCCTACGAAACAAAAATAAAATCCATATGGCTAAAGACAAATTTATATCTAGTGTCTAAATTACAACGTTAGAGTAGCATGGTATATATTTTACAAACACTCGCGTATTACATTTTAAAAGAATCACAAATACCATGCATTTTTCTCTTACACAATTTATTTCATCAAAATAATACATCATTCTTAATGTCAACAATGTTTGCAAGTAACTTTAAATACGTACTTCTCCTTGATTTGTTGAAATAAATGCTAATTTTTAACCCCAAAGAAAAAAAGAATGACTCATGTAAAAACTTACAGTATATATGTACACTAGGTGTTAACTCGTACAATGTGAGGAAAAGTAAGGCTTTCTTCAAATCCATAACCAAAATATTATAAGTTATCAATCCAAAATCCACAATAATTAATAATACAATTCAAAATTGATAATCCTAATTTGTGTATATAGAGAGTTCATATCAATTTATATATATTTATGTATAATATATAGAAAACATTTGTCTATTGAGATTTACCTGAAAAAGAGACTTCTTTTGGTAAAAAAGAACTGCATTGATCTCTTTCGTAAGTTCGTCTGGATGGTATATATTATTTTAGAGCTATATCCGGTTAACAGATCTTAAGTAGTTGAATCTTAAAGAACTTTATTCTATGTATAAAACAATGAAGTAGTTTAATAAAACTCAAAAACCCCATTCTTCATAATAAATAGTAGCAATAAATTTTTTTTTATATAGATATGTGCTAAAGTCGATACTAATAATTTATAGTTGAATTCTGATTGAATTCTTGGGTAGAGTTCTAATTGGTATTAACCCAAATAGATTACAATAGAGAAACTTAATCATATATATATATATATATATTATATAAGAGCTAGAGTTGATACTAATAATTCATAGTTAAATTCTGATTGAATTCTTGTGTAGAGTTGTGATTGAATCATATACACGTATAATATGCTCTCATTGTTTTAAGATAGGACTTGTGTAGCAAATAGGTTATGATTGAATTTTGATTAGTATTAACCCAAATAGACTAAAATAGAGGGACTTAATCATATATATATATATATATATATATATAATATGCTTATTGTTTTATGATAGGACTTATGTAGCAAATAAAAAACTTAATGAGATTAGTAATAAGTATATTCATTATTCATATGACGTGACATTTACAAAATATAAAAACATAAAGAGTGTTATATAAGAGAGAGACAAATTATATGGACGAATACAAATTATATATATATATATATATATGATGGGGATAAGCAACTTCTTACTGTAATTTGTAGGTGAGCCACATAGCCAAGCAAAACTCCAATTGGGATTCCAATCAAATAATAGCACCCAATATTTACATAAGCTACTACACTTTGCCAGCCAGCACCTATGGCTACCCTTGTTAAAATTAACAGTGTTTAAAAGATGTGCTTAGAATTGTGCATACATAATTTTTCTATATTGTTTGTATATGAAATGATGTTTTCAAATGACTTAATTGTGATTAATAAGTGAAAAACTTAGTCTTTATCTATGTTTTGTCCAATAGACTAAACTCTACAATATTAGGTCAAGATATAATGGCAATGAGTAATATTGTACACTCCAAAACAAAATAGAGAACAAACCATTCAATCAGGAACACACCAGTCTTTTGTTGTGGAAACCCTTAGATGAGAGAAAAATCATGTGTCTTTTTTGCTGGACAAAGATCATGCACTATAACGTGTAGTTCAGATGATTTCAAGACTTTTACAATCAAAACCTATTAATTTCTTGATCTAATGATTGTTAGAATTTTGCTCATATCCACGATTCACCGTCTTCGTGCTTGACCACCGTTCAGATTCCCTTAGAACGGATTTAATGCCTTGAACTCATTCAAGACTCTCGATCTCTTCAATTAGGTTGAAGAAGATTGTTGCTAAGACACGTTTCTGAGCTTTTTGGATGATAGAAAATACTTCTCTCTAGGTGTTTTCAATTTTGGCGGCTCATATCAGGTCTGAAAAAGTGTGCTGGACTTTAAATAGATGCAAAACCCTAGCGGCTCAATTCTCGAGAATTTAGATTTTGTGCAGCTCGATTACATGAGAACCTACGAAGTGCAGCTCAATCCCTCGAGAATCCTCGAGGATCCCACGAGGTCAATCCTAGATTTTGGCATGCTCACTGTTTTGTCATTGACATCCCTCGAGGATCCTGCGAGGTCTTGTTTTGCAACCAGTGTATTGTTTTTGCCCTCAAAGTCTCTCGAAAGACATCGATATTCTTTGAAGACCCCTTCATCAGCCAATATGTATCATACAAGTCTTTCTTAGCATGAGCTTGCATTAATAAGGTTCAAATCCTTTAAAAATGCTTGTGATTGATAACCCAAATTTTCAAATTACATAAATAAGACTTGGCAAACATGACTTGGCATGAAATTTAGCCAATTACATAACCTTACAATCTCTCCCTTTGGCAATTTCGTGACCAAAACCTAATGCTACAAGAGACATTACAAGGAAATAATTGAAAAATATAATGAAACCCCAATCACAAGCACTTAGTATCATCCATACACACACTACAAGCACACAACCAACCTAATTAAGTACAAGAGAGATATAAGAGATAGTAAAATAGAAACATCAGTAGTAGTAGCATAAAAGAATCTCTCCCTTTTTGGGAGAAAATTGACAAAGGAAGCACATAGAACAAACCATGCCAAGAATGAAACCATGGACAAGGAAATATGCAATGCAATATCCATTATATATATAGATGAAAACTGTCCAGTATCCAAAAACTAAGGCCTCAACAAGCAAAATGAGGCAACCAACTAAACTTAGAACGAAACACAACCATAAGGCAACATTGATAAACATGAAATATCCACAAGAAAACCACCAATGAAGAAAAACTACCGACGATAAATGCTCCGAATGAAGTCATTCACATCAGTGATAAACTCGGTATGCCGCCAAGAGAGAGAAGACAGAGTATCCCGAACATAAATAATATAGCGCTCCTGATGCTCCACGATAAGATTGATGTGCTCATGGACTAGACCAATGCGCTCCACAAGGTCAATGTCAATAGAAGTCAATTGGGTGGAGAGAGCTACAATGGCAACTGCAATGGATGATGAAGAAGTTAGAGTAGGATCAGAAGTTCCAGTAGGAGGAGGAGCAGAAACATCAGCAGTGGAGGTAGAGGGAGTAGCAGGATCAATTGGAGTACCCTCATCATCAGAAAGTTCCACTATATGATACTATAATTGAGAAGGTGGGGGAGCAACTCAGTTACTCAACTAGAGTACCCTCATCATTAGCATTACTCATCTTGAGAGTATGACGTGAAATGAGTTTTCCAACTGGGATACGAGTCTTGCGAGACTCTCTCATAATCTTATAATGGGAGAGAAACTCGGTGATCATAATCCTGAAAGGAAGATCAGCTCGAGAGAAATTATCAGCAAAGGTCTTGAGGATTAGATTAAACATGTGTTTACTCACATCCATAGCTATGCCTGTGGCAATAGCGGGCTTAAGCTGGGCTAAGGACTCATCAATCTCACTCAGATGGGACGTGCACAAAAACAAGTCACACACCATATGGTTGAGTACCTGAAAGACATCCTTCAGCTCTTTCTACTTTGGGAGGCTCAAAGGACCGAGAGGACAGTCACCTCCACCAGACAACAGGAGTTGGGCCAAAGAGTTCAAAGAAGGCCCAAACCAAGATGGAGGATAGGGAAACTCAATAACAATGGGACGCATGATATGGTGAAACGTGCATATGTCAAATATAGAGAAGTTAAGAGGCACCACATGCACATAGGACTGCAAAGTCCTAGCCTCCTTGTTGGAGGCATGAATATTAACATAGAATTCTCGAACAAGGTCCTGACAGGTAAACCTGTTACAAACAGCAAGATGAGTCCAGCCCCACTTAGAGAAATAGGTACTGATAACTGTCTCAAAGAATTAATCAAGAATAATACCCCGAGAAACAAAAACAAGGCGAGATTTAAACGACTGATTAAACTTGGACTTAGCCTCAGATGCCGGTGTAAAGCGAGAGTCCACAGTAGATGAAGACTCTCTCCTTTGGCATGATGTCGTAGCATTAGGTGTGCCAGAGCGTAGACACTTGCCGGGGGAACTAGGAGTCTGCCGTTTGCTTTGGGGACCCGAGGAATGGCGAGAAGGAGGGGTTTGGGGCCCCTTCCATTTCCTTGGAGTAGGAATCATGATGCAAATATAATCACAACACAAAGAAACACTCCAATAAAGATGCACCAGTTCAGCAGAGACTGGTCCAAGAGAAAATAAACACAAAACAGCCACAAGAACAATCATCGAAGCATACAAAGACCGAATACAAGTCCTAGTAACCCAACCAGAGCAAGGTGAAGGCAGAAACGCCCTTTAATTGAGATTTAACAACCCACGAAGGGCCACACAACAACCAATTGACTCACCCACCCAACGTTAGGAAAAAACCCCCAAAACCACAGAAAAACTAGGATTCGAGAAACCTAACTGACTCAGACAACGAAAAATCAAAGAGGAGCGAGCGGGTTACCTCAAAAATGGCCCAGAAGAGATGACGAGGAATGGAGGAGAGAAGCTCGTTGGATTAAGGAGGAAGAGGCGACCCAGGATAACCTGTCGTCGAGGCCTCGAGAGCGGCGAGAACAAAAAAAATGAAAGAGAATCAACACAGGCGCTAGAGTTTTAAAAAAGAGGAGGCCAAATAAGTTGACTTCGCGGCTGCGAGGACCCATGAGATCCCACGAAGTCACTTGTAGCATCAAAAGCAGTAAGAACCAAAAAAAAAACCTTACATAGGCCATAAGTATCAACCATGTGCAAAGAACAACCAATGAAATTTAAGATGCTTTAAAGCGCGAATAAACTAACATCAAGCATGTTCAAAGATTGATCTAAAAGCAACTCAATGGACAAAGAGATGATAAGAGTGATACAAGCAACCATGATAAAGAGTTGCAAGTTCGTCAATTAGATCAATGAGAATATGGACCCTAGAGTAAGATCACTGCAAATTTCATCATGGAAACCTTCTCTTAAACAAGAATGTTATAGATGTCAAATCCCCATGAAATCCCAATCATAAAATTTTCAAGTAATCTCCTTTTTCTTTCAGGACAACTCTTCTGTCCTTCTTTTAAAGTTCCAACCATATCTCTCCAAATTGAAACAATATATAAGCACAGGGATAGTGGCTTTCACACACATGAGCAGGTAGTCATCTCCTTTTGTCACTTAACAAGGTAGCTTTTCACACACTCACTGGTAGCCCTTTCCATCCAACATAAGAATTTTTTTATTTATTTTAAGAAAAGGTATACGTGTGAACAAGGTCAATATAGACATTCCATGTGCAAGGGAAATCATTCATGATAAGTACTGCAAAATGATAAAAAAAATGGATTCTATATTCTAAGAGATCTCATGAGGTGAGCATCAAGTACACACGAAGCATTGGCATGACAGGAATCATCAAATGTCACTTGAATCACTAATACACAATCAAAGGAGCATACAAGATTTAATTTAGAACATACTCATACTTCTAGTATTTCATAGGAAGAGCTTTAAACAGGAGACAAATAGGCCAAGAGCAAGCCAAAAAAAAAAAAAAAAAAAACACACTAGACAAGGCTTGAGATGAGATGAAACAAATACCAAAAAAAAAAAAAAAAAAAAACTCAAGCCAGAACCCTAACAAAACAGATTACTCGAGAGAGCACACTCCTAGGGATTTTCCAGAAATTTAAACCTAAGAGTATCAAGGGGTTTAGTAAAGAGATCAGCAAATTGATTCTCAGTGGAAATATGATCTAGAGAGATGACTTTATCTTCTACTAATTCACGAATAAAATGATATCGAATGTCAATATGTTTAGTGTGAGAATGTTGAACAGGATTCTTAGAAATACTAATTGCACTCATGTTGTCACAGAACACGGTCATGACATTCTACTCTAAGCCATAATCACACAACATCTGTTTCATCCACAAGAGCTGAGTACAGTAGCTTCCAGCAGCTATGTACTCTGCCTTAGCAGTGGACAAAAAGATGGCATTCTACTTTTTATTATGCCAAGCAACAAGGTAATTACCTATATAAAAAACACCCACCAGAGGTGCTCTTATGATTATTGGTAGACCCTACCCAATCTGCATCAGTATAGCTTGCAATATCCACATTAGTGTCCAAGGTAAACCAAATACCATTTCCAAGAGTACCGTTTACATATTTAATGATTCTTTTAACAACAAACAAATGTGACTCCTTGGGATATGCCTGAAAACGAGCACAAACACCAACACTAAATGCAATTTCAGGTCTACTAGCAGTTAAATAAAGCAAACTACCAATCATACTCCTATACAAGGTTTGATCAACATCTTTGCCTGAAGCATCATTGCTAAGCTTAAGGCCAGCATTCATGAGAGTCCTAGCATGCTTAGTATTTTCCAAGCTAAACTTCTTCACTAGGTCTCTACCATATTTGGACTGAGAAATAAAGATCCCTTGATCCATCTGTTTAATTTGCAAACCTAGGAAGTAATTCAGTTCACCTATCATGCTCATTTCAAATTGACTTTTCGTATGTTCAGAAAAATTATGAGCAAGCTTTTTAGAAGTAGAACCAAGCACAATGTCATCCACATAGACTTAAGCAATAAGAATGTGTTTTAATTCTTTCTTTATAAACAGAGTTTTATCAACTCCCCCTCGAGAGAAGCCAGACTCTAGCAGAAAAGTAGTCAACCTCTTATATCAAGCTCAAGGAGCTTGTTTCAACCCATACAAAGCTTTCTTAAGCTTGTACACATGGTCAGGATGCTTAGGGTCCTCAAACCCTTTGGGTTGTTCAACATAGGCTTCTTTTTGAAGAATGCCATTCAGAAAAGTACTTTTCACATCCATCTGGTGAAGTCTAAAACCTAGATGACATGCAATGGTAAGTAAGATTTGAATAGACTCCAAGCTTGCAACATGAGCAAAGGTCTCATCAAAGTCTATTCCTTCAATTTGAGTGTAGCCCTGTGTTATAAGTCTTGCCTTATTTTTAGTGATAGTGCTTTACTCATCAAATTTATTCTTAAATATCCATTTGGTAGCTATCACATTCACATCAATAGGTCTAGGCACAATGGTCCAAACATCATCACGCACAAATTGACCTAAATTCTTCATGCATAGCAGTTATCCAATGCTCATTAGTTAAGGCTTCTTTCATATTTTTAGGTTCAAATAAAGAGGCGTAGCACAAGTAGTTTACCTCATTCCTTACCTGATGCCTTGTCTTCATTGGTTATGTGACATCTCCAATCACTTGGTCCAATGGATGATTTAGTTTTACTATAGATGATGGTTCTATGATGATTTCAAGTTCATCTTTAGTATTATCTATGTGGGCCATAGCAGCATCCCTCTTCTCGTTATTCTCCTTCTCCAAATCTCCAAAAGGTGAGCTATCTGAATCACAATCCTCATCAAATGCATCATCAGTGTGAACTAAAGTATCATCAATAACCACATTTATAGATTCCATAATAGTAAGCATACGTAAGTTAAAAACACGAAAAGCTCTACTATTATTGGAATACCTAAGAAATATTCTTTCATCGCTTCAGGTGTCAAACTTATCCAGATGTTTTCTATCCCTCAAGATGTAGCATTTGCTCCTAAATACTTGAAAGTATTTAACATTAGGATTCTTACCTTTCCACAATTCATATGGCGTCTGTTTGGTACCAACTCTCAGATAGACTCGGTTTATAATGTAGCATGCTGTATTTATTGCCTTGGCCCAAAACTTCTGTGGAACTTTCTTATCTTGAAGCATTACTCGGGCCATTTCTTGGATCACCTGATTCTTTCTTTCCACCACTCCATTTATTGCGGTGTCTTCAGAGCAGAGAACTCATGTCTTATGCCCTGCTCATCACAAAAGTTAGCAAACTCAAAATTTTCAAATTCCCTCCCATGGTTTGTACGAATTTTGCGAATGCATCAAATTTTTGTGTCCTTCTCTACCTGCACTTTCAGACACAAAGCTCTAAACATAGAGAAGGTGTCAGATTTTTATCGAATAAAATCAATCCAAGTAAATTTAGAAAAATCATCGACAGCCATAAAAATATATTTCTTTCCTCCGATACTCTCTATTTGAGTAGGATCCATAAGATCCATATGAAAAAGTTTAAGAGTTTAGATGTCGCAATCTGCTTAACTTTCTTGTGTGTGGACTTAATTTGCTTTCCCAACTGGCAAGGTCCACAAACAGAATTTGTGATTTTTTCAAGTTTTGGAATCCCACGGATGAGTTCAGAACTAGATAGTCTAGAGAGATCATTAAAATTTACATGACCAAGTCTTTGATGCCACGGCTCAGGCTCATCTAGTTTAGCAAAATTGCAAGTAATACCACTCTCTAAGGTGATTCCATAGCAATTATCAAGAGTACGCACACCTTTTATAACAAAAGTACCCTTTTTTTTATATAAAAAATAGAGTATTCAATTTTAGAAAATTGTACTTGATGCTGTGCGTCACATAGTTGACTGATGCTTATGAGATTAGCCTTTAAGCCCTTAACTAGCAGTACATCATTGAGGTTTGGTAACCCTTGAGATTTTATATTACCTTTTCCTATAACTCTAGAGGTGCTGCCATCTCCAAAGGTTACTAAACCTCTATCACATTTAGTCACAATGTCAAAGTAAGCTTTATTGCCACACATATGCCTTGAGCAGCCACTATCTAGATATTACATATTAGAACTGTGAGCCTTTAGGGTAGTGTAGACAACATATCCTCCCAGGTCATTTTTCCTTATCTATATAGTTTTAGGATTAGCATTTAGATGCTTTGGGAGTGACTATCGGTTAGGCTTTTGACTTTTTCTTGAGGTATGTTTAACCGCAGATCTTGCCATATAGTTTCCATAGTGTTGAGGCTGAGCATGTCTTTGAAAATTATGTTTAGTAAAATTCCTTTGCTCAGCCAACACATGAAATCTATTAGACATATGACCATTTTATGATCTACTTGGGTGTTGAAAGTTACGAGTTTGAACATAATCCACAAGTAATCCATACAATTTATGACATTGTGGCCTAATGTGACCTCCTATACCACAGTAGTAACAGATAGGTACAAAATAAGAAAGATTACCTTGATTTTGAGGAGTATTATACCTTTCTTTAGGAACAAATTTGATGGGCTTACTGTATTGGTGTTGCTTTGACTTGGATGGTTTGTCTCATACCCAATACCATGTGTATCCCAAGAATGCTTCTGATTCAAGCACACTTTCTTTACTGTGGATGCACTTGCCTTATACTTTTTGAAGGTCAGATTAGACTTAGAGAGATCAGCTTCAAGTTTCATAATTTTTTTCTTCAAGGGCATTTTTAAAACCATCTTTACCAAATGCATCTTTCTTGAGAAACTTTACTTTGTTAGTCAGGGTTGTTCGATGTTTCTTCAACTGATTGATTTTTGCTTGAGCATCAACATTCACCCTTTTTAAGTAGTCAACTTCTTCCAGAGCCTTTTTTAGCTTCTTACCTAGTTTGATATTAACATCGGTAAGCTTGTATGACTGTTTGTACAGTTGATCATACGCTCGCTACAGTTCACTTTTATCTTCATCCTCTAATTCATCCTTGTCTTCCTCGAGAGATCCCACTATATCATCTGATTCATCTGATTTTTCATTTCAAGGATCGTAGATGTAGCCTCGGTTAACTCAGAAGTAGATGCCATGAATGCCATGAAATTCTCAGATTCATCATCTCTGTTCGATTCCTCTTCCTTGTCGAAATCACTTCATGTGACTGTAAAAAATCTACCTCCCTTGTTTTTCTTTTTATTTGGACAATCTGTAGTAATATGCCCAAAGCCATGACATTCAAAGCATTGTTTTTGGCCAGACTTATTAGATGACTTCCTTACAAACTTCATTTTGTCAAAAGGTTTTCCTTTAGCTTTATCAAATGGGAAAGATTGATATTATTGTCATTTATTAAAATATTTTTTAAAAGTTTTGACAAATAAGGCCATCTCCTTGACACTCATATCAGAATCACTATCACTTGCCTTATTTATTCTTTCCTTAATGGAGTTTAAGGCAACACCTTTATTCTTTTTAGGTTGACGAAAATTTGCTTCAAAGGTTTGTAAGGATCCCACTAAGTCTTCTACTTTCAAGGCATCATGATCCTTACTTTCTTCTATGGCTGTAACCTTGCATTGAAATCTCTCAAGTAAAGACCTCAAGATTTTTTGAACAACTCTTGATTTGTTCACCAAGGTTGAAACTCGAGTTGACGATGTCACTTAGTTTAAAATAAAATTGAAGAAATGTTTCATTATCTTCCATTCTCAAAGTTTCAAAGACAATTGTCAATCGCTAAAACTTAGCAATTTTTATAGTAGTAGTACCCTCATAAGTGATTTGTAAGATATCCCATGCTTCTTTAGAGAGTTCACAGTGTGAGATTTTATAGAACTCTTCTGCTGTGACCCCATTATAGATAGCATTTATAGCTTTACTGTTCCATCCACAGTCCTCATAATAGGCTCTATCCTAAGTTGTAATAGCTTTTGAGCTAGTCACTTCATCGGTTGTGACTATGGATGGAGTCTAGCCATTAACAACTATTTACCAGACATGTTCATCTATAGATTTAAGAAATGCCATCTTTTTAGCTTTTTAATAGGTATAGTTGGTTCCATTAAGCAATGGGGGTTGAGAGGTAGAACTACCTTCCTTTGGCCAATCCATAGACATAAGCAATCAGGACCTCACTCTTTAGAAAATCAAAAACGATTTTGAGTGTCCTACTCTGCTACCAATTAAAAAATCTAGCATTTGTCTATGTTTTGTCCAAGATACTAAAGTATACAATATTGGGTTAAGATATAGTGGCAATGAGCAATATTGCACACCCCAAGACAAAATAGAGAACAAATCATTCAATCAGGAATACACCAGTCTATTGCTGTGGAAACCCTTAAATGAGAGCAAAACCACGTGTTCCCTTTGCCGGACAAAGATCATGCACTATAACTTATAGTTCAGACGGTTACAAGACTCTTTACAATCAAAACCTATTAACTCCTTGATTTAATGATTGTCGGGATCTTGCTCATATCCACGATTCACCATCTCCGTGCTTGACCACCGTTCAGATCCTCTTAGAATGGATTTCACACCTTGAACTTCTTTAAGAATCTCGATCTCTTCATGTAGGTTGAAGAAGATTGTTGCTAAGATATGTTTCCAAGCTCTTTGGATGATAGAAAATACTTTTCTCTAGGTATTTTTAATAGTGGCGGCTCAGATCAGGTTTGGGGAAGTGTGCTGCACTTTAAATAGGTGCAAAAACCCTAATGGTGTGATTCCCAAGAATTTAGATTTCGCGCAGGTCAATCCCATGAGAACCCATGAGGTGTAGCTCGATCCCTCGAGAACCCGCAAGGATCTCACAAGATCAATCCCAAATTTTGGCATGCTCACTATTTTTGCCCTTGACATCTCGTGACATCCGGCGAGGATCCCGCGAAGTCTTGTCCAATTTGCATGCCCACTGTTTTTGCTCTCGACATCCCGTGACATCCCTTGAGAATCCTGCGAGGTCTTGTTTTGCAACCAGCACACTATTTTTGCCGTTGAAGTCCCTCAAAATCCATCGATATTCCTTGAAGACCCCTTCATTAGCCAATATGTATCGTACAAGTTTTTCATAGCACAAGCTTGCATGAATAAGCTTCAAAACCTTTCAAAATGCTTGTGATTGATAACCCAAGTTCTCAAATTACATCAAATAAGACTTGGCACGAAATTTAGTCAATTATGTAACCTTACAATAAGCAATACATTATAGGGTAAAATACTTGCTTGTGAGTACAGGTGGAAGAATATTGAGTTGTGAAAGCAAGTAGGGTGGAAAAGCTTGAAACTGACTTTGCAATTTCCTCATTTGATGTAAACAAGTAAGCGATATTGCAGCCAAAGACTAGAGATAAAATCCAAAAGAACACCCCTATGGAAATTGAAGTACTTAAGATGACCTTAATTAAAAATTTTGCAAATGCAGCATTTCCTCTTCCTAATTCATTTGAAACCTGGACATTGCAAAAATCAAACCATAAAAGGAATTGTGTTTTACTAAAAAGCTATACCTTCACTAGTAAGAGATCCTAAAAGGTAGAGGTTCACATAGTAATGTTTATACCTTGCAGCAGTTTGGAAGCCAAGCAATATCATAAATTCTCATGCTATGACATTCAGGCTGATATATTATTATAGACATAGGCAGAGCTAGGAATTTATTTTAGGAGTGCCAAAACTTAAAATGAAATTTTTTTACCTACTGCTACAATTATCATAGTTTAAGTATTCCTTTTACATATTTCACAATTGATGTAGAAGATAATTTTTTCTATAAAAAATAAAACCAACTTATATTCAATCTCAAGAAAATGAGACAAAAAGCCTCAGCGAAAAAATATATGAAAGTGCCATAAAAGGGGCAAACCTTATACGATAGACATATACAAAAAGCCTTAGTATTTATACGCTTTGCTGCTTATACATCAATAGGCATACACAAGTTTCTCAAACGACAAAAAAGAGAACTCAATCATCTACTAAAGTGGAACTTGTCATTCTTTCAAATTTCAAAAATCATCTATGATTGATTCTATGCTAAACTTAGTTGCAATTTCCTTTTCAATGTACACAATTAAGGAGTTTGTGAGAAAATCATCCTCCATTTTGTTGCAAAGTCTAGTTTTCACAATATTCATGGTTGAAAAAGATTGCTCTATGGTTGCAGTCGAAACTGGAAGAGTAAGAACAACACGATAACTCTATAAACAAGTCGGTAAGTGGTTGTTCTTCTAGTCCTTACCAACCATTGACAGAATTCAAAAATAGTCAACAATGTTTTGTACTCAAGATGTTGAACAACATTGTGCTTATAATGGTGAAGTTTCATTTTCAATTGAATTTTCTCATGATTTGTGAAGTCTTGCAGATAAAACTTGTCTACCAATTGGCAAACATTATCGATTCTAAAGACTCACATTCTTGTCAAGGATCCAAAGATGAGCTTAGGATAAGTAACTATACAGCATGTTCACTAAATTGACTATTTAGTTCTTGTAAATGAGAATCAATTGCGGCATAGAAAATATCCACACAATAATGAGTCTCAATTGTATAGTCATCTTATTGATGAAGAGCTCAACCTCTTCTTGTAACATAACGAGCATTCATATATGGGAAATCTATGTTGCGTAGCTCACAGAATGATTTTACCTCACTAATTAAAGCATCTCAGGCATCATCTCTTAATTTTTGGATAAGTGCTTTAGTGGATGAAACAAGATACATGACATTTAAAATATCTTGAGATTGGCATTGCAAAGCTTGACAAAGTAAATCCGTGATCTCCATAATCTTTTTCATTAGATGCAAAATGAAGACAAACTCAAACGAAGTCAATGCCTCGTAAGCAGAAGCCGCATCTCCTCGTTAGCAAAGAGTAGTTCCATCCTTAATGATATTAATAGATTATACTCTAAAAAGTACAATTAGAGTCCCTAATTGTAAGCTATTGGTAGGAATTATTTACACATTATTTATTATTTTAATATAATTTTGATTTTTTTTTTTTTATGTTTTTTGTGTTTTTTGCAAATTCACAGTTAAAATTGAACAAAATAGAGCAGGCATGCACACAAGTCATAATTGATACTAAGAATATATATGTGTGTGTGTGTGTGTAGATGATATTATTTATATTATCTATGTGTGTATGTATTACATGTATATGTATAAGTATATAATATATATATATATATATATATATTATATGTATATGTGCAAGTGTGCGGTGGAAAGGCCCAAATTATTAATAAAGATTGCATAAAATAACAAAAGCAAGGTGTCCACCATTGTCGGCCATGACAATGACTAAAGAAAAAAATAAAATATTTTATGTCATTTCATTACTTCATGTTGGGCCAATTCTCTTGGCTATAAAAGAAGGAGGGCAGATGGACGAAATGAGAGAAGACGAAGAAAGAGAGGAAGGGAGAGCAGAGGCAAAGGCCAGAAGAGAGCTTCATTGCTTTATTTTTCTATTTTAATTTTCAAGTGTAGATTTTCAATTAATTTGTTAGTGCTTTTCAGTCAATTAATTTTTTCTTTTAGCCTTTTCTTTTCTATTATTCTATTATAATAAACCTTTTTATTTATAAAGTTATTTTTCAAGCCACGTCTTTTCTTTTCAATACTATGAGTAGCTAATTTTATTCTGGGAGCCAAATTTTGAAGATCATCTGAGGATCTTGGAATATCAACGGAGATAATTGAGTTTTCATTGTTTTATATTTAAAAATCTTTCAATTCTTGGTAATTAAATTCTAGATATTTGAGAAAACTTAGATTCTTGACTAAATTTGGTAATTTCTATGCACAAATCTTAGTTTGATATAGTTATTGCACAAATTGATGGTATGAATCTATGGCTTTAAATTTATTATTCTAAAATTAATTATTATTGAATTTTTGTTCTAATAGCTTAATCTTCTGAATCAAAGGTTCAAGACGAAACCAATGATTTGAGTTGCAAAATCTCCGTTGGAATTTCAGGTGGATCAGGTAATCAGATCAGTTGGATCCAAGACTATTTTTTTTTAAGTTTAATTTAAAGTCTAGTTCAATAATTATCAAACCTCCCAAAACAAACTATTTTATTTTGGTTATTATTTGATTTTTTTAACACCAACTGTCCAAATCTCATCGGTACTATTTATACTGGAATTCAAACAAGTTGACTTCAAACAAGTTGACTTAGGTTTTAACTAAAGTCATTGCAATGTTACGATGTTTAGCATGACTTAGTTGGTATCTAAGTTTTTACCATGGGTGAATTTTAGCATCTAACTTTGTATGTTTTAATAATTGTTCCTTGTGGATCAACTTTGGTCTCATCGGATTTTATTTACTACTTTGCTGCACCTGCATTTGGGTGTTAATAGATTGCCATATCCTGGGTGTAGTAATTGATTAGTACTTCGCATGTTGGACTAAACATCTTTATCAATCTAGAGATTAATCTGAAGTGAGAGCTCCAATGAGTATCTCCTACCTGTTGTAAAGTGCCAATCTAATTTAGTCCCTTACCACTGACTAGCTCATCAATAGCAATCAAATATTCAATCTCAGTAACTTGAGTAACTTTCAATTCTTTATTATATTTGCATGAAGCACCAACAATATTGATAATAGAGGTCAATTTAGTAAAAAATTGATAAATAGGAATAACTTTTCTTGATGCTTTAACTACTGCCAATTGCAAGCGAAGCACAAAACAATGGACATAGTAAGTATATGAACAATAATTTCAAATCAAGATTTGTAATCCATTTCACTCACCTTGCATATTACTTGCACCATCATATCCTTGCCCATGAATACTTTGAATATCTAGATTGTGATGAGATAATATGAAATAGATGCCAATACTTGGACCATCAACATTAGAGTTTGGCAATCACTACAAGAAATTGATCTTTTAGCGAGGAAAGTATTGGTGAGGGAACCAAGTTTGACGATAAAGGCACCTTTTTAGCATCGAAAACCATGATTTATTGCGAAAGTCTTCCAATGACCATATTTAGTGACAAACAAATTTGTCGCAAATAGTTGTTGCAAAATCTTTGGTGAATTTTTTTTTTTGCTGGATGTGTGGTGGGAGAGTGAATTTGCAAGGAAAACTAAAATTCATCACGAATGGTGATTGTGGGAAAAAGTATTGGCGAGGGTTCAAATAGATCGTCGCTAAAGGTTGCAAAAAAATAATTTTAGTGTCAAAAGCATCTGGTTGCAAAAAAACTTCAATACTTATTGGCGTCGAAGTGTGTGCTCGTCACTTATTCTAAAGGTATAAACCTTTTGCAAGGCATACTGTTCCGCACAAGACGTATAATATAAAAACTTTAGTGAGGAATTAGTAGGCTCTTTACTAAAAAAGTAATCAATATCTGTTATAGTGACAAAATACAAACTTCCTTGCTAATAGTAATCACAAAAATAATTGGTGGCAATTTTATATTCGGTGGGAAAATTTTATTAGCGTGGAGACATAAATTTCCTTGCTAATGGTGGTCAAAACTTAGTCTTTAGTAAGGAAATTATAGATTCCTCGGTAATAAGAGCAACCAATTTTAGTTTTTAAGGGCATGATAATTAAGACTTTATATGATATGTGACTAAGACTAATTTTAATACATTATTTCTACTTATAAAATATTAGTATAGTACTACTAGTACTCCTAATTTAAAAAAGTACATACTATTTATTTGGACGTGTGGGAAAACTAATTATAAATAAATATGTAACTAGCTGGCCGGTTTGTCCCTTTTTACGTAAATACCAAATTATTTGGCATTTTGACTTAATAAATTATGTTATATGATCGGCTCCAAGATATGCGATAGAAAGACTGCAATCGAATGGTTTTGATGTAGTCTACTCAGAAGCTCCGTGGTCGATCCACAGGGAAGACAGTTATTGTCCAATCCAAGAAGAGAACCCACGTTCGACAAAACACAAGCATAGAAATCAAGAACAACTCCAAAAGGAAAGTTAAAAAAAATGATTTGAGTCGTGTGAAACAATTATTTGTATGTAAACCAATGCAAAGAGTTGATATTAAAACTTAAGTAAAGACAATCTTAGGTTGGAAAAATCCAGCGACTAAGTATTCGGTAAACTCACAAGGTATTGAATGAACTCAATTCATTGGTGACAACTTACACCGTTCAATAGGAAGATTTTGCATTTAAACCCAATAAAGATTCGTTGTCTTCATTCAACGTTTGAAACATTATATTCTGTAGCATTCATATCAGGGATTCAAGCACAGCTTCCCATGCAGTAATCTAATTCATGAACCCACCAGAATATGATCACAAAAGGAAGATTTCTGGATAAGAGAATAAACAAGAGATGATTCGTGAATCAACTAATATAACAATAATTGCCCGATGTAATAGTACCTTATGTGACTACTGAAAACCCTAGTTGCCTTCTTGTTCATCGCTAAGAAGATCGATGATTAGTTACCCATATCGATTAGAGACATAACGCGCAATGGAAAAGAAAACTCCCAAACTTATATTATAACATGATCTCTGAATTATTGAATTGTACATATTCAAGAACAAAAAAAATAACAAGTGTCCTCCCAAAAGCTCTAAAAAACCACTCTATATTGCATAACCGTAACAAACTGAAAACTTGTCCTTTTTATAGGTACTCAACTGATAAGGAAATAAAAAACTGCAATCAAATCTCGGGCTCGATCGTCAAGACGCTGGATTTTTGTGTCCTGATGATACTGCTCTCTTCTTTACAATTTTTGTTCCTCTCGAACCTGTGCATCAGGACGATCCATCGCTGCATCCTGACGATATTTGGGCTGAACTTTACTTCTAATCTGGACGCAGGACACTGATTTTTGCGTCCTGACGATAAACCGAAATTGGATATCCTCCTTCTAGTTGTCAGGACGGAATAATCCAGTGTCCTAACGATGGTGCTCTCTTCTTTACAATTTTTCTTTCTTCGAATTTGGGCGTCAGGACGATCCATCTCTGCGTCCTGATGATATATGGGTCTGAAGTTCACTTCCAATCTGGACATCAGGACTCTCAGAATCTGCGTCGTGATGATGAGCTCCTTTTGAGTTTGTTGCCTCCACTGGTCGTCGGGATGATCTGCAACTGCATCTTGACGATGTTGGTTCGCACTTTCACCTCACTTTTACCTCAAAAACCTATAATAATGCGAAGAAGCCAATCAATACCAAATAACTACTAAACAACCAGCTATATAGCTCCTTCAGGTTTAACAAAAGCTACTTAGAAGGTTAGGATTGCACTTTGGTAGCCCCTAGAAAAATAAGACTATATAAATAACAAAAAGGATAGTTCCCCACTTTCGTGAAAATCCCAAATGCACTGAGCATATGCATCATGTCTCTCAATCATCATGTATGCCCCCATTCATAGACAGTTAAACAGATAGTACCAAGAATACTCACCCCTAAACTTCAAAGTTTCAATTCATTCTCATACCCAATGCATACACAAGATTGCATCTCATCAAGTAGAAGTGACAAGTCAAGTGTGCGTGATTCACGAAAGTACCATAAATGCCTCATTATGGACTCAAGCACATACATCCTTCAAGTTTCGAATTCAAAAACTCACCAGTCATTCACTCAACAAGAATTGAATCTTTAGGAACTCTCAGGGGTTGCTCTTGTAATAGGAGTAAATGAATATGATTAGTAAAAGCAATCCCATCATGAAGAACGTAAATAATGTGCGGCAAATGACATGACATAGCCTAATCAAAGAATATTAACAATGAGAATCAATCAATGCAATTAACACAAGAATTCACTAACTGAGTTTAGAAGGGCTGCACACTTCGAATCTACAAAGGCTTTCAATGATGGTAGGGTTCAACTAAAAGAGAATGGACAACAAATTTGCCACGTTCCAGGGTACGTAGGTGGACTAAACAATGGCCTCTTCTTTCAATGCTCTATCTCATATCACCAGTTTCTCTCTTTTTCTCTCTTTTTTTCTCTTTTTAAGCACTTCTTTTTCTTTTGTTTTTTTTTCTTTCTTCTTGTTTTTTTTTGAAAAGAATTGAAAAGAACCATCCCCGTGAACTCTTATTAACAATACGGTACCCCGTTTTGATCACTAGGAATGACTTGTGCTTACGGCACTCCAACACGAAATCTAAATAAAAATTATGAGATTAATGCAATTTCAACAAAGAAACTAAAATTCTCGATAGACAATTTGCAATGCTTTTGTTTAGAAAAGAAAGTTAGAAAATACCACGCATCGGAATACTCAAATTAATGCATTTGGTGAGACCATATCATGTCTCCTGCTAGCATCTCTAATTGTTTTTTGCATTTTCTCCTCTTTTTCCTCAACACCTGAGAGAGAGAGAGAGAGAGAGAGAGAGAGAGAGAGAGAGAGAGAGAGAGAGAGAGAGAGAGAGAGAGAGAGAGAGAAAAATACAGCAAAAAAACATGCATGGTAATTAATTGGTCCATAGTCAGTAGTAAACAATCAAACAAATCCATTAATAGAAAGAAAAAAAAATCATATTTGCTGAGAAATCCATCATAAAAAAATCTTCAAAGCTTCACTTTTGCTCAAGGTGTCTAATGTGGGCCTATTTAGGACATTTAAATAAAAGAAGAGAAAAAAACAATGCAACCAAATTTGGATAAAATATTTTGTAAATCAACCAAAGCAAAAATCTACAAACCTCAAAATTCAACACTACCAATTTCTTATTATAAACACAATGTTTCAGATAGATATTGTAGGACTTAAATAACTTATATAAGGTAACTGTCTACCAATTTCTATTGTCCACAATTGACACCTACACAAACAAACACCCATATGAAAGTGTTATTAATTAATGAGAAAGCTATAAGTTGCTTATGTGATAGTCTAACATTTCACAACAGGTAATGAGCAAGTTTTAGTCAACCTTTAGCAACAGTTCTAAACTGGACATATTATAAGCAAACCATTCAGGTAATAAAGCTGAGTCATTATCACTTGTCATATCATATATCTTCTTTCAAAATTGCAAAAAACTAACTCAAAATTTAAGAACTACAAATACAGTTTCTCAACTTTGGAGTCCTCCTGCAGTTTTTTATGCAAGCCAATACTAAAACCCCACCTTGAGAGTAAAGGGGAAATGGCTGCTCTTAATTTTTCATCAATAGTTAGTAGATGTACATCAGGCAAAGGCTGTATAACATGAAAGATAAATGAGAATTCAAACACAATGCTCGAAAATTAGAACTCTTAAGTACAGATGATGACGATGGGCAAAGGGACTCAAACTCACCTACTCCCAAGTGCTTAGTTGGCTGGAATGTGGCTCCCATGTAGGGGCCAGAGAAGTGGCCATGAGGGTTGGATGCGCTAGCCATGGTGGCTAACTGTGTTCTTCGACAACCGAAGATGGCGGTTTCGACTTGAATTCCAGAGAGAGAGAACTCATTTGTTATCTGAACTTGAAAAATAAATGGATTTGTATAGGAGGTTGCCGGCCATGGTGCTGTGTTTCTTAGAGTGAAAGAGTTAGGAGAGTTGGTGAGGAGATGTTTAGAGAAAGAGAGAGCAAGCTAGTCAGATTTTGAAAATTGAATCTCATAGCCTTTTTTGGTTCCTCGAGTGAGAAAATTAGAAGAGTTGGTGAGAGAGACGTTTGAAGAATATGTATCTCCATGCTTTTTTAGATTTGTTGTGTGTATCAGCTAATACATTTATTACACTTCAACAACTTTGATTGGGTGAAAGAAAAAGTAGAGATTACGTGATCTCACCCATTGATTGGGTGAAAAAAGTTGATGCCATCTGTTGGATTTCAATTCCGGGGGGCATTCTTGAATTAATGCGATTTGACCTTTTTCTCTTTCCCTACAAATTTGTAGGCCAGCTATCCTTATTCCGAAGCCCTTTCAATGTTCCATGGATGTTGACGTTTTACATTGAGGGTAGATGAAAAACTTAAAAGATAATCTCAGCCATTCAACTGAAGAGAGGATGAAGTTCAGCCATTAGATGAAAATGTATATTTGGGACATTTTGAAAAAAATTGAGCTATTTTGTAAGATAGATTTGCTTGTGCAACGGGGCTGCCATATAGTGACATGAGGTTCTGACAAAACACCCAACTAGACGTTTTGCTGTTGTGACTCATACTAGCTGTGGACAAGGTGCATTAAAGTGATTACTTCAGTGATATCAGGTGAACTAAAACCAGTGTCATATCCAAAGTGCACAAGACTCAGAATTCTAACATGTCAATCACATCAATGAATTCTCACTAAGTGAATCAAAGTCAAACATAATGAGGCTATTTAACAGGAGAGATGCGGAACAATTTTACCTTCACTAAATGTAAAGCACTCTGAAAGACAATACAAAACCTAAGTTTGTGAATGCCCATAGCTATCCATCCAAGTATTGAAGAACGCAAATCACAGATTATAGTGAATATTCCACGGAAGATTCGTCTAATGGAAAGTATTATATTGAAATATGACAATAGATAGGGCATGTTCACCAGCTTAAATTAAAAAGTGTAAGGTGAGAATTCTGACCTGTCGAGAAAATTGCATTGGGTGCTGTTTACTTGGTAAACCATTTAGTAATATCATAGCAACCAAAAAGGACATATAAAAGATTTGTCAGCAAGGTAAAAGTTACCCAAAACATGCAACTTTTAGATCAGGATGAATCACATGTATAATGAAAGGTAACCTAAACTCTACACCTCCCCAATGACTGTCTACTCTTCGTCATTATCTGCGTCAACATCTTCCTCCCAATCCTCATCTTCCTCCTGCTGTTGACGAGCCATTAGCCTGGCTATCTCTTTCAACATATCTATCTGCTCACTTTGCTAATCTTGAAGCTTCTTTTGCTGCTCCTCTAACTTATCAAATCGCCCCAGGATCACCTGCTGGAATTCCCCAAACTCCTTCTTTTGCTCCACTAATTTGTCCTCCAAATTTGTCAACTTCTCAGTTTAGTGATCCATTCGTAGGTTTTGTTGCTCTACCATTTGAACCAGGCTGGTAAGATCAGCATTGGTAGTCGACCCCGATTGTGACGACTGTCCCTCTGAGGATGCCCCAACCTGTTGTTTCTTTCTATTTAACCTGGTTTGCCGAGCCTTGGACTTATTAATGGATGCTTTGTCAATTGGCAACTGAGTTAATTTCTTGAACAAGAACGCGGACTCAGCCACCTTGGCCTTAGCAAAGGCCGTCGTGAACAGGCATGAAAACGGGATACTGGTAATAGGATCCCCCAACCGGTGGCTATCATATATTTGGTACCACATGTACAATGGAAGATCAATGGACTTGTGCGTGCCTATAGCCCATAGTAATTTCCCCTTCGTTCTGCTTACCTCCAAAGTTCGGGCAATTGGAATCAAATTGTAACAAAACCACAGGTGTAAAGGTAGGTACCTATCCTTTAGTGCATTTCGCCCCACAAAATTCTTCTTTTCTGCCCACCTCTCTCCTTCTTTCAAAATTTCAGTGGCCACCACCGTCATATCAATCTTTTCGTCGGCTAAGTCTTTGAATTGGGCATTGCGAACCCTCTCCAACTGATAGATCTCAGCAAAAGTGTCTGGAGTTATGACTACAACCTTGCCCCTTACCCAAGACACTATTCACTAGGCTCCGAGTGTGATGCTCATCTTGGAAATATTTGCCAGCCATTCAGCACACAATATAGGCACTACACCTGTAGAAAAGTTAGCAAATTTCATCTTTCCAAAGGTACGGTCCATCTCGGAAGGCCATAAGATTGATCCCTCTCTCGAGGATAATTTTCTTCCTTCCCCAAACCTAGTTGTACCCATTTTGCACATCTTTTGTTTTAAAACACTCTGTATCAAAGTCAGGTGGGGCACTAGCTTCAGAACGAGACTGAGTAAACGGGACAATTGCTTTGCTCGCAGCATCTTTCTTGGCCTTGTCTTTGGCACTGGTTCTCTCAGTCATGCTGTTCCCTAATTCAATCAAAAATACAAATTTTATTAACATCTCATGTCTAGACAAAACACTGACTTAAGAAACCATGCCAATTCGTACCCAAAGTGTAGGTTTGCCATACAAATGCTTGCAGATAACTATTGATTTAAGCCAAAAAAATTCAACCAAAAATAAAACTTTACGAAAGCATTTAAACATAGTACATGTTGATACTTCTCAAAAGTCGTTATGGGTACAACAACATTTCAAATAATGCAAAGGAATTATCATAAACATAATGCATTGTTTTTTGACAAGGTTCTTGATTTTCATCTTCTTAGAACTGAAGCAACAGACAATGTGTGATTCAAGTTTTTCTTTTACTGTTTCCACCATTTTCTTGGAAACCAAACGGGGGTTAGGGCAAAAGTTGTACCTGATTGCTGATATTGTGGATGTGAGTTGAAGGTTTAACAGATGTAATAGTAGTACGATGAGACTTAAATGAGGTTTAGGCATTTCCAGCTTTAGATTTGAATGATGAAATTTTTAAGCAAATAATTATGGCTCGTTTTGTTAAAAGCCTCTTGCTGCTTTGATCAAACTCTCTCATTCTCCGGGGTTGATTGAGACTTGGGTTGGGTTACCCAACAATAGTGGATTTTACTCTTTTGGTCAAATTATTATAGGTTATTATATTTTTATTAAGAAAAAAAAAATCCATTGGCCATAAATGAGCTAAGTTGAGTCAAATAATAGCATACTTCCGATAAAAATAAAAAAGAAAAGAATAAGTAATAGCTTACTTAAGCATAGTTTGAAAAATTAATTCAAACACAATCCAAGTTCAAGCAACCTAGTTTCTTATACAATATCATAGCGTTAGTTTAGCTTATTAGCTTAAGCTAAGAAAATTAATGAGTTAACAACATATAATCAACTTGGGCTTGTTTATGTTAGATGCTAATCTCGAATAAGATTTTAGAAAGCTGAACATGAGTATTGATAGAGTAAATTGATTTGTTTTGCATCCATAAGTGTAAATGAGTCTAATATTTTTATTTTATTGCAAGGACAACTAAGGTCTTTTAAAAAAATTTAAAACAAGATAGTCCTAATTTTGGTAACCATTTTTACAAAAATTCAAAGTTCAACTAGCTAACAATTTTACCAACTTACCTTTTGTTATTGCAATACCTAAGTAATCTTCATTTCTTACTTAAATATCAATAATGTCACTTATTTCCAACTTTGTAATTGGTTTCGACCAACTCCAAATATTAAATAAAATATAACATCATAATGTGAAACCTATTCTCAAGCTCGAATATCAGTAATAGAATAAAAAATATCTATCATTTCATATAGGAAAACACTATAGGTTAGTCACCGGTGTTATTCATTGGCTGACATGACTTCTTACGTGGCTATTCACGTAAATTCTTTAAATTTCCCTCAAAATCAACCAAAAAATATATAAATAAACAAAAAAGATAAAAAAATATAGTCTCTCATCATTTTCGATTAACTCTGCTAACTAGTTAATTTACCTTCTAAAACTATTAAATCAACACATCTGTTTGTTGCTAGTCAAGAGGTTAAATTATGAGATTGATTTTATAGGCTAAGTGCTTTTTATAGAACTTATATCACAGTTATACAAGTGTATGTTTGGAACTCTAACAAATGTAAAATCAAGTTGCCTAAGTGTAGGTGTAAACCCCTGTAAAGAGATATCGACATTAGTGCCTGCTAAGTCTTGTTCAATGTTTCTGCCTCAAGGTGTCGACCCTTGTGAAAAGATATCGACAATTTTACCTACAAAAAAATTTATCTATAGACTCAAATTCAAGGTGTCGACACTTCCGTGAATAGGTGTCGACAATTATAACCATTAGCTAACAAAATGAGTTTTTGTCTAAAGGTGTCAACTCCTTTATAATAATTGTCGGCACTTTCACTGCTCAACCAAAATTCAGTAACTTAACTAAAATCTATCCAAAAATGAAAACTTAAAAATGCAGTTTTTCTCAAACCACAAACTCTAACACTATGAAATTTGACTTGCATATTCTATCATGAATCTATTTTCAATTGTCACTTAAATCACATGCAAATTCAATATATATGTCGAGTTATAATTAAAATAAGGTATTATAGTCAGATTTGATACACCTGGAGGAAATTTAGCATAACCTCTTCAATCCTTAACCAATTACAGCTTATGGTATATCAAAATGAAGACAACACAATGCTCTATTTTTCATACAAACAGGTTTTTCAAAGATAAATTATTTAACAAGATAGAAGCTTCACAAGTAGCTTCTTCTGCACGTGGATTTTAAAAAACTTTTGAAAACCCATTGTATAATGTTCCTTCACCAACAAAATAAAACGCAATAATCCCAAATTTACCAAAAATTACAATAACTTGGGTATTTCAAATACATAGATATGTTCTTGCTTATATCCACAAATATTACAAAAGATAAAACACCCAAAAACTTATTTACAAAATAGTAGGCTTGACCTAATGTGCCCACTAAAGAAAACACTAATAATGCTAAATATCAATATGGTAGCATGTGCAGGTATACTATATAATAATATGAAATAAGAAATACAGATCACAACATACACAAAGTACTCATCACTAATATCACCATATTGTGTCCTTTAACATAAACAACAAATTCTCAATTCCTTACTTAAGTTCAACTTGTTATTATCATCTCATTCCATCCCATTCCATTCTATTTGTAATACCAACACCCCACATCACCCACATCACCGATTTGTAAGGTTCAAGTTCAAGCCAACACCCGACATCACCCATCCGAGAATGAATCAAAACAACCCAATCAACTCACATGAAACACCACAACGAAACCCTAATTCGATCAAAGGCTACCTAGCGAAATATCAAGTGTGAGTTGCCGAAGAGAAGGACTGACAAATGAAAGTAGAATGCGAAGACGAATTAGCTTGATGGAGGCTTCGAGACACCTGGAGAAGATTGAAGGTTCAATCGTGGCACCAGAGCCCTCAAAGACGAAACAACCCTTTCCTTCTCTCGAATGAATCTCAGGTGACAAAAGAAAAGAAAGCCCCAATATGTTCAAATAGGGGCACGATCGTCAGGACGATGGTAAATCTTGTCTTGACACCAAAACAATTTGGCCGCAGAGCCCACGGGTCATCAGGACGATTTTCAATCATGTCCTGACGCTAGTCCAAGTAATGGGAGCACAGCTCTCAGCTCGTCAGGATGACACACTTGGGCATCCCGACGCTTCCAGCAACAAAGAGTTGCTCTGGGCATCATGTCTCGGCTCGTCAGGACGAGACACCTGGGCGTCCCGACACTTTGACCAACAAACACTTGTTGTGGGCATAGCTCTCAGCTCGTCAGGATGAGATACTTGAGCATCCCAACACTTCGACCAACAAAGACTCTTATGGGCATCAACTTTCAGATCGTCAGGACAAGATACATGGGCGTCTTGACCATCTGAGAGTATAACTGACTCCATGGTGAAAAGGACAGAAAGAAAGGAAGAGAAGAAGAAAAAATGCAAAAAATAATAGAAACCCCCCCTCCCCCCCCCCCCCCCCCCCCCATGGGAACCGAGCACGGACTACTGAGCGGGAAGACAAGCAAGAAAGGATAGATGCGGCACGACACACCAAAAAAAATTTAAATTAAACAAATAAAATAAAGGAAAAAAAATGCGAATACGTAAGATACAACAAAAAGAGGAGATGGGCGGGAACTACTTGTAAGGGGGTGGGTCATAAAGAGCTAGACTCTTCACTTATCTCATAAAACCCTCAACATAGGGTTTCAGGCGATGCCCATTGATCTTGAATTTAGAGCCTGTATCGAGATTATAAACATTGATGGCCCCATGGGAAGCAACATCTCATATAAGAAGAGGATCACTCCGTTTGCTGTGGACTTCACCCAGTAAGAGATGCAGTGGGTGTTCTATATAAGAGGACCTTCTGACCGACATGGAAGGTCTTTCATCGGGATATGCCGGTCTTCGAAGGTCTTCATTTAAGCCTTAGCAATGCGAGTATTTTCAAACGCATCGTTTCACAATTCCTCCAATTAAGATAACTGGAGTTTTCGAAGGGTTCATGTGTTAGCTAAACTCTCATTAAACTGTCTAATGGCCCAATAAGCTTTATGTTCGAACGCAACTGGGAGGTGTCAAGGTTTGCCATAGACAAGTGGTAGGGAGACATTAGTAATTGCGTTTTGTACGCTGTTTGTTATGCCCAAAGCACATTAACTAGTCGTACAGACCAATCTTCACATGTGGGGTTCACGGTTTTGTGTAAGGTTTGCTTGATCTCTTTATTGGCCAATTCCACTTTACCACTCGTATGGGGGTGACATGGGGTACCAACTTTGTGCAAAACCCCGTCTTTGCGCATCAAAATCCTGACAGGCTTGTTGCAAAAATCCTTACCACCATTATTAATGATGGCGCGGGTCATGCCAAAACATAAAAATATGTTTTCCTTAAGGAACTTCACCATAACAGGGTGGTCATTGGTGCGAGAGGCAAGCACCTCAACCCACTTGGACATTCATTTTATGTAGTTGTTTTATTACAATTTAGAGTCATATGTTAAAAACATTGAAACAACATGATAGTACATGGGAGGTAAGATTGTATAATCTTATGAAAATATCTAAACCATTTTCAGACCTTACTGCATCTGTTTGGGAAATTTTGTATCTGTACTGTATTAACTCACAATTGTACAGGCAGAACCAACCCAACCCGGCTTGGGCAGAACTAAGGAACTAACCCAAACCAATCTTGGAACTGATGAAGAATGGCTCGGTTATAGTTTAGCCATCAACCCGAACCAAACCGACCCATGCACACCCCTAAGGCCATTCCCAAACCCAACCCAAACCAAACCAAATGGAAATGGGTTACATTGTTTTTGAACTCGAGATTGGCGGTTCGGATAGCGGGTCACTATCCAACCCGACCCGTGAATGACTCCAAACCCATAAAACCAAACTACTTTATGTAATGGCTTAAAAAAAAGTAAAAAAAGTAACTACTAAACAACCAATCCATTTGAGTTGTTCACGGGTCAACCTAACCGGTCGCTTCTACAATTGGAACGATCCACTTTCATATGTTTTTAATGAATAAAATTTAAAATAGGATTCATTCAGTGGGATTTGAAAAAGAAAAATGAAAAACCTTGAAATCCTTTGGCAATTTGTTAGATTACATGTGAATTGGAAATAATTAATTCTTAATTGGTAGATAGTTACAACCTTGCCCTCCCTTTATTTTCTTTTTTTTTTAATTATCTGAGTAGCCTAATATGTGGGCACTGTTGTCATCAAAATATTTTGCTTTTCGATTCCTTATTAAACAAATAAGAAGAAATAAAATTAATTTTTTTAATTCCCGTAAATTAATACTAGACACAAAATTGGGATTATCTTAGAAACCCTTTTCTTTGCTATTTTGAAATCCAATTGACAAAAATACATGGTTCCAAATAGTGACTAAATTAAATTGGGTTATTTGTATTCATAGGGTTTTATTTTATTCAATTTGAAAATGTTATTATATTCTTCAATTTCATTTGTACGTCTATGTGGTGCGGCTGCCACCAGGTAAAACCTAATCTCCCGCTCTTTCTTTGCCTTCATCTCAGAAGTTTCCCGCGCTCTCTCCCTGCAACCACTTTCTCTCGCTGCCTATCTCTCACTCTCTCTCTCATTCACCACCGGAGGAGTCAATGATACCCCCACCGCCGACCTCTGTACCGTAAGTGCTTCACTCTCTCTGTATTTCATTTTTTTTTCTCCTTGTATTTGGGTGTTGGCTGTTCGTGACTCGAGTTTTGGGGTGGTACGAAGGGCCACTGAGGGGAGGAGGGTGCTGGTGGACGGGAGGGTTGTACTGGTGGTAGAGGACTTGTGCGTCCCTGTTCGCTGAATCAGTTGATGTTGATGAATAGAGAGCTTTGGTCACTTTCCCATCAATAGAGCCGAACGACCCATTTTGAACCGAGGCCAGGTTAGCTCTTGATCATGTCCAAAGCCAAACATTTAATGAAGATTGTAAGATAAAAAGTAGAGCTTTTGAGTTTCACAAATTTTTTCCCTTTTCATCTTGTTAATGAGATTTGTAATGTGTGTTGTGGGTTGTAGTGGTGGTGGAGGGTTCTAGCTTTTGAGGTTTCTTTGTTATTTTTTCATTTTATTTTTTTGTTCATGCCTACTACTGATCTTTCTAAGAGTATATGTACTGATTGAAGATAGGTAATGTCATATGTAGAACAAAAGATAATTTCTTATAAATTACTCTCTAGATTGGAAGGCAATGCCTACACCCTGATTATTAGTTATTGTAGGCCCCATATTTTGTTTGTTTATTCCATTTGGACGCTGTTTTATGGAAATTGGTTGGCTTGACTAGTAATGCTTCATTGATTCATTCATGAATTGCGATAAGTTTAACATCGATAATATTATTGTTTTCTTATCCCTATCAATATTATATGCTTCATCATATTTTACAATTTTTAATTGAATCCAATGATTTATGATTTAGAATCCGAATGAAACTAAAGCCATTCATGTCACATTATCTTTCTTTTGTAAATGATTACCTTATTCATATTACCTGATCCATTCATTTCACAGTTTCCCCTTTTCTTTAGTAATTTTTCTGTTTTGTATGATTTTTGCAATTGGATTGATCTGGATGTGACAAGTGGTAAAATGTATGTGGTGTTTTTAATTTTCTTTGGACTTTGGGAAGATGACGCTTCTAGTAACATCTGATGTCCATCAAATTAAGTGCATCATTTGTGATTATAACACACATATATATAGGTTTCTGAGCACAAAACGTTGTTTATTTATCTATATCCATGCCAACTGGGTGAAGATAAATCTTTAGGCTTGCTAATCATAGAGAATAAAGACAAATTCTATTGTGTGAATGGCATATTAAAAGGAAATGATATAAATTATTAGTCATCAATTAAACAAAGATAATGTCACAGAAAAATAGTAATCTCTTTTGATCTGGTAGCTAATCCCACACCAAATTTGAAATCTCACACCCACACGGTCTTATGTTCTTCCTTAAAATTTAATATGATTAGTTCAAAAATCTATGTCTTGCCCAACACTCACTCCTCCTGTGGCTGTACTGGACACCACCAATTTTTATTGTCTGACTACCATGCTCTAAGTATTTAATTTATTTCATATCCCTTGTTTCTCTCTTATCGTTTTTATTATAAATAACATATATACATCATTAATAGTAATGTGTTTCATTTATTCATGTAACGATATGTTGACATTATATGGATTTCAAGATGGATAGGAGTTGGATGGAGATTCATAATAGAAGGCACCCTCAGTATTTTAAAGGAGTAAGAGAGTTTCTCAAATTTGCAACTGATCATATTGAACCTGGGGAGACTACGATACCATGTTCATGTATTAAATGCAACAATAGCGATAAGATGACTCCATATGAAGTTGAGGAGCATATGTTTGCGTGGGGGGTGGTAGTTGGGTATAGTCGATGGGTTCATCATGGGGAAAAGTATGATCATGAATGGAATGACAATGATAATGATCTTGTGGTTGAAGAAGAGGGCAATGGTGTGGATGACAAGCAAGAAATACTAGATGATGTGCGTTGTGAAAGATTCACAAATGATTGGCCAGGGGTGACTTTTGAGAGGCATGGTCCTGATATACCTAGTGGATCCAATGGAGAAACAAATAAAATTTTCAAGTTAATGAGCGATGCTGAGCAAGAACCTTACAGAGGTTGTTAGAAGTTCTCTTAATTGTCTTTTATTGTAAAGTTGCTTCACATAAAGTTAATTAATAAGTGGAGTGACAAGTCATTAACAATTTTACTTAAGCTATTGAAGAATGCATTTCCTTCTGGGGCAAAAATCCTAAAAAACCATGATGAGGTTGAGAAAGTTGTTCGAGACCTAGGCCTTAGCTATGAAAAGATACATGTATGTAAGAATGACTGTGTACTATTTTGGAAGGAGTATAAATCTGCAGACAAGTGTCCCTCATGTAAAGCACCTAGGTACAAATTTAAATAAGGGAAGGGTAAGCAGGTTCCTCACAAAGTATTGAGATATTTCCCTTTGATACCAAGGCTAAAGAGATTGTTTGCCTCAAGGAAGATAGCTGCAGATATGAGATGGCATAAGGACAAGCGAATTGAGGAAAATAGAGTATTGCATCATCCTGCCGACTCTGAAGCATAGAAAGACTTTGACAAAAAACACAATTCATTTGCTATTGATCCTCGCAATGTTAGGCTTGGGTTGGCAAGTGACGGTTTCAATCCATTTGGAAACATGAGTACCTCATACAGTATGTGGCCAGTAATTCTTGTCCTGTATAATTTGCCACCATGGAAATGTATGAAGGTTCCATTTTTCATGATGACTCTTCTTATTCCTGGGCATAAGGCTCCTGGAATTGACATCGATATGTTTTTTACAACCGTTGATAGATGAGTTAAAAGAACTTTGGGATACAGGTGTTGAAACTTATGATGCATCTAGTGACCAAAATTTTGAGTTACATGCTGCATTGGTATGGACCATTCATGACTTCCCTGCATATGCAATGTTGTCTGGTTGGAGCACTAAAGGGAAATTAGCTTGCTCAACAAGCAACGAAGATGCATCTTATTAATACTTACATTATGTGAGAAAGACTTGTTATATGGGACATAGTTGATTCTTACCGATAGATCACTATTTATGGGAAAGTAAGCATTCTTTTGATGGTAAGGTAAAATGTAAGCAGAGACCAAAAATATTATCTGGAGAAGATGTGATTAAACAATTGGAAAATGTGGTGCAAACAACATATGGGAAGGTATATGAACATGGAAAGACAAGAAAACGGTCTCCTACTAACTTGAATTGGTCAAAGCAGAGCATTTTCTTTGAATTGCCTTATTGGAAAACCCTCAAAATTTGCCACAATCTCGATGTCATGCATATTGAGAAGAATGTATGTGATAGTATCATCGGAACTTTATTAAACATTCAGGGAAAAACAAAAGACACATATAAGGCTCTACTTGATATGAAGGATATGGGGATATGCTTGACTTGATATGAAGGGTATGGGGATAAGGCTTGGGCTACATCCAAAGCATGTGAATGAGAAAATATACATCCCTTCTGCATGTTACACTTTCTCCCCAGCTGAAAAGAGTGATTTTTTTGAATTCCTAAGTTCAGTAAAATTTCTAGATGGCTATGCCTCAAACATTTCTCGATGTGTGAGTGTCAGCGATTGTCGTATAACAAGACTTAAAAGTCATGATTGTCATGCCCTATTACAATGACTTATTCCTGTTGCACTTCGCGTATATTTACAGAAGGATGTGTCTAAGACATTAATTGAGATGGGTTTATTTTTCAAAGAGTTGACATCAAAGACATTGAATATAGATGTGTTACAACGACTGAAGAATGACATTATTTTTGTCTTATGCAAGTTGGAAAAAATATTCCCACCAAGTTTTTTTTATGTAATGATCTACCTAACAATTCACCTAGTAGATGAGGCATTGCTTGTTGGACCAGTGCAATATCGGTGGATGTACCCATTTGAAAGGTATTTATCACAATTAACAAATACTTCTAAAGGCTTTGCATTTTACTATTCATCTTGAGAGTGTAGTGGGTCGATTGTATGTATTGATATGTTCATTAACAGGTGCATGAAAATTCTAAAGGAGTATGTACATAACAAAGCTCATCCTGAAGGATCCATTGCTAAAGGTTACATTAAAATGGAATGCATGAACTTCTGTTCGATGTACTTTGAAGGGATTGAAACGAGATTTAATATAACAGAGCGAAACTACGAAGGAGCTCCATCAATTGAGCAAGTTGAAAGAATGCCCATATTTGCCCAAACTGGTCATGGATTCGGAGCTGCACGTTGTGAGGAGCTTAATTTGAAAGATCTAGCCAGAGTTCAATCATATGTGCTGAACAACTGTGAGGAAGTATACCCTATATAGAGTGAGTTAACTACTAATAAAACTTTGGGTTTAATTTCAGTTTTTGAGTTTTATTTCCAAAATTCATATCCTATCTAAGTGCAAGTCATGTTTTATAGGAAACATAAGGAAGAGCTCAAGGGAGAAAGTAACCGAAACGTAGAAAAGAGGCATCAAGAGAATTTTCAATCATGGTTTCTAGAATGGGTAAGGATTATAAGTCATGTGAAGCATTTCAGTGCATTTAGTTACCCTCCCATTATATGCCATAATTAAATGATATATATATTTGTACGTTAATCTGATTCACATATGAAACTAGGTGACACAACAATGGAAAGAAGGCTATGAAGGTGTAGACCATCAACTTCTAAATTTGGCTCGGGGTCTTGATCCTGAAGTGGCACGATATAGTGGTTGCGTAATTAATGGGCTTCGGTTTCATACTTAAGAACGCGAGAATCACCGTAATACCCAGAATTGCGGTCTAGTTGTGAAGGGTGACCATGAAGGGCAAAGTATTGATTTTTACGGTGTCGTTACAGATGTTATTTAGTTGTCATATTTAGGTAGAAACTATGTTACCCTTTTTAGGTGTGATTGGTGGGATGTTGGTAGGGCACTTGGTGTACTTGTGGATGAACACAACTTTGTTAGTATCAACATAACAAAAACATGGTATGCAGATGAGCCTTTTGTGCTAGCATCTCAGGCAGAACAAGTTTTCTATTTGAGTGACACGAGGAATGGTGCGAATTGGCGAGTTATACATAAGATATTTCCTCGAGTAGTATATGACATTCTAGAACAAGAAGAAGAAGAGGACGAGGAACATGAGCCATACCAAGAGGACGAGTCATATGGATTTGGCAATACAGTTGAGGTTATTGATCAACCCGTAATGATGCACAGAGATGACACAGAGTTGGTACATATTAATATCGATACCATACCGAGTGATGAGGAGAGAGAAGAGGATGAAGATTCTTTTATAGACGATAACAGTGAAATGTATGATGTTGAGTCCTCTACTGATGATACTATAGAGGGAGATAATATGTCAACAGATAGTGACACTGAATAGCAGTGAATTACTTAAATTTTTGCAAATATGTCTTTTCCAATTTTCTAAAATTAAATGGATCGATATTAGTGAAAGCTTTTTGGTCTTGTGATACGTTTATAGCTTGTTATGTATCAATAATTAGTGGTTTTCATATTAATCTTCAAATTTTATTGATCTGAGGTACATGTGGACTTATCATGCTTTTTTTCTTTAATTTATTGTCATAAAAGTAATTATTGTTAAACTAATTATAACTGTTGTACAAAAACTTATTACAGATGTCAACAAGAGGACGAGGTCGAGGTCGAGGCCAAGGTCGAGGATTGACTACATTAGCACCTGCAGCTGAAGGATCGTTAGGATTGACCCCTGACGTAGAGCGAAGTTCATATATTAATCCACAGTCATCCGAGACTGTGGAACAGAGCACATCCATGACAACTAGTATGTGTTATAGCATAATGAATATGTTTACATGGCATAAATTGATAAAAAAATATCCATTTTTTAATTATTGAAAACATTTTTTTTTACACATCTATATAATAAAGCAACTAAGTTTTTGAATCTTTGATGGGACATTTGTCATACGTGGCATATATTTTGTATTCATCTTCATTGAATGGCTTAGATGAACGGCTAAAAATGTGTTAGAGACAAAGTTTGATCTAAAGGTTTAAAACATATGAGATACTTCGATCAAAGGCTCAAGTCCATTTTCTACGCCTTTTACACATTCGCTCAGGAACATCACATTAGTGGTCCCACACTCCCATGGCTAACCCAGCAAAACCACCATGGCTACCTTCCTCCTTGACCATCAGTTTGCAAACCCATCATCTAACCTCTCTACCATTCAATATACACGAAAAGAGCTTTGGCTGTCGTCACATCAGCTGAGGCGGACAACGATTCTCATTCGAGGCTGAGTCGGCTCTCGAATGTGTCCAATGTCGAAGATTTAAGTTAGATTGTAAGCTGATAATTACGGCATTTGAGTTTTACAAATGTTATTATTATTTATTTTTGTATTTTAATGAGATTTGTGATCTGTGTTTGATTGTGTATGTGCCCTTTGGACGTTTGCTATCTTTTCTGTGTTCTTAAAATTGTATTTTGCTTCACTTGATTTTTGTTTGTTCATTGAAACCCTCTCTCTGTCTCGCTATTTTTCTTTGTTATTTTTCCTGTGTTCTCTTTTATCTTGTATCTTTATTGTGGTTTGCAATTTACAAAACATATTTCTGTCACCCATTTGATTGAACGAACATGATGCAAAATTTGTAGAAGAACCAATAACAGCGCATTACTCAGGCATGGAGAAATTTGGGGTTCAATTAAAAAGAGAGTTTGTTTCTGAATTATAGTTTTCAGGGCACAAAGTTGGTGGATACCTTATTATTTTATCACGAGAAACTGAGCCTATAAGAGTTTCTCTTCTTTTTTCCCTATATTCCCCTGCTTCTGTGTGTTTGAACTCTCTCTTTTTCTCTCACACATGCACACAAATTCACGTGGTTGTGCTTCCACGGTTTTGCACTCAACACCCGTTTTGGCTTGCATCACATACATGCCTCATACCAGTGAAACCATTTAAAAAGAAAATACATTTAACCCTATTTCATGGATAGAAGTTGCTTTGATTCATTTAGAGAATAACCAAAATTTATGTCTAATTGACTTTGTATTCATTTTTTCGTACTGCTTAGTTTTGTTTTTTGCATTTTCAAGGTGACTAACTACTTGTTTTTTATTTAGAATTTTTCAAAATACAAACTGTCTTAGATGGTTGGGTGGTTGCTTGATCGATATTGAAAAAAATGTTTTGTTAGGATTTTGAGCAGGTGTATCTTTAAAAAAGGTTTTAGAATAATTTATGAATGTACTCATGCAGTTTTGATCCATAAATTTTCAAATTAAAAATTATATGTTAAAGTAACTGCATGTCTGTTTGGGAGTGCCGTAGGCACGGGTCATTCCCTAGTTACTAATACAAAGTGCATGTATGTGTATGGATTTAACAGACATATCAACTTCGAAGAAAGGACGAGGAAGAACAAAAGGTCTAGAGCTAGCCAAGGTTAGAGACAGTGGGGAGCAGATAAAGTTGGGCTTTTCTAGAGCAACAAGAAAACCAACTAGTGAAATTACTACTGACTTGACGAGGTATACCATAGAGTTGGGGTTTGTTGTTTGAAAGTTTGCTCTTTTGCAGGCTTTGAAATGGGAAAAAGTGCCGGATCATACAAAAGAAAGGTTGATTGAACACATTCGAGTAAGTACTATATACTCTACTATACTAGTGTTTACATGAAATTTCTATGTTAAATACAAAACTAAAATTATAATTTCATCAAATTGTAGGAAAAATTTGAACTTCCTATAGCATCTTATGTAGATGAAGAAATATTACGAGCCATGGGTACACGATATAGTGACAATCGTTCCCGATTAAAGAAGAAATTCGGGTCTTACCCAACAGCGGAAGAAGGGCGAGCCAACCAGCCCTCACATATAAAGGAGCAAGATTGGATATATTTATGCGACTTATGGTAAGACCCCAATCATCAAGTATGAATGCAAATGGTAAACTTTAAATATGTGTTGCTTGGGTTACATGTCAAAAAACAGAAATTGTCTTAGTTATACATGTTAGGTCTTGTTGATTGCTACTTGATGATTGAGTCTTATAGAACTTAACAACTTAAGTAAACTACTCTCAATAAACAATCCTATAATGCTTCTGAATCATTAGAAAACATAGACTGACTCTGATGGGAAGATCCTCCAATATCCATTAGTTTGAGATTATGCCTGCTGAAACCATTAGTTTCACATTATGCCTTTGATTGTTGTATGATCTGTTGGAAAAGCAAGTTAGTTTGACAGACACACAAGCACACTTGGTTTATTACAAATACAATCAATCTTTGACTACCGCCATTTATGGAGAAGACAAGAAAAACGTGAAAAAAATTTATGAGACTCTTGATAAATCACACGTAAGAACAAGGAAAATGAAAAGAGGTGGAGTGGCTAAAGGACGTAGGAAAACAAGGTCTCTCCAGAGCCATATCTCTCTCCACAGTGAACCAAATCATGCTCTGTTTTTTTGTTAGAAAATTGACTTGTATATCTCTCCAACCATATAAGATTTACTTGTTGATTAACTTCCAGTAGATTTAGATTTTAATGTAAAGTGGTCTGGAAAAAAGGGTCTACACTCTGTTTTGACAAACTGGACAACCCCTCTTTTTGGACAATTTATTTAACATATATTTTTTATTAAGATCGATGATGTGAATTATATGAAAAATGTCAGATTTATGGTTGATAGTATAGTGTCAATAGATGTGAATTATATCGACAATGCCAGATTTATGTCTTATTATATAGATGTTATTGCATTACTTAATTGTTTGTTGTAAATTTAGGTGAAGTGTGAAAAGAATAAAATGAATAAATCGAAGCAGAAGGTTTATCATGTTGCAGGTTCAAAAGCTTACTACAAGGTTGCAATTGAGTTGGTATGTTTTTTTTTCTTTTCTATCCTACAAGAATAATTTTTCATATTATACATAATATATCATGTATATGACTGCTTTCACAATACTAATGTAATAGAAAAAACAAACTGAGGTGGATCCTGACTTCCCTCAATGGTGGAAAGAGACTCATTTTAGCAAAAAGAAAAATGCATGGGTGGATGCAAATTCAGAGATTGCATATGTAAGTGGCAGAAACTTAAAATTTGGTTTAAATTTATGAATTATACATGTTCATTGTAGGTAAATGTAAGTATGCTTAATTTTAACACGGTGTTTGCAGTACAACCTATGTGAAGCTCATGAGGAAGCTATCGCATCAGGATTAGGTCCATTGTCAGATGAACTACTTTCTGAAAAGGTCCTTGGACCAAGATCAGGATATATACTTGGCTTAGGTCCAGGTCCAAAGCCTAGCTCATCATCATCTGGATTACCCACTCGCTCACAGCTTATGAGAGATGTTGAACAGGTTAGAGTAGATGCTATGGAGGCTCAGATGTGTCAAGAAGAGGCTTAAAGAGACGCAGCAAAGGCATGAAAAAAAACTGAAGGGCTACAAGAGAAATTTCAATTGTTAGAGACACAACAGGAAGAAGCTATGGCTTACATGCAATCTCAATTAGCCTTGTTGCAACAACAATTTGCCAACAGACCTTCAACTAATCCTGGTAATTTATTTTAGGCTGTGAACTTGAAGTAAATTATTTCGAGCAGTTGCATCACATGATGTTTATTGTTGGGCTAATTTCTTAATAACTTAAAGCTTTTAAATGAGTTGGTGCTTAAGAACTTAACATGGAATTAGAGCATGCAATAGATCCCACATTTGAATGTCACTGGAATTAGAGCATGAAATGGAATTGAGTTGGTGCCCTGTTTTTTAGTGTTTTCAAATTGTAAATGTGTCTTTCACAATCTAATTTGTTCAAAAAGTAAAAAGAAGGGTCTTCTCACATAAATGCAAACTAAAGAGAATGAATACCAAGAAAACTCCATGGTCAGAACCTTTTTCCTCGCTTTCGAATTTCTGCATTTTCTTCTCTAAACTCAACATGGCTGAGGACCACCACAGCCTCTCTCTTCCCCTTCCTCTCTCATGAACCCCCATAGATGGCTCACACATCTCACACACTCACTCTCTCTCAAACCTCTCCTCTCTTTTAGCCCAACTACCTAGCGTAGATCTACTTCTAAAAATAGATAGTAGAGAGATACAGAAGCTGACCACCATCTCCTTCCTTTCTTACCTGTGGTCACCATGGCATAACCAGGGCTGCACTACCAGGCGAGCCTCATTGCCACCACCTCCTCACCATTACGCCACTTCTTTAGGGTTGCACTTCGATATGCTCTTTTTAAAATCTCTCTCTCTCTCTCTCTCTCTCTCTCACTCTCTCTAGAGACCTATCTCCTCTGATGTGCTGAAGGTTTCTTTTTTGTGATTTTAATATGCTTTTGGTTTGATGTATGTTTTTTTTCTTTTTTTTGTTGTTCCTTTAATATAGGTGAGATTTTGATATGCATACAGGTTGGATGAGAAAGCATTGAACGCTTTGATGAAAAAAATTGGTTTTACTATATTTCATCATCTATACACACTTAGTGAGTGAGACATTGGTTTTTGAAAGAATAGGTGTTACCAGGTGTAGGAGTGAGAGTGACGAAGAGGATGAGTGGTTTTCTCAGCAAATCCCTTTTGGTTTTTTGCCCACTGTTACATACATGCACATTCTATCATCTTATATTACATTTCAAGTTTTGAGGGGTTTTTTGTGTGGTTAAAATCGGAAGTGAAAAGGAAAAAAATGGGGAAAGAAAGAGAAGAAAGGAAGAGAAGACTAGGTTCCGAGCAATGCGAATTAACTTTCACTTTCTCTTTGTATATCGGTTATTCCATTTCTGCTCTTCATATTTTTTGGCAAACAATATGGCAAAAAAAAAAAAAAAATATTGTGTAAGTTTTTCTTTTTTTATTTGTACTTTTTCTTTATGTTTTTTTGTACATTATTATGTAAGTTTTTCATTTCTGCTTTTATCCAATGGTTGTATCATGAACTCCTGTGGTGTATGTCTTGATTTTTTGATGCCTTCAGTTTTGTGGTTCAAATTTTGAAATTACATCTGTGTGCCTCTCTCTCTCTCTCTCTCTCTCCTTGCCTTCTTCCTCCTCCATGGTAGAAATGCAACACAGCCACCAATTTTCTCCTTGCCTTCTTTCTCTTTTACTCCTGTGGTTTGTGAATTTTTTTGGCATACAACCACTGTGGAGGACCATGTTCACTATGTTAGGTGTGAATTGGTGGGGACGTGGACAGAAGGGTAAAACTTTTGGAAAGACATAAAGAGAAATTATATGTTTCTACAGAAGCTTGCTTTACATTTTGAGTTTGCTTCAACTTCAGAATTTGGTTTTTTCTTTTTTTCTGTATATGTTGTGATTAGTGCTTTTGTAAAATGATACATGCTGGTGAAGTTTGTATTTGGTTGAATAGGCTTTGTTGGATCACTAAAATCAAAATTCGTAGTTAGATTTCAACTACTTATTATTTAATAGCATTGCCTTTGTCAATCTCCTATTTTTTTTACTTTTGCAGTTAATTGGCTGTTTGTTTGTGTTGTTCAAGCCAAAGATCAACCTGAACCCCAATTGTCAGATTACATCTTTTATTTCTATTTGTTCTAATTCTATTGTAATGTAAAGCATGTGTATTTCAGTTTTAGTTTTAATTTTTGTTCTTTTCTTTATCTCTTGTGAGGTTTGCCTGGGTCTTTTTCTTTAATCCAATCTAACAAAATTTTTCATTTAAAAATTTATTATTTGTAAATAAATAGGTTTAAATTTTGTTAGCGAGTGCCGTAGGCACGGGTTATCCATAGTGTATCTTAATTTTATTAGAGTGCCAATAAGGCCAGATGTCGTCAGGACGCAGAGATGGATCGTCCTAATGCCCAGATTCGGAGAGAGGAAAATTGTAATAAGAGAGCACATCGTCAGGACGCAAAAATAGCATCCTGACGTCCAGATTGGAAGTAATTGTCAGCCCCAGATATTGTCAGGATGTAGAGATGGATCGTCCTGATGCCCAGATTCGAGAGGAAGAATAATTGTAAAGAACATAGCACCACCGTTAGGACGCTGGATTATTCCGTCCTGACGAGCAGAAAGGAGGATATCCAGTTTCAATTTATCGTCAGGACACAAAAATCTAGCGTCCTGATGATTGAGCGTAGATTTGATTACAGTTTTTGATTTCCTTAGCGGCTGAGTACCTATAAAAAGGATAAGTTTTCAGTTTGTTAGGGTTATGCAATATAGAGTGGTTTTTTAAAGCTTTTGGGATGACACTTGTTATTATTTTTGTTCTTCAATATGTACAATTCAATAATTCGGAGATCATGTTATAATATAAGTTTTGGAGTTTTCTTTTACATTGCACGTTATATCTCAAATCGTTATGGGTAACTAATCATCGATCTTCTTAATTGGTGACGAATGAGAAGGCGACTAGGGTTTTCAGTAGTCACATAATGTACTATTACATCGGGCAATTATTGTTATACTTTAACCATGGCCAAACCACTTTGTCCCTCACTCTTTCTGTCAGCCTTCACCCCACAGTTGTGTTGAAGACATCCAACACTACAAAAGTTTTTAGTGTTGAAGTGTTATGGCCATGGGCTTTGGTGGAGAAAGGAAAAAGATGGTGAAGGGTGGAGTGCTCACTGGAAGAAGATTGGTTATTCCCTTTTTTGGCCCTTATGTAAGTACACATATATCATACCCATAGTGAAACAAGAAACCCAAGTTTAAGCCACAACCCCACTCTTTCAATTTGGACGATATTTTTTAGTTAATGGGGGTTGTTTTGGGATGAAATCTTTTACTATGTTCCAATAGAAGTAGTTGATAATTTTATATTTATGTTTATGTGTCTGCTTTTTATTCGGTCTTCACGTTTGTTGTTCTTTTGGCCAAAATCACTATAACATTCACAAAATCCTATTGAAAATTCTCAAAATTAGTTGAATTGATTAGCAATTTTGTTGAAGAGTGCCGTAGGCACGGGTAATATTTAGTATATATATATATAAGTGTGAGAAGTCATTTTGTTTGTTTCCTTTTTCCCCTTTTGTAGGCATTTGTTTACATTTCGTTAATATATGAGCTTAGAGATGTGGTATTGGAGTATCCAAAATATATGTTTATTTGTATTTATTCCTACATAGAAGTTATGGTTTTTACATAGTAAATTACATGTTGAATATATGATTGATTTACTGGTCAATATTAGTCTTTTTGCTATTTACTGGTTTGACTTGATTGAAATTGAATTGGAATTCATGGACTTTTAATGTTTTACAAATTTGAATTTTCTCTTCTAGTAAATCATATACTCCAAAATTTTTTAAATTCCATGGGTAAACTAATGGAAATAATTTTATTAACTCTTACTTTATTTATTTCTGTTTTGGTTTGGTGTCAAAAGTTAGTAGTTTATTTATAAGGTTAGTTATTATAGTTATCAATATAGTGAGCTTCTAATTAGATCAAAACAAATGAGAGAGAAAAGCAGGCTCATGAATTGGGTCTTCCATTATATATGGTTCTACACTACAATCTACCGAGATTATGTTCACAAGAAAATATGGTGACCGCAAACATTTATGCCCATTGGCCAAGTATCTCTATTTAACATTTACGCCCTTTGGCGAAGTATATCTATTTATACATCTAGCCTGCCCTTGTATTCCTAGATTTCAAGGCTATGGAGAAAACTTGTCTCATTCTTCCTATTAACATGTTGTTGGTTTACTGACATGACCATAACAATGTAGTACCCAAGAGCAATGGTTGTCAAGTAATTTTCAAAATGGTTGGACATGCTAGGCATTCATCACCAGAACAAAAGCATGTGCCTTGTTATCAGCAGGTAGAACTTGGAGCAAATCTAGGAAGATATTTTCTTTGAGTTCAGAAACACATCCGCACTGAATTTTTTTTTCTTGAGATTAATTTTTTTTCTGCTTAATTGGCTGAAAGTATACAATCCAAATTAAATTATATTTTTGGAATGGGACTCATTTGTGGTATATACATATCTCATTTCAGCTCATACGGTGAGAAGACATCATTGTCATCCCAAAATTAGAATACAACTGAGATGCTTCTAACCACCTCCTATTTTCTTTCTTTGCATGTTGGCATGAAGATGTTTATTTTTGAGGTCACAATTTGTTGGCTTTTGATTTAGAACCCCATTTAATGTTTATTTGAGTTTGAGTTTTTGCTTAAAATGTGCTTTCTGATTTCAGTTCTTTCAGTAACCCTATTTAGTGAGTTGGTTTAGATGTATTTTTCCTCTCAATGTGATTTGCGATTTGGGTTTGTCTTAGAAATTTTTAATGATCCAGATTTCGGATTGGGTATGTGAGTGCAGGTAGAGTTTGGTGATATATGGGTACTTTATTTTTTGTCTTAAGACTGTAATTGACTATGAGAGGATTGTTTTAGAGAATGAGTATAACATATTATTACGTATTGTTTTAGGTTTGTCTCAACTTCAACAAAGTAGTAAAATTTTTATTGCTCATGTGGGAGGTTTTGTGAGGTGTTGATGAAAACCATGTTGCCTAGAAATTGTGGTGACCCAAAAATTAAGGATGCAGGAAATCAAGCAGGTTGCTGAATTTTCAGCTCGGTATGCAGCTATGACACTCTTTAGTAAAACAATCATATCTCTCTCTACAGTAAAGCAAATCATGCTCTGTTTTTTTTGTTAGAAAATAGACTCGTATATCTTTCCAACCATTTAAGATTTGATTGTTGATTAACTTCCAATAAATTCAGATTTGAATGTAAAGTTGACTGAATAACAGAGTTGCTGAATTTTCAGCTTTGTAGCTATGACACACTTTAGTAAAACAGTCATATCTCTCTCCATAGTAAAGCAAATCATGCTCCGTTTTTTGGATAGAAAATAGACTCGTGTATCTTTCCATCCAAGTACGATTTGCTTGATGATTAACTTCCAGTGCTTCTAGATTTTAATGTAAAGTGGGCTAAAAACCAGGTCTGCATTGTGTTTTGACAAATTGGACATTTTGAATTGTTCTCTAACACTAGAGGTTGTTATCAACATGCAATCATACTGATAATGCTATGCTTATGATTATTCCCTATTTGGTTCCTCATTTGATTCTATGCTTATGACTTCTTGTTCTCTTTGCTCCTATAATTTGTTTTTTTTTTTGGGTAATTTTATCAGTGAAGTGTTCCCTCTTTCAAATTTTATCTATTTTTTTTTTTTTTTGGGGTAGCAGACCTTCTAGTTTATTAGCTATCCATTACTCCTATTTTTGTTCTAATTATTATATCTTGTCTTATGTGCAGATTGTTGATTAAGTTACGACACATTTTGCAGGATAGAGATTGATGAAGTTCTGAATTTGTTTTTGTGCTTTTGGATAATGGATTATTATTGTTACAATTTTGTGCCTCTTGGATGAGAGAAGCTCACAACTGAATCTTTTTTGGGATTTTTTTTGTCTCTGTGCATTTACTTCTAAGTATAATTTTGTGGATTTGAACTTTAGATGTTGGAAATATTTCTAAACTTCACTAATATTTTTATGATTTTTTTAGAACTTCTTTATATTTTTTTTCATGGATGTATGTTTGGAAATATAGTATGGTTGTGAATGCACAGGAAGAGAAAATTAAAAGAGTAAATAGTAGTAGTAGCCACTTTTAGCAAGAAATAAACCATTATTGCAATTTAGATATTGTGTATTTACCAAGGAAAAATTCTATTAGCAACGAAACAACTACGCCACAAATATGCATAGTGGTTTATCGAATGTACTTTAGCAAGGACAAAATTCATCGCCAAAATTAATATTTAGCAACCAGAAACTTTTTAAAATTCGTCACTAATTAAAATTTTAATATTCTTTTGCGACGACATGCTAGCAGCCAGAACTCATGGTTGCTAAATGTCTAATATTCTTTTGCGACGACGTGCTAGCAGCCAGAACTCATGGTTGCTAAATGGCTAATATTCTTTTGTGACGACGTGCTAGCAACCAAAACTCGTGGTTGATAAACGGCTAATATTCTTTTGCGACGACAAGCAAGCAACCAGAAGACATCGTCGCTAAATGTCTAATATTCTTTTGCGACGACATGTTAGCAACCAGAAGACATCGTCGCTAAATGTCTAATATTCTTTTGCGACGACAAGCTTGCTGCTAAAGTTTGTCTTAAATAATTTTCATAATAGACTTTTAGCAAGAAAATACAAATATTTAGCTTCGAAACTTAGGCGAGGAATCATTGCGTCACAAAATAAATAAGTTTTGGTGTCAAACCAATTTTGTTGCTAACTATGTATTATTGGCAAGGAATCGGATGTTTGTCGCAAAATAAAATCTGAGACGACCCTTTTACAACAACCTAGCGAGGAGTAACATTTTCTTGCAAAAAAGTTTTTGCAACGGATATGTGACTTTTAGCGACGGATCGTTTCCTTGCTAAAAGACCAATTTCTTGTAGTGAATGGTGCGTTGACTTCTGAGTTTTTGGTATTTTTTCTTTTGAAGTATGCATCAATTGTAGACTTGCTTATCCAAAAAAGTAAAAAAATAACTATACTTGTTATACTTTAGCTATATAAATTATCATCATACTATTCTAGCACCTTAGAATAAAAGTCCCTAATCCAAGAAGCAACAAGCATCAACTATCCAAATTGAAAATTCAAAAATTGAAGTCTTAAACTGTAAGTCTATAAATTATATAGAAAGTCTTCTCATGAATTGAAATTAACATTAATTGGGTCTAACACAAGATAGTTCTTCAAAAATTTGTAGTTTATTGAATTCTAGATAAAATATCGAAAGTGATTGGAAAATAGTGGGGTTCTTTATGTATAACAGTGGGGTTCTTTTGTCTCTTTATCCACAAAAGTGGATTGGTTGTTGTGAAGTTATTTAAGAAAGACAAAGAGGATTAACAAAACTTGACATTTAATATCATATATATATATATATATATATGTATGCGAGTGTGAGGGTGTTCACCATGTTGAATAGATGACAACTATTGTAAAAACAAATCACAAAGAAAACAAATCTTTTCTTGTTGGAATCCGAAAAATATCTTGTTGGAGCTAAAATGTCTTTGTCATCTATAAAATACCCAAAACCCCAAATCTCCTCTTGTTTCCTGAATCCCTAAAAAAAAAGTAGGAATTAAGATTATATAAACAATGAAATCAAAAACACTATTAACATAACATATACTTATATATATACACATATCTAGCTAACATGCCTGTTGCTACAAACCAATGATGTGAATATCGGTGAACTCCTCCAAAGAATAGAAACGAAGTTGCAGACGACTCATCTGAGAAGACTAAAAGATTTCTAAGCTTTTGATTTTTTTTAAGTTTTATTTATTGTTGTGGTTTTGTTTGCGTGTGTTTGATGGGTAAGCCCACTTGCCACTTGTTGGATAGTACTCATTAAAAGCTCACAAACTATTAATTATATTGGGTTTTGTTTGCCAATAAAATATGTTTTTTTTTTTTAAAATTATAAATACATACTATGTAAAGGAGGGTTATACAAAGTCTGGAGGGTGACAATACACTAGAATTTTACCTAGACATTAGGAATTTATACTATATATAGGGATATTATACAAAAGTTGGGGGGTGTCATAACACCTCCAGCCACAAATGTGGCTTCGTCCCTTATGATAGAAAATGAATTTATTAGGCTTTGTAAAGTGAAAAAATAAACAAAATAGAGCTTCTCGAATTAACCTTACCATATTGAGAAGGCAGATATGGCAATATCTGCATTTTTCATATATCCCGTTACTAAGACCAAAATAGCATTATACGATAACACTACAACAATTATGATTTCTAGTGACAAAACAAATAGTGAGGAAACAAATTTTGACACTCAAAGTAGACAATTAGTCACGAAACAGGGATGCTGTCACTACATATATGAACAGTGGTATGTGTGACAAAATAATATTTCATCACTTAATTTCTTCACTAAAAAGCAGTGAAAATTTCCATTCTGTCAAAAAATATGGTGGATTGAGAAATTATATTGAGTTCTAAACTACTATTATCAAACTATAACTTGTAAAGGGGTAGAATTACAGGTTGTTGCGAGTTTTAAAGCCCCCAACCGTGAGCCCGTTGTCTGTCGTCGCAAAAGATGATGGGGCAGAAAAAAACCCCACGGTGCATCCCAGTAACAGAGAAAATTAAGTGCACCAACTTCCACCTCGTTCAAGACGCTCAGACTTCCTAGGCTTGACAGTCTACACCTCTCTCTCTCTCTCTCTCTCTCTCTCTCTCTCTCTCTCTCTCTCTCTCCTCTTATTTGGATCTCGAATATGCAAAGCTTGTGTCAATTTCACGTCCGAGGCATTGAAGGCCTTGGAACCCTACCTCTTGATTCAGACTCATTCCATATCGTTGCCTACAAGATCGCTCGATTTTGTCTCCATTAATGGCATATCTGGCTCTTTGCTTTGCCGATTGCGGTCAATGTGCTGTTCTTTGTCTTTGTTTTCATCGGTGTTCTCGAGAATTGAATGGCCGGATTTTCAGTTTTGCCTCTGACTATCATGGCCGAGCACGAATTAGATGGTTTATAAGTTTTTTCTTCTAAAATTTCTTTCCCGTTTTCTTCTCTCTTCTTGATTTGCTCTATTCTCTCTAGTTCTGTAAATGACATTCTCTCTACGCTCTACTACGGAATCCTACCTCGCTGCCAAGCATCCATTGAAGATCTTTCGATTGATCAATCTCTTCTCCAGCCGAACCCTAGCCTGAGAAATTTTTGATTGGGAATGCAGTTCAATAATTCAATTGCTCGCCGATTATTCTACCCGCAAGTGTCTTTCCCTCTCTCTCCATATATAGGCATGTATATTTATAAGTTGTGCGCAATTAATTTGTATGTCTATTATACTGATGTTCTAAATTTTATCGTAGATTCTCCATTTATTTTTTATTGCCTCTGAATCAATAATTTAATACTGAATTTTTTTTTTCATGCATTATTGGTGCTGAATTCTAAGTATTGGATTCTTGAAATTGAAAATTTAAAGATAAATTTATTTGTATATTAAAATTCAAAACTGCCTTCCACCGAGCATGTTCAACAATCAATGATAGGCATGTATATTTTTAGAACTCATTAGAACTCACTTACTGGAAGATTATTTGGGGCTTCTATGATTGAACAACTTTCCTCCGTTTATAAAGTTTCTTTAAATATCAGTGAAGATAAATTGAGGTTTAAATGAAACTTAGAATATACTGAGGATCTCCATATTAACGCTGGCTACTATCTATATTCATTATGCTTTGTACTTTTTTATTACTTTCTTTTTCTGAAGAATCTAATTTTGGGTAGAATTCCAAATTTCTTTTGTTGAGTTTGTTTAAATGCTTCTTGTTGTGCTTTTGAATGTGTTTGAATCACATGTTAAAATAAACTAGGTGCTTTTGGAGTTGTGTTTTTTCATTTAATGCTATATTCTCAGGTGGCTTGACAACAATTTGATTTTAGTTTTAACAGGAGGACAGTATTGAAGGGCCATTGTATCAGAGGTTCTCTGTTTTTTGAATCTCCACTACAAATGTTGTGCTTTTGATCTATGTCTATTTCTATCATGTAGTGTTTCATGGTTAATTCATCCCAAAACTTTTATACAATTTTTTTTTTTGGTAACTCCAGGACACACTTTGAAGTTGTGTAGCGCATATGTCCAAGTTGAGGTAGGTCATATTCTACAAAGCTCCTTCTTGTTTCTGTGGCTGCTCTTCCCTTGGGTTATTCCAAAATTAAATGCAGGCATTGACTATAAAAAAAATATCAAGTTCTTTTATTGGTTTTTACTTGCAGGACTTTTCAAGGGTTAGAGATTCAAATGGAGAGCAAGTGGCCAGTTTCAGGCATAGTTAATTATATATGGTATCCTTCAAGGGTCCATACAACAGCATTGGAAGTTCCACACATTGTGCATAAACATTGTAGTGATTGGAAGTTCTAATTCTTAATGAGCATAAACGTTGCAAAGGGCTGATTCAGTTCTCCTATGCTGCAATGTTTGTGTGTTTGTTCATTGAGTTGTAGTAGCTGATTTTTCTTGGTTGGACAACAATACATGCAGAGCACTGTTTGGACTGCAATGGTTCATCTCTTATTCGGCATGTGTATAAAGCACACATATCCAATTCCTTAGTTTTCGTATTATAGTATTGGATAACCTTTTCATTTGAACAATAGGACATTAAAGGTAAGGATGTTGTCCTTTGCTTATTGTGGATGGGTTTTGTGCAGGACTTCTATTTGAGAGCTCATGTGAAGTCAGGGTGTTCTCAAAACTGACCAATGAGTTTCGTCTAGTTGCAGTAAGGAAGTTCTTAAAATTTCTACAGGTTTGTTTGTGTGTTGAGGATGAGCAAAGTTGAATGCTTTTTGTTGTTCTGTCCATGGGTGAAGAAAGAGATGATCCAAGACTGGGTTTGATATCTGCAAGTATCTGTTTAATTTTCATCTCTCATCTTTTTTCCTAAATTTGGAGTGGATATGTACATCAACATAGCCTAACATGACTAGATCAGTGCTTTCCAGTCAGGAAGTTGAAAAATTATAATGAATTCTGAATGCTGCCTTTTTTTTAGATGGTCAGATTGATTACTGTGTTTGGACATAAAAGGAAAAGAAATCCTTAGGAATTGTGTTTCATAGTATTTGGAGGTGAAAATCATTCACTACATGCTCTGTTGGTAAACAAAATGGATGTGATTCCTATAACAGCTATGTACATAGTTCGAACAAATTTCAATAAATTTTACACTTCAAATTCATACCATTATGTTTTGATAAATGTTGAAGTTGTTCAATGAAGTTCATGTTTTATTGTATGTTTTGTTTTCAGGTTTCCAAGGTAGATAAAAGCAAAGGGAATCAAATCGTGTACAGAGATGAAGCATGGTTTGCATCATAAGTTCAGGAATCATTTTTTGGGTGATAATTAGTCTTTTGTAGTGCTAGGACGTTATTTTATATAATTTGTTGTATCTTATTTTAATTGAAGGAACAATGTATAAAAAATTATATAATATTGAAAATTTAATTTTTCATCATACATGGATGATTTGTAGTTCCTTCGATTGGAAGATTAATTGTTTACTGTGATATGATTCATAAATTCAACTAGTAGAACCTCTAAGGGAAAAATAACTAATAGATCCAAGGATATTATATATTAGAAAATTTTGTTGAAGAAATAAAATTATCATTAAAATTCTTCAAAAAAAAAAAAGAAGTTTTGCAAGGCATTAACAAAAGCATCAGGGCCCATTTTAGTGAAGAGATAATTTTGTCACTGGAAGAAACTTTTTAATGACAAAGATTTGTTCTTTATCACTCAAGCATAGTTATCAGAACCGTACCGGTGTTTGAACCGGTCAAGGTATCGGTTCAATGGTTCATTAGTTCAACCGTGATTGAACCGGTTCAACCGGTCATATAATTAATAAATAATAAAAATATATCTAAATAAAAAATATATTAAAAATTGTCAATAGTTCAATATTAATCATTTTCATAGAGTCATTCATAACTAGCATGATAAGTTCTA